>OW964830.1:19722082-20922082 GCA_943142095.1 Ophonus ardosiacus | reverse complement strand
CTTGGATGCCTTTGAATAAGTTGTGGTAGAGCTCAGGTGGGGTTTCATGTTTGGGGTATTTTGTGAAGTCTAGTATGTAAGCAGGTTGTGTGTTT
This sequence comes from Ophonus ardosiacus, assembly GCA_943142095.1. Taxonomy (NCBI): domain Eukaryota; kingdom Metazoa; phylum Arthropoda; class Insecta; order Coleoptera; family Carabidae; genus Ophonus; species Ophonus ardosiacus. Next base: position 20,921,987 of record OW964830.1, on the reverse strand, counting down.
ATCCATGGAGGGTGTTTATGGTATGTTTTTTGTTGTAGGATTGGTATGCGGATTCGCATATTTTTTAAGTAGGAGCTTATTTTTTGTTGGAGTGGGGTATTTGTTTTTATAGTAGCTTGGGGTTGAAAGATATTATTATAGGTTGGATTTGTTGGGTTTTTGGCCAGTTTTGTTATGTAGTTTAGAGTTAAGAGTTTTCTTCTATATGAAAGTGGATACTCTCCTGCTTCAATAAGTATACTTTTAATTGGACTTGTTCTGAAAGCTCCGGTAGCCAGTCTGAGAGCTGTGTTTTGAATTGTCTCTAATATTTTCAATTTTGTCTGTCTAGCAGTGGAGTATATAATACAAGCATAGTCTAATTTGGATCTTATTAAGGCATAGTAGACTTTGAGAATTGTATCTTTATGTGCTCCCCACTTGGTGTGGCTGATGATTTTAATTATATTCATCCTTTGGACACATTCTTTTTTTAGGTTTTGTATATGTGCTGCCCAGTTTAGTTTGTTGTCAAACGTTACTCCTAAAAATTTCATTTTGTCTTTATATGTTATATTATGGTTGTTAATTTTTAATGTCGGATGTTGGTGGTGTTTCCGAATTTTACAAAAGTGGATGGCGTTTGTTTTTGTCTCTGAGAATGTAAATCCTGTTGCTCTTGTCCAGTCTTCTAATCTATCGATTGCCTCTTGTAACATTATTTTTATGGTGTTGATGTTTTTACCGCTATAATATAAAACAAGATCGTCAGCAAATAAAGATTTTTTTACACGGAGTGGAATGTGTTTAGTGATATCATTTATCGCTATTAGAAATAGAGTAACACTCAAGATTTCGCCTTGAGGAACTCCGTTTTTCTGTCGTTTTTCTTCTGATATACATCCGTTTGTCTTTACTTTGAATCTTCTATCTCGGAGGAAATTTGCTATATAGTGTATTATATTACCACTTATATTATATGACTGCAGTGTTTTGAGTATGTGGTGTTTCCATGTGGTGTCGTATGCTTTCTTTAAGTCAAAGCATATCGCTATCAGGTGTTGCTTGTTTTTGAAGGCGTTTTGGATGGATGTTTCCAGGTTTATAATTTGATCTATTGTTGATCTTTCTTCTCTAAAGCCACTTTGATCTATTGTTAATATGTTTCTTGATTCGAGGTGCCAGATTAGTCTTCTATTTACCATTTTTTGGAATATTTTACTAAGACAGTTGGATAGGGATATGGGTCGGTAGTTAGTAGGGTCGGTTTTATTCTTATTAGGTTTTAGTATAGGAATAGTTATTACTTCGCTCCACAGGCTTGGATATAGATGTTTTTCCCATATTAAGTTATATATTTTGAGAAGGTGTTCAAGTGTTTCTTGGGGGAGGTGAAGGATAATTTCATACGGTATTCCGTCTGGTCCTGGACTGGTTTTTCCCTTGCTTTTTTGGAGAGCATGCTGAAGTTCGTCGTATGTGAATGGTGTGTTTAACGGATTATTTTGATTTTCGTTACTAAGGGTAATGGGTATTTTCTCTGCTTCGTTTTTATGTCTTAAGAATTCTGGAGAGTAGTTTTCGTCAGACGAAGTATTTTCAAAGGTTTGAGCCAATATGTTGGCTATGTCTTGATTACTTGTGGTGGTAGTTGTAGGTGTTTTTAGCATTGTTGTTCGTTGCTTAGTGTTTCCTCCTTTTATCTTCCTTATTTTGTTCCAGATCGTTTCCATTGGTGTGTTGGGGTTCAAGTATGATACAAAGTTTTGCCAAGATTCTTTTTTGCTTTTTATAATTGTTCTTCTAAGTTTAGCTTGTGTTTTTTTTTAGAGTTATCATGTTTTCTTGTGTTTTGTGCTTTCTGTACTTGTACAAGGCTTTTTTGTTCTCTTTAATTGCTTGTTTACATTCTTGATTCCACCAAGGTACAATTTTTTTCTCATGTTGTAATTGTTTTTTCCCTATTGCTTTATTTGCTGCGTTTGTAATATTTGTTAAGAAATGGTTTAATGTAGCGTCTACTTTCCCCATAGATCCACCACTGTATTTAGTAGTCTATGATAAAATACATCTCGACGTATATCTCGTATAGTTTCTAATATTACAGGCAAAGAAGAGCGTCTAGAACCATCTTTCTTTCAGTTGTCTAATTAAGACGCGTAAGATGACAAGAGAACCGGGAGATGTAGCACATTAACCATCGATAAAAATCTGTAGTAATTGCAGAATGTCGTTGTTTTTTATCAAACCGCGTGTATACCAAGAATTGGAAAAGGTAATTTCTCGTTTTAAAGCCCAGTGTACTGGCCGTATATATTCTACATCGTGGTTGCTACATCTTATTCGAAGTATGACTTCACTAATCCGTTTCCCCGAAACATCCCTTCCGAAACACTTGACTGCAAATTTTGCTCGTAACTAACATTCCAAATTACGCTCCCGGGGTCAGTGGAATATCACAAACTCACATGTCACACATCAATACCATAGCATGCATCACAAAGCCAAACAGAACCCCGAACTGTTACTGCCACGTGTAACATGATGTGTTGTACATATGAGTATATTTGTAAGGGCGAGCACCGGTTGGGGCAACTTTTTTTACACATCTTTTAAAAGTAGGCTTGTTAATATTTGTTGTTAGGATTAAAATAGGTATTTACGATACAAATACGTAAAGCTAGTCTTTATTCACGAATGGATCAGATTAAAACACGATAGCACCAAGTGTTTACGACCATTGAGTGACTAAAGATGCTTTATGTATGTGTATCGTACAATATTTTATCTACGATACAATCTAATAACCCAATAAACAGTGCCGGATTAACCATGAGGCGCGCGCCTCAGGGCACGGGCCTGCTACGGGCCAGGCTACGGCACCATTTTGTCGAGTTTTTATTTTTTTAGAGTTTTATTTATTTATTTTATGAGTATATTTCTGTTGTAATTATTTTTCTGGTTAATTTATAAAATAAATTATATTTTGGGGTCATATTTTATTTTAAGGACCCTAAAATTGTGAGCGCCTCAGCTCCGAAATTTGTGAGCGCCTCAGGCCCGAAAATACCTTAATCCGGCCCTGCCAATAAATTTAAAATAATAATTTTATTTATAATTAAGGATCATAATATTAAATGAGATAAGTTTGCCTTAACAAAATATTCACCCTGATTTTGCATATTTACTGGCCTATATACTATACTCACCTAATTTGGCTTAGACAAACTTTTATGGGTTAGAAGTTTTTCTTTTGAAAAAGAGATTGATGCTGCAAACTACTTAGAACATTTTATTCAATTTAGTAACCTAGAACAATCAATTAAAAGTTAGTAACTTAAATGTGTACTCGTAAAACATAGGCAACTTGAACTTGTGTTCAGACGAAGGTAAAAGTAGAGACTTTTTAATAGTGGATCTGGACTGTAGTAGGCCAGGTTCACCATATATACAGTGATTTGAAAATTTAAATTTGGCAGTACATTTATAATTTTTGTATAGAAATGATTGTTTTTTTTTTCATAGCCACGTATTTTTATTTTTCACATTACCCATAGTCATAGAGCAATAATCATACGAGTATTATACAACAAGACGATTGAAAATTCTCGATTATACGAAACGTGTTGTCACCACGAGACCGAAGGTCGAGTGGTAGTTCCTTTAGGCAACACATCGAATATTACGAGAATTTTTGGTTGTCGAATTCTATACAGGTAGACTATATCATGAATAAAATATAAATTAAAGAGGGCGTTAAATAGTAAACAGTAAATTTAACGTTGGCCTGTAGTGTAATAGTGGGGAGGGGGAGTCAGATGATTCTGTTTACTCTTTGTTCTTACTTTCTTTTCTTACCCAACGATGACTTTATCTATTTGGTAGACACTTCACTTGAAGAGGACGGTTGCTGATTGCCCACCACTTTACTAAGGAGGAACGCCCTTACACTCTCTATCACTAAACACACTTGGAGATAGAGTTATGAACATATTTTGGATGGATGGCACACACACACACACACACACACACACACACACACAATATTTTTATACTCCTAATTTTATTTCCATAATTTTACATTAATACTAACTTATAATTATTGATTACACTCTGAACACAAACTAAACTGTTACATAATTATATTGTAACCCTAATTACGCGTACTCGCGTAGGCGCACCAAACTAAACCGCCGACTACATATCTGTCCTGTCTGTGTCTTTAATCTCAACTGCTTTAAAACAAAAGGGTTATCTCTTCAACAGGCATATCTGATGAAGGGTGCGAGGGTATAGCATCCATAGCTAAATAACAAGACTGCGCGTATCATAGGCAATAACTTATATGGTTAATTGTCAAAACAATAAATGTCTACGCGGTTGACATGTAGACTAAACAGAGATAAAGGAAAAATGATTATTATTTCTAAACCGAATTTTGACTTACAAAGATAACAGAGTTAAAATGTTGATATTGAAACTATAATTTAGAAGAGTTTATATTAAAGTTATTTACATGTTATTTCACCATGCTCACCTTGCTACAGTAGTCTATTTTTTTCTACGAGTAACATCAAATTGTATGCTACATATCCTATCTTTTTTAAATATAGCTATATGTAGTATTATTATAATGATATACTCCATAACATGCTCGTATTTCAAAATAAAATGACCTTAGCAAGAAACTAGTGATTATATAATTACTTGTCTACTTATCACATTTTTATTTCAATAAACACGAAGTGCGTTCAATTATTCGTTTCGGTGCACTCGGAGATGTCAGTGTCATTTCAGATGTCTACATAAAACACACAAAGCATGATTTTTCTCCTTAATGTCAAACTACAGATACGGGGCGGACATAGATTTCAAAATGACACTGACAGTTGTGAGTAAATAAAACAAAATAACCAAAAGCACCTATAAGTAACCATGGTGAACAAATATACGAACCTTTGTATATTCGAATATACCAACATTCGTATATTCGTTCACCCTGGTCACTTAACAATAACCGCTGTAATACGTGGTAACTAAGGAAAATCACGCATTCTTATTGGCTTATAACATAATAAATGACATAGTCTAAAGCATTTCAATCGCTCAAAATATTATTAGCTGTCAGGCCTCTGCTGTGATATAACCTTATGTATTAATTTTCAAAATGGCATGACAAATAATATTTCCGCTTTCACTTGGTGTTGTACAAACTGTGGAATAAAAAAATCCCCAGAATTGTATTACCAACTGCATCATTTCTTTTTGATCACTGTGTACAATGTGCTGGTTACATATCATTCTTGGTCGACTTCATTAGTCAACCTTCCTCAAATCACTTGACCATATATATTCCTAACCTCTCCCAATATTCCACTCAATCTCAAACTCCATTATCCTTTGCTGTTAAACACCAAGATACATAACCGTAGCATACATCATACATCACAAAGCCAAACATATGCAACGCTCATCACGTTACCATATTGCAACTTTTCCCCTATTCCAGATGGGTAAGCACAAAATTAGTATCGAGTCAGTGGCGTACAGTGTAATATTAATAATTTTTATTTTTACACTCTACTTAAGTTAAATATCTTGCACACTACTGAAATTTTTCACACCAATGATGTATAAGTAAGGCGTGGACTAGTATGCGCGACAGCTCGCCGTCACTCGTGGCGAGCACTGTTCTTCTAATTATAGCTGAGCTGCGACCCGTGGCTGTGACTTATACGGTGTGTTGTAATTTTTACCTCTCGCTAAGAGAGGTATTGGATTCATGCTAACATTCGCATATCCAGATTACAGTGAATAAGCACGATTTAAGGTCCCTAGAATCCGATTATAACATTTTTAAAATGATGTCTGTGTGTGTGTGTGGATGTGTGTATGTGTGTATGTGTGTATGTCTGGATGTTGTAGACACGATTCCTCAAAAACCATAAGACTTAAAAATTGTTTAACTATGGATTCCTCAATCTGACATTCCTGGGAAGAGCTGAAAAGGTTTTGGTAACAATTGAACAACCGAAAGTAGTAGTTTCTGAGAAAAATTCTTCTAAATATAATTTTTTGGAAAGTTTTGTTAGTAAATATTGAAGAACATAAAATTCTCCATCTAATACATTTAAAATTTTTATTATATCTTGTATAGATTTATAGATAAAGACACTATAATATATAGAGTAATTTAACCGCAGAGGCCAAGGCACTAAGGAAACCAGTTGACAAATTCCAATGTTTATAACATAGTTTTTAAATGACACACGTCAGTGTCAAATATCAATAGTTTTAATGACATTCTGACAGCTTTTTCTGGGAAGTATCTTTCTTTCTTATTGTTTTATTAATTAAATATTTGAAATTATAGGTTCAATTGCATATATCCATCAGAAATACCGCCAATCTGGTTAATGAATTGGAAGAATCTGTGACATTTAGAAACTTCCTCATACAATGAAATATAGATATAATTAGAATTATATGTGTGCAGAAGACATGTTAAATACAATAAAAAACAGTATTTGGGTAAAGTTCTGTATTTTTTTGTCATAAAACGACGGTTCGAAAGGGAAGTGCAATAAATACTTATATAGCCTAATATGGAAATGGCGAGAGGTCTTGTGCTGGCCACAACAGATTTTTACTTTTATTTTTAATGGTGTGTGATGTCAACTTTATGAGTAATATGGGTTTCGAGCTATTTAAACACAGCGATATATATATATATTTTTTTGTTTGTTTGTTAATAGTCATAAATTGGTGTAATCGAACCCTACGGCTGGTTACACACTGGGCGGTAAATTGGCCGTCGCCGTCGTTCCTTCAGTGGTACGAAGAATCAAATGGGAGTTTACACACTGGGCGAAAGAAAAGCCGCGCTGCCACTGGCGCTGACGGTAGTTTTGCCGCCGCCGCCTAGACAGTGGCACATGTGACCAAATAGGCGTTTACACACTCAGCGGATTTCTCGCCGCTTGTACATATTGAGTATTGTTGGTAGTACAGATTTTCACATTGAAAACAGTTCAAAATCGAAACATGAGTAGTGAAGTAGATAACGATCTTCTTATTTCATTGGTTGAAAAGAGACCTGCGTTATGGGATAAATCACTAGAAAGTTTTAGATCGAGAAGCTACAAGAACTGCATGGAAAGAGTTGTGCCTTGGTATTAGAAAGGACTTTTACGAAATTAAATAACTTATCAATTGGCAAATCCAAACACAAATAAGCCAAACCAAGGTAAATTAACGTCTCTTTTTGCCAACTCGAATGGCTGTACTTTTACCGCTAATAAGCGGCGACACATCAAATTCTGTAGGCGGCGACGACCAATTTACCGACGCGGTAAAAACCGCCCAGTGTGTAACCAGCCTACAACTTCTCGATCTAAAACTTTCTAGTGATTTATCCCATAACGCAGGTCTCTTTTCAACCAATGAAATGAGAAGATCGTTATCTACTTCACTACTCATGTTTCGATTTTGAACTGTTTTCAATGTGAAAATGTGTACCATGTCAACGACTTGACACATACTTCAGGTTTGTTAAGAAAACAAGTGTTGCCAATATATTGATCAAGTTGAAATTTTACTGACAGCCAACAGTATTTAAAATTATTTAATATGATTTGTTTTTTAACGTGTTTCTAGGAAAAACAGTTTTAAATAATGAGGTCAAATTTATTGAATATGGCTCTCAGTACATTTTCGACTTAATTCAGTATATTGTCAACTCTTATTTTGTTAACAACCCTGAAGTATGTGCCAAGTCATTGCCACGGTTCTAGTTAATACCGGTGTTAGAACCACGCTTGTGCTACCAGCCAATATGTACAAGCGGCGAGAAATCCGCTGAGTGTGTAAACGCCTATTTGGTCACATGTGCCACTGTCTAGGCGGCGGAGGCAACACTACCGTCAGCGCCAGTGGCACTAGGCGGCAACATAGCTACCGCCAACGGCAAATCTACCGCGCAGCTTTTCTTCCGCCTAGTGGGTAAACTCCCATTTGATTCTTCGTACCACTGACGGAACGACGGCGACGGCCAATTTACCGCCGCGGTAAAAACCGCCCAGTGTGTAATCAGCCTACCTCTTGGTTAACTCGCTAACCATTTAGTCGTCATGATACATATTCCTCGTTTGGACGGTTGTACACAAACGTTTTTTCTACTCCCATTATTCCAATGTGACAACGTACTGGTTTCTTTTGTGGTAAACAATGTCTTAACCCATTAAGGACGGAGTTTTTTTTTTTGTTTTAAATTTAAATTTTATTTGGTTTAATTAACTAATTACAAAGTAAATCTTTATTCTAAATTAAATTCGAAAGATATTAAATGCCAATTTTCCAGAAATATGGTGTTGCCATATGGCAACGCTAGGACATAAGAGTATGAATTTTGTATACAATATACATATTTCAGACAAATCATTATATTACAGTTTGTTATGAAAATTAACATTACATTTTAAACATAAACCAATGAATTGTTTACATGAATGTCGGCGATAATATTTTAATATTGATTCATCGTAATTTACGTCAATCTCAGGAATAAAATATTTTAAAAATTTAATCTTCAACATATTCATTAGAGGACGAAGCTTATAATATTTGTCTGGCTTGTCAATTTTGATGTCAGGACAATGCAGATAATGGAATATCGAAATAAAACGATCTCTTCGCATTGAATTTTTTACTAACTCATTACCAATGTCACCAGTAGTATCTCAGTAAAATGGCTTTCTAGGAATCACATTGTATCCAGATAGTATTAGAATGGCTAAAAAACATATAATCTCTCGTTGATTTACTGTAAAATTAGCGCAGTTTCTAAATTTACTGTAATTCATTGTTTCTGTAACCAATAAATTTAAAATATCCTCATCGAAGAACAACTCAAAAATATCTGTCGGTGTGAGGCAAATGAAATTTTCATAATTTGGTTCGGGGAACGGTTTTTTAAGTCAATTCGCCATTTTCCCAAGTATTACTCCCTAAATGGGCTTTTAAATTTTCTTCTAATACTAGTGGAACTGGCTCAATAACATCCTCTTCGAATATTTGAATTTCTATGCCGGCTCATAACTGATTCCCTTATAAATTATCAACTAATCCTCCATCATCTTCATCCTCTGAGTTTTCATCAATGAGGTCACTGGGATTCTGCGGTTCAATGTGAATATCGCCAATATTTTGATCGTCAGAATAAGCAAATTCAAGCGCCTGTTCCAATGTAAGACCTCCAATGCAAATAAGAATTTTGAAACCATTAAAGACTGGCGTTGCCATATGGCAACACAAGAATTTACGGAAGAATATCGTAAAAGTTATAAGTCGCCAACATATTTAAATATAACTATTTCATTAAAAGATTATTACAGAAAGCCAAACCACGGGAATATAGATAAAAAAGAAATATAAATGAAAGAAATTTTACCTACACTAATTTGAAGACCATGTGTTCCACGTTCATTTTTATATGCTTTCAAATGTAACACAAAATTAACTAAAATAAGACAGTTCCCACGAACAAATCTCTGCTTCTGACAAGTTTCTACTATATTCTGCAGATTACAAGGTAGAAGAATAATATTAATTGAAAGAATAATTCACAGATTGGACAAATTGATACTGCCTAAAGTGTTGCCATATGGCAACGCTAGTCTTTAATGGGTTAATTACAATTTGACAAGCTTTTGCTTTGATCGTATTAATAAAAACAATAATAATAGTCAGTTTTCTAACTGCTAGCTAAATCCGACATAGAAATGAATTCCTTGATTAAAAGGTTTCACACATACCTGGAAAAGAAAAAACGATGATTCATATGGAAAAATCTAAAGTAATGAAATTTAAAAAGGGGGGGGTGGGAGAGAAAAAAACAAGGATAGAAAATAGAATACGTTAAAGAATACAAGTACTTAGGTTACATCTTTAAACAAAGTAATAACATAGATAAACAAATTGAACAAACAAAAAAAAATCATAATGAAAGAGATATGGAGTTTAGCCGAACGAAAGTTTATGAATAACTATAAAATAAGAATAATGTATGAGTAAGTTCCTAAATGTCAGAGATTCTTCCAATGGATTAACAAAATTGGCGGTATTTCTTATGGATATATGCATTTTACCTACAATTTTAAATATTTAATTAATGAAACAATAAGAAAAAGATTAAATGTACTTCCCAGAAAAAGCTTTCAGAATGTCACTTAAACTATTGATTTTTGACCCTGACATCTGCCATTTACAAACTATGTTATAAACATTTGAATTTGTCAACTGGTTTCCCTTAGTGCCATAGCCTCTGCGATTAGATTACTCTGTGTATTACAGTGCCTTTATCTCTAAATCTATACCTACAAGATATAATAAAATTGTTAAATGAATCAGATGTAGAATTTTATATTCTTCTATAACAGTAATAACAGAAATTTTCAAAAAATATTATTTAGAAGATTTTTTGAAAGAAACTATTACCTACTTCCGGTTGTCCAATTGTTACCAAAATCTAATTAGCTCTTCCCAGGAATGTCAGATTGCGGAAACTGCAGTTAAATATTTTTATGACTTTAAGAAACCGTGGTTCCAACACACGCGCGCGCACACGCACACGCACGCACGCACGAGCACGCACACATATATATCGGATTATAGACACCTTAAAACGTGCTTATCCACTAAAATCTGGATATGCGAATTTTAACATGATTCCAATACCTCTCTTAGCGAGAGATAAAAACATCGAAAACGAGACACCTGTACAATGCTGAGATATGAAATTGGGGAGAAATAGTAAAATTTGAATAACTACAACTGAAATATTTGAAATGGACACTGGGGTTAGAAAATATCGGCATCCAGGAAACAAGCAAGGATAAAATAAGAATAGCAGCTGGTCTTCGAGCAACAAAATACGAGGAAAATATTAGAAACTATAACGCACAGAGAATAGTACACCAATGTTGGAAAGAAATAAGGAAGAGATAGGAACAGACGACATCGTTAAGTACTTGGGAAATAAAAAGAAGAAGGTACTATGCAAAGAATGGCTTTTCACCTGCCGAAATTGAGAGAAAACCTAATGAAAATACCAATATTAACTTACAATCGACAAGAAGGGATCAAGATACTCAAAGGCAAGAACAATACACATAATCCTAGTAGGCCTGCAACAATATTTGTCAAACAAAAAAGGAAGATCTATTAAACTAATAACTCGTCTACGATATGGAAACGAAGAAAAAGGAAACAAATATTGGATGGCAGAACTTGCTGAAGTGCTGAGGTGCATATTAAATTTTATTTGAAATCGAAAAATTGTGATAATGAAAGGAATATTTATTTTGTAGGTTATGTTTAAATATAATTTGTCAGTCTGATATTCAGTGAAACTAACCTCGGACATTGAAGTTATTGTAAAGAACACTCAAAATTTTGTGTTTTATTCAAACTTATTCATCGGTTTTATTTAATTCGTTCTTCTTGCACATATTTTTCTCATTTTACGTACATCGTACACCTATCAAAATTATCTCACATGTACAGCAATTATCATACGGTTGGCAACTGCATGAAATTATCGTATAATGAATTACTTTCTAAGCTTTTAATAACGATTTTTGTGCACTTTAGTAACGATTTCAAATAATATTATATACCACCCAGATTTAATTTTATTGCCCACAAAAAACTGATATTTTATCTGAAAAACGATAAATAGGGAGAATTATATTTGACAACCATGTACAAACGTTCCAGCTGGAGTATTAGTTAAAAACGCCCACTCTGGTGTTAGCGAATAAGTAGTGTTCCATAATTAAATGAATTGCAGATGTGCAATCAAAGGAAATATATTTTAGAATTAGTATTATATGTTGAATTATCTTATTACTTTTATACCCGAATATACCAATAAATGTGGGAAAACTTATAACGTTTCTGCAACTGGGCTTATTGTTCGCATATTGTGGTTTTATTTACCTGCAATGAAATGAAAGATATTTATTAGCGAGACTATAACTTTAAAAATAATTTAATCCGGGTTAGATATAGTGTCGTTAGCATAATTCATACTCAAAACTGGCTAATTTACTTAAATTCGAACCATATTAATACAGCAATAATAATTTCTTATTTTGTAATAAGTACATTTACGTCTTTGGGTATAAGATTATGGATTACATAAGTGTACTGTCCCATAAGATATTTAAATTGTTCCTTTATTCAAACCTTGGGAATTGCTAGTATTATGACAAACCTAAGGCAATTTGCGGTACACCGCAATAAACTGTTCCTTTGTTTTTTTTTTTTATAGTATATGGGTGTTTAAGCTGTTTATTGCGATGCGATGCTTTATAATTTAAAAAGCAGTATGCTGTGTTTATAACTTATCTTTTTTATTATCTCGCCAAAATGTCACGGCAATACTAGTTATATAGTGGAGTGCCGTAAGGTTTATACCTCGGAACCCGGGTCCACTGAACGGATTTTTGTAAAACTTTTTGGAAAGTGTTTTTAACACTAAATACTAAAAGGTTTACCCATTTATTTTTGCCGATCTCAATTTTTTAATTATTTAAATAAATTATTATTATTTTTTTGGAGTTTTCATTCATTTTCTGTTAAACCTTTCATTTTTTTTTGTTATTAAAGTTAGATTTTACATAGGATAACTAATACATACCTGTCCTTGAGGCCTTTATTGGCTTCCTCAAGCAAAATAAAAGTGGATGATGATATCATTCCAATTGACCCACTACTTTTATTTCAACGTATTTGCGTTTTAAAAAAATCAGACAAAGAACTAAAATCCTATATGACTTTTGAATTAGCCTCTTATCCTCTGGCTCTTTTTGAAGATGGCGAAATGCGCAAAACAAAAAAATCTGCATTATATGACCTATTCCCAGAAATGACGGTGAATGTGAACGATGTACAAAAATTTTCCATTGCAAGTGGCAATTGGATAAAAATTTCGGCACTATTTGTGAACACTTCATAAGATATTTACGTTACAATTACGGACACAACATTTATGTAGTATTTGATGGTTACCAAAAAAACAGCACAAAATCGATCGAAAGAACTCGTCGCTCTAAAAGAAATGCATGTAATGACATCATATTCGACAAAAACATGCCTCTCAACATAGGACAAGAGAAATTTTTAGCGAATGCCATAGATATGCTACGAAACACACTTGCAGAAAATCAAATATTTTCTTGTCAAGCGGAAGCTGATGCCGATAGATTAATAATTGAAACAGCAATTAATTTACAATCCGAAAATATTGTTGTAGTTTCCGAGGATGTTCTAGTTTTACTGACTGCGCTCTCACCAACAAATTGAGAAATTTACTTTCAAAAACCAGCAAAAGGCAAAATTCCACAAAAAGTGTACTCATCTAAAAGTTTGGAAAAACCAAAGTGTAAACAGCATATTCTTTTTTTGCATTTTTCCAACGGGGAAAAAAGTTTTTTTAAAAAAATTTGAGAAACAGCCAGACTTACAAAATGCTGCAGCAGTTTTTGAAAATGAATGTAAAGACGCCAATGACATTTTTAATGCTGGTGTTACATGTACGCTTGCTTTATACGCTGCCCCCCAAAAAATAAAAGATCTAAATACATTAAGGTACAACTCTTTCGTAGAAGCAACCGCTAAAAATAGATGCGTTAAATTACCATCTCTGGTACCTACTACAGACGCCGCTTTTGGACACTTGAAAAGAGTATACCTTCAAATTCAAACATGGCTCGGAAGGGACATATTACCAGAAGAATGGGGTTGGAAATACGAAAGCGGAATACTGACACCGGAAACAATGACGCAACTTCCAGCTCCACAGACCTTACTGAAAATGATTTTTTGCTCATGCAAAACAGGTTGTGAAGCACCTTGTGGGTTCATGAAAAGTGGATTGAATTGCAGTATAGCTTGCTTAGAATGCAATGGCAACAGTTGCACTAATCCATCACCTATCATCCAAATTGATGAGGTTGATGACGACGATACGAGTAATGTAGATAATTGAATAATACAATGACATAATAAATATTTATTTTTTTCTAAAAATCTCGTCTTTTTTATTAATGCAGTATATTTTACCTCTTTTTGTATCTTCGGTCCGATATGTATACGATTTTAAACAACTCGCCTTAGTATAATTTTTTTATGTAATTTTTTTTTTTTGCTAAAATATTATAAATACATTTTAAAGTTACTATAAAAATATAATTTATTGTATATAAAATACAAATCTTTACTACAAAATTTTTTTTATTCTAATTTTTCTCAATTTTCAATTAATTGTTGTTAAAAATTGTTGTAATTAAGATCGGCAAATTTTGATAGGTAAACTTTTTTATTTAAACTTTTAACAATGTAATAGAAAAGGTTTCACGAAAATCCATTCAGTGGAACCGGGTTCCGAGATTTTTACATGTTTTTGTCTTACGGCACTTCACTAATAACATAATTATCCATAATTTGACATGCTTTCAACATATTTCACCTCACTGCTTTTTTCTCATTATAAAAATCATAGATACAGCACTATTTACTTCATTCATAAGGTGGAACAAAGAAAGTATAGTCGATGTCCACTAAACATCCCTTTCAAATTACTTGACCCTATCTTCCTAACCTAACCAATATTCCCAATCACTTTAGGAGTCGTTATCCCATGCTGTGGAACATCACATAATCACACGCTACATACCAGCATGGATCACAAAGCCAAACAGCAACCTCTAACTCTTGCTGTAGCCTGTGTAACATAATGTGTTCTGTGTTCCAGGGGCGAGCGTACGTTGGGGGGCGAAGGCTACTGGGGTGAGGCCCCGGCCGCCCCCGGGGTCGCTGTTTGCGCTGCTTCTGACCCTGCTGCAGACTTCCGCTGGCACGCGCTCACCTGCGGTGGACCGGAAGTGGCTTCCTTCATATGCGAACTGCCAGGTAGGGAAAATTAAAGGAAGAGTGTACAATGAAAGAGAATAGAAGGGAGATAATTATTATGTAACCACTACAGCTACTATAAAGCAAGTTTTATATAAATACCTTCCAAAAATTTCTTTAAAAAGTTTTTTTTACATTTAAAATTTTATTCCAGAAAGAGAAATAATAAGTTATCACTTCCGTTTATGGGAGTTTGTTATTACTGATCATCACTAGTTTTGGGGTGATTCTTGACATTTCCTTACCTAGGTTCTGTATGCAGAATTTTATTCTCTGCAGCTTTTATTTGAAGCGTTTTTACCTAAAATATATAATTAGGAAAGCAGGAAATAGAACTGTTGCAGGAATTTTTATATGCCTCCTAATTACTAAATTTAAAAAACATGATATTCTTTAAATAGCCACAAATTAGAAAATATCACGAAATATCCATTAGATATTTTACAGTTATTTGTGTAATATTTTGAATTAATAAATTTAAATATAGTTTGTTGAACGCAGATCTCGGTCCTATACCAAACTCAAAATTATACGACAATAAAAAAACAATTGGTAATTTCATAGCAGTTAATTTCATTTTAGACCTTTAAAGTTATTGGAAGTTTCTCATTATTATTGAACAATTTAAATTTTAATGAAATTATCTTAGTTTTTAATTGGGAATCATTCCCCATGACTCCCACCCTATATAATCCCAGTTCTCTCCCTTTGTTATCAGAGTTGCCAGTACCTCTGGCATGGTTGACATGTTGAGTAATCTTGGCTACTCTGTTTAACTTTTCCTTGTTGTACTACCGATAATGAGAACTTAATTTTCGAAATAGGTATAGTTTTATTAAAATTAAATTTTAAGTTTAAGGAATAATTTTCTTTGTATTATATATAATTTAACCTTAGACTCCTTTTACTCCAATAATGTAGATAATGAGCAAACTGTTTTCCTATTGGCAATGAATGATGTGCTGTACGTATATTTGAAGTCACAGAAGCGGGTGATTGTTTTTCATTGCTACTTTTCACGTCAGTCTTTTTATTTAATTATTTGGAAAAATAACAAATTTTATTTTTTTATTACTATGAAAAATATTACATACTTATAAATTTCCATTTACACTACTTTTAAAATATATGAAACAGTCTCATTATGAAAGTATAATTTACAATGTTAAAGTCCTATTAAGAGGTGCATATCACTTTCACTATACGAGCCCTGCGCCAAAAGAATTCGCCCACATCTATTTATTATAATTTTTCATATAAAAGGAAATTGTTTACACTTATTCAATTATTATTCCTAAACTTACTTTTATGTTATTAGAGTTAATTAATTGCTTACATAAAATGCGCTATCATAATGAATAAATGTGTAGCTACCTCGTAAAGAGAAGGGATGTAGGCGAATTCTTTTGGCGCAGGGCTCGTATAACAAAATTGTATATACATATTTAATAATTTTTGTCTGTAAGCTTGAACTTAATCTTTAAAATTAAAACTGAAAAGTCTGTAGGTATATGAATGTTTTAAACTTAATGTTTGCCAGTTGTATCTTATAGTCAAATACCATACAAACCTCAAGTTTTCATATTTAAACTTTATTAAAGAATTCATAAAATTACTACTGAATTAAATTACCTGCCTTTTGTACTAATGATATTTAAGGCGATTAAATGATCTCAAACAAGCTTTTTTTACCTCTCGCTAAGAGAGGTATTGGATTCATGCTAAAATTCGCATATCCATATTTTAGCGAATAAGCACGATTTGAGGTCCTTAGAATCCGATTATAACATTTTTAAAATGATGTCTGTGTGTGTGTGTGTGTATGTCTGGATGTTGTAGACACGATTCCTCAAAAACTATAAGACTTAAGACCTGTTTAACTATGAATTCCTCAATCTGACGTTCCTGGGAAGGACAGAAAAGGCTTTGGTAACAATTGGACAACCGGAAGTAGTAGTTTTTTAGAAAAAATCTTTTAAATATAATTTTTTTGAAATTTTTGTTATTAGAAATAATGAAGAACAAAATTCTCCATCTAATACACTTAAATTTTTTATTATATCTTGTATAGGTTTAGAAATAAAAACACTATAATATATAGAATATTCTAATCGCAGAGGCTAAGTCACTAAGGAAACCACTTGACAAATTCAAATGTTTATAACATAGTTTGTAAATGACATATGTCAGTGTCAAAAACCAACAGTTTTTGTGACATTCTGATAGTTTTTTTCTGGGAAGTATATTTAATCTTTCTTATTATTTTATTAATTAAATATTTGAAATTATAGGTAAAATGCATATATCCATCAGAAATACCCCCAATCTAGTTAATAAATTGGAAAGAATCTCTGACATTTAGAAACTTCCTCATACAATGAAAAATAGATATAATTAGAATTATGTGTGTAGAAGACATGTGAAATATAATAAAAAACAATATTTTGGTAAAGTTCTGTAATTTTTTGTTATAAAACGACGGTTCGATAGCGAAGTGCAATACAATACTTATATAGCCTAATATGGAAATGGCGAGAGGTCTTGTGATGGCCACAACAGATTTTTTACTGGTACACAGGTACAAATGTTTATTTTGGAATGTTACGAATTTTAAGCAATGGTTCTCAAAGTCTGACAGTAGATAGGATAGGAAATAATTGAAGTGCACTTACATTACCTATATTAAAAATTATAATAAAACTATCGAATATAAAGAAAATTTTAACTAATACATTACTTTCCAAAAAATGTCGATACGTATGTTCACTATTGTTGAATTCAATGCAATTAACATCTTTCCTGATCTAGATGGAGAAACAAAAATTTAGCCAACATTACAACAGTTATTTATGTAACAAGTGAATAAACTACAACTTTTTTTACGAGAAGGAAAATTCTTCATCGGGAAGTCAGTCTTTAACTTCAGCTGCACTACGGCCGTCACACGGCCATATATTCGTATCGCGTTCGTTTGGCAAACAAGCACGGCCACACTTCTTATTGTGTGCAGTGCACAGTAGAGCCGCATCATGTGACAACCAAAAAATTTAAAAAAAAAAACAAAACACACTCACACACTGACAGTTGTACGGCCGTGTTTAAAATTTAAATCTCTTCGAGTGCAATAATAATAATTTAATTTGTTTCTATAATAATTAATCCAGGACCGTTGCCAATGGAAAGAAGGCAGAGTGTCCCCTTGAGTAAAATAAAACATGCAATTTTTAAAATTATTGAAATATATAATAGTATATTACATCCGAGGTGGGAAATGTTTCATTACAGCCGAGGGCATATGTATATTACCGAGAGGCGAAGCCTCGAGGTGAGATAATGCGCGAGGCTGTTATGAAACTCCCACCGAGGTTATGTATACTATTTTATTCATAATCATCCTCATTTTAAATCAATAATTTTCAAAATAAATCAATGAATTATAACCTTTAATTTTATTAATATTTTGACAGCTGTCTTAAAATTTGTTTAGCCTACTTAATTATGGGGATCTACGGCAATGTTGCTAGGCAACTCCTACATAAACATTTCCAACCCAAGAGATGGAAGTGAAATCTGTTATTTCCAACCCAAGAGATTGTCATTAAAGTTAGGAATGACGTATTTTCCAACCTCCAAAAGGTTAGGAATCTGTATATTACTATAATGATTGTGAATAAAATATTTTTCCTAAATCTGTGCCACTAGAAAATTCTCACAAGGAATTTTTTATATCCTGAAGAAAATCCCGGAAATTCCTTCAATCATGATTTGCGACGGATAATATCTTGACTTTTTTTCTCGAATTTTTTTATTATTATTTTTAAGAAATTTTACGCCTTCACACCTGTTCTTTTCTTTGCATGCTTGTGCCTTGGGCCCTTTACCGACCCCTACTCCGGCAACAAACATTGTGGCTCTTCGCTATATAGATATTAGAAGTTCCTTGGAAAATTTTTAAAGAATCTTTTCATTCCTTCATTATTCAATTTCGGGAATTGACTCAACATTAACTGAGGAGCGTTCATTCAATAGTTAATATGTCCGTTTTTTTTTTTGTAAAAATGAGTGATACATATTTTCGCATTGTAGTCCGAATCGAATGGCATGATTGGTTTCAAGAAAAATATAACATGTCCTGTATAAATTTAACTTTGAAAATTAATGTCCACTGAAACTATCGCTTAAATATTTTATGTTTTGATCAAATGGCAAGAAACAGAGGTGCTCAAGAGGTTTTAAAAAATTCACCCGAGTGTTAGCATGAAAATGAATATTATGAGGAATGTGACCGAAAATTTTGATATAGTTCACCTTTAGACGTACCTATAGAGAGTTTTTAAATAGATACTAAAGTCTATATTAAAAAATATGTATACTCGTATTTTTCTGTGAAAATTTGAATATTCAGCACGAATCATGAGTTTCATATTAAGTTAATCAACACAAAAAAATCAAACAAAACTCAACATGTCCCAATTTTTTCATGCAAAAGTTAACATATCCAAATATTTTTTGCAAAAATAAGCTAAATGGAAACATATAAAAAAATCTTACTATTGGATAATTTATAAACATGTACTGATACAAGGAAAGAAATAGCAATCTAATTAAAAAAAATCTGTTGTGGCCAGCACAAGACCTCTCGCCATTTCCATATTAGGCCATTATAAGTATTGTCGCTGCATTTTTGAGACGGCGGTGGAAAAAAAGGAGAAAAAAGTAGGCGGAAAAGAAAAAGTTCAGTTGTTGATTTTGAGAATAAAATGTCATTGTATTTTTATAAAAGTATCGTAAAATAAATTAAATATTCTTTGTGTTCATCTTTATTGTTAATTATATTGTGTTTCTCACAAACGTGAGTGGTCCTTCGAAGGGGAGCGAATTTTAGACTTTGAAGTTAAAGTGAGATTTTCTGTGGTCAGCCGAAAATAAGAACTCGGCTTCAAGGTAAATTCGTCAAAAGGGCAAAGGATCAAATATCCTAACGTAACAAGTATTGTATTGCACTTTGCTTTCGAGCCGTCGTTTTATAACAAAAAATTACAGAACTTTACCCAAATATTGTTTTTTATTGTATTTATCTGTGTATGTATCTTCTGCACACATATAATTCTAATTATATCTATTTTTCATTGTAACAAACATTGGAATTTGTCAACTGGTTTCCTTACTGCCTTAGCCTCTGCGATTAGATTACTCTATAAATTATAGTGTCTTTATCTCTAAATCTATACAAGATATAATAAAATTTTTAAGTGTATTAGATGGAGAATTTTATGTTCTTCAATATTTAATAAAAAAAAACTCCCAAAAATTATATTTAGAAGAATTTTTCTAAGAAACTACTACTCCCGGTTGTTCCCAAAATCTTTTCAGCTCTTCCCAGGAATGTCAGATTGAGGAAACTGCAGTTAAATATTTTTTAAGTCTTATAGTTTTTGAGGAATCGTGTCTACAACATCCAGACATACACACATACACACATCCACACACACACACAAAGACATCATTTTAAAAATGTTATAATCGGATTCTAGGGGCCTTAAATCGTGCTTGTACAATAAAATCTAGATATGCGAATTTTAGCATAAATCCAATACCTCTCTTAGCGAGAGGTAAAAAAATAAAAGCAGGAACATAATAAGTTTTTTGTTGTTTTCTAAAAACTATCTATGCTGGACATGTTGTTTTGAAAGCACACTCTTCAATTATTGTGTCCGCATCACATTTAATATCCCCAAATTTTGGTAGTTTTTTTTTTCAGTACCGTCCCCCTTAACATGATTTCAGCCTTCTCTAAGAAAGTAGTTTAGCTATGGCCCTGAATTAATTTGTTATTAATTTTATAATGTATAAAAAAGTATAACCAGTATTTTATTTCTTTATTTTTATGTTGGTTTACATGGCAAAGAATATTCCTCATACATATTTTAAAAACAATTTTAAAATGCTTTTCGTCTTTTTTTCAGCTTAATCCTTTTTTATTCAACGACTCTATAATTTTTCATCAATATTCCTTCTACTCGATCATTTTTGACAACTTATACGTACATCGTAAATTAATTTCTTTACATATTCAGGCCCCGATCTTACCGCTTCTAGTTAAAGTGAAAGTTTATTAACCATTAGTTAAGAATTTAACTGAAATTAGAAGCGAAGCTTTCCTACAAATAGAATTTAACGTCCAGTTAATAAACTATTATTAACTATTCCACGAGACCTTTCATTAAACGGACGAATAAAATTCTATTACCTAATAAAAATTTCAGAACCGTAAATAAATATTACAGTGGCAAATGATGAACCCAAAACCGTAAATAAATATACAGGGTATTAATTTTTTACAAGAAGAAGTATAAGAAGGGGAAGTTCATGTTCTAATTACTCAATAAACAAAAACATATAAGACAAATAAAAGTGACAAGGTGACAAGTGATAATTATTATATTAATATATTTTGAAGAATTCATTTCATCAAACTATAATTATTATTGACGAGGAACTAATTTCTGTCGTTACGAAACCAACTTTTTGATTGAACTTGTGCAAAATGTAAAAATATTGTTGAAAATAAAAAGTAAGATGCAGTGAGTTGGAAGGAAAATGAAAAGGTTAGTATTTTATTTTTATGATTCACAGGAAAGAAGTTAATGACAACAAAGACATATTAGTACAAAATGTTATTGATAAATTTGGATAAGATTCGAGAAGATTGCAATTTTTATATAAATAATTAATGAGCCGGTTTCACATTTCTTAAAAAGTATTTTAAATTAAAATTTAGGCAATATTTTCATAGCAATAAAAATAATAATAAAAAAATATTTTGTTGTTATTATAATTAAATAAAAAGATTGACGCGAAGAACAACAATTTATTATAATAATATTCTTTATAATTTGCCTATGTATAAAAAATGTCGACCCACCTTTAAAAGATCTGCGGGCGCCCATGCTTCGTTACAAATTTACAATTTTGTATTCACTTATCTTACAAATTCTGATGCACTAGAAAGACTAATTCTAGCAATCGGCCATAAATAAAAGTATACATCCTTTTACTTAAAACCTTAATGTTAATAAAGCAATTGGTGCAACTGCATTATGTCAAATATTATACAAAAAATATGTATAATCTGAAATTCAGATTTTTACTACTCCAACATTTTATTCACAATTATAATAAATAAAAATCTCTGAGATGCTGGCATTATCATATTTTTCTTAATAACACCATCATGCAATTTATTGGTACGCAAAAACGAGTTACGAATTCATTATTATTGTAAATATTAAAATTATATACTTTATCCCTTAACTCTTTCAGTTTTATATGGGCAAAGAATTTCTATATCCTCAATTCAATATCTTCTAAATCTTCAATTAATAATAATTTTATGTGTGACAATTATTTAAGATCTGACAGTAGATAACTACCAGTTAAAACACTAACCAAAACTTCGAGTGGAAGTAAAAATTACGACAGTTTTAACTTCCAGTTAGCTCTAATCAAAGGTGGTAAGAACATTTTTGCAATATAACCGTTGGTTATTACTAACTGTCACTTTAACTAAAGGTGGTAGGAGCGGGTGTCGGTAAATTTTCCATTTCAGTGGTTCTGAATAGGAATGACGATGGGTACCCGGGTATTCGGAACCTATCCGATAATAAAGTACCCGGGTATAAAATTTCTTACCCGATTACCCGAAATATACCCGCTGCCCGTTAATTACCCGATACCTTTAATTACCCGAACAGTTTTCAGCTGCCGGAAAATGTGTATCTAAAAGAAGAGCTTTTTATTATCATACCATAATTAATATAATTTATAAGTTTTTTTATAAAAATACAGTAGGTATATTATTTATTTGTATTACTTTTTATTTAATAAATATATGTAAACAACAATAATAAATTTTATAAAAAAAATAAATTGCTAATATAAGGGTAACTGGTTATTAACAAATTAACAAATTATGTATATGTATTTAAAGGATAACGGGTAATTACAGGGTATCGGGTAATTAACGGGTAAAGGGCACTATCCGGGTAGTTGTTTCGGTTACTCGGGTACCAAAATTATCGGAATTCGTCATTCCTAGTTCTGAATTTCCACATGTACGAGCAATACGTTTGATTTATAATAAGATTTTGAAACACACACATACACACACACAACATGATTTAAATAGAGTTCAAAGCCGTAATTCGATATGTGATATGTTACGTAGTGAGAGGTTTACTCTGGATCAAAGGATGCACGGCTCTACGGCTTACTATTTAGGTCATAGGAGGAATTCTCGAATGAGTATTAACGCACAAAGTTTTACATTAACTGTAATATTCCACTGCTCTAATGCTGTCTGTAAAATTTGTTTCTAATTAATTTACGCTGTGAGCGAATTCAGAGTTTACAACTAACTTAAATTGTTTCAATTCAATTGTGAAAACTAACTAAACAATACTATTTCATTGTTTAATAGAAGTGCAAATTTAATCAATTAGAAATCTCCAAGGATTCATATAATGGAATTGACTAGTTTAGCAGTAGTTTTCAAAGTACGTTTTTGAAATGACTGAATACTTTAACTCTTTCTAACTCTTTTATTTTTAGCGAAATAAGAAAAAATCATAAACATAACAATATATAGGAATTCTTACATTAAAATTACATATATACCGGATGTTTTTTTTTTTTTTTTTTAATGCACATACGATATTAACATGGGAAATCCCCGTTTAGTCACAGTTTCGGCAACGATATTTCTTGAAGCCACCAAGAGTCAAAATATATGTTCATTTTTTTAGGTTATGAAAAATAGAATAATGTAGAGAAATATACGAAGAATTTATCGAGAAGTCGGCACAAAAAATCTTGTGTATCACACACCCAGAATCTGTTTTGCGAGATCTCGTAATTTGCAGGCCTCGTAAATGTTCAGTTTCTGGCGTAGTGATACAAATAACTATTTTGTTTCAGTGCTTTAAACTCTGGACGTCAAAAACCCAGAAATTGTTAATGAAATTCTGCAGATACTTCCGGTATGCTTACAAGAACACAAATATACTCGGTGAATTTTACGAAAACGTTTATTTTGAACTTCAATGGAACATAAACACCATCGAAAACATGACCAAGGCCATTTCCGTTTTGTATATAAATATACCTTGCTATTTAAATTTCAACATGTTTTACAAATTACAACAAAATAAAACAAACCCTTTCAATCATTCATGTAAAACTGCGGTAAAATGTTTTTATGTCTCATAATGCATGTCGGTTTTATATATTAATCCTTTCAACTACGAACACTTTAAATTCAGTACTAATTGCTTTTCAAATATTTATTCCATTGCAAAAATGGGAATATTGAAAATAGTTGTATGCAAAACACGAAGGTATAAAAGCAAACTTTTTTAAATTATTAAAAAATCTGTTGCGGCCAGCACAAGACCTCTCGCCATTTCCATATTAGGCTATTCCATATTAGTATTGTATTGCACTTCGCTTTCGAACCGTCGTTTTATAACGAAAAATTACAGAATTTTAACCAAATATTGTTTTTTATTGTATTTAACATGTCTTCTGCACACATATAATTCTAATTATATTTATTTTCATTGTATGAGGCACTTTCTAAAGAGAGATTCTTCCAATTCATTAACCAGATTGGCGGTATTTCTGATGGATATATGCATTTTACCTATAATTGCAAATATTTAATTAATAAAACAATAAGAAAGATTAAATATACTTCCCAAACAACGCTATGAGAATGTCACTAAAACTGTTGATTTTGACACTGGTGTCATTTACAAACTAAGTTATAAACAATGGAATTTGTCAACTAGTTTCCTTAGTGCCTTAGCCTCTGCGATTAGATTACTCTATACATTATGATGTCTTTATCTCTAAATCTATACAAGATATAATAAAAATTTTAAGTGTATTAGATGGACAATTTCATGTTCTTCAATATTTAATAACAAAAATTTCTAAAATATTATATTTAAAAGAATTTTTCTTAGAAACTACTACTTCCGGTTGTTCAATTGTTACCAAAACCTTTTCATCTCTTCCCAGGAATGTCAGATTGCGGAATCCATAGTTAAACAGTTCTTAAGTTTTATAGTTTTTGAGGTGACGACTGGTAAGCGCCCGCACGGTACAAATATGTCATCATCATTACCGATATCTGCGATTAAGCAGATTGGCACATCCAGAAATGGGTAATATGCCGTGATGATATATTTATATTTATTTATTTATTTAACATCCAGTCCAGACATACACACACACACACAGACATCATTTTAAAAATGTTATAATCGGATTCTAGAGACCTTAAATCGTGCTTATTCACTAAAATCTGGATATGTGAATTTTAGCATGAATCTAATACCTCTCTTAGCGAGAGGTAAAAGTCGTTCAGAACATTGGAATTTAAATTAAAATTAACAGAAAAGATCGTTTTATTATTATAACAAATTTATTTATTCTTATGTATAAATATATTCTCATATTTTTTGCATGTTCTTGTTCACTAAAGTGTCAAATTCTGTTGCGGTTCACATTATCTGGATTAAAATTTAATCTGGGGCAGATTTTCCAATGTGTTGACAAGATGACAAGGTTCTAGACGTGTGCAAATGCCCTACGGACGAAGTGATCATGTGATATTATTTCATGCCAGATAATTCTAATACTCTATTCGGCATTAGTATAACTTAACATACGAAAAAAATGTTAGCACCTAAAAAAGGGTACGTGCTACTGAAATGTAATCCCCTTGACTATATCGAAATCTAAGCCCAGATATAAGTGGCAGTCCAGCTGTAATCAGGAACGACACGAGTAATTGGCTATCTCTCCCGGTTGTTCATCCATTCCTGACTGTCAAATTGTATGCTTAATTGATAAATAAATGTTGCTAGAACCGTATTATTGTTTATAAATTCAATTTCATTTCATTTTAAGTACATAATACAAGATACCGTAAATAAAAATATTAAAACTATAATATTATCTTGGAGAATAAATAAATATTTCGCGCTTAAGTACATTATAATTCATTTGAAATGTACAAGCAAAATTATTAAAAAAATAAGTTTGAGTGCAATAAAGTATTCTACGATTATTATAAAGGTATCTTATTTTCTTGATAAAATAGTTTTTTACATAAACGAAAAAAAAGAAACTTAATATTTCTATAAATTAAACAAATTTCATGATGCCTAAGTATTTAATTGAGTTACGTGAAAATATAAATTAAAATAACAATAATAAACCATTCTTCACAAAATATTTTTTAATTCGTTATGTAGGTACATTTCAACTACCATGCAGTCATCATCAGAAATAAATAAATAAATAAATCATCACGGCATATTACCCATTTCTGGGTGTGCCAGTAACTACAACACATGTAGACATCGGTAATGATGACGATATATTTTACCGTGTGGGCGCTTACCAGGCGTCACCTCACGGGCACTCATAGCTGGCGTGGAGAGTGCATCAGTTGTACAAAAAATATAATAATTATAAATATGTCAAAATAATTTCGAATATTTTATTTCAGTCATAAAATTTTTATCCTAATTGATAATTAAAATAGATAAATTTACCATTTAGCAGAATCAATGGGTACAATATTGACACTACAGTTACTCGAAAACTGAATCATACAACATTTATTACTACAAAACTGAGGTGTGTTTTTCTGGGGAATTTTTATATAACGTTTTTAACACTTAATGTACAGATGAATAAATATAAGTGTACAAGAATTTAGTATAAGATCTTACCTAGATGATGGTATAGATAGTTTAACAATGTATATACTGAAACGTCAACGTCGGTTGTGTAAGAAGAAATGCTGTATGATGACAGATGTTGAGGGATTATTGTACCACCTAATTAAAATCTAATATATTTATATTGTTGTGGCACTTTAAGTGAGCCATGGTTTTATTATGTGGTTCCAAAAACCATATGTGGTGCCCCGACGTCCCGATATGGAGAAATTCAAACCTCTAACATTTTTAAAGGCTAATACAGCACTCTGGTTCACACAAGTGGAATCACTGTTTCTGTATTATCTATAGAAAAGGATGACATTAAATTGCACTGCATTGTAGTCAATAGTCAATCTACCCGCTGAAATCTTACTTGAAGTAGAAAACATCCTATCCGCTCTGCTGAAGACAAACCAATTTAAGGCAATTAAATATGCGATAATCTCACGACTATCTGCAGTGGTCAAAGAAACTGCTTCAAAATGCTGAGATGGGAGGCAGAACCCAATTATCTTTTTGAAAGTGTGTTATTTTATAAAAATAAAGTGTATTGTTATTTCATTTGTTTATATTATTATTTTATGTGGTTCTAAAAACCGTAATATACATATATTCAAAAATTCTGCAGGATTTCCATACATGTAGTATGGAAGTCCATAATAGAATTTATTTTATAAAGTTAAACTAGTTTGCAACTGGAATTGCAACAGACACAATTCAAAGCCAACTTGATTGAACAACAACCTGCCATCTATAGTCTAGTTAATAATGATACAAAATGCAAACAATCCGCGGTAGTAAAATGATAGGACTTGTATTCGAATTTCGAGTTTACTGCTAGTGGTGCATAAAGCGGCACGTTGGCAGTGTATTTAATTCAGTTTTAGCGCTCATATGGCAACAATAATTCCAATAACTGCATAAATTGTCTCATAACTGGTACATGTTCTCCTCAGGGAGGTAGTTTTATGGCTATTTGTGCACATAACAGATTCCATAAATAACGTCAGTTCAGAATAAGGGTGCTTACAGTACAGTCATGCATCTATTGTTTTAAAATTAATTATCGTTATAAATAGTAATGCCATTATAAAGTTTGATAATCGGCGGACATAAAGTTAGATTAAGTTAAGTAAACTCGTGTATAAGTCCTGTGAAGTTGAGGAACCTTTACTAAACTATCACCTAATTGCAATTTGTTGTTACCTAAAGCTATCTGCAAGTTGCCCATCCCTTTCTACACAACCTTGTTGATTTCATTACTTTGGTTTCAGTTTCTAGATTGCTGACACTTTCATCAATTAACTAAACAACTCAAGTTACAGACAAACTTGTTATATTGTTATTCTTTACATACTTTTTTACTTTAAAACTTTTTTCTCATTCTTACAAAAGAGAAACGATAACTACCTTAAGATAGCACATCATTGCCACTTCACTTCTGATCGAAGATTTAGATTCGAATCTCACTAGTGACGCGATCGTAAAATATAATAATAAATATCTAATGTGGCAATCACATTAGCTTCCGTCAATACACATACACATATTGTATACAAATTTCCTACAAAAAATTTCGTGCAATAGAATACCTACTAATTATTTACAGTAGGTAAAACTGTTTTACGATCATTCTATCTAAATTTTGCTTAAACTAACATCTGTCAATTAGCAATTTTGGAATTGAACATAACTGTTTCCATGGAGTGCAGAGGTTTCAATGTTATTATACTTAATTTCTTTATATTTTTTGCATATATTGAATATTAAAAAAACGCAATTAATTATTATTATTGTTAATATTATTATTAATTATTATTATTATTGTTAATTATATTATTATTTATTATTATTATTGTTGTTGTTGTTATTATTATTATTATTGTTATTAAAAAAATATTTTGTTTATTGAGAAAACAGTTTATTGAAGTATTTCTCGTCAAATTTTAGAAAAATACATGAAATTTATATGAAATTTGTTTGAAATATTATGAATAGAAGTATTTAAATATATTACGACATATTTTTTGAAGAATGGAAATGTAATTTGGTCAAAAATTTGCGTGGAATTATTTGAAGGTTATAAGTGACATCTGTCAAATTTAAATGTAATTGACATTCAAAAACGAACTTTTAATTCTATCCTAATGGTAGAGCGACACATAGGTTGTAATTTTTACGGCGCATCAATCAAGCAAAGCCTAACTTGCAAACAAGTGACACTGCATTGTCGCGAGATTAACGTAAGGAAAGAAGAATTATTATTATTATTATTATTTTCGTTACAATACAGTGTACGTATTAAATATATAACAAATAATCCTAGATAATACATTTCAAAATATTCTCTATTCTTCATTCATATTAAAAAAATACCAGATTGACTTCTACTTAAGCGTAACCATTAATCTTCGTCAAATGCAAATTACTATAGCGTTCGCAACAATCTACGTAAATGTTATACGTAGCAAACTTTTCACGTAAAGCGTGGATTTACGTTTAACGTTACATGCGGCTGCGCAGTGATGTTTAACTTAACCTAGTGTGCATGTGTACTAATTGACAGAAAATGTTACACTTTCTGGCTAGAATGAAGAATGAGAACAGAAAGAAAGTTTTTAATCATAGCAGGCAATGTTAACACAAGTATATATCTGCCCATATATTTATTATGCATATTTGCGAATCAAATTAAACAAACTCTACGACAAAATTTGAACTAAAAATATATCCAAAATATATTATATCCTCCCCTTCACAGATATTTTCTAGAGATTGCAGGCTATTTAAATCATTTAACACATACTTTAACACAAGTTTCATGTTTTTAAACTTTTTCAAAATGCGTAAAATTCAGTGTATCGGTGACAGCTCGTATAGTGTTGTGATGTCACAACACTGATATATAATGGCGAGAAAAGTTAATTTGAATCGCCAGTAATATTTTATCAGAGATGTCACTAGTGTAGTGCTTAATTAAATGCAATAATTTTAATTCTGAACGGTGTACTAATTTTACGTAATTCGGTTGTTTTCAATATAATTAAGCTTGTTAATTTTTCATTGTGAATAAAATTTATCTTTGGCAAATAAAAATTTAAATTATTATTATAAATTGTAATTAATAAATAAATGACAACATTTCTCAAAAACCAAATATTATTATGCGTTTAGGTTCATGTTCGCATTCATGATCATTAATTGCTCTACTCCCTTACAAAAATAACATGGAGGTGAAGTTTTTGGATTTTAAACCCAAAACTTTATGAGCAAACAAGTTCCCTAATTCCCCATGTTAATCATGTTATCAACTCTAAACATTTAAATTTAGCAATTTTTAACTGCTGATGATGAGAGCCTTTGTTCTCCCTCAACGTTCATGTATGTAATAAAAAAAAAAAATTAAACTTTTAAGTACAAATTTTAAAAAACTTTGAAGTACACCTTGAGAAGGCGAAAAATACTCCCCTACCAAAACATATTATTACTTCATATAACATTTCTGAAAAATAGTATGCTTAATTCTTTCAATAAAGTAGATTGCAGCGCATTACTTATTGCTCACATTTGTGATAATTTGATTAAATAAATTATTTTTTATTGTCACGTTTTTCGATCAAATTGTCGTTTTTATTGTTTAATTATAAGATATTTTTACTATGGTATAAAATCTTCCATCCTTTATATTTTTTCCAACAAAATTTTATTGTAATTTTTATTAAGTTTTTCGTGTATTATTCATTTCATAGTACGTGTCAAAAAGAATAAATTTAGAATAGTAAATTCTGTGAATTTACTTATAACAACTGTAGGTATGTATGCATATTACTAAATACAAATGAAATGTGATAACTATTCTGAACTACTTGTGTCGCAGTCGTATTTATTAAATATAGTTTTCGAACAACTTTAAACTAAAATACGAATATGTATTTGGATTCCACTAGCACATCGCAAAATGCATTAAACCAGTTACAAACTATGCAGAAAGTTTGGTTAGAAAATTCAACAGAAAAGTCCGATTGACCAGTTCGTGACGGATTTCGCGGTATGCTATCGGACATGGAAAATTTTAAATTAGATTTCGAAATGCAATCCCCACTAAGAGAAACGGAACTTTGGCTACCGGCCGAAACTGTTATGTGTGTGTGAAATGTGAAATGGAACCCAAGGCAGCCTGGATATAATTTGTGGTTGTGGTTGTATCCCGCGGGCTAATGCTTCGGGCCATGGGCGTGCATTTGGGGTTTAAATTCCGTTTCCATCCCATATTTGCGTTTTGTGTACATACTACCCCATTTGCTAAAAAGGATTTGATCCTGGATTGCGTGTTAGTATTAGAGCTTAGTTCCGACTGGTATTACCGCGGTTTATGCGATTCAATAATTTCTACTAATTTGGGCTTCATTGCGCTTTGTTTACGAAGGACTTTATGTTAAATATTATTTAGTTCGCCAACAATGATTGCTGCTAATGAGAACAAACGGATACCTAAAACTAGGATCCTCCATTATCCAAGATCCTCAAATAATATTTACAAAGAGGTACATGTCTCGAATTATTAACGGATCTGGAAAATACCCGGAAGAACGGGAACGACAAAATATTTAACAATTTTTTTTTACTATTACTGTACCTACCGTGTCAATAATTTTTCATTACTTTCTTCTTTTTTTTATGTGTAAGTTTTTAAAACTTTACAACATCAAACTTACG
This sequence comes from Ophonus ardosiacus, assembly GCA_943142095.1. Lineage (NCBI taxonomy): Eukaryota > Metazoa > Arthropoda > Insecta > Coleoptera > Carabidae > Ophonus > Ophonus ardosiacus. The sequence goes on along the minus strand of OW964830.1, from coordinate 20,890,524 downwards.
TATTGAAAAGGATCATAAAAACAACAAGATATGTATTACAAGCGCACTTTTATGATAAAAGTGTTTTTATGGAGCACACTCCCCCTAAGAATATAATGTAAAAGCGCACTCCATAAAAGTGCTTTTATTATAAAAGTACACTAGTAATACGAGCCAACATAAATCTACGTAAATGTTGTGATAAATGGTGATCCATTTTAAACTTTAGGATTTGCTTTTTGAATAAAACGTATCAAGGAAAAAGAAATCTATTGATATCAATGTAAAGTAGAGATTGTGCAATTAAGTATGGAATACAAAATCAGCCAAATGCCTTCCTCGACTTTGCTGAAATGATACCATTCATTTGGCTAAGTTTTCCATAACGTTTTCCCATAATTGCATCACTCGCTGTATTCAGATACTGATCGACTTTTTTTAATTAATTCAACAATTTGAACTTGGAGGTTATGTGGTTTCAGCAAAATGGAGCCACCTCTCTTACATCACGACAAACAATATTTTTTTGTAAGCCGATTTCCCGGTCGTGTTATCTCTCGAAAAAATTGGCCATCGTGGTCATGCGATTTAAACCCGCTGGACTTCTTTAGCTAGGGCTATCTGAAGGAAAAGGTTTATGTCCCCAAACCAGCTACTATTCCAGAGCTGAAAGATAACATCAGACGTGAAATTATTGAAATAGAGCCCCAACTATATGAAATCATTTGTCGGTTAAGGTACCTAGCTCAATAGGTGCGTTCCATGAAGTTAGCAAACCAGCGCACTATGCTATAGCGAATTGTATTTGACGTCATGTTTAATGCTTTGCTAGCGAGAAATGCTAACGCCGATTATTTCGTTAGCTTAATCTGCTAAGTGCTGTTAGGATAACAAATTTAAAATAAAATCATTTGAAAATGTCTTCTATATGTTTCGTCCTAATAATTAGGGAAATTAGTTCAAAGTAATTTCCAATACACATATCACCTTGATTATTTAGGTTATTCAAAATTATTGAAATTACTGCTTTTGAACTATTTATTGCATTTTCTGTTATTCCCAGAACAGTTTTAAATTCCAAGTTGGATGAATCATTTTAAAATTCACAAAGTAATATCCTAATCTGATCATCCATTTTAAAAATAAAGCATACTGGACAGCACAATCACAAAAGAACAAACGTCAAATATACGAATTCATATTCCCACCAAAATTGCCGTTCAGTAAACGTTTGGTAATTTTGCTACTTCGCTAGCGCTAATTTGCTAACTCCATTGAACACATCTAATGGTTAGACGTTGGAGCTATTAGTCATGAGTACGCTGGGGTTCTGGGTTCGAATCGCACTAGGGCATGGATGTTTGGGTATGTAGACCCACTTTGTAATTGGAATAATCTTGTTACGGAGTCGTTTTTTTTTAAAAAAAAAAAAAAACTTTGCTAAAAGAATTATATCATGTCAACGGATGGGAGGCGAGCTTTTAGATTCCAAGTAATTGCCAACTATTCAGGGATGTAGCCAGGGGTAGGCCAGGGTGGGCCTGGCCCACTATGCAAAAACTTTGGGCCACCCATAAACACTTATTTTAAAAGTCAAATGAGAAAAAAACAGTTCACACACATTATTGGAACTGTATTTCTGATTCCAAAACAATATTGGCATTTACGGCAAAGGAACAGTAATATTATTTTACTGTATCTTACAAAGCAGATAGAACATCTATTCAATGCTCAATAATAAAATTAAAAATCTGATGTGGCCAGCACATGACCTCCCGCCAATTCCATATTTAAAATAGCAATGGGCTTTAAGTAAAGTTTCACTTCCGATTGATCGTTTGTAAACAAAATCTACTTTGTTGTTCCAATAAATAGAAAAGTTTGTAATACAAAATTTTGGATTATATTTTATTATGTTTTTCCTGAAAAATCTGTTAAAGCTTCAAATTAAGTACTACATCCGGTTTATAATATATAGTCAAAATCTAATATGTTGTTTCAAATTATATAAGATTATTAAATACCTACCAACTTGGAGAAGTTTTGGATCATTAATATATTTTAAGGAAAAATCGTCACACACACATTATTGTCAGAATCATCACCAACTTCCTTATGCCCTAAAATGCAATCTGTGTATATTCTTCACCGTACATTATCCATTTCGTAAATGTGTAGTTGCAAACTATTATTTGACACTTTGAAATCACGTTCTTATTGATAGCTGTTTGATATATAATGCTGCAAACATCAAACTTAAATCGAATTATCCTGTATATCTAATATATATGTATGATGGAAAATATATTATTTTTACAAACCTTAATTTCATTAGAATCATATTTAAACTACTAAATTCTTCTTAACACGGTTTCATTATTAATTTTAATGAAAATTGCTTCGTGACAGTGACATTTGTTTAAATATGTCAAATTTGTTATTAAAGTATTGTTTTTCTTTGACGCAGAGGGAAAGTGATGTTCAAAAATAAATTATTTTATAATAAAATATAAAGTTATTTCAAGTTATTTACTAAATGCTATTATCGTAGAATTGAAGATTGTGCCATTATATTCAATTTGTATTGGTAAAAGCTGCTAAAAAATTATATTCAATGAAATTTTTACAAGAAAAACTGTTAAAAGCTTGTATAAATGATACTTCCGGTTATCCGATATGCACTAAGGCGAAAAAAATTAGCTATAGATGTCAGGTCGAGCGGCGACAAAATGGAGACGAAAGAAGGAAAACAGATGCACGCGTATACCTGTAACGTCAGTTGACAGTGTTATTTTACATCTGTAACAGATAAGTATCCAGTGTCTGTGCAGCAAAAAGTGCAAAATGGAAAAAGTGAATATTGATCTAAGTGATATTTTTGACTACATTGGTTCTTCAAGACCAATAAAGGAAGGAGAAGCTGTGTATAAAGCAGGCCATGTAACCATGTGCGGTTTGAAGAACACTGATTTAAACACAGTTTTTGGATTTTGCCTTCAAACGAGCAATTTAAATGGAGCTCCTCACTTTATTGAAGTGTTATTAAAGCCAAATTTACAAGGCAAATGTACTTGTAAGGCCGGGTTATGAGGAAAATGCAAACGCATAGTTGCTGTATTATTACACGTAAATAGGTATTTATTTTTTTATTAATTCTGTATTAAGAAATAAATATTAATATCAATGACTGGTAGTATTTACTCTTAGGACCAGTTCTTCAATCTCTGGTTAAAATTTTAACTGGCAGTTAAATAAACAATATTGAATCGGATTATCGACTGCAATGACAAATCTGTCATTTGACATTTCATTTCGTTTCGATTTTGTTTATTTAACTGCTAGTTAAAATTTTAACTGAAGATTGAAAAAGTGGCCCGTAATCGGGGGTGATTAAGATATGACTAAAATAACAAATTCAATTGTTTTTTAATCATTCCAATGTATTTTTATGGTAGCCATGGTAATTAGTTGGGTGACTGGGTGACTAAAATTTTGAGTAACTATGAGCAGTCAATATTTTTATAGTTTATTTTAATAAATGATATTTATTTACTTCTTTTTAACAAATAATGTATTATTATTCTTACCTGGATGAAAGTCTGACTGCAGAAAATGATCAGAGCAAACTGTCACACATTTACTAACTGGCTTACCGATTTTAAGTGCAATAGTCCACTTTTTACATAATTTAGGATCTTTTGGAAAGAAATGAATACTTTATGATGAATGATTTATAATTATTGCACTGGGGAACCGAACAATACCGCTTAGATTTACTTGTCATTGTCGCTCTTAACCTTCATTTAAAAACGTTTTACATTAAAGCCATTAACTTATGTACACTATTATTTACAAACTTAATAAAATACTAGATCTAATAAAAAAAATTCTTAAAATATATTCTAATAACAACAATTAAAATTAGAGCAACTTTTTCATACATGCACAAATGATAAAACCAAAGTTTTCCTTCTTTCTCTAGTTCGCAATTGGCGCTGTAGAGGTCAGCTACTTCGAATTTTTTCGCGAATAGAATGGGTATACAAAATTTCAAAATTTTCTGATTGATAGTATTTGAGTAATCGTGTCCACACATACACACACACACGCACGCGCACACGCACACGCGCGGGCACACACACACAGACACAAATAAAAAAATAAAAAATAAAAAAAAAATAAAGATCAGTTTGGTTTCACACCAAAGAAATCTACAGTAGATGCCATTATAGAATTAGTAAAATATGTCAGGGAAAAACTACGAGAAAAGAAGGTGACAATAATGGTAAGTCTTGATGTCAAAGGAGCTTTCAATGCAGCATGGTGGCCGGCTATAAGTAAAACATTGAAAGATATGAATTGTCCCAGAAATCTTTATGAATTAGCAAAAAAAATTTTGAAAACAGAACTGCAGTACTTGAAGCTAACGGAGTCAAAATTCAAAGAGTAGTAAATCGAGGATGTCCACAAAGATCTTGTAGTAGCCCAGGTTTTTGGAATATACAATATAATCCTGTTCTTAATATAAATTATAAAGAAGATTCTAGAGCAATAGCGTTTGCAGATGATTTAGTTATTTTGGTATGTCGAAAAACACCGTTGGAAGCAGAAAATTGTGCAAATATAGAGTTACTGAAAATTACATCTTGGGCAAATAATAATAAAATGACATTTAACGAAAATAAATCTCAAGTAATGTTGGTAACAAGAGCCACATCATGTATTAATAAAGAAATAAATATATTTTTAAATAATAAATTAATAAAACAAGTTCAGAAAATAAAATATTTGGGTATTGTTTAATAGTAATATTGAAATTAAAATAAATTTAAATTCATCAACGAGAAGAAGAAGAACTGCCAGTTAGGGACTTTAAGTAACTGTCAATTGGCAACATTGTGTGTAAAAGTGTGAGTCAGTCAGTCAGAGAGTGAAGACGTGTGTATCAGTCATTCATTGTATCAATCTGTGTTATTTCGAGAGAAATAAAACGTAATTGTAAACGCAAGTTCAAGTATCATTATTCATAAAAGTTTGGTCCATTCGAGACGGATTTGCGTAGCAAGAAACAGTGAAAACGTTGAAACAAAGCGTAAATTGTGTGAACGACGGTTGGGCGAGTCCATTTCAACAACGCACATAGCCAAGCTGAGGGGTGGCCGCATACCGTGCAAGTTTACGACGCATCAGCCGACAGAGAGCGACGATCACTGCAGTAAATGCAAACGGCGTGCGAAAGAGAGAGAGAGAGATAGCGTTCAAGATAACTGCACATTCCTTCCGTAAGTCCTATCTATATTTTTCTATATTTTTACACTTAAAATTGCTTCGACACAATTACAACAATGGAATTAAGTACTTTAAAACAAAAAAGGGGTACTATTAGACAGCAATTAACATTGTTCAAAAAATATTTAGACGGGATTGGGGATAATATTGACGATTCAATTGTTATAAACATTGAAGAGCGGTTGTCAAAAATTGAACCATTATACGAACAGTTCGACTACGTTCAAACACAAATAGAGGCCCTCGAAAATAAAGCTGAAGATGAAATTAGCGAGGATCGCGAAAATGTTCAAAACATTTATTTTACTCTTTTAGCCCGGGCAAAATACATTCGCAATAAAAATGTAGAAGGGTCAGATATCGCTTCTAATCATTCAGGTAATTCTTTAGTTAGCAACAAAATTCAAGAAAAGTTAGTGCAAAATTCAATTTATAATGATGAGCTAAATGCCAGGCCAGTGCTGAACACCACGCGTTCTACAGACATGTCAAACGTAAAGCTTCCACGCATAACATTGCCAACATTCGATGGTAGTTTCACATTGTGGCGGGAATTTTTCGATACGTTCAAAGCATTAGTAGACTCAAATGACAATATTAGTAATGCTCAAAAGCTATGCTATTTAAAAGCTTCTGTAAAGGGTGAAGCTGCTAACCTACTCACATCATTCGAAACAATTGATGCAAACTATGACATCGCATTTGATTTATTAAAAGAACGCTACAACAATACTAGGCGCATTGTTCACACGCATGTTAGGGCATTATTAGAAATAGATAACATAACAAAAGAATCGCATCTTAGTCTTAGAAATTTAATAGATAGCTCGGAAAAGCACATGCGTTGTTTAAAAACTTTAAATCAACCCACAGAACAATGGGACGCGTTGATAGTTCCAATACTCTCAATAAAATTAGACAACGCTACAAATCGCGAATGGGAGACAAAAATAAATGCAGAAAATGTCTCAAAGGATAATATACCGACTTATAAAGAATTCATATCGTTTCTTAATTAAAAACAGAGTGCACTTGAAGCAATCGCGGTCAAAAAACCAATTATTGATACATCAAAAGGGTTCAATTCGAATAAAAGGGTATCGACATATGCATCAAATATACGAAAAGCGTGCTTACATTGCGATAAAGATGGTCATTTGATATACGGTTGCGAAACATTTTTGAAATTAACTACAGATTCGAAAATTAATCGTGTAAAGGAACTTAAAGCATGTGTAAATTGTCTGCGGAAAGGACATTTCGCTGTACAATGTAAATCAAGCGGTTGTAAAACTTGCGCGAAAAAACATAATACATTGTTGCATTTAAACAAAGCCGAACCCGAAAACAAACAAAACATAGTTGAGGAAGACATTGAGGTGAGCAAAGGAGGTTCGTATTTATCGTATCGAACACAAGCTCAAACATTATTGTCAACGGCTATATTGCAATTTAAAGCTAGTAATGGGACAATATATTCAGCTCGCGCATTGTTAGATTCAGGATCACAGTCGTGCTTCATGACTGATGAATTTGCTCGAAAACTAGCATTACCAAAAATGTCATTAAAATACTCGATTTCGGGAGTAGGCAAAAATGAATTCAAAATAAACAATCAAGTTTATGCAGAGGCTCAATCAACGGATCTGCGCTATAAATTCAAAACGAACTATTTAGTTATACCATGTATAACTGAAGAATTACCGCTGGTAACGTTTAACAAAAATGATTTAAAAATACCGCCAAATTTGAAACTTGCTGATCCCAATTTCAACGTAAGAAGCAAAATTGACATTCTAATCGGCGCATCAATATTTTGGGATATCCTGAAGAACAATCATATGAAACTTGGCACATGTGGTCCCATTTTACAAGACACAAATTTAGGATGGATTGTATGTGGTAACATGCCTTATAATCCATCAACAAACAAATTAATAACAGGTTTAACGTTAGATAAATTAAATGAACAAATGCAGCGTTTTTGGCAAATAGAAGAATTCAATAATACAAAATTATTGACACAAGAAGAACTCTTCTGTGAAAAACATTTTGAAGAAACTTTCACACGAAATTCAGAAGGCCGTTTCGTAGTACGAATGCCCTTGAAAGAAAATCATAATGAGTTAGGTGACTCACAAACCATAGCAGAACAAAGATTCCAATTGTTGGAAAGGAAATTAAACAAAAACTGCAAGTTAAAGGAAGCATATACAAACTTCATAGACGAATATAAAGCATTAGATCACATGACAAAGGTAGAGCCTACGCCAAACGAAGTAGCCGTATACCTACCTCATCACGGCGTATTCAAGGAGAGCAGTTTAACCACAAAGCTAAGAGTGGTCTTCGACGCATCATGTAAGACTACGTCAGGACTATCATTAAATGATATACAGTGCGTAGGTCCAACATTACAAAGTGATCTGTTTACAATTTTAATAAATTTCAGAATGTCACCACATGTTGCAATAGGTGATATTGAAAAAATGTATCGCCAGGTGTTGATACACCCAGAAGACAGAAGATACCAACGAATATTGTGGAGAAAGGAAGACAACGAACCAATACAAATATATGAGCTGAATACCGTTACATATGGTACCGCTTCAGCGCCATACCTAGCTATAAAGTGTTTGATGAAGTTAGCTGAACAGAATAAAATTGATTATCCAATAGAATCCAATATAATCATGAAAAATTTTTATGTAGATGATTTATTAATGGGTGCTGACTCAATAGAAGAATTAACAAAAAGGCGTGATAACATAGTAAAAATATTGGAAGCAGCACAATTCAATCTAAGAAAATGGAATAGCAACGTACCAGAATTATCGGACACAGATAATTCAGTAAGTGAATTCAAAGATACACCCATAAAAACACTGGGCGTTTTATGGAATTCAAAGGAAGATATTCTGTTGTATAATTGGAATACAACAGCTATACGAGCACCAGAAGCTACTAAACGCACAATTTTAGGTGCAACAGCTCAACTATTCGACCCAATGGGTTTAGTATCACCGATAACGATTGTGCCTAAGTTAATTATTCAAGAGCTGTGGCATGAAAAATTAGAATGGGATGAGCCTATTTCTAAAGCGCATCAAGAAAAATGGAGTGAGTTTAAGAATACGATTCACGATATACAAATTATTAAAATACCAAGATATGCTGTCAACTCAAGTATACATGCTTATCTTATGGGTTTTGCTGATTAATCAGAACGCGCGTATGGTGCATGCGTATACATCAAAACTATTTCAAACAACGAAGCAACTGTTAACCTATTAGCAGCAAAGTCAAGGGTAGCACCACTGAGGACAACTACAATTCCCAGATTAGAATTGTGTGCCGCAGTACTTTTAGCAACACTCGTCACAAAGGTTAAAGAATCATTAAACATTAACATCCAAGAACAATATCACTGGAGTGATTCCGAAATTGTACTATGTTGGATAAAGTCAGAGCCAGCTACATGGTCAACTTATGTTGGCAATAGAGTTGCAACAATTCGCAACTTAACAGATCCGAATTCATGGCATCATATTAAATCAGAAGAAAACCCTGCGGATTTAATATCACGTGGTACAACGGCAAATCAATTAAGAGATAATAAGTTATGGTGGAAAGGCCCCCATTGGCTAACAGAAGATCTAAGTGAAGTACAAATCAATGATATAGAATATCCAGATGAAATACCAGAATTGCGAGCATGTTCAAATATAGTTACGAAGACAGAGTATGATATGACTATATTCCAGAGATATTCTAAACTTCACAAGTTATTAAATGTAATATCTTATTGCTATCGTTTTCGCAATATAAAGACTAACAAAGAGAAAGGTCCTATCACAATAGAAGAGAAACAAAACACATTGAACAAATTAATCATGGTTGTTCAAAATCACTATTTCGGTGAAGAAATTCAATCTCTTAAAAGGACAAAGACGATATCACGTAATTCAAAACTATTAGTTCTTAATCCGTTCCTAGATGACACCGGTCTTCTTCGAGTGGGCGGTAGATTAAAAAATGCGAACATAGGTTTCAATCAGCAGCATCAGATCTTATTACCTGCATATGACAATCTTACTAAAATGATAGCACAACATGAACATGAAATTGGATTGCATAGTGGTCCACAAAATTTGTTAAATAATTTGCGTCAAACCTATTGGCCGTTGAACGGTAAAAATTTAGCGAAACACGTTTTTAGATCGTGCGTGAAATGTTTTAGAGTCAATCCTAAAAGTTCGAAATTTCTTATGGGAGACCTACCTAATAATAGAGTTAATCCAGCTCCAACTTTCTCAATAACTGGTGTAGATTATGCCGGTCCTTTTATGGTCAAGGAGCGTAAAATGAGAAATCCAAAAAGGTATAAATCTTATATAGCTATTTTCATATGTTTTGTAACTAGGGCAATTCATATTGAGTTGGTTAGCGACTTGACCACTGAATGTTTTTTGGGCGCGTTAAGACGATTTTGTGCGAGACGTGGTAAACCTTTTATCATTTATAGCGATAATGCGACCAATTTTACGGGCGCTAACAGAGAATTACACAATGTAATAAAATCATCGAATGTTGAAAAAACTTTGTCAGAAGATTTTATTCAGTGGAAATTCATTCCACCTAGAAGCCCACACATGGGTGGTTTGTGGGAAGCTGGTGTTCGGTCAGTTAAAACACACATAAAACGCGTTGTTGGTAACACGGTACTTACTTTAGAACAAATGAATACATTGTTGTTACAAATCGAAGCAATTTTGAATTCCCGACCTATATCCTCACTTAGTGACAATCCAAACGATTTAAACCCTCTTACACCTGGTCATTTCCTCATTGGCAGACCATTGACCACAATTTTCCAATCACAAATACCTGACCGAATTAGTAACAAATCTCTCTTTGCACATGTACAAACCATGACCAAGCATTTCTGGCAAAGATGGCAGAAGGAATACCTTCATCAACTCCAAATGCGTTACAAATGGAACAACAAGGGAAACAATCCAGAGAAGGGTGACTTGGTAGTCATCATCGAGGACAATCTTCCACCGTTATCCTGGAAGCTGGGCCGAATCACAGAACTGCATCCTGGGCAAGACGGTGAAGTGCGAGTGGTTACAATAAAAACATCAAACAGTCTTGTGAAACGTGCTTTAAGTAAAGTGTGTTTTCTCCCTCCAGATATTGAAAGTGCCTTGCCCTTTCAAGGTGGGCGGGATGTTTAATAGTAATATTGAAATTAAAATAAATTTAAATTCATCAACGAGAAGAAGAAGAACTGCCAGTTATGGACTTTAAGTAACTGTCAATTGGCAACATTGTGTGTAAAAGTGTGAGTCAGTCAGTCAGAGAGTGAAGACGTGTGTATCAGTCATTCATTGTATCAATCTGTGTTATTTCGAGAGAAATAAAACGTAATTGTAAACGCAAGTTCAAGTATCATTATTCAGGTATTATAATCGATAATAAATTTTTGTTTAATGAACATATTAATTATATTTCGGAAAAATGCTGCAATTTAATACATACCCTATCAAAATCTGCAAAAATTAAATGGGAAATTAGACAAAAGGCGTTAAAAATAATTTATAAAGGTGCAATACTACCTTTACTGTCTTATGGAGAATTAGCATGGAAAACAGCATTGCAAAGGAAAGCAAATCAAAGGAAGATTATCAGAGTACAGAAGTTAATTAACATAAAAATTTTAAAAGGATATCGAACAATCTCTTTTGAAGCGTCCTGTGTGTTGTCCGGGAATACTCCGATAATTCTTAAATTGGAAGAAATTGCAAGAATACATGAGAGGATGAGAAGCGATGAAGATGGAAGAATGAATGACGGGGTAGAAACTCTAGTAAGGAAGATTATAGTGCGCCGAGAAGAAGAAGATAGGAGTGTTGAAAAGTGGCAGAGTCAGTGGCAAAGTAGTGAAAAAGGAAATACAACTAAAACATTCCTTCCTTGTGTTTACAATAGACTTTAATTAAAGTTACCTTTATGCCCAAACTTAACAACAATTCTAAGCGGACATGGCAAAATTAAAAGTTATTTATATAAATATAAAATAACGAATGACTCTAATGTCCATATTCATAAACACTCGTAAAGTTTCAAAACGGGTCGTTATAATTTTTGACAAATAGAATCAAACTTGACAAATAAAATTTTGATTTTTCTTCCAATGTCGACTGTTTTTATTGGATAAAAATTATAATGAACCGTCTAAAAATTTTACGAGTGTTTATGAATACGAGCATAAGTGTAAGTGTGGTGCGGATAATCAAACAGTTAATCACTTAATATATGAATGTGTTTTGTTGAATAGCAAGTCATTTAATACATTTTTCAAATTTTGTGAAGGATATTGACTTTGATTTATAAGATGTTACAAAATTTTAAATTAATATTAATATTTATGCAATTTATTAATTATATTTAGTTGCTTAAAACTTGTTGTAAATAGTAATTGTTAAAGCATGTAATGTGTATTATGGAGCATGCTGAATAAAGAGACTCATAAATAAAAAAAAACACACGCACACGCACAGGCGCACACGCGCACACACATACACGCACACACACACACACACACACACACACACACACACACATATCTACAGACATCATTGTAAAAATATTAAAATCGGATTGTGGGGACATCAAAACGTGCTTATTCACTGAAATCTTTATATCCGATTTTCAGCCCGATCCCTATACCTCCCTTACTTAGGGTAGCGGGAGGTAAAAATTACTCCTAACCATAAAGTTAAATGAATAAATGAACTAGATACGTATCTATTCAATGCATTTCATCATTCATCAACAGAACGGACGAGTTGGCATTAATTTTATATATATGTATAGTAGTATATAAAAAGATATTTGGAACTGACATATAGGACCTATTTTATAACCATTTATTGTGGGTTGGGTAGCTTAGCATTATAAATTATTTGAACTTGCGAACATTATTTGAAAAGAAAGAACTGGACCAAATAACTGTTTATGTTTAAAGTTTATATTTGAATTTATTGCATTGCCCCCAATATTTTCTTTTTTAATCAAATTAAAAATTGATATTAGAATACGTTTAAAACGCATTATTATTTGAATACTATAATTCGGATTTAAAAATGTTAAATAAGCTTAATCCTACAAATTAATATCTGTTATAATACGTATATGCATGCTTCACAAATTGTATTTTGGTAATTTGTGTTCTAATGAAAAAGGTAAGCATCAGTACAAAACTTTCTGATTACTGGCCCACCTAACTATTTTTTTGCCTACCTCTGGCCCACCCTACAAAAATATCCTGGCTACGTTCCTGCAACTATAGTCAGAAAAACTGACTGTCGGGTCCAGCAATACAACTATAAATATCGTAATTATGACAAAGCGGCATATCGCTTACTGTTGCTTTATAATATTGCAATGTTGGATAAAATAATTTGCGCCTCTCTTTTGGTATAAAGACATGCATCGCCTAGTACTTCACTCAAAGCAGGTAGCTTTGAGTGTTGTATAGTAAAATAATCTTACTATTGCTTTAATAAAAAAGCCTATTTTTGTTTGAAATAATTTTTGAAACTACAGTTTTCATTCTAATAAGAAATTATTTCAAACAAAAATAGCATTTATGATTTTTAGGCCTTAATGTTCCAGTAGTTTATTTGTAAATAAGTACAAATTGAACGTTTCGGGCAAAGATTAGCCCACCATCAGAAAAATGAAGAGGTTTTTTTTTATTTTACAAAATCCAATGGTAAATATATTTATACATATTGCTTGAATATTTTACATCCAGAATTTATTGATAATCATAGTAGAAACGATGAATAAAAACCGACGTAGCTTTCACCATGACGAGCTTCGTCTGATTATATCTACTTTACATTAATAGCAATCAATTTCTTTATTCACGTATTTCTTGGAAACAATGATATAAAAACTTAACTTGACGAATTTAAAGTTTATAATGTTTATAATGATTAACAGTTGTTGATCTTTCAGCAAGATATTCAAATATAATTTTTGCACAAGAAAGAATATACTTTATGTTTTCATTCTTCTGAGCATATTCCGGATGTTCCAAGTAATCCTTCCCGTAACAATTTAATATGCAATAAAGTTTTTTTTTAGATATTATCTATGTCGAAAAATTTTCTGAAGTGCTTTATGAAATAGTATGAAATTATTTTAAAAAATTATCATCAAGTTAACCCATGAGAAACCATGATCAAAATACAAAAAAATTATATAAAAATCATAATCTTTTATATTAATAAACACTATCGGCAGAGCCCTAGGGTATACTCTGTACGATGCATGGTTTTTGTGTAAAAAATTTTTAAAGGTCGTATTTTGGCTTTTTGAAACAATACATCGAAGTCTACATGTACAAAATTAAGAAGAAAAACGATGTCATCTATCACATTTCACATGTCAATGTTCGTGACAAACCATTATAAGAAATGTATAAAGATTAGTTAAAAGTGGATATATATATTTTTATGGAACGATTATTATGCATATAATAGTATAATTAAAGGTATTTTATAATTATTTTCTCTATTTAAATGGTAATTAATAATTCATATATAATCTTGAAGTTAAATTTTATCCATAGGTAAAACTGTCTGCTTTTTATGACAGAGAAGTTGAAAAGGTGATAATTGAGTGAATATGAACGTACAGTAACATATGTACGCATGTTTCCATTGACAAAATAGTTGCTGAACGACGAAAAAGGCATGTATTTAAATGGAACCTAATTTGGATATGAAATTGATAAAAATGGTACCTAGACGGAATGGAAGTACGTAAAACTATTATAATACACTATCGGCGGAGCCCTAGGAGAAAGATTGTTTGACATGTCAATCAGAACCTTTAAATGGAAATATTTTTGAAATGAGGACAATTTGAAAAATGTTAAATTCATAAACATAAATTTTAAGAATGGGCAATTATTTCACAATAGTAAAAATGGCCTAAAACATTTAAAATTTATAATTTTTGATGGTTCATGTCCACTACGAAAGTGTTGCCAAACATTCCATAAGTAACTAGGTAAGTACCTATAAAACAAATATTGCTAACTAGATCAATGTGAAGTCGGTATACAAGTGTTACATGCATAAGTGAAAAACAAATATTCCTAACTGCATTATTGTGAAGTTAGCCAATTAATTTCCAAGCTACTAATAAAAAATATAATAAATTTTAAACAAAAATATAAGAGAAAGTGTTGCCATAAGTAACTAAGTAAAACACAAATACTCCAATGTCAAGATTTTGACAGCTCGATCGGTTTATGTTTTATTTACATAAAGTTGTCAGAAACATGTAGTGTTTGTATCAAATAAGAAGTATTGTAAAGGGCTGCAATGCAGAAATGTTAAAATTTTGACAGATCGATTGGCTTTTGTTTTTTGCTTAAAGTTGTCAGAACCATGTCGTGTTTGGTATCAAATGAGAGGGTTCGTCAAGGGATGCCGTGCAGAAATGTCAAAGATTTGACAGCTCGATCGTCTTTTGTTTTTTTGCTTAAAGTTGTTCGAACCATGTCGTTTTTGGTATCAAATGAAAGGTATCGTAAAGGGCTGCAATGCAGAAATGTCAAAAATTTGACAGCTCGATCGGCTTTTGTTTTTTACTTAAAGTTGTCAGAACCATGTCGCGTGTGGTATCAAATGAGAGGTAACGACAAGGGCTGTCATACAGAAATGTCAAAAATTTGACAGCTCGATCGGCTTTTGTTTTTTGCTTAAAGTTGTCAGAACCATGTCGTGTTTGGTATCAAATGAAAGGTACCGTCATGGGCTGTCATGCAGAAATGTCAAAAATTTAACAACTCGATCGGCTTTTGTTTTTTACTTAAAGTTGTCAGAACCATGTCGTGTTTGGTATCAAATGAGAGGCATCATCGAGGGCTGCCATGCAGATTGGGTGGGGAGGTTGCGTAGGCATTATGGGTGGGCAGGTTGCGTGGGCATTTTGGGTGGGCAGGTTGCGTGGGCAGTTTGGGCGGGCAGGTTGCGTGGGCAGTTTGGGTGGGCAGGTTGCGTGGGCTGTTTAGGTGGGCGGTAAAAAAATATTTTGAAAGACAGCGTTAGCAGTTTATGTGGATTGGACGTACGTAAAACTATTATAAAACACTATCGGCGGAGCCCTAGGGTATACTCGGCGTAGCCGAGTTTACGCTAGTAGTATACTATGTGACAAGTGTGTGAAGCTGAAATTTTTACATGAGGGTGGAGATTGAGACACGAGCCGAAGGCGAGTGTTACAAACCATCCGAATGTAAAATAGGCTTCACACACGTATTACATACTATACTTTTTCTACGATATTGCAATAAATTATAATTTTTTCTTGACATTGTCATTCTTTTAATGTAAAGCCTCTGTATTATCGACTTGTATAACCATAGTTACCAACGTTACGGGGGTTTAACAGCTTTGTTTTATTAAAATACAACTCATTTTATAATATTTAAAATAATGAACTGTGCGTGAAGTAACACTGTGTACAAAAAATCAAACTTCACACATAAAAATTGATACGTGAAATACTCACTTCACGTACGGGAGTAGAAAAAATACTTACCGATACGGCCAAAGGTACATTTTTGCTGAACATTAATAAACTCTATGCTTATACGGCAACGGCATATTTTAAAATGGGTATGATTTTAGCTATTACCAATTAAATAGGTGTTGAATTACATAACTAATATGGTTTGTACTGAAAATAATAGACCTGTTACCAAAATGAAGTCACCAAACAATACTAAAACAATTCCTTAAAAATTAATGTAAAATTCTCAGGAAATATTGTCAATTATCAAATAATAAGGTGAGTAATGAAAACAATAGGTTTGCAAACTGTATGACCAAATTATTTGATAACAATTATTTAAAAACGGTAAATATAAGAAAAAATTAATGATGACGATGATAATTATGTTGCATGTATACGTCGTCGAACAGTAGCAATAAAGATGAAATTGTTCACAAAAATTTAAAATTATTGATTAGCAGATAATCTAAAAATAACCTAAGAAATTGTATAAACAAATAAGTAAAATATTTTATTCATTAAATTAAAGACAAAACTATTTAATTGGTAACGAATATTATTTTTTTGATAACTGTAAGAAATTAAATGACACTCCTATATTAGTAATAGAGCCACCTCGGTGGTGGAGCCCACCAGGGGCTTGGATGTTTGTGTATGTCCTAAATAATAACACTCAAATAAAAAATTGCCATTGGCCAATCGGCACGGCACCGAAGGTCAGGGGGGGAATAAAAAAAAATGTATCGAAACGAAGTTATTATTTAGGGACAGATCAATTACTTCGATAACGAAGCTTTTGCTAAACGGATGAATTATGGTGATCGAGCATTTATCTTGTATACAAATTAACATTAATTTGGGCATTCATACCTGGAGACACTTTTAATTAATTTCAGAATAAAAATATTTCGTAGAGATAGATCGATTAATTTATAGGGTACGATTTGTTGACAAATATAAACTTTGGTGACAGAAAATAATGTTCCCTTTTAAAATGTATGTACATGTAAGTCGAAATTCAAGGATATGCTTCTTACAATTTTATTTCTTAAAGAAATATCCCCCTCAATCTACTACAACTTTAACTTTCATTTGAATAATTTTCTTCTATTCCCAACAATAAAGAACATAAGGTGTTTTCTATATCCGCCGTGAAACACCCTGTATACATATAAGTAAATATTTGCCTATTATATGCATTGTACAGATAACTTTAATTTTCAATTTTTTCAATATAATTTTTATGAAAGTGTTCATATGCAGTCTTCCACACTTCTGTGTTAAGTTAATCACATACACTTTGTCTTTACAAAAATTCAAGTGTACGATATCAAGATTACTCTACTCATTCTAGCGTCAAAGAAGTGAACCATATGGGAGAAAAGGAAGTTAGTTTTTAAACTACTATTCATATTAATGGAGATCAAAGATCAAATGGTAAAGACAAATCTAAATATCTACCTATCCTTATTTTCATCCTTTGCTCCAATTTCAATCCCAGATCTTCGTCACTTGTGAATTTTTGTAAATTTATTCATTACTCATATTATTGGTAAAATTTAAAAATTATTGTCATCATTACCGATATCTGAGTTGTATGCAAAAAGCAGACTGGCACACCCAGCAATGGATAATATGACGTGATGATACCTACATTTATTTTGTTTATTTAAAGGAAATTAAAAGAAAACAATAGTATATTACTGAATACTACATACAAGTATAACAAAAAAAAATAATATGCTTAACATCATTTTTGTTTTCCCTTGTATTCTGGTCTATAATAATTTTCTTGTGTTAAAAAAATGTAATTATTTCTCATACAGATATCTTTTAACTAAAAGGCCAATTCTGTACAAATATGTATTCTTTCGTTGCGATTTTGTTCATTATTTACAGATTTTACAATTCCATAAAACTTTGAGATTTGTTCAGATTCGAGCCATAAGATGAAAGTATTAATTTGTCAAAAAGTATTTACAATTACATTCATTTGCTCGTATTTGAGCTTTGTCAAAGATTACCATATCAATAATAAAGTTCTTTTATTCAGAAATTTCAACAAAAGTAGAAAATTTCAAGTGCAGCACTTCAAATATGTGAGAATTTTATCGATATCTAAATCAACCGAACAGAAATATAAGAATTCTTCTCTTGTCGATACGCACCATCTATTTTTCCGACACATGCAAGTACTTCTGACTGGTTACAATCGTATCTCAAGATAAATTTTGCATGTTTATTATCAAAGTGTTCCTTTAATGTTCATGCTTTATAATTTATTTTCTAGAATTATACTCCTACTCTTTTTAAATTAAAATATATTTACAAATTTTAGCTAAATGCTGGAAGAGTACAGGTGATTTGCGGAACTCAAGTGGGTCACTTGTAATTATCAAATGGGTCACTTGGTGACCCGCGGATCATAGGTTGCCGACGCCTGAATTATACGCTGTTTTATTATTACGCTATGTTTTTATTCCAAAAATTTTCTATTTTGTTTTTGCGAATGAAGAAACCACCAATTTTTTTAAATTTTGTTATTATTTAGGTATATAATTTCTATTACACATACATATTCTATTTAATTCATTAGGGCTAGGAAAAATATCGATATATTGATAAAGACCGATAGTTGTTATTCGCGATGCAAGTCTAAACTTGCCGCTAGCGACTAAATAGTGAACTTCTTTGGTGGATATTGAGATCTGTCAATCTCGTGTTTACTTCGTCATATTTTTGTGTAATTTCGCTTTATTTTTTAATTTTTATATAAACATGTTTATAATAATAGTATAATAACAACTACCATGTTATTGAACATTCAATGAAACTGAAATGATATAAAAATATCACAATGAAATCATTACATAACCTTGAAAGTAATACCTACCATAAAAGTTACAATATCAATTTTGCAAAGCATTTAAATTTGTATAAGACAAATATAAGAGAAATTACGCAATAACATTACAAAGTAAACACGAGATTGACAGATCTCCATACCCTCCAAACAAGTTCACTAGCGGCGCAGACGTTTAAACTTGCATCGCGAATAGCAGAAGTATTCATGAATGGTGGGGATACAGCATTTTCTTATATTTTAACATTTGTCTTTTGTCAGTTAAGATAGCCAAGCCAGTACTGTTTCTGAAATTAACATGAATCAACGCTGGCTTTTTTAACGTTCCCGCTTGTTTTACAGAACATCAATTTAACTCTGAAACCGGAACGTTTCTATCGTTACTTAACGCGAAACGTATTTAACGCTGATTTTAAAATTCCCCTGTTAGGCTTTATTCACAATGAAAAAATAACAAATTTTATTATATTGAATCATTGACAACATAATCATATTACATGAAATTAGTTAACCGTTTAGAATGAAAAATTATTGTATCTAATTAGCCACTATAACAACATCTCTGATGACATATTATATACGCTTAATATATGAGTAGACATATACATGTTAATATTAGTGTTATGATTAAAAACGTCCTTTCTGTTCTCCTGTTCATTTTAGCCAAAGAGTATAACATTTTCTGTGAATCAGTACACACGTTCACTAGAAACATCACTGCGCAGCCGCACTTAACGTTAAACGAAAACCTTTACGTGAAAAGTTTGGAGTTTGCAAGCAATTGACTACGTATAACGTTTACGAATATAAATCACAAAACATCAATACTAGTTATTTAAGTAATAAAATGCAGTAATTGCTTTCAGCCGGCTGAGGATCATTTTGGAGATCTCGACATCCGATACCGATAGAAAGCACCTGCAATGCTTATTACATTAGATATAGTCAGAAAAATTAACTCTGTCGGGTCTGGCAATAAAGCTATAAATATCGTAATTATGCCGAAGTGGCATATCGCTCACTTCTTGCTTCTTGCATTTTAACATTGCATGGCAACGGGCTAACTATTATTTGCGCCGCTTTGTTGAAATGAAGACATGCTCTGTATAGTAAAATAATCTTACTGTTCCTTTAACATAAATGGTATTTTTATTTGATATAATTTCTTATGAGAATAAAAATTGTAGTTTCAAAAATGATTTCAAACAAAAATAGTATTTATATTAAAGGAACAGTAACATTATTTTACTTTAAAGCACTCAGAGCAGATAGAAGTACCAGGCGATGCATGTCTTCATTCCAATAGAGCGGCAAAAATAATGGCCTGTTGGTATTCATTATTATAAAGCAAATAGTGAGCGATATGCCGCTTTGTCATAATTACGATATTTGTAGTTTTACTGCTGGACCCGATAGTCAATTTTTCTGACCATAGCATGTGATCAACTCTATTAGGTTGATGAAATTACCAATAAACTAATTTCTATCTATACCAATATCTATCTATATCGATTTTTTTTTATTTTCCTAGTCCTAATATTCAACTATTGCGACATTGTAAACACGTATTACCTGCGTTAAGCGGGGTATATACATTTTTTCAAATAAAACGATTTGATATTATTTAATTTTTAAACTTAGCAATACGAATTGTGTGCCAATATACTTTGTACGCGGGATCGATTCCAACCAACGCCAAAATTATTTCGAATTTTAAATAGCATAAAATTGACTCCTGTACTGCATTCTCCACTATAACAATGATGTTCGTGAGGTAACGGCGCCTGATAAACTTCCGCACGCGGTACAAATATGTCAAATTTGGTACATGGTTATAATGTATTTACTTTAAGTTATATCAGTGACGAATAAATATTTTTATTCATACTCATCATAAAAGTACCACTTTATATATGTGTTGGAATAAATATATTGCATTTATTTAATACATCTTTCCAGGATTATTTGCATTTTATTTCAGAGAAAGCGTGATCTTTGCTCGAATAAATTATGTAAATACAACACGATCCCAACGGAGTCTAAACCTCAAACTCCCTTTTTATATATTTGTTTGTTATTTCTTATTGAGAACGAATGACAAATAAAGTTAGTTTTTGAACGAGTCCCAATAGATGTCCAAATAATACAGTGCAAAAGATATACAATAACAACAAAACAATTTTTGTTTCCAGACAAAAAGAATACGTTCATAAACACGAGCACCAGAAAAAGCTTTCCCGGGGCCAAAGTTACAAATAAAAGATCCGGAACCAAAATAAACAATTCGCATCAGCACTAACCACCAACATGAACGCTAAAATAAAATTTAAAAAACTATGTAACAGCGTAGTAGTTGATTTCATTTGTTTGTAGTTCCTCCATGGGCCACGGGCGCCAACGGATGTATGCTGACGTCGCTTCCTTCACTCACGGTCATCTACCTGCCAGAACAGACAGCCGTGGAACTGACAAGTGACTGCGGCCTGGACGGAACAAAAAGAATCGCTTGCAAAGGAAAGGCGGTACGTATATCTACATGCGAATGTGGGTTGAGTATGTAGCATGTGAAATCCCCAATGGGATACCTACTATATATTCCAGTCCTGCTTCATTTTTCATGCTCCGCAGGTATAATTCTCTTATATTGTGCTATAGTTTTCTTCTGACCGCTTTATTATATTTTTATTTCTGCTCAAGTTGCCTCAAGGTGTACTAACTCGCATAAATTCGTCATTCATGACTGTCGGGTTTGACATACGAGTACATGCGCTTTTAATTTTACATTTTCACGCACCGTCTACTTAAAGAGATTCCTGTCATCGCGTGTTTGATGAAGTTTTAACACGAACACTACGTTCTTATTTTAATGGTAAGGCTTATTTGTTAATGCAATTAATCATTTGTGACGGTTATTATGTATATTTAATGAGTATCTAAGGAATTCAGAAAAATTAAATCAATACTAGAATGAATGACACCAAACCTAGTAACGCCTAATCTAGTTGCATAAATCATAACAATAATTGGTTGTTAACTTTGCCAATAATTATATTCCAAGGTTTTGTTCATTTGTTCTTTTGACGTGCAAATAGACAATCAATAGACTAACATCATTTTATGCAGCTGGATTCTGGGTCTTTATCTTGTCAATGTTATCAGCTATAATATCCCGAGGACATTGATAATTACGAAAAAATTTTGACAGTTACCTAAAAGCACCGTGCTTGAGGAAGTATATATCAATGATCGAGGGGTATTCGGTGAGATTTTTTTTTGCAATTTTAATTAAATTTATGAAAAATTTGTATTTAGCAGAATTTTTATAATTGTAAAATCACACAATACATGTCCGTAGTAGCTATGAATATGTTCAGTGTTGAAGTGTGTAACGATAATAAGATTGACATTGACACAACAAGAAGACAAGACACGTTCAGTTTTATTATACAAACGTTTAATTGTAATAATAATAGAATGATATTTAATAATTTTTAATTTATAATAGTGTTTTATTATGAGTGTAGTGTGTATTTTATTAATGAATCCGTATTTTCACTACCAAACCGTGAAAACGATATTTTCAAATTAAAACAATTAATCTTTAATTATATGTCAAAAAGTGTTTATTACTTAGCAACTTAGTGACATAAGGGATAATTGTCTTAGGATAATTATCATATACAATATCCCAAGTGCCATGCATATTACCGAAAAATTTCCCAAGCTGTCACACAAGCGCGCGGGCAATTTTCAAGGGGTAACAAATACGCGTGTGAGCGAAGGGAAAATTTACGGGATATATATGCCTGCACGAGGGATATTTGTTCAGCCAATCGCATAAAAATAATTTTTGTACTTACAACCTCGGAAGTTACATTTAACACACGCTATAGACAACCGGAAACATCACTTTCCCGGTGCACTGCATCAGGAAATTAAGCAAAAAACACTGATATTTTATGGTCATTCTTCAACAAAATAATCTTTAAAATAACAAAATATAGTTCATAAAATGGCACTCATACGATTATCAAGCATCAAAAACCAATAATAATATAAAATTATTAAAAAATAATAAATTTGTCTACCATCAGTGCCATCTGTTGAGAATCTGTCATCTGTTCAATGTCAAAATAGAACGTAACCTTAAATATAAGTTATCAGATGTTACATGTATCACATGAAAATTAAACTACCAGTAAAATAGAGACATGTGCCGGACATTATTCTTTATTTAATTATTTGAAAAGTACAACATAAAATATGCTTAACAACTTTTGCTTAATTTAGTTTAAATTTTATTTAGGTACTGACTTACATTGATCGGAACAGTTATTATAGACATTAATATTTAAAGGACAATTATTATTATATAAAATGTGTTAACGGATTTCTCGGCGGTGATTGTAAGGAATTATATTGTTGTTATTCCATAAAGTAGTTAATTTTATTTAATATCGTACCTAACCCTAAACTTCTATAGAATATTCTCACACTTTTCGGCCAACATGTGACGCTCACAGAGTAATTTTTACGTTTTTAAATTTTATTTTAATGTAACTTATATGTTCTACGTAGATAGTCAAAATTAAGTGTTTCTGATTTTATCAATTTGTCAAATGATTATACCAGTTAAAACGACTTGTAAGTAAAACAAAATTCATCTATGTAACTTACCTTTTACAAAATTATGTACATTTTAGTATTCCCTGTTGAAGTTACGAAATGTGTAACGAAATATTAAAAGGAAATTTAAATAAAATTAACTATTTTATGAAATAACAACAATATAATTCCTTGCAATCACCGCCGAGAAATCCGTTAATACATTTTATCAATCAACAAGTACGGCGTTACTTCCTCCTAACAATTATTATAATTATTATTATTAATATCAGAATCAGACATTTTGACTTTTAATTCTAAAAAAATATGCAAACAATTATGTTGAAATCAACAATTTACTTTATAATATTAATAATAATAATAAATAACCTTTCTTCACGATTCACTTAACAGCCGTTGCTATGAAATTGCTGCTGTGCTATTTACTTGTATATTTGCGAATTTTGTACAATTATCTTAACATTTATACTCTATTAATAACGATTTTGTTCGTTACAAAAAGTATTGTACAAACTTCTTGCGGGAAGACGCCATCCGCGCATTCGCGAAAATGAAGCCCTCGCTCGCAGGCTCGCTCGTGCCTCAAATAAGAACTCATGCGGGAAGAGTGTCTTCCCGCACTAACAGCCTGATTCTCGTGACACTTGTTTACGAAACAATATTGTAAACGAAACAATTATTGTTTTGTATACAATAAATTCTAATTTTGATATTCAAATGAACATTGATTCTGAAACAATATTGTGTACAAAACGATAATTGAAATGGCAAAAAAATTATTGTAAACTATTTCTATACCAAAACAATTAAAAGTAAATACCTATCTTTTACAATATTGGGAATTTATTGATTTTTACTGAATTTTTATCTATTAGATTTTTGTCATGTTACATCTCTTCGCTCAAGGAAGTTACCAAAAAGTTATTGGTGCGGATCATTTATTATCTATGAGCCAGTCATCAGTTAGTAGATGCCTACATCAAGTAATTGATGTAGTTAATGATCATATGAGCAATTATATTAAATTTCCCCTAACTGATGAAAAACAACAAATAGAAAAACAAAGGTAACCGACAGTGCGTAATAGATACAGAAAGGAAAAATTATTATCTGTATAAGAAATATATTTTACACGTTTTTAGATTCATGAATATGCCGCTGGGATTTCCAGGTATAATAGGGGCAATTGACTGCACCCATGTAGGAATTATTGCCCCACCTGTAAATGACCCTAACTACCCAGCAATACTTTTTTTAAACAGAAAAGGTTTTTACAGTATTAATGTTCAAATAGTATATACAGCATTGCGTCAACGTTTTCTAATTAATTACTATAATTCATTTATATTTCAGATTTGTAATGCGGACTTGAAAATTTTAGCCATAAATGCTCGTTACCCTGGGGCGGTACACGATGCTGCAATATGGCAGACTAATGCTATAAGAGAAGCATGTATAAGAAATTACAAATATAAATATAATAAACAATCAATTACTTAACATTCTTACCAGCAAATCAATTAGTCTTTTAATTGCTGTAAGAACATTTAAAAAACTGGAAACAAAAATTTTATAAGTTACTTTAGTCAATTTGGAATTTTGAGTAAAAATTTCGTTAATGCGTTTTTCTAATAATCTTACACCTGAAAAGATTAAAATGTAGAAATTTTAAATTATAAATTTTAATATAAGTATGCTCAACTTACGTCTTCTTATTTTTAAAGTTTTTGCTGATTTTGCCTTTTTTATTTGATTATTTTTTGATGACATATTCGTGATACTGGTAGGAAGTTGTAAACCTAATTCTGCAACTTTCATTCCTGTTACACTAAGGACACCTATTATTTGTATTAATTTTTCTTCTACATCATTTAAAAAAAATTCGGTAGGCAATCCACCCCCTGTTTGTCTCTGGTGTACAAATATTTTCCTTGCTTTTCTTTTAACAGAGCTAGTCCATTCTGCAAAGGTTTGTTTCCATTCTTGTAGAGATTTGTTAGGTCCATTACAGTGATTTAATTCTTGCACAAATTTTTCTTCCTTCAAATATCCCATTTTATAATTTAAATATATTTCGTATTGTTGTTTTGTAGTACGTTTCGATCGTAAATCTGAATTGCAAAATAGTAATTATAATAATTACAAAAATAAAAATGCATTCCTTATAATTTTTTTAATCACTTATATGTATAAATTACAAAACATATATATATATATATATATTTCAATAAATCTCTTACACAATTATGACCATATTTATTTATTAAATTAATTCATTTAACATTTCAGAACACAAAAATGGAATTTATTTGTAGGAGTACCCTATAGCAACTAACTAAATTAAATGCAATTTTCAACCCAGTTTGTTTTCCAGTATATCGCACATACGATGTATAGCATTTGCGATGCCATTTAAAGATTCAACAATATGATTTAGGCCACTATTATATTCATCTTGACTTTTTTCGTAAGTTTCTATTAACTCATTTCTCTTCCTTTTGGTATCTACCAAAAAAATAATTACCGAAAATTATTTACTATGAAAAGAACTTACTTCGTCTTTTTTTGGTACTGGTGTTCCTTGCTTTTCACATTCCTGTTTCTCCTGTTCTCTTTCTTCGTTTTCTTTACTTATATTACACGGTTCATAGTTAGTATTAATAGGATAATCATTTGAATTCTCTTCAATTTCCATGACCTCCAATGTAACATTACTATACGTTTTTTCAGTTTCGGATTGTTTTCTGTCTAACCCTAACTCAGTACATTGCATACCGTCAATCACAACATTCCCTATTGTTCTTAATAACTGTTTTTCCATATCGGTTAATTCGTTAATTCTTTCCTCGCTCGTGCTCGTTTCTTCACTTGAGATTTCCATTCTACAAATGTCTAATTAAATTTGATTGTATAATGATAATAATAAGAATAATATATTTACTATTATTATGGGGTCGCGTGGCCGTATGCGTATAGTTATAGTGTCTGGTTGCCAATATGGTGACCCGGGTACGATCCCGGCCAGTGCAGATTTTTAATCGTACAAAAGTTATCCCTGTGGTGCACTCTCCACACTAGCTATGAGTGGCCGTGAGTTGACGCCTGGTAAGCGCCCAAACGGTAAAATATGTCGTCATCATTGCCGATGTCTACATGTGTTGTAGATACTGGCACACCCAGTAATGGGTAATATGCCGTGATGATATATTTATTTATTTACTTTTATTATTCATATACCTTTTTCCAACCTTCTACATCTTGAATTGGACCGTTACCACAAGAATTTAATTTCGTAGCCATTTCTTGCCATAATTAACTCATATTTTCCACTGTAAAATTTGGCGTTATTTTACCAGATCTTAAATTTGGATAATTATTTAAGGAATCTATGTATATTTGTTGCTGTGTCTTTGACACTCTTTTCATCTTTGAATTTTCCAAAGACATTACTTACCACAATTTTTTTTTTTTTGTTGATATGTCAAAAATCAAATAAATTAATGTCAAATAAGGAAACTATCTAACTTCATACTTGTATACATTACAATACAATAAATTGTATAAAAACAGTTTACAAGGGAGTCACGTGAATACGAATTTCATACGATATCTTAAACTATATTGTTTTCAATATTGTATACGAAACAATATTGTTTTCTAAACAAGTGTCACGAGAATCAGGCTGTAAGTATGTAAATAACTATTATAGAAATATATCAAATAGTTTGAGTAGGCAGCTGTCATTGATTGTCATGACGATGAGTAAACAATTGTTTAAATGTTTGAAAAAAATTGCACTCCTGCTTGACATCTCGTAATTTCGTGTAAAAAATAACAAAACATATATGGTTTCTCGGTTTGGTTCCGACTGCCTTGAAAAAATCAACGAAGAAGTTCAAAACTGTGCGCCATTTAACACACTAAAATCAAGAAAATCTGTATGGGCGCAGTTTGAAAAATTTTGTGGTGATAGATCCTATGATGTTACTACTGAAGCTCTACCGATTGAAAAACTGAATGATATTTTATTGAATTGGGGGTATAACATGAGGAAATCCACTATAAGGAATTAGTTGTGAAGCAAATGTGGAACTCTATAGCAAAACAGATTCAAGAAACATATTATGAAAAATTTAAAATCAAAATTAATCCCTTTATAGATACTGCTTTTAAAACAAGCAGAAATGCTCGTGATTTGCAAAGAAAAAAGTTGCAAATGAACACCGATTCAGAAATACAAAAAATAGTACAGTTATGGCGAGAGTGGCGAGGCGGAGAAGGTACGCATTGCTTAATTACTTTAAAGAAGAACAGGACAGCAAGCGGAGCAAAGAAACTCACCGATTCCAAGTGGTTGATACCAAATAAAACGAATGAATCAGCGTATCCAGTAAGGTATTTAATAAAAAAAATCCAAAGTCAACCCGTGAACTATTTTTTTTTTTTTACAGATTATTAAGAAAATTATTCTCTAAAAGAGGAAAAAATATAACCACCGATAGACTATTTTTAACTCCCAAGTCTGACTTTAATCCGAACCATTTAAATTCCCCGTGATTTAAGAATTCTCCGGTAGGTAAAAATACTATTTCCAAATGGACAAAGTTGGCCGCAGAAGCTATTGGTATTAATACAAAGCAAGTAAAAATTTCAAATCATTCTCACCGATCATCTGCTATTTCCCATCTAGCAAAAGCTGGCGTTCCTGAACAATCTTTGATCTAGATATCTGGACATTCAAGCAGTAGCTCAATAAAACCTTACTTGCAATTTGACGAGGAACATCACGCCAAAATTGTTAAGGAATTAAGATCCGACACAATAATTGATATAAATAATTAGCATATTGAATGAAACGGAAGAAATTCATCGAAATGTTTATCATAATTGTACTTTTAATTTCACCAACTGTTCCAACTTTGATCTCTTATAAATAAAAATGCTCTCAATACTTATTTTTGATATTCTTGTTATTTACCTTTAATAATAAAATTATTGAAAATAAGGCATCTAGTTATTTTTGAGGGAAATATTCGAATATTTTGCCCGGCCAAATAAGCAACGTGCTTGAGGAAGTTGTGATAAAATTATAAGTATTTGTATTTATCAATGATCGAGGGGTACTCGGTGAAATTTTTTTTTTGCAATTTTAATTAAATTTATGAAGAATTTGTATTTAGCAGAATTTTTATAATTATAAAATCACCCAATAGATTTCGGTAGTAGCTATGAATATAGTTCACTGTGAAGTGTGTAACGATAATAAGATTGACATTGACACTACGAGATGCCGAGACACATTTTAGTTTTATTATACAAACGTTTAATAGTAATAATAATAGAATGATAGTTTCTAATTTATGATTTATAATAGAGTGTTTTATTGTGTGAGTGTGTATTTTATTAATTGAAGCGTTATTTTCACTATCATACCGTCAAAACGTCATTTTCAAATTAAAACAATTAATCTTTAATTATCTGTCAAAAAGTGTTTGTTACTTAGAAACTTAATGACATAAATGATAATTGTTTTAGGATAATTATCAGCTATAATATCCCGAGGACATTGATAATTACGAAATAATTTTATGGCTGTTACCGAAAGCGCGTTGCTTGGTAACAGCCCGACGCCGAATGCGGAGGTGGTGTTACCTAAAAGCAACGTGCTTGAGGAAGTGTGAAAAAATTATAAGTATTTATCAATGATCGAGGGATATTCGGTGAGAATTTTTTATGCAGTTTTAACATTAAATTTGCCTAAAATTTGTATTTGACAGAATTTTTGTATCTAACATAGCCCAGTAGATGTCACTAATAGCTATGAACGTGAAAGTGGCTATGAATGAAGAAATAGACTATTTTGTAAATGCTTTAAACATTCATATGAGTAGATTATCTTAATTTATATATTTATGGTGAAAATAAATGTTAATGTCAAAAATAAAATGTGTTTCACATAATCATAAGTAACGCAAGAAATGATGCAAGATACAATGCAATCGGTAACGCAGGCGGAAAGCAAGAAAATTTTGTATGATTTATATTAAAGTATCCCTAATTAACTTGCGGCCAATCACAGCACTTATTGAACATGCTTCACCTCATAGTTGTCAGTTTAAATTTGTCGTTTGTACTACACAGAAATAGACAGCATTAAGTTATTTAACATTTTGTGACTTGTAACCTTGTGAGTGTACTACATAGCTTGTAATGCACAGTGACGATGAAATATTTGCTGTTTTAACAGTAAATTTATTGAAATTAAAAAATAAATATCACTAAACAAGTTACTGAAATTAATAGTACAGCTAAGTCTCCAAAATCGCAAGCTGTCACTGTCACGCAGTAAAAACACTAACATATACTGATATTTGAAATGAAATGGTGCTTCCTAATTCGTGAGAGGTAGAAGCAGTATTGTCGCATTCACACTAGATGATAACGATATGCTATCGTTATGATACTCTGTCGTAATCAAGGAGGATATAAATGGAGTAAGCATTCAAAGCAAGGATACTACGACCGTTACCGTTATGGCAGCCATGGTAACAGAGTTTTGTGACCAGAATCCGATTCCGCAATACCCTTTCAGAGCGCTGTTGTTCATATTTTGACAAAATATAAAATATTATTTTTTTTTTTAATAAATACATAATATTTAAGAATGTGACAGTATATATAATACAGTACGTTCAGAAAATTTTTAATATTTGTAAATACAAAGTAACACATAATAATTATAAAATATACACTGAATCAAGTTCATTCATTGCTGGGTACCGCAATAATGTGTGTGGGTGTGCCTCGGCTCATGTACGAATGAAGCCCCCATCGAAGACAGCACCGATGATGATGAAAATTTAGAATTTGAAGAAAATTAATGTTCAAGATACATCCTTCATTAGTATATATTTCATTTTAACCATTTTTCCATGAAATAAGAGAAGTATGCAAAGCATTTATTTCAATGCAAATGTTAATCATTTATTATACTGTAAAATTAATAATAAAAAATTGATACTAGCACCAACGTAGTGGGTGAGGTCGTAATTAACTGACAAGGACGTTTAGACGATACATTAGTTTTAACATTGAGTAGCGGGTCCCGAATTGTCCCTGATAGGGACGAACGCCAATACGAAGGCCCCGGAGGATAACGGGACCAACAGCCAGTGACGAGGAGCCCTGAACTCATTCCAACCGTTCTCCCCTTCTGTCTATAGTCATCTCAAACGACATATATTTATTGCGGTACCCAACCCCGCCCCGCACACAATTCTTCCATTATATATTACATGTAGTAAAGTTATTAAACGTGGGGTCTGCATAGTTCATTTATCATCAAAACTTGATTTTTAACAATAAAAATGATTTTTTAAAATATTTTATTTTCCCCTTTCTATATCTTCTTAATTATTGATCCTATTGAAAATGTGTATAGGACCTTTTCTGTAGATTAATCTAATACATAAACATTTTTTCGCTAGAAGCAGTAGTTTACGAATTATTAACAAAAAACTGAAAAAACAGACCTTTAGAGCCCCCCCTCTCCCTTAGCTTCACTCACACCCATCAGTACTTTTAGTATTTTGTTAAGGACACCTTCCCCTATAACTGTGCCAAAATTGGCTTCTACATGAATTATTTCCGCTATTTGGCTCTTTTCGGTCTTCGTTGCCTGGACTATTAGTGGTATTTTATTATATCCGATTCAAGTATCTTATAAATTAAAATGAACATTTTCATTCTTTTAAAAAACTTAAAGATTTTGCTGTTAAAGAACTTAAATAATTATCATAGAAAAATTAAGGTACAATAAAACTTAGCACATTGTAAGTATCCAATATAATATAATTTTATTGTTGCCATGTACTAGTATTACGATGATCTCTAAGATAGAATTTAAAGCAGTATTTAAATTTGTTGGGTAATTTTGTTTCGGCATTTATCAAAAATAATCACTCAAACACCACGGCAAAATAAAACAGAGCAAATATCAAATCGGAGTAGGGCAATATGTTGAGAAGAGAAGCCTTGGTAATACAAAACTGTCTTTCTCTTTTCGGTCTCGTCTTCTTCTAAAGACATGTAGAAGTAGAAAATATATGCTGTGTGACATTGATCATTAATTTCATAAGTCCCCATTAATGCGATGGTTGGGATTGATGATCAAAACAAAGTTTTTTTTTTAATTGAAGACTTCTTCGGTGACACACCTGAAGCTTGATCGTGACACACTGATGTGTGGCGACACATAGGTTAAGAAATACTGCAGTATATGTATAGTATCTGAGAGAAGTCACAGCAGTATAATGTACGAAGTTGTTCCGAATTTCTTGGATTGGTAACTTCAAATCGGCTAGTGTGTCTTTAAGCAGTGAACTCTTTCGTGAGTCTTCAATATATACGGTGGATCAGCCAGCTGAAGGATTTCTTCATCTCTCTATCGGCATCTTTAATTTCTGTTCTGTCTTCTTACTTAGAAGATAGATTACTTTCTGTTCATTTTCTTGGTCATAATTCATTCTCTTTTACTGCTACCTCTGGTGTACCACAGGGTTCCAATTTGGGACCATTACTTTTCCTACTATTTATCAATGATATAACTTATGTCATCCATTGCCAAAAGGTTTCATACTATAGGAAATCCTTGCCAGTTTTGTTCAACTACTCATTAGATAATAAAATCTTAATCCGTAATGATCTCGTTATTGGATCTTGGAGTAAAATTCGACAAGGAACTAACATTTGTGCCACACATAGACTTTATCTATAATGCAGCTCTACGTTTACTAGGTTTCATTATTCGTAATACTCGTCCTTTCACTAATGTAAATGCAACCGTCTGTTTATTTTATTCCTTGGTACCACAGACAACAGATACTATTAAGATAGTCAACTGCAATGATAAAGTAGTAAGCATTCATGTCCTGCAACACTAGCGCTCGGTGTCGTAAGACATAACTAAAATCAGTATGGCGGGTAGTATCGAGGATAATTTGCATCCCGCATTACTATTGAGAATATATTTATTCTTTTTTATTGATCTAGTAATAAACAGAAAAGGGCAAAATATGTATTTAACAAGATATAGAAATCATATTTATTTCTTAAAATTACATGAGGCCATCGACCTTTAAACTAATAGACGCAGCGTACGAGCAAAACGCTTGTCCCGCCATAACGGTGCAGACACAGTATCTCTATCCTTTAACAGACCGGAAGTTAAGAAAACGCGGCAAAATAAAGAAATTGATTTGTCCCTACTTGTTATTGTATAATTCGTTTTATTATATATTTTTAATATAATCTTTATATACATATGTATATTATAGGGGACAAATAATAATTAATAAGAACTTACATATGAAGTGACACAGCTGAACCGCGTACGTACTGCTCACTGTACGAAATACACCGTTTCCCCATTATTTACACACACCTCACAACACATATATTTACGTATATATTGACAGAAATAATTGTAAATGTTCTCCAAAAAAGTATATAATACGCAGTCACGAAACGTCAAATGTAGATTTTGACAACTATTTAGTGATAGAGAGCGATGTATAGAGATTTACATATGTCTGAAAAAGATGTATAATGAGTACGAACGTATGCGCAGTATACTTTAACTGAGAACTTCCGTACTGTTGGAAGACAGAATGTATATTTCTATCCTTTTATGTTGGAGCATTATTCTAACAATAAAAGAATAGGAGACACTTGGTCCATTAGTTTAAAGGTCGATGCATGAGGCAAATATAAAAATATAGTCAGATTTCCTTTTACCATAAGGTGTAGGGTATACAAATACATTTAGTTGTCTACAAATTTCGCCCATTGCTTCTTATTCCTTGCCATCTTGAATCGTCGTATTTTTCATCTCCAAGATGTTCAACATTACCTGAACCCAGTTGTCTTTCGGTCTGTTTTTTTCTACCACTTTTGTCATCCATATTTGTCTCACCGGTCTAGCTTCGCCACAAGCTTCGCTCATTCTGATCATGTGGCCCAACCAAGCAAACTCTCTCTGCCCAATGAAGTCTAATACAGGCTTACATTATAATTGTTCTCTAATCATTTCATTTCTTGTTCTATCTTGTATTTGGATGAGCTACTCGTTCAATCCAAATTTAGTAAATTTCTTCTTCATAAATAGAAAAATAATGTTTTGTTGTATTTTCAACATCACAACCCGGCACACGACAACCTCTTGGCATTTTGCTGAAGAAAATAAACACAAAAACAGAACAATATAAAATAACACAATAATAAAGAATTACACTTCACGAAAATACAATTTCAAATTGGAATTGTCAATATGACTTGCAACCAAGCCGCCACGATTTTAAAATCACAGAACATCCGAACATTTACGAATTTTAACGAAATAATCCGAACGAAGCTTTACTAGCGCTAAGTGTCGTAATACATAACTAACTGAAAGTCTCAAGGTCATGCTATATAGTTGACACGACCAGCTTGGTACAATCTAAATTAGAATACTGTTCTCTTATTTGGAGTCTTTCTGCTGAAGTCCACCAGTAGAGGTAGCACGCACTTTAGAATTCTATCATAGAAAGTAGGCGAATACGATTTTACTTTTACGAATCTTGGTAGCATACACTGTAGAATTCTATAGTCGTTTTTTGATTCGGAAATTATTGGATTTTATACTATTAAAATAAAAAATATTATGACAGTTGTATATAATAAATGTATAAATTATATGTAAATTGGCTTTGAATAGAATTGTGGCAAAATAATGATGTTATTTTGACACTTTCACCTCGAGTCGTACACTTGCATGCGAATATTTTGACACACGCATGCTACCAAATTTTCGTTTCGTTGCGAAAAGCGGAAACAAATGCCTCTTTTGATAGAATACTAAAGTGCGTGCTACCACTACAGGATCGCATAGATACTATATAAAAAAAGTTTCTTAAGTTTTTATTCCTTAAAACTTACGGTAACTATCCTGACCGTTTCATGTATTACCAGTTGCTAACCATATTTAAATTTTTATCCCTTTGCGAGCGACACAACATATATTCCGTGTACCATTTTTCTAAGATAATCCAGAATGATATTGATCCTCTGTCATTAACCCTCATTAACTTTCACGCACCTGTGCACCTCATTAGATACTCATCTACTTTTTACTTACTGGCAGCACGTACCAATATTTTGTTCTCGTCTCCTATTAACAAAATGTGTTCTTTATACAACTTTAAATTTTCGTCTCTAGATATTTTCCTTCTATCGTCTAAACAATTTTATTACTGTCTTTTAAATTCTTCAGTTGGTCAAAATCATAATTCCTAGATATTATTTTCTCGATAGTTTATTCCGTTACCTATCTACTTTTGTTTCTCACTTTAGTTTCCTCTGCACTTTAATTGGGCTATGCCTGTTGTATAAAGTATTGTAATAATAATAATAATAATAATTATAATAATAATATAATATTAATAATAATAATAATAATAATAATGTTGACTGCACTTACGCGTTAAAAAATCTATGCCATTATGTGGTCCCGATAAATAATGGCAACACACAAGCCTGCGAATGAACATACAATAGAATTTATTAAGTTAAAACATTGACATACAGATTGACCTACGACCATAAGAGTATTCAGGATTCATTTTGTCAAACGGTCGCAGCAGGGCTGAGTAAGCCATGAAGGAAGAGATTGTGGAGGAACATTCTCTCACGTGGTGTCTCGTTCGTAGAGGTACATAGCAAAGAGCAAATTGAACGTAGTGCTTTCGGTAACACTTGTTCCTACATAGTTATTGGTAAGTTTCGCGATTTTAGTGCTAATTGAATAGTTTTCCAGATTATTCCATTATACCTGTCCACCTGACC
This sequence comes from Ophonus ardosiacus, assembly GCA_943142095.1. Classification (NCBI taxonomy): domain Eukaryota; kingdom Metazoa; phylum Arthropoda; class Insecta; order Coleoptera; family Carabidae; genus Ophonus; species Ophonus ardosiacus. The sequence continues at coordinate 20,855,282 of OW964830.1, read as the reverse complement.
CTTGCATTGAGGATTATACGCAGTAGTTCTGGTAATAGCTACGGCTCTCTTGCTGAGGTATTCCTTTAGCTCATTAGACATGATATTAGACATATGCAAGTGTTCCAAATATATAACTAAAGAAAAACCCCTTAACCTTAACAATAAATTTAAAAAACTAAATACGTATTTCGAGAACTAAGTTCTCATCATCAGTAGAAACTACAACGTAAAAACAGAGAAGTTAAGATTACTCAGTATGTAAACCATACCAGAGGTCAAAACAGCTCTGAGGAATTAGGGAGAGAACACGGGTTATATAGGGACAGGAGTCATGGGTGAATGGATACCTAATTGGGTAACTAAGATTAAACAGAGTAACTGTCTTATATTAACTCATATAATTTAGAATTTGGGATGGGACCTAGGTCCGCGTTCATCATTTTATCTTTAAATTTATGTATTATCAAACTCTCATGTGCGTCTAAATATCTATTATTATCAACTTGTTTCAATAATTTTATATTAGAACTGTCAATTTTATGATTATTAATAAACATATGTTGTGCTACGCTAGATTTATCAGGATTACCGCTTTTTAAATGATAGAAATGTTCTTTAAACCGAGTATCAATTTGTCTTTTAGTTTGCCCGATATAAACTTTATTACAATCTTTACAGTCAATTTTATAAACACCGGATTTTTTATTATTATCTATTTTATCTTTAGGGTTACCTAATAATGATTTAATGGTGTTATTTGATTTATAAGTTACCGTTAAATTTTGATTTTTAAAAATTTTGTTTAAACCTTTGGTGGCATTATCAAATGGTAATGTTATATATTTATTATTTTTATTATTAGTTGGTGTTAAAGTTGTAAAATCTAATACGGATTGACGATTTTTAAATTTATGGACTAGTTTATCTATAATTTTAACCGGGAATCCATTATATTTAGCTATTTCTTTAATATATTTCAATTCATTTTCAAAACGTGTTTTGTTTAACGGAAATTTGGTCAGTCTATTAATTAAAAAGTTAAACGCTGCTAATTTATGTTGCCAAAAATGATTCGACTCAGCTGTTATAAATCGATTAGTATTCGTAGGTTTCCTATATATGTCAAATTCTAATTTAGTTTTGTTTCTAATAACCAGTGTGTCCAAAAATGGTAATTGTTTATTGGTTTCTTTTTCAATCGTAAATTTAATTGATGGAAAAACTGAATTTAATTTGGCTAAAAAGTTATCTAAATCGCAAGTTTCGGTATTAATAATAGCAAATATATCATCAACATATCGAATCTAAACTCTAGGAAAATCTTTATTATTTTTCTTAAATTCAATTTCAAAGTGACTCATGAATAAGTTAGCCAAAAATGGTGATAAACTATTGCCCATAACTGTACCTTCTTTTTGATGATAAAATTTATTGTTTATTTGTTCCAAATACATGGAAGAAAGAATCTAAATGCTTTATTGTAGTAGTAGCTGAAAGTTCTGAACAAGGAAAAGCTCAAGGAAACATTGAAAACTCGTCCTCCACAGTTCATATGTATTTGTTTTTCATAGCTGATAGTATATGACCTTTGAAATCTAATGATAATCTATCTAACGAACTTGTTTCCTTTATCAAGTTAGCTACATTTCCTTTGTAGAAACGAGGTTTTATTTAGTAACATGTAGTACGTCCTCTAGTAAGCCTCCGAATATCGTCTACAGAGTAAGGCAAGTTTTTAGATCGTATCCAATACACCATGCGTGTTATTCCAGGATGAAATTGATCTTGATGTAATTCGTTGAGTGTATTTAAATTTATATTCATAATATTAGCACTTACTCTAGATAAAGCATCAGCTGCATTGTTCTGTGGACCCGGTCGGTAGATTATGTCGAAATTATATTGGGATATTTCAAGACACCTTCTTTCGATTTTCTCATTCTTTATTTTACTCATATGTCTCTGATTAAACATGAATGCAACAGACCTTTGATCTGCTATTAGTTGAAAATGTCGTCCAATGAAATAGTGTCGTCATTTGCGAAATGATTCAACACAAGCATATGCTTCTTTTTCAATAGCTGAATTTTTACTTTCAGAATCGGATAATGTTCTAGAAAAAAATGCAACAGACCTACCGAGTTGTGTAAGTGTAGCAGCTATCGAATGACCAGAAGTGTCTGTTTCTACAGTAAGGGGAATTTTATTACCTATAACTTGAACAGCAGAGTTTGCGATTTCGTATTTAAGGTTATTGAAATCAATGGTCGAATCTTTTGTGAAGAATCCATTTTGAAAAGTGAGAGAACATCCCAAAAACACGGCGTAAAGAAGCAGAGTCCACAGGAAAAGGAAGTTCAAGAAACGGTCGAAGGCGTTCTGGATCCGGTGTTATTCCTTTTTCACATATATTATACCCTAGTAAATTTATAGCTCTCTTCTTGAAGACGCTTTTTTTCTAAATTTAGTTGCAGATTATATTTATTTAGAGCATTCATAAGTTTTGATAGTTTACGGTCAAGTTCTTCTGATTCAATTATAGTGTTTATGACTCTTTGGAAACAGTTACTCCGTTGGTTATACCGAAAGGTATGCGAGTAAATTGATAAAGATTTCCAGCCACTTAAAATGCTGTGTATTTTTTATCTTCTTTTGCAATAGGAATTTGATGATATGCGGATTTGAGATCTAACCAACTAAAAACTTTATATTAGCTATTTTACTGATTAATATTTCTATATTTGGAAATGGATATGTATATACAGATTTTTAGTTCTCGGAAAATCAATAACAATTGTTTTCTTGTGAGTTCCAGATATTAAGAGTACTTGAGCGCGCCACGGAGACGAATTATTTTCTATAACTCCATTTGCTAAGAGTTTTCGAATTTCGTTTTGAATAAAAATATTGTATTCGTCGGTATATTTTCGTGATTTTACAGCAGGTTTACAGTCGTTATTCAGATATTCAAAGAGTCTGACGAGCTGTACCGAGGCAACGCTTGAACAAATTATTTTCAGTATCGGTTTAGGACCTCCGTAAGTTACTTCTAGTGATGAATGTTTCATAAGAAAGTTGTCGCCTAATATAACGTCAACGCAAAGATCCGGCATTATGAGTAAAGGAAAATCATTGTGTGACCATTCACCTCAAGAGTGGCATAGCAAGATCCTTTTACACGAGCTAGTTGACAGCGAGAAGCTAGAGTCACCGTCTCGCAGTTATTGGTGCAACAGCAATTGTAATCATAGCTGAATGTTCTTCAAATATAGAAGCATTCGCCTTGTTAGTCGAACTGCAACTTGCCTTTGCAAAATGTCCACGTTTGCCACATGAAAGGCAGGTACATTCTAGAGCTGGACAGTTTTGTTGAATGTTGCGAGAATTTCCGCAGAAATAACATAGGGATTTTTTATTTGATTTGTTTGGAATAGCATTAACAGCATTAGATTTATTCTTGTCTATATTGTTAGAAGAAGTAGCGTTAAAACTAATTCCTTGATTCGTAAAAGTATCTGAGTGTACTTGTGCTTCATTTAAATCAAGGGATGAATTTTCTAAAAGTCTTTGTCTAATAAAAGAAGAACTTAAACTAGCAATAAAATCATCTCTAATGAAATAATCACGACGTTGTTCTCACCACTCTCACTAGATTGCTGTCATCTGGTCGCAAGGCAATGTGTAGTATATACATATTTCGTTAGGTGGTCTTGACTAGAGCTTATCTTATCTAGAGCTTCTATCGCTTCTTCGTAAGTCTTACATTCGCTAATGTGGCCGTAGACAGTAGGGGATAGATGATTTATAAGAAGATATAGTTTATTCTCATCTGTAGGTTGTTGTTTTTCTTCTGCTGATTCTATGAAGTTTACAAACGTTTTCTTCCAATGCTTCCATTCAGTATGTTTCGAATCGTCCCAGATTGAGGGATCGAGTTCAAAACGATCGGGGCGCAGATATTTATCCATTATGTAATTAACTTAATAAATTGTAATGAAAGCCTGCGGATGAACATACAATAGGCTTTATTAAGTTAAAACATTGACATACAGATTGACAAATTATTTTGACACAATTTATATGATAAACAAATAAATTAGATAATTTGATATAGTTATTTTCGTAACAAGTTATGAAAAATACCAAATATCATGCGAGTGTAAGTTGAAGCACGACGCGTAGCGGAGTGCAAGTCAATACACACGAGCTAAGATATTTGTATTTCATACAAGTAATGAACATTATTTTTTAGACGAGCTTAAATAAATTTTACTTTTTTTACAAAACTGAAATTTAGGTTCAAACGTTCAAACGTACGGACAGCTGACAAATGAATAATGTATACATATAGCCAGATAATAATGACATAGTAACCTAGCAACCGTGTCAACTATTACGATATGAAATATATCGTAACACTAATGTCATAAGTTCAACTTTCAATGTTAGGATACTACGTTGATATGTCATACTTATCACAATGGTCGTCTAAATAGTTATTTTCGTAACAAGTTATGAAAAATACCAAATATCATGCGAGTGTAAATTGACGCACGACGCGTAGCGGAATGCAAGTCAATACACACGAGCTAAGATATTTGTATTTCATACAAGTTATGAACATTATTTTTTAAACGAGCTTAAATAAATTTTACTTTTTTTACAAAAATGAAATTTAGGTTCAAACGTACGGACAGCTGACAAATGAATAATGTATACATCTAGCTAGAAAATAATGACCTAGTAACCTAGCAACGATATGAAATATATCGTAACACCATTGTCATAAGTACAACTTTCAGTGTTAGGATACTACGTTGATATGTCATACTTATCACAATGGTCGTCTAAAAAAACTATTTTCATAACACGTATACTCGTATTTTTGCTACTTACAATTGTAATTGTGGTGCTTGTATTTTAAAGTGTTTTGGTAGCGATCAATCGCAAGTCGTCAAATGGGATTTAAAACCATAAGAAAACTGTATTGCCAATTTTTCTTCAAAATAAATTGGTCATATTCTTCGATTTTCATAAATATAAACTGTGGACCACAGACCATCTACATTATCAGACTTGACAACTGTACATTAATATAAAATATGCAGTTCGTAGCGCCTCTAGTGTTGAAGGGATGAACTAAAGAGCGGGATAATGGGCTACTAGATTCAAATTTGATAATCTGCCGGATTCTGCAATACAATATTTAATTTTTATATATCGATAATAATTTTGGCAAGTGAAATTTTTTAATTGTCGATATATAAAAATTAATCTACTGTGTTATAAATAACTGAGTACTTTTGTATATGAAAATCTAAAAATAAAAAAGAATAAAAGAAACAACATTTTTCTACTTTTCTACTTTCATATACTTATTAAGAATGTACCATCTGTACTTGAATGATATTTATTATGATAAGACTTTCTTTTCATTTCAATACAGATTATTATTGACACCTCATGTATAATGCTTCTTTGATGGCTTCGTACGTGTTGAAATGCTCTTGTTTCTTCTGAATTCTTTCAAAGATCTTGTTCCATGCTCTATGCTTCCCATTCGCTTTCAACAAAGAAAAATTTTTCCGGTGGTGGCGCATGCTCAGGGCCGGACTGGGAGCTAAATTTGGTTCTGGCATTCTTTTAAAAACTGGCCCCCAAGACCCATCAAGATTATATGAGGGTCAATCAAATATAAACCGACTTTTTTAAAAACTCTTTCTTCAGTTAAATTATTTCTAATTTATATACAGGATATTTTTCTTTATAGATTTCCTGAACATCAAAAAACTGCGCCATCGGACTGATAACATTTTGATTCTCAAAAAAAAGGCTGTTGTGACTAGTACAATACAATCAAATTAAGAAGGGCATCAAAAATTGAAAACTAAAATATACAATAATTATTTATGTTATTAGTCATTTTCATTATTGTAATCAAATTTCCTTTTTTGTAATCAAATCTTTCTGTCTATAAACTGAAGAGTTATAAGATATAATTTCATCATTAACATTTTAAAGAATACAAAAAAATTGAACAACTACATTAATTTATTTAGTAATAAGTAAATACAAATTGTTTACAAATTCATTTAAACAGTTCATGCCCAGATGTATAATGACTAGACATAGTGGGTCGCATTCATCACTCTTCTTTAACTAATGAAGCTTATCTAAAAGTAACAAAATAAAGAGAGACTTATCTAATAATATATTAACCCGGCAGCGGGCAGGTGGGGTGTGGTACACCCCAGTCACTTTATAATTGCCGCCATTTTTGTAATAACGGCCGTACACAATCATCTAGCCATCTACCTTTCGCAAATATATTGGTCTGTCAAAACGCCACAGGATTCAGTCTCAACTAAATTGCGAAAAGAGTATCATCAAATCAAAGTGACGTGGGGTGTATTAAACCCCACCTGTCCATAAACGTAACAAAAAATATCTGAAGTGTACTGATACCAATATACTTATTTTGAAATTTCAAGGTACATTTTATATATCTTTTATATATTACTGAATTTTAATTAGTTTTTCTAAGTGTAGTCAGTGGCGTATCCAGACATGACCCTTGGGGGGGGATATGACATGACCCTTGGGGGGGGGGGATATAAAAATATTTTGTATAATAAACAAAAAGTTTATCGTAGATAAAAATATAACAACGCCTTGGTTTTTAGGCGACTTGTTCTATAGTAACATATTACATGATATTGCGAAAAAATCGTAAAACAATATTCAAACGTCTTCATTTTTACTCTTTTCCGATGTCATGGGGGGGATATATCCCCCATATCCCCCCCCGTAAATACGCCACTGAGTGTAGTATATCATATTTTGAAAAAGATCAGGCGCATTTGTTGGCCACGTGGAAAGAAATAGATACTGAAGAGAAAGTCAATAAATAAAATTTGTGATGAATAACCACCGCAGAAAAAAATAAATTCAAAGCAAGGTCGCTACACAGAATCTCTTAGGGCGAGAGATAGAAAAAGAAAATACCTCTTCAAGTCATGTCAAACATATTTATATATGTAGAGCACGCGATAATTTACTGTGAAAAGTGCAGCACATTTGAATCTTCATAACTTCTCTGTAGCTAAAAGCAACTTAGTAAATGTTTTTTAGATCATAGATTCACTTTTCAAGATTAAGAATGTTATTTATTTTTGTTTGTAATATTTATAAATTTCTTTGTTTTTATAATATAATGCCAAAGAATATTTTCAGTGAGTGTTTATAAGTTCTATTTTTTTTTTTTTACATAAATAATGAAATAATTTTATTGTTTCTTATTTCCATTGAACCAGGAACTTCTAAAACACCAACAAATATAAAAATACCTAAAAAAAAAATACCGGATATTTCATAAAATTAAAATTAAATTGGGGTTTGTCACACCCCACCTGCCCAAATTTGTAATTTTTTTTCAACTGCCCGCTGCCGGGTTAAATAGAAAAAGAGGCAAGCTATTTCCATGGTTACTAGAGACGATCACTAGACTAATGAAGAGTGCTGAATTCGGCCCAGTGTGGCCAACCATCGACATATTTAGGCAAAATGCGCGGGAAATTTGAATTCATATGATGTGATAACTAAACAAAATTCGATAAACAATTAATGAAAGAGCATATTAAATGGAAACAATATTTATTTTCATTTCAAATCCTTTCGAAGAACTGTTTTCACAACCAACCGCCACGCAACCAAACATTTTTAGTAATTTTGACAGTTAACGTAAAAAAGATGTGATGTTAAAAAATATGTATATATTACTTTGTTATATATATATATATATATATATATAAATAAATAAATAAATACACGTGTAATTTAATTATTTGCACTATTTAAAATATAAATATAATGATCGGTAGTATTTACTCAAAATTTTAGTCACCGTATTTTAGTCATAGCTTAATCACTCCTGATTAAGAGTAAATACTACCAGTCTATATAATTACCTTCAATTCACGTAGCAAATCTGAAAATGTCACTTTGTCGGCATAATATCCGCCATATTTAGGCAAATTGGCGCCGACCAATCAAAATCGATCCCCCTATTGGCCACACTATGTATATCCAGTCACTATACCCAGATGCACCAACAAGGCTTAAATTTTGACAGCAATGCATAATAGATCATTTGACATTTCGTTTTGATGCAATATTGTCAGTTTAAGGAACACTTAAAATTTAAGTTATATTGATGCAACCGGCCATCAGTGAATTTGTAAAGTATAGTAAAAATTTTTAGGCAGAGTAGTCACGTCATCATTTCATTACAAAATGAAAAAACACTGTAGTATTGTATATGTTTAGGAAAACGAAGAAAATAAATACTATTTTTTGCATACTATAAGTAAAGTACATTTCAATTAAATTTACAATTATTTTAAAGTCGAACATAATGTTTTTAATGAGTTTTAATTTATTTAAAATAATTGTAGTTCATTTTTTCACCACATGTTGGTACTATTGGATTTCAATATTTAAACGTTTACATGACATGTTTCTCCCGGAATTATCAAGCCTCTGCTGTCATTAGTTCGTTACTTTGAGATTGATCTTGAGCTTTTCTGTTTTTAGTTTGTATTAATTTCAATAATTGTAAATTGTATTATTGGATTATTTTCAATCTAATATAATATATTTTTTAATTGTTATTTTAATTATACTTTCAATAAATCGAATTTATAGTGCTACTCTTTACTTTTCTATAACACTACAGAATAGTAAATCTAAATAAAATCAAATCAATTTTTTTAAAAATATATTCAATCACCCCAATTCTGTAAGGAAGTTGTTAAGACTTAGCAACGTTGTTAAAATTTGTAACCAATAGAAACAAATGTAAAGCCTGTCATTTTCATATTTTATTCAGTGTTCGCAATTTTTATTGGTTATTTGCTATAGCAATGTTGCTAAAATTTAACAACTTTGTTACAGAATTGGGGTGATTGTCATTTAACATTAATTTTCTTATTTTTCGTCAAGTGCTTCATTCACTCCCCGTATTCCTTCTGAAACCCGATTCGGTGTGCGCTACACCGAATTTTCAATACCATAAATTAACTTGATCACATAAATTAGCATGGTAAATACAATTATTTTCTAAAATTAAATTAGTGTACCATGTAAACCTACTAATTTCGTGACGTCATTATCTAGTTACAAACTTTGATGACGTGACTACTCTGCCTAAAAATTTTTACTATAAAAGGTCGTCCATGCTGCTTTATGATATTTTGACTTGCCTGCCTTTCCGGAATACTTGGTCCACGAATTTGTGCAGTTTGCTGTTGTAATTCTTGAATTGTTTGTGTCAGTTTCTTTTCGCATCTTTGGTGAATAATTATCGCCTGATTTGCACTAACACACATTTTCTATTATTATTTTATGTTCAATTTTTTTGGCGCCAACTACATGTAAACTTTCAAACTCAAACGAGCTGACATTCCGAAAAGTTATTTGCTAACGATTCTAGCGCTACCCTGCGTACTGTTATCGCAGGGCGGAACTATTGCTTTGCAATTAGAAAACTATTGAGCTGTTAGCCGCCTGAGGCAACTCAGAGTAACTATGTTCAGCAGGCGGATAATTTTGAAATCATTCGATAGAAGTTGATATTTGATTAAATTCTGTGGACATAATGGACAATGCTATATTGATTGTTGCGATACATGCTGCTGTTGATTTTCACTTTATTGAATTCGGAAGACATACTGTTTTCTAACAAAATGCATTGTTTCGAACAGCATTTGTATGGCATCTGCAAACAAATAAATAAAAAATCTGTTGTGGCCAGCACAATACCTCCCGCCATTTTCATATTAGGCTATATAAGTATTGTATTTATCATTTCTGGTACACACAAAAAATTCTAATTACATTTATTCTTTATTTTTCAATTCATTCTATGAACAAGTTTCCTTCTATTCTTCTAAATGTTCGAGATTCTTCCAATTCAAATACCACCAATCTAGTAGATTGGTGGTATTTCTGAAGGGTATAAGATGAATTACATGTATTGTAAGCGCGTATTTAGTTGACACTGATATTACATACTTTGGCTTATAAATGAATCCCCTTTTCATACCAATTTTAGATGTTGACGGAGTCTTTTCCTCGTTATAACAACAGCATATTATATTTCTATTACATTTCCACTTGTCCATGTACGAATTTTATATCTAACTATAATTTTAAATATTTAATTAATGATAAAATAAGAAATATTAAAAGTACTTTTCAGAAAAAGTCTTCGGTAATGTCTGGATTTTTGACATTGACATTTATGTCAATTATAAACATTTTAATTTTTCAACTAGTTTCCATATGCTAATTAATTCATTATATGTAGAATGGATTATTTTATATATTTATAATTCAGTCTATCTCTAAATCTATAGAAGACATAATGAAAATGTTTAATGTATGGTATAAAGAATTTTATATTCTTTAATATTTTATACTATAAATTTTCAAAAAATAATATTTAGAAGATTTTTCTTTTTCAACTATTACTTCCGGTTGTCCAATTATTACCAAAATCTAATCAGCTCTTCCCAGGAATGTCAGATTGAGGAAACTGCAGTTAAATAATTTTTAAGAAAAATACACTACGAAATTTAACAGCACAAAATCATTTATAGATACAATGCGTAGATGGCCTTGATCGGACTTCTTTCAAAAATTTTACTGTACATACATACATACATACATACATACATACATACATACATACATACATACATACATACATACATACATATGGACATCATCGTAAAAATGTTATAATTGGATTCTAGGGACCTTAAAACGTGCTTATCCACTAAAATCTGGATATGCGATTTTTAGCATAATTCCAATACCTCTCTTAAAGAGAGGTAAAAATGTTACATGTTAGTAATTAATACGTAAAATATATTTCACAAATTATAAATTAATAACGTACCTCATATATTCCGGAAGGAGTTACAAAAATCGAAAGAAATTATACTCTGTTCCATCTTACCCATTCAATATTGTAGAGAAGGGGGCATAGTTTTGAACTCTGATTGGCTCAAATTGAAGTCAAGTTTATGCGATGTAATTTCAGACTAGTGTCTGTGTACATGACATGTGATATCTCGTGTCAATTTGATGTGCAATGCCAATGTCAAGTATCATCTTTATTGCGGATTTGCAAATGTGAATATATTTTTTCATTTACACGACCTTCACTAAAATTGCTGAAAAATTAAACGATAGAATACATGAAGTCCAGCATTCTATCTATAACCAACGGCATAATATCAGTCTTATGCACCAACAAGACTTAAATTTTAAGGGACATTAAGCAATGAGTTTTAAGTAAAGTGTCACTTACGGTTGGTCGTTTGTAAACAAAATCAAATTTATTTTTCCAATAAATAGAAGTCTGTTATACGAAATTAATTTCGTAACAAAAATAATCGATTATCATGTGCCTATAGCGCTCATCATCAACTCTAAAAGTCAGATCTTTATCGTTTTCAAAAAAGTAAGTTCCGATCACGCCACCTGCGCACAGTGCGTACCGAAAAGTCTCATTTGGGCATGTAATTGTACCTCCTAAATCACATAAAGATTTTCCTCTGCCCATGTGGCAATTTTGATTTTGCTTATTACCATACACAAAGAGGTCATCAAAAAAGATTTTCTTGAAAAATCAGCATCAACTTCCTGGTGCTCTAAAACTCAATCTGTGTAAATTCGTCGCTGTACATGATCCATTTCGTAAATGTGTAGTTGTAAACTAATATTTGATACTTTAAAAACACCTTAGATTCAAATACATTTCTAATTTCTACTACATTCTCCTTGTTTCTAGTGATATTGTATGTATGACGTAAACCGCTTGATTGACTGGATAGTCTTTTGTTTTAGAACGATAAGCTAAAACTTGATTTTTGCTTTTTTTGAAAATACCTCATAACTCGTTTATTATAAAAGAAAAAAGAAAAACACGTTTAGCTAATTTTTATACTCTTTTACGTAGAAAAAACGTGATATAATTAAATTATTTTTAAATTTAATATGTCACGAAATATAACACAAACATAATATTTTTTAAATGGGAATATATGTTGAAAATAATCTCATCTTTTTCCATGTTTTATAAGCTTGTCAACGATGTATAACAAGTCTACATTCATTTGTTTTAAATTGAAAAAATAAATTTATTAAGAAACAAATGAAAAAATCAATTATAGATCATCATTTGTCTATTTTTAATGTTAGTTTCATTATTTTTATTCATTTTTCTAATATTTTCAGAAAGAATATTATACGCACATATTTCGAATTGTATCAAAACCAACTACAACGCCGATAAAAAAATAATTAACTAATCCGGAAATAATTGACTGAAAAGAAACTTGAGAGTTTATTTAATAGACATAGATCAAAATAAAGAAATGATGAGCTGTAATTGATTTTTTCAATTGTTTCTTAATAAATTTAATTTTTTTCAAACCAATTAATAATTTATCTTTTTCTTGTGTTTTAAACAAAATAATGTAGAATTGTTAGACATCGTTCAAAAGCATATAAAATAAGGAAAAAGATGAGACTATTTTCAACATATGTTCCCATATTATGTTTATGTTATATCTCGAGAATTATTAAGTTTAAAAAAATGTAATTACATCATGTTATTCTACGCAAAAAACTGTATAAAAATTATCTGAAAAATTTTTCTTTATTCTCAAAATAAGCAAAAATCAAGTTTTAGCCTGTAGTTCTAAAACAAAAGACGATCGAAAATTCCTGTGGTGCCTCTTAAAGTTGGCTCATAAAGACCTACATCAATTTTCTGTAGTGTGCTTAATAAAAAAGTTTTTCATATAAGGAACTCGAATTTGTTCCAACCTGTACAATACACAAAATGGAAATGGCGAGAGATATTGTGCTGGTCACAACAGATTTTTAACATAAAATTAATGCAATTTACTGTTTAGTTATTTTTAAATTTTTAAAAATCGTCGAGTGTGTTAAAATGCTTCTTCAATATGTAGCAGTTTAACAAAAAATAAAAAATACGCGTCTAATATGGGTGAAATTTGACTTGCACTTACGGACCGTGATAAAAATATGAACTCAAACGGAAACAAATAACACGCGAAATATAAAATTATTGTCGTTTCTGTTTGATAAAACTTCGTGCAATATACTACTTAAGTAATATAAAATGAAATTGCCGACAAGTATTATACTGATCACAACATTTCTTTTTGGTATATTATTCATTTGTTTGAGAAAAAAATATGGCTTTAATATTTTTTTATCAAAATTAACATATGTATAAAAATATTAGTAACTGATTTTTTTAAATTCGATATGAATCCGTATCTCCAAATTCACATTTGCAAATTTAAAATTAAATTTTAATTCAGTCAATACGAATTGAATCCGAATATACTATGTACTAATAAAAACAAATCATGAAACAAATATTGAAATTTAAATAATAGTATAAAATATTTTTCATAAAATAATATTCAGCGCATTATTTGTTCTATAGATATAAATGTAGATATTTTAATTAATATTTTGTTATTTTGTATCAAAACCCAATTGTTTAATGTTTATATTTCATTTTCTGTTATTACTTTTTATCGCATACTATTCATAAAATTTAAATGTTTTTTATCCACATGTTGACAAAGATTTATTCAGTACAATACGAGTAGTGCAATTTCGTAGACTACAGATAAAAATTAGTGTAAAACTGTACCTATCTGTGTTCCACTCGCAACTCGCAACGTACGTAGTTCTACTTTAATTCATCCAATCCATCCTCATCCCGTAATAAAATTGTAGTTTTATTTGAAAGTAGTATACGAGCGAACTTCCTTGCTTCATGATATTGTTTTCTGATGTCTAAACTTGTTTACCAACGAAGAAATTACATTCAAAATATTTATTTTCCGAAGCGATATTGCAAAATGTAATAAAACGATAAAATCTATTCCTTTCGCGAGTTTTACAGAGACAGATTTAACAATCTAAATTTTATTTATTCATTATAAAGTTTTTTAGGGATCCCCCCAATTCTGAAAGAAAGTTGTTAAGTCTTAGCAACGTTGCTAAAATTTGTAACCAATAGAAACAAATGTAAAGCCTGTCATTTTCATGTTTTATTCAGTGTTCGTAATTATTATTGGTTATTTGCTAACGTTGCTAAGACTTAACAACTTTCTTACAGAATTGGGGCGATTATTTATTTATTATAGTTATTTATGTACCCAGGGCATAAGTTGTAAGGCCCGAAGCTTGAATTAGAACACTAGAGACTAGGGCACGTTGCTATAAAAAACAAAACGGTTGTTACTAAGCAAACATCGAAGTTTGTATGTGACAAGTGACAATTCAATCAAATAAGTAAATATATCATCACGCCATATTACCCATTACTGGGTGTGCCAGTATCTACAATATATGTAGACATCGGTAATGACGATATATTTTTACCGTGTGGGCGTTTACCAATCCTCACCTCACGGCACTCCTAGCTGGTGTAGAGAGTACATCACAGGGATTAAAAGTCTGCTCTGGCCGGGATCGAAAGCGAGACACCAGGTTGGCAGCCAGACACTTTACGCACTCGGCCACGCGACCCCATAACTGAATCAAAACATTTCCTAATTCTCTATACAGTATGTCCCATTTAGAGGTGCCACCATTGGGATCTCAAGAACTATAAGAGATACGATGTCGGTTAAATGGAACTTTTTGTGCGCCTTTGGGAGGCCATCTCAGATGTGCTTTTGTTTTTCCAAAAAATCTCATAGGGCACTAGATAATGACGAAAAACTGAATGTTGTTGATTTTTTCTATTTCAAATAACTTCTAAACTATTAGTAATTGAGAAAAACGTTTCAAATATAAAAGATAGATATTTTTATTAACTAACCAGTGGCGTACGAAATAAATATTTATATCCGTAAATTTTCGAGATATAACACAAACTTATATTTTTTTAAATGGAACCCATATCTCATTTTAGTCTCAAAAAATCAATATTTTTTCTCTTTTCAATGATGTAAGGGTTATTATGTTTTACATTTGTTTTGCTCCTAAAATTTAATTTTTCCTCTTTATTTTCCTGAATTTTTTTATTATTTCCCCAAAAAACATTATTATTTTTATTAATTATATTGTATTTGATCAAAATAATTTGTTTTATGGCTTTATTACTTAATATTTTCATTCTAGACTCATAATTACAATAATGTGCCAAGGGCGACCTGATACAAAATATTATAAATATTAATTTGATACGAGTTTTGAGCAAAATTTTCTAAAAAAATAAATTATTTAAATACAAGGAGTATTTCCAAATGGAAATCTACCAATACTTTCAAAATAATTGTGAATTTAATACAAAATAAGGAAAAAATAATAATTTTGAAGGCAAAACAAATATAAAACATAATAACCCTTACATCATTGAAAAGTGAAAAAAAATATATTTTTTTGAGACTAAAATCAGATATGGGTTCCATTTAAAAATATACAAGTTTATGTTATATCTCAAAAATTTACGGATATAAAAATTTATTTCGTACGCCATTGATTAGTTCATAAAAATATCTATCTTTTATATTTGAAACTTTTTTCTCAATTATTAATAGTTTAGAAGTTATTTTAAAAAGAAAAAATCAACAATATTCAGTTTTTCGTCATTATCTAGTGGCCTATGAGAATGTTTGGAAAAACAAAAGCACATCTCAGATGGCCTCCCAAAGGCGCACAAAAAGTTCCATTTAACCGACATCGTATCTGTAATAGTTCTCGAGATCCCAATTGTGGCACCTCTAAATGGGACATACTGTACTTATATAGAAATAATTAGAATCAGTACTACAGAGTGATCAAAAATAACTGATTCAGTTGACAATACTACAAATTGGTAAGATTGATACATAAATTTATTTCCTGTTTTGGCACTGTTGACAGGACATTTGAAAATTTAATTTGGGCATACATACAATTTTTTATTAAAATGATTTTTGTTTCCCTTGCCCATGGACTTTTATTTCTTACATTACGCATAGACTAATAATAAGCATTTCTATAACTCAATCGTATTAGCTCTCAGGCCCCTGCTCTGACATAACCTTTTTGTATTTATTGTCAAAATGGCATGTCAAATAGTATTTCCTCCTTAACCTGGTGTTGTGTAAACTGTGGAATATAAAGATCCCCAGAATTGTATTGCTAACTAAATCAGTTGGTTTTGATCACTCAGCAGTTATTTTATTTAAATATTTTATTATTAGGCAAAGTGAGGCGTTAGTTACAGTGCCTAGGTGCTTGGGGCGCACAAATTTTGGGGGACACTAAATTTTATCATTTCATTTGAAACTCTTTCAGTGATTCAGTGTTGGTTTTGGCGGAAGCTAAAAAAAAAAGAATGGGGTGTTCAAAGCCCTTCACAAGGTACTAGTTAGAGTACGTGCTCGTTAAATTGACATTGCCAAAACCAGCTGAGTGGAAATACACATACGCTTCTATGTGATTGAATGTGACATGGTTTTGACTTTTTGATATTTGATACTAGTTAGAGTACGTGCTCGTCAAATTGACATTCATGTCAAAACCAGCTGAGTAGAAGTAAACATATGCTTCTATGTGATTGAGGCTGTGTCCGATGTCGCACTTTTGTCATCCTAATATCTAAATCCTAAATTTATATGCCCTAAATCCAGTGATTAAGATTTTAGGAATTAGATTTTAGGGTTTTGCAAGAACACACTATGCCATGAAGTTGACGAGCTTTAATTAAATAAATCACGTTCGTTGCTATAATTTGTACAAAACGTCAAATTTACTGTCAAAGATTAGCTTCTTAGCTTCTATTTTATGAAATATAATATAAACATTTATGCCCGTATTCATAAACACTAGTAAAAATTTTAAACGGTTCGTTATAATAATTATCCAATAAAAACAGTCGACATTGAAAGAAATATCAAAATTTTATTTGTCAAGTTTGATTCTATTTGTCAAAAATTATGACGAGCCGTTTTGAAACTTTACGAGTGTTTATGAATATGAGCATTAATCTCAAGCATAAAATTAAATCAAATTGTATAATTCATTTTTGTTATTCTAAAGTGTTGCCATACAAACCAATGGATGTCAGTGTGTTATTCGGAGTTGTATTTATGTGAAGAAGACCTAAATCCTAAATACAAAATGCCAAAATGCGACATCGGATACAGCCTGAATGTGACAGGGTTTTGGTTTTGATATTTGAAGTAATTTATTATATTCGTGTGAGATAAGTTTCTAATTGCTTTGGTAAAATGTCCCTAGAAAGATTAAGATTGATATTATGTTCAGAATGTATATAACCAGTAATTACATCTGTTCTTTTTGTAAATAGTTATTACCAAATAAACGTTAATTAAGTGTACCTGGAGTACTCATTTATTATCCGCCTTACAACTTTACACTATAAGACTTAAGACATGTTTAACTACGGATTCCTCAATCTGACATTAATGGGAAGAGCTCTGATTAGGTTTTGGTAACAATTGGACAACCGGAAGTAGTAGTTTCTTTAAAAATTCTTTAAAATATTTTTTTAAATTTATGTTATTACAAATATTAAAGAATATAGAATTCTCTATCTGATACATTTAAAATTTTTATTATAACTTCTATAGATTTATGGCCAGTTGCATCACCAAGGCTTAAATTTTAATCTAGGCTTAAACAAAAAAGTGCAAATCGAAATTTTGACAGCAATATGTTATAATTCATTTGACATTTCCTTACAATGCAATATTGCCATTAGATATAGAGAAATATAAAATGTAAAATAATTTGTTGTAATGAATCACACAATGTTTGTAATTGACAGATAAATATCAGTGTAAAAAATCTAGAGACATTACTGTAGGCTTTTTCTGGGAACTACATTTAATATTTCATATTTTATTACTAATTAAATATTTAAAATTATAGATACATATATAATAATAATAATAGTAATAATGATTTATTTTATTTATAATTTATAGAAAATTAACGTGTACATAATACATAAAAAAAAGATCAAATTATATATTCACAATCACAAAACAATAAAAGTACCAAAGTAAGAAAATAACATGTTTTCAGATTATTAGTTATTACCTATAATTAACAAATATCTTAAACTATTATGCGTGACATTGAAAAAGTCAACAATATTACAAACTCCATTAGCATTAGTGCACATTATATTTACTGGAGATCTAGTAAGTAGATTAGTTCTAGCAAAGTTTGTTAAGAAGAGAAAACTTGAACGAGTTGACAACCTCGGTACACAAATATTAATTAGATTCAATATAATGGGGCAGTCTATAATAATGTTTAATAATTTGTACAAAAACAAGATAGATATGTTTATTCGACGACGCAGTAAGGAGAGAAAATTAAATCGCTGCAACAGAATATTATGGTCTTTTCCCCTGGGTGGGTATTGGTTATCTTGTCTTCCCGACCGACGCCAAATATTTCGAATTTTAAATGGCACAAAAGTGACCCCTGTGGTGCACTCTCCACGCCAGCAATGAGTGCCCGTGAGGTGACGCCTGGTAAACGCCCGCACGGTACAAATATGTCATCATCATTACCGATATCTGCGATAAAGCAGATTGGCACACCCGGACATGGGTAATATGCCGTGATGATATATTTATTTATTTACCACATATATTTCAAAAATCGTCTCTGTATTGATTCTAGATCATTAACATGACAGTTATATATAGGGTACCAAATTAGAGCACAGTATTCAAGTTTAGATACTACAAAACTGCAGTACAATATTTTCAATATCGTGACATCATTGAAACATTTTGTATTTTTAATTATAAAACCTAAAAATTTGTTACAAGACTTTATAACATATTCAGTGTGGTAATTAAATGACAAGTTTGTTTCAAAGTAGATCCCTAGGTATTTTATGGTACAAGTGCGCTCAAGATTGTAGCTGTCGATATAGTCTTCAAATATAATAGGATTATTTTACGATGGTATGAAACTACTTTACATTTGGAAGGATTTAATTTTGAATTATTATTTGTACACCACTTGTTTACTGTATTGATAGATAATTGTAAAGTAATACAATCGTTAGAATTAGTAATGGAAGAATATCTGCAAATAATAAATTCATACACTTTAATTCTTCACATATATCATTTATATATACGGACTTCTCCAAAGCTTTCGATAAAATAGACCATTCCATACTTCTAAAAAAGCTTCATTCCTTTGGTTTCTCCTATTCATTAATTGTTTTATTTTCTTCCAACTTGTATGATAGGCAACAGTTTGTTGGTTATGGTGGTTTTCAATCAGAAACTTTTCATCAAAAATCGGGCGTACCACAGGGATCAGTATTGGGTCCACTTCTTTTTAATTTGTATATAAATGACATATCTAATGTCATAGATGTTCCCTTTTTAATGTACGCAGATGATTTAAAACTCTTCTGTACTATATCATCTAATTCAGATTGTGAAAATATACAAGAAAATTTAAACAATATTCATAACTGGTGTGTCAATAATAATCTATTATTAAATGTCAACAAATGCAATGTGATGAGCTTCCATAGAAAATCCAATGCAATCACCTTCAATTACGCCCTTAACAATATTATTTTACATAGACCTTATTTATTTAAAGATCTAGGCGTTGTTTTTGACCCTAAATTACTTTTTACTGACCACATAAAACAAGCAATCGGTTCCGCATATAAGAATCTGGGATTAATAATCAGAAACGCTCAATTTTTCGATGATATTTCAGTTCTAAAACAAAACTGTTATTTACATCTCTTGTGCGACCTCACTTAGAATACTGCTCGGTAATTTGGAATCCTATTTATAATAAAAATAGTGATTCTCTCGAAGGGGTTCAAAGAAAATTTTTAAAATATGGTATGTATATCTTAAATGGAAGTTACCCGCCAAGAGGTATATCACAGGAATTATTGTTAAAATCGTTTAACTTGAATTACCTTCATCAAAGGCGTACTATTAATTCTGTTATTTTATTACAAAAAATTATTAATAACAACATAGACATAGACTGTCCCCTCATTTTGAACAACATTTTGTTTCGAGTACCGAGATTATCAGCCCGACATACCAGTACATTCTATGTCAAAATTCCTCGATCAAATATTCTAATTAAATCGCCTATAAATAATATGTAACAATGTTACCATCTGATTGAATTGTATGTTGATATTTTTCATGACAGTATAAAAAACATAAAAAACTCTATAACCTATCTAACTTAATTTATATACTTATTTTATTTATAATATTTATCTTTTCTCCTTACCCTAGAATTGGACAGCAGTCTGTTGGGTATTAAACACATAATAATAATAATAATAATAATAATAATAATAATAATAATAATATATAAACTGAAAAGCAATGGACGTAAATTACATTTACCTACCCTTCAGAAATACCGCTTCGCCAATGAATTGGAAGAATCTCGAACTTTTAGAAGAGTAGTAGGAAACTTGTCAAAGAATGAGTTAAAAAATATATAAATATATAAAGAATAGATGTAATTTTTTGTGTGTACCATAAATGTCAAATAAAATACTTATAGCCTAATCTGGAAATAGCGAAGGTATTGTGCCGGCCACAATACATTTTTTTCACCGAATTAGCACGCAGCATTCCTTGGAGCCTATAGAGTGGACCATGGTTTAGCTTACTGTAAGGCTGCCACACTTTTGCTCAAATCTCAAATCATCTGCTACGAATCGTCTGCTAATTTCACTTTCATAAGGATGGTGGCATTTAGATAGACTCAACAGATGATGATGGATCAGATGAAGTTGAACTTGATGAAGCTACCAAATATTTTCTTGTTGATAAAGGTCTAGTGCACGATTTTAAATATGCTGGTTATGCCACTCTCCAAAGTGATATATTTCCTTGCCTTTTCCGTTTGAGACGCAACGTGAGAACGACCCATCCGTCACGTCATTTTCAAAAGATTATTTATAAAATCTCACCCAAAATGTTTATAACATATATAATGAGGTATTTATTTTCACTTTATAACACTCTGTTATTTTAAATCTTGATCAAAACGAATACAAATTTTGTAATTTGAAGGTGTCATTTTAATGATAATATTTATCCTTTTCTTAAATTTTATTTGTAAAAAGTAGGTTAAAATAGGTTCGTTCTCACTTAGCGCACCTAGCGGATTTTCATGGAAACACGTATCACTTGGAACCTGAAAAACAATGAAATCAATGGCAAGTGGAATAACCAGTATATTTTAAATCGTGTAAACATGGAACAACACAGTTGATTGATTTTCAAACAAACAGTGAGAAAATTGTTTTTACCTCCCGCTACACTTGGTAAGGGAGGTATACGGATCGTGCTAAAAATCGCATATAGAGGTTTAGAAAATGACCACGTTTTAAGGTCCCTGGAATCCGATTTTACAATTTTCAAGATAATGTCTATGGGTCAGTGTGAGTGTATGGATTTTGTTAACGTTCTAACTCAAATACCATCATTCGGAAAATTTTGAAACCTTGTATTTCGACCCTATTCTAGTACGAAACCATTAGATTTTGGTGTAATTCGGATAACCGAAGACACTTTACCTGAAGCTCAAAATAGTTTGTCTTCGAAAAATACCTTTAAATATAATTTTTTCGCGATTTAGGTTATTAAATTTTCTACAGCCATGCGTTCATACTTTTTCTATTTTATACAGAAATTTTTAAATAATCTATTTTATAAATCCCGAAGCCTATTTTATAAAGATAAATAAAAGTCCTTAGTTACACAGTTCAGGAGTGGGATCACGTAACTGTGAAAACGATATTGCGACTGTCGACAAGTGAAAATGTGATCACGTAAATAATGAGAACCAAAAACAATATCGTTTTAGACTGAAAAAAATGTGAATTCTAGTCGACACTCTCAAAGCATGTGAAAACGATTGTCGTTTCTTACGTCTCTTTTTATTTTATACATTTGGGTATAGGTATATCCTTTTCTTATTTACTTGCACTTAGGTAAAAGAATGTAGTGAGCAGTGAGTTGAATTTGACGTTTTGGAAAGAATGAAAGAATTGACATTATAAATGATTTAAAAATAAATTAATATTTTAAATTTAAAAAAAAACGTGTGCTGTGAAACAAACAAGACTGGTTCCTGTCAGCTTCTGGTTTCAGCGGCCGTTTTTATATTACCGAAGCCTATTTAATTGTTAATTTTGGTCTTTACGCCGTCAGCAACTACCAAGTTTTTAAGATAAGTGTTATCTTTCTTATACATTTCATATTAAGTTAAATTTTTAATATTATATATATTTGAATTTTCAAAAATTTGATTTTGTTTATTAGTTACGGTTTTAGCATAACTTGATTATAATTTATTATATTTTTGACAGTTTGACAGCTGTCAAATACAGAATTATATACATACATAAATTCATTTTATAGTTTTTTATTTTTAAAATAAGGATAAAGAAATAAATAAACAAAAAAGTAATTAATTCCAAATTTTATAGGAAACTATTGTTAAAATGAAAGGCTAACTTAAATACTTTTCTTATACTTCAGTCAAAGACGAGTCTGGTAAACTGCTTTGACTTCTACTCTTACCGAAAAAACCCGTTTTCTGTCTACTCTGTCCTTCTTATCTTTTATGTATAGTAAAATGAAGAATAAATGGAGAATGTATGATGAGTGTAAATTCGGGACATGGAATGTCAGAAGTGTGAATGGCAAAGAGAATGAGTTGATGAATGCAATGCGAATGTACAGTGTAGATGTTTTGTGTGTAACTGAAACAATGAGGAAAGGTTGTTGTGAGGAAGAAGTGGATGGCATTTTTTGTTTGTGGTCGGGAGTTCGAGAGATTGAGCATGCTAAGCATGGTGTAGGTATACTTGTGAGTGAAAGAATGAAGCCGTTTATACGAAATTATGGTTGTATTTCTTCGAGAATTTCTTGGATGAGATTCAAGGTAGGCTATATACGAATCTTCGTTGTGTCTGCTTACGGTCCAACAGAATCTGAAAATGACCTTGAAAAAGATCAGTTTTGGATGTCGATAAATAATGTAATTGATTTGTGTGATCCGGGTGAGAGGGTGATAGTATGTGGCGATTTGAATGGATGGGTGGGTGTAAAACGAAGTGAATCAGAGAATGTGTTGGGACGTTTCGGTGATTGTCGAGTGAATGACAATGGTAAGAGAATTGTTTCATTTTGTTTGGAAAGAAATCTCTTAATTTCAAATACCATTTTTAAACATAAGTTAGCTCACATATACACCTGGGAAAATGTGGTTCAGAATAAACGTAGTGTAATTGACTTTGTAATCTATGATGAGCGTTTGAGGAGTATGATTGTAGATACGCGTGTGAAAAGAGGCGCTGAATTGGGTACGAATGATCATTATTTGGTCGTGTCGCGAATGCGGTTAAATAAATTTTGGCGAATGAAGGAGAAAGGTTCTGGGCAAATGTTTCGTGTGAAATCCTGTGCCCTTTTAAATGAAGATGTTAGGATAAAATTTGTTGATAGGTTGAATGAATCCATGCCTGAATGTGAGCCTAATTATGAATGTAATATAAATGAAGTTTGGAAGAAATTTAAGGATTCCCTCCTTAAATGTGCAAAAGAAGTTTGTGGTGAAAGCAGATTAGGCTGTTGTCCGAAAAATGCGTGGTGGAATTAACAGGTGAAAGAAGCGATTGCTGAGAAAAAGAGGGCGTATTTAAAGTTATTAAATGTTAAGGATTCGCCTGGGAGGTTGCGCGAAGAATGTTTGATAGAGTATAGAAGGAAGAATAAATGGGTGAAGCAAGTGGTGAGAGAAAGTAAAAAACAATTTGATGATTTGTTGAGTGAAAGGTTGACAAATGATTTTAGTACAAATAAACGGTTGTTTTGGTTGAGTGTGAAGAGACTGCGGGGTGGAAGTGGTCGAGTTGTGAAAGCTGTGAAGAGTGCGAATGGAGAGTTATTGTGGAATGAATCAGATGTAAGGAATAGATGGTGTGAGTATTTTAAGGGTTTGTACGGAGGTGAGATTGAGAGGGATGATAGTAGCGAAGCTGCAAGTGAAAATGATAGTGAAGATGATTATGATATAGATGAAAGTGAAGTATGTGATGCATTAGCGCGTGTAAGGAATGGTAAGGCTGCGGGTTTGGATGGGATTACAAATGAGATGTTGAAGTATGGGGGAGAGAAAGTATTTGATTGGTTAGTGTATTTATTTAGATTTTGTCTAAAACGTTGTGTAGTTCCTGATGATTGGAAAAAAGCTGTTATTTGTCCTTTATTCAAAGGCAAAGGCAGTTCGAGTGAATGTACAAATTTTCGTGCAATAAGTCTGTTGAGTGTGGTAGGGAAACTCTTTGGTAAGGTTTTAATTCATAAGGTGCGAACCTTAACAATTTCAAAAATTAGTGACGTTCAGGGTGGTTTTTTGCCTGAGAGGGGATGTGTCGATCAATTGTTTGCTCTTCGTATGATTGTAGAGAAGTCACTTGACAAGAACAAGAAGGTGTTCTGTGGCTTTCTAGATTTAAAGAAGGCGTATGATAGTGTTCGTAGAGATACTTTGTGGGGTGTACTAAGAAAGTACGGCGTGAATGGGAACTGGTTGGGAGCGATTCGAGCGTTGTATGAGGGTAGTGAAGCTGCTGTGAGAATAGATGGTAGGTTGAGTAGTTGGTTTCGTATAAATGTAGGTGTTAAACAGGGTTGTGGTATGTCTCCGTGGTTGTTTAATTTGTATATGGATGTGTTGTTGCGGAAGGCGTTGAGTGGATTGGATGGTGTACATATTGGTGAAAGTATTGTGCCTGCGTTAGCGTATGCGGATGATGTAGTTGTCTTAAGTGAAAATGAAGAGCAACTGAGAAGAATGATAGAGAGAATAAACGAAGTTGGAAGAAGTATGAATTTAATGTTGAATGTTGATAAATCTAAGGTGTTAGTATTTGAAAGGAGTGAATTGGTGACTGAGTGCAATGTGTTGGTGAATGGAGTAAAACTGGAGCAGGTGAATGAGTTTGTATATTTGGGTAGCATGATGTCGAGGGATGGACGAATTGACCGTGAAATTGATAGGAGGGTGAGTGCGGGATGTAAGGTAATGGGTGCTCTGGGCACGTTTGCTCGTAACGTAAACGTATCTAGAGAAGCTCGGTTAAGTGTTTATAATGGAGTGCTGGTGCCTGCTTTGATGTATGGAAGTGAATGTTGGGCATGGACGAGAAAGCATAAAAGGAAAGTGACTGCTGTGGAAATGCGGTATTTACGTGGTGTTTGTGGGTATACAAGACGGGATCGCGTGAGGAATAATTTGGTGTATGAAGAATGTATGGTTAGGAAGAATGTAGTTAAGAGAGTTGGAGTGAGTCAGTTGAGATGGTTTGGTCATGTGGAGAGAATGATAAGTGAACGACTTGTAAAACGCATATATGTTGGTAAAGTTGAGGGTGTTCGATTGCGTGGCCGTCCAGTGTGTAAGTGGATGGATGTGATTGGTAGTGTTTTGAAGGAGCGTAAGTTTCCGAGTGGAAAGAAAAGAAGAGCATGTATGAATACGATTATGAATGTGGCTGAGGCGAAAGAAGTTTGCCAGGATAGGAATGAGTGGCGTAGGATGATTGTTTCGTAATTATTGTGGTGTAAAGATGAATGGTTAGTAAGAATGTTTTGTAAGAATGGAGAGACAGCTGAACTTTTATGTGGACGAGAAGAATGAAGTATGTTTGTACAGGAGTGTGTAGCGAACGATGATTTTTGTGTAACTATTATTGTGGTCCGGATGCGGTTATTCGCTACCGAAAATCGGTTACTTTAATATGTTATTATGTATGAATACGTTTATGAATGTGGCTGTGGTGAAAGAAGTATGCATGGATAGGAATGTGTTGCGAAGGATGATTGTTTCGTAATTATTGTGGTGTAAAGATAAATGGTTAGTAAGAATGTTTTGTGAGAATGAAGAGACAGCTGAACTTTTATGTGGACGAGAAGAATGAAGTATGTTTGTACAGGAGTGTGTAGCGAAAGATGATTGTTGCGTAACTATTATTGTGGTCCGGATGCGGTTATTCGCTACCGAAAATCGGTCACAATAATATGTTCTTGAATGAATGTTATGATGATTTTGGGCAAGGCGGAAGAAGAATGTTTTTAAAGAGTTAAGTGATTCTGTGGAGCTCTGGCTTTCATCCCTTTTCTTATTATTTTCGGGTTTTTGCTAACCCACTAAGTGGGAAATGCGTGATTTTATGTATGTATGTATGTATAGAATATATACGTAAATAGAATGCGCACTCTGAAGAGAACCTGCTGCCTAGCAACTGATTACAGCGTCAATGTGTCAACATGAATAGAAGCAAACATGTAGGTACAAAAAGTCAAATAAATAAATCAAAAATCAAATTTAGTCAAAACAAGAAAAAAGAAAAACCTAAAATTATTAAATTATCGTACAAATCGTGTACGATCCTTACATCGTACAAAACTTAAAAAGATCGTACTTGTACGATCAAGATCGTACGGTTGGCAGCACTGGGCAATATTGATATTCCAATAACTGTAAAAGTGTTGATTACAACAAAGCATATTTTGATTGATTACAAGAATAAATCCAAGAAAGAAAATTTTATTAATATTTTAATAATATTGTATTCTGCGAAGCATCAAATATAACGATTCTAGCTTGTGTTTTGTGATTAATATTTTGTAGTTTTTACATAAAATTAAAATTTGTGAATTGATCATTTTCTGCAGCCCGTCGAAGGTTGTGCGCCGTTATTTAAATGTGGCCCATACTTTATTTACTTGAAATATAAAACTTAATAAAAAACTAGATTACTTTAAAATAACAATCGTGTATACTTGCGGTCTTAAAAGGTCTCTTGAAGTTTTAATTATATATTTAGAAATATTTTTGTTCTGGAATATCAAAAGGAACAAAATAGGATGATACATGGCATCTGTAACTAATTGATAATTTAACTTGTATCCTTCTTCAATTCCACCTGGGGCGAGAATAATACTTTTTGACATTAGATTAAAACTTTTAATGACATTTATATAAATTATCTGTCAAAACTACTATTTAATAAAAAAACATTAGTCTGTAAACGATATCGTTTTCACAAAACGTAGTCACTTTACGGAAATAACCGAAGTTGAAAACGTAGTGAGTGAGTGACTAATTTTACGTGATCGCTAAGGAAACGAATGTCGTTTTCACTTCTCGATAATCACAATGGGTGCGATTCAGTGGGTTGTATTAGCGTGTTTTAAGCTAAAACAGTCCTTTGTCAAAAATATTTTGGCAACTTTGTAATACCTGTCAGAAAAAATCTGTTGTGGCCAGCACAAGACCTTCCGTCAATTCCATGTATTTTGTACAAATCCCATACCAAAAGGTCCTTGGAACAGATTCTATATAATATCATGTAAAAACACATACTATTTTTTACAAATTCCATACCAAAAGTTCATTTGAAAAGGTTCTATAAATCCAATAAAATTATAACATAAACTACACTAAGTTATGTCCTTCCATCTTCTCTTTGGCCTTTCTCTGCGTGTCACTTGCGAGCAACACTATGACATACCAATTTTAGATCCTATACTTTTTTCCATATTTGGTTTTGCACTTGCAACTGACATCTGTCAATTAAATTTTTTTGAATAATTATGTCAGCTGTTTCCATGATAAATAACAAAGCTGACTAATTTTTGAAAATTAATTTCTTTATAATGCTTTAAATTTACATCTATTGAATATGAAGGAAAATGAATAATCAAACCATATAGAGAAGAGTATTTTCTTTAATAAATATAATAAGAAAATGTCAAAAAATAATATTTAACTGCATTTTTTTAAGAAAAACTGTTAAAAACTTCAAATAAGGGTACTTCCGGTTGACCAATTATAACCAAAATCTAATCAGCTCTTCATATGGTTGTAAAGAAGAGGAATATGAAAGAATCATAATTTTTAGAATTGTAGTTTTGGAGTTATCGTCGGAGAAAAATTTGTCACACACACACACACGGACACACACACAGACACACACACAGACACACACACAGACACACACACAGACACACACACAGACACACACACGGACACACATACACACATACAGACATCATCTTAAAAATAGTACATTCGTATTGTAGGGAACCTAAAACGTGCTTATACATTAAAAACTCACCACCGAATTTTTTGACCAAAAACAATACCTTCCTTTTGACGGAAGGTAAAAAGTGAGAGACCAAAGGATCAAATAAAGAAAAAAATATTATTAACAGAAGTAAGAAAAAAAGGACAAATGTCAAAACTGCTCAAAACGGGGTTTGAGATATTTTAAAATTCATTAACATTCAGGTATGAAATATTTGACACATAAAATTTGACATATTTCTAACCTAATTTTGCAATAATGAGTTTCCATTTATACCTTCCATTTACAATAATACTTCCTCATTTGACTAAAGGATATCTGAATTACTTTTCCCTGTGGTAAAATTTCTGAATCACAATTGAATCTCATTGATCCATGTGGAAAATATTACAATGTTGCCATATACTTAATACAAGCTTTAATACAGACCTTAATACAACCCACTGAATTCCACCCAATATCGTTTTCATTTTTACGTGATCCCACTCCATTTCAAATGTATGTAACAAAAATTCAAAAAACGTTATTTCAAATTAATAATAGTAACGTTTTAAAAAGAACATAATAAGTAAAACAATAGTTATATTATAAGAACGCAAAGGAACATAATATAGTTTTCATCATCAATAAATATGTAGGTAGTATGTATTTAAATTAGTAAAAATTAAAGGGTAGTAGGTATTGTGCTGGCCACATCAGATTTTTTCTTTGGGGTGTTGTGAGCACCAAACCTACCTACTTACGTGATTTTTACCCGCCTACCCAGTTAAAAGTTAAATTAGGTAACTTTATTACTTATTACTCAGTAAGTATTTTACGATTTTTATGTAAATTTGTTGTATTTCTTTTTCGATTATAGTTTAGGGGCCCATTTTAGTAAACAGAATAAGGCATACCTACAAGCAAAATGCGTACTACAATGCGAAACATAATGTTTAAGCATCTATAGAGTAAAACCTGGAAACTG
Organism: Ophonus ardosiacus; assembly: GCA_943142095.1. Taxonomy (NCBI): domain Eukaryota; kingdom Metazoa; phylum Arthropoda; class Insecta; order Coleoptera; family Carabidae; genus Ophonus; species Ophonus ardosiacus. Next base: position 20,826,066 of record OW964830.1, on the reverse strand, counting down.
CAAGTACTTCGCATAATGTAAAACAGTTGGGGAAAGAGAAGTACAAACATCCTTTAATTTAACAGGGTGGCAAATGGGTGCGGTTTTCACACCCTTATCAATTATAACTGATAACATCGGCCGGCTACGGCAAGGTGATGCTATTAATAGCTACTCCTTCCACCTGATACAGAACCCGATACTCAGAATTGAGGTTGCGCAATGCCGATGCCAATGTTTTTAATATGCAAAGTGCGAACTCCACCCGGTTATGCTAATTTATGGTGGGATTTTTTTTCTTCAGACACACGAGATAGTATGTCGATATTTGCAGCGATTTGACAAGTTGGGCGTGATATATTTCGCGAAATATTGTTTCGGTGACCTCCATCTTTTTCACATTTAATATTTATGTGATTCATTTCTATTGTATTTCTGAGTAGGAAAAAATGTCTGTCGTCTTGAACTTATATCTCTGTAGTGGATTATTTATTTTTTTATTAATCATTATTTATTTCTGACTTTTTGGAAGTTTCAGGTTTTAAGAACATTGATTTATAGAATTTATATAATTATTTTTCCCTTCTATTTCTAAAATACAGTAAAGCGTTATCCTATGCTGTATGTACTAGAATTCTAAGCACATATAACTAATTTGCTACTTGTATTAATCAAATCTTACTTTGTACAAGTTATAATTATTTTGTACAATTAGTTCTACGTGCGTTACATACTACAATAGGAAATATTATGCAATAAGCAAATCAAATATACCAGTCTTCTCTACAGGTGATTCGGTGATTGAAAATAGTAACAAATGGATATTTTCTTTATTATTAGCAATGGTGGCACACTTAAATGGAACACCCTGAATACTGATGAAATTTACAAGTATTTCTAAATCAATCTCTATTCCTTTTACGGAATATAAAATTATTTGAAATAATGGGCTACTTGTGTGGTAATATATGTAAAAATATAAATTTTATTTTTAAAAAATTATTTGTTTTTTAGTAAATTAAGAAAATTTTCTGTGACGTCATTATATTAAAATGGAAAAGGAAACCATATGTTTAAAAATGTAACGTATAGATGGCAGCGTGCGAGAAAATTTTAATTTGAATTTGACATTAGCTCATTTTTTTCTCTCTCTGGGCTCTCAAATATATTAATTACTTCACAAATAAACACATAGGTAGTTACATGTAATTTAAAATATCGATACCAAAAAGACAAACTAAAATACTAACCTCCAAACTATTGTTGAAACATCAAACAGGAGATCTACATTATCCGTACAAACAAACGCTATGGCTTTACGACCATTCATTGGTGCGGCGTAATTCTACGTCATACATGGCGGGAATTCAAATAATCAAATTTCATTATTTTTTTTTTCTGGCTAATTAATAAATATTTTGCCAAAAGAAAAAATATGGATAGCAAGTTTGTACCTGCTCTTCAAAAATATTAAATAAAAAAAAGGTACGTAAGTAGCCCATTGTACTTGATTTTTATACCATACGTTGGCAAGACAATGTTAACATTAAATTTTATATCGATCCTGTTACTATTGTCACTTGGTTGTTAGTTTGCTCTGCGTTAAGTATTTGTGACTTGTTGTACAGTATTACGTATCTGTTTTAATAAGTAATAATATACTATAATACATCCATAATAATGCCCAAAGTTTTTACAAAGCAATTTCAGAAACTAACCATGAATGTTGTGAACTATTTCGAACGGGATTTGTTCAACGATGGGCCATTCGAAAGGTATTTTGTTCAAATATTTCTTTTGTTATCAATTTATATTATGTATTTTTAGAGAGCAACAGATGCCCTATGCAAATAAGCAAATCTTGAAAAGAAGATATGGGACCTGTGTTAGAATGACAGCTAGTAATTATGTACATAATTTAAAAATGTCATAAATTTTAATTCAAAATTTCAAGATTTCTAAGTTTACCTGATTTTATTTTCATAAATTTTGGAAAAATTCTACTACTTTTGCACTTTTTTAGGAAAATACCTGGTTTCTTTGTCACCAGGAGTGTGGACTTTGCTTGACGATATAAATAAATCACATGAAAATGGAAACTCAGTAAATTTGGAATGAAAATTAATGACATTTGACATCTATGTATACATGCATGATTACTAGCTGTCATTCTGTCACGGGTCCCCCATATCTGCTTGTCAAGAAAGACCAACAAAGTCACATGATTGCTAGCGCCTTATAAATTTGTATCCCATATAATCGTTGTAGTATATGACGTCATTACTTTAGGGATATTTTTGATGACGCAAGTCTCCTGCCTTTTCATTTCTACCGTAGCTGTCATTCTGTCACGGGTCCCCCATATCTACTTGTCAAGAAAGACCAACAAAGTCACGTGACTGCTCGCACCTTATGAATTAGTAATCCCATGTAAACGTTGTAGTATATGACGTCATTACTTTAGGGATATTTTTTGATGACGTAAGTCTTCTGCCTTTTCATTTCTACCACAGCTGTCATTCTGTGACGGGTCCTCCATATCTACTTGTCAAGAAAGACCAACAAAATCACATGACTGCTAGCGCCTTATAAATTAGTAATCCCATGTAAACGTAGTATATGACGTTATTACTTTAGGGATATTTTTTGATGACGTAAGTCTTCTGCCTTTTCATTTCTACCATAAATAGGTTCTTGTGGTTCTGTTGCTTGCTATGCGCTGTAGTCATGCGCTGTTTACACACACATAGTTCAAACATTTATGTCAATTACGATTTCATTCTTTGTACGTGCTGCGCGTTATTTGTTGTTGTATTGTCGTTTTTTAAATTTTACCTGCCTGTTTCCCTGTATTTATTATTTTTATGGTTTTGTGCAACTGGCACTTCTTTTTAAACTTCGAAAATGTTTTGGTGTAAAACAGACTCCTAAAGCTCACAAGGCTCACCCTTTCGATATTTCAAAAAGATTATAGGTTAATTTTTTTATGAAAATGTAAGTATGTATATATTTGGCATCAGTGTACAGCTAATTTATTAATTTCAAGAAAAACTGCTTTATTTATATTAATTTGTATTAAATTATATTGTATGCCCGATAAGAATGGAGTTATACTTCATTTCACGCAAGGAAATAGCAGATGGCGCTTGAGAGCCGACCGTTTTTACATGCATTAATATAACTACTATACTATATACCGCTAAACCCGTATCTCTCGTATAAGCGGAAAGTGTCCGGGAGATTAATATCTCCATCCTTTTCTAGCGTTTGGACACACGTCTCCAAGCGCATGCGCGCACAGGCGGTAGGCGTGATAGTAGGCGTCTTCGCGCTGCTTGAAAATCTTATACAGAGAATTTATTTTAAAATGCAACATTATGGTTCATCACTTCCATGGTTACTCACTATTGTCAAAAAATGACAGCAATGTAATATTTGTCCATTTTAAAATGCAACATTATAAATAGTATTGCAGCACAGGAGATACATCCAGAACACGTCACAAATGGTGTCAATTCTTATTACGGCCGACTAGAATATTGCCTTAGTGTGAATGGGAGTATTTTTTAACATTTATTACGTGAAAGATGACTTTTTGTAAGCTAAAGTTTGTTAAGATGTGCAACATTCATATTTTGATTTTTTTGTTAATCGTATGTAGGCTAATTTATTGGAAATTAGTTTTGATAATACAAAACTACAAATTTTGTATGTTGCATTTTAAAATGGACAAATATTACATTGCTGTCATTTTTTGACAATAGCGAGTAACCAGGCGAGTAACCATGGAAGTGATTGACCATATGTTGCATGTTAAAATAAATTCCCTGTATATGATTCATATGATATTTCAAAAATATTTGTTATAATTATAAATTTTTCTATTAGATTATTTATTTAATAATGAAATAAATTAATACAGGACATTTTGGTTTTTTTCAAAAGAAAGAGAACACCTGCAGAAGATGAAGAAAACGAATTTCAGTACAAAAGGATAAAAGGTTAAAATTCCATTTGCAAAATTTGGAGAAAGATAATAGGGAACATCTGTTAAAGATTAGGAAGATATTTTATTTGAATATCTGTAGGGTTCAAATTTTATAATTGGAGAAAAAGATTAGGGGATACCTGCATAAGGTTAGAAAAATGAATTTCTGTATAAAAGTAAAAGATTAAAATTTCATTTGGAGAAAGACAATAGGATACACCAATAAAAGATTAGGAAAATCCGTTATTTGAATATCTGTATGGTTAAGGTTCTGTTTTTGGGGAAGAAAATGGCATGCCGTAATTGACATTTTTCATACTTAGCCGCGTGTAAAAAAATATATTTATTCATAATATTTAACAATTTATTTGAAATGTTGAATATTATAGCTTTATACCTGTATAATATTCTGCATATATGCCTTCATATTAATATTTAAGTGATTACAATGAGATGTAATTTAGAAATGATAAGATAAACATACACAAAATTCATAAACACATAATCATGTGGAAGAAGCATTCCCTCCAATTCATTTCCCTTTCTCTGAAACTTCAAACTTCTTAACCAATAGAATCACTGAATCAAATGCAGTTGACGCATGCGCGCAAGGAATGGTGTCCAAACCAGAAGAGTACAGATATATCAAATGTTCCGGACAATTCCTGTGTGCCTTTCAGCAGTATATAGTTTAATAGGTATATTCATGCATTACATAAATAATTTAAATTTGTGAAACCAAACTTAGGTCAATAATAAAAATATTTTTATCTGTAAAATGTACGAGTCCTGAATATTAAAAATTACATCAAAACATGGTAAAATATCGCTTAATTCTGTCAATTTTATTTGATAATTATTAAGAGCTGACAAGTGATATTTTTTTTTCGCTTTTGTGAAGTAGGTTAGCATTCTGACCAATCAAAGTGCAGAATTTATATCTCTATCTAAACCAATGCTATTTTCTTACGTGAAATGAGGTATAGGAGTAGGATAGGGCTCAGATTCCATCTTTCTGATTGGCCTAAATGCGAACCAAGTTTACAATAGAGAAATTTTTTTAACAAAAAACACAAAACGTTTCATTCAGTTATGTGTAGTCAGTACGCACATCGTATCAGAAATCAAGGACCGATATATGAAAGGTAGACGAGCAATATCGATGTTAAAAAGTATTCTGTGGGATCAATCAATATCAAAAGAAAAAATTGACGTTTCGAGCTGTCAAGTATTTCTTACACGAAACAAAATTAATTCATAAGTTTTATGTGTGTAAAATAGGCTGCTGCGCAACGCCACCAGCTCCATTCTTATCTGGAATACAGTATAGTATAACATCTCTTTATTATTTTTATTCGTCATCGTCATAAACAATGGACGCGTTCAGTACGGCGTAGCACTGAGCACAGAAGTTTGTCGAAAACAATAAATGGACAATTGCGACTGGTTCAGCAACTGTACTCGGCAAACTCCGGTGCTCAGCGCTGCCAAATCTTAAATTTTCGAGATATAATGTGTTTTCCACACATATCCATGCTTTATGCTGTCCTATGTCTGCTTATAATCAACATTCATTAACTATATGTTGATTATAAGCAGGTATACGACAGCATGAAGCATGGATATGTGTGGAAAACACAATATTCTATAAAATATACAAATCTAAGATTTGAAGAGTAAAACAGATTTAAAATACAATAACCTTTATACCAATCGAAAGAGAGTAAAAATCAAATATGGGTATCATTTAAAAAAATGTAAGATTGTGTTATATCTCGAAAATTTACCAATACGCCACTGGATAGACAATACAATTATATAAATTTTCTATATGAAACATTTTTCTCGATTACTAATACAGCGTGTTTTTTTAAGCCTGATAGAACTTCAAATTGTAAAAAGTAACACAAAAAATTAGATTTTAATCAAAATTTTTTGTTTATTTGAAAGATCAATGCATGGCATTAAAATTTGAAAAGGATTTCGGGCATATGGCCACCGCGGCTCTTCTTGACGAAGCGCATTCTGGACTTCTAATTTTTAGCCACTTTTTCGAGTACTGCTGGCCGTATGTCACGAATAACATGAACAATGTTGGCCTCCAAGGCGTCAATTGTTGCTGGTTTATCAGCATAAACCAGTGACTTCACGTAGCCCCACAGGAAATAATCGAGAGTTGTCAAATCATACGGCATTAGAGGCCAATTGACAGGCCCATTTCTCGAAATCAACTTATCGCCAAATTTTGATTTAAATAAGTCGATGGTTGCGGTCGCCGTATGGCACGTAGCGCCATCCTGTTGAAAGCACATCTCGTCCGGATCAATGACATCCATATTTTCAAACAAAAAATTATTGATCATGGTGCGATAATGATCTCCATTGACCATAACGCGAGCTCCGGCCTCATAAAGTCCGATGATACCACCAGAATGTAAACCGCACCAAACGGTGAATTTTTCTAGATGTAATGGAGTCTGTAAGGTCTGTTGTGGATTGGTCTCACTCCATATGCGGTAATTTGGCTTATTAATAAACCCGTTAAGCCAATCACGAAGTTGTTTATAAGTTGCGCGAATCGACGACTGATTTTCAAAGTAAATTTGGATAATTTGGTAGCGTTGTTCAAGCTTGAGTCTATTCATGATGATTTGCCACAGTATACAGATCATAAATGTCAAAAAGTGAAAGCAGTATGACAGCTCGTTTGACAGTTAACTCTTTCATAAGTTCTATCTAAGCAAAAAAACACCATTAGTTTACAAATAATTTCAAAATGAAAAAACGCTCATGTCCCATTTAACCGAAGTCGTATCTCTTATAGTTTCCGAAATCCCAATGGTGGCCTTCAAATAGGGGATTCCAGTTCAATCAAATTAAAGGAAAATAGTACAAAAATACGAATGTATATGCTGAATAACGAATTTTAATAAAAAAATGAAATGGTATAATTGAGATATTTCGGAAATAAGGGTTTTTTTTTGTTATAGCGCTTCGACACTAATATGAAATCAATATATAATATTTTGATTGGCGACCGAAAGATCGCCTATACATGCATTACAAATAGCGTGTTAGGAGGTGGGGATTACTACCAATGGAAGTTAAGAAATTCAAATACGAAAGGCGAAGCTAACATTCCTGTACTGCTGTTTTCAAACAGTTTTTATTTTAACATAAATTTCTTGCATTAAACTTAATAACTTAAATACACCTGTAATTATAAAGTATGTAGACTTATACTGTGTTGTAATATTCATTTATTTTATGTAAATATAACTTAAAATGGCATATATTTCAAGAACATTTAGGTCCATGATGAAAACAGTCTTAGTTTTCCTAATATTTTCAGATGAAATTATAAAAAAAAAAAAAATGGTGGAATCCCCCACTGAACGCTCCAGCTGGAATGTTTCTGATTTTGAATAAATGAATATAACAAACATAAAAATTATATCAGTTTTTGAGGGTTTTGAAGTAAAAACCTTTATTGACTCAGCTATTATCTAACTTGGTCGAACTATAGGGCTCATCGCTCAATGACCTTAGAATTTGATGCCGAGGAACTTTATTAACAAAATTAATAATGAAAAGTTGAATATTTTTGAGAAATATTATATGATATATGATTGAAATAACAAAGTTAAACAAAAAAATCTGTTGTGGCCAGCACAAAACCTTCCGTCAATTCGATGTATTTTGTACGAATCCGATACCAAAAGTTTCTTGTAAAATATTTTATATATCCTGTAAAATTATAACACGAACACACTATTTTTTACAAATTCCATATTGCAAGTTCTTTTGAAAAGATTCTACAAATCCAATAAAATTATAACACGGACGACCATTATGTAAATTGCACTTGACATTTCCTCATTTCTATCCAACGCATCTTCTTCACACAGTTATTCCTCTCTCAAATCTTCTGCTACACGGTCCTTCCATCTTCTCTTTGGCCTTCCTCGTACTTTTGGCATTGAAACTGTAAGTCACTTGCGAGGGATACTCTGCCACTTTTGTTACTTTCTGATCCTATACTTTCCACTTTGCTTTTGCACTTGACACTGACATCTGTCAATTAGAATTTTTTGAATAGATCTGCTGTTTCCATAATTTTTACAAAGCTGACTGATTTTTGAAAGTTAACCTCTCTTAATCTCTCTATAACTCTATATCTATTGAATATGAAGGAAAATGTATAATCAAATCGTATAGAGAATAAGATTTTCTTTCATATTAATAAATAAATAAATAAATAAATAAATAAATATATCATCACAACATATTACCCAAGTAACACAAATGACCTAAAATCGACGTCACTACGACGTCTGAAATTCCGTCATATAGACGTCCTGACCACGTCTCAGCGTGGAGCTGTGCGACGTCATTTTTAGACGTTGTTTCGACGTCATTTTTAGACGTTGTGTCGACGTCATTTTTAGACGTTGTTTCCACGTCATTTTAAGACGTTGTGTCGACGTCATTTCAAGACGTTGTTTAGACGTCATTTTAAGACGTTGTTTCGACGTCAATTTAAGACGTTATTTCGACGTCATTTTTATGATATAAACATAAATGATGGTCGGGAAAAATTACTACGAAAAATAAATAATTTAATTCTAAAGTTTTATTTATACTCTATAATACAAAACATTAATTAGAAAATATTCAATAAAGTAAAACAATAAACCTACCTACAATAAAATATTAAACATAAAAAGTACTTTTGAAACCGATAAATATTCACGAAAAATATAAATTAATTAAATAATGCATATTAAATATAAATTATTTTTGTAATTATTCGCCCATTGTCGTGCATAGTTCACAGTTCCCCATTCCTTGTTTATAGTCCTCATAGAGCCACTTGCTTTCATATCTTGCCATAGCTATAAAAAAAATAAATGTAATATGTAATATAACGACAATTTGATCTACTTACAATACCTATACTCGTACTAAATTTTCAATGTTCATATTGTGATATTTTATTTTCAATATTCTCCTGTGGTAATTACTACCTATATAGTTCTCTAATATATTTTTCACTTGAATACAGAGCAGCCATTATAGCTTCTATAAGCGTCTGTGACATGTTAAAAATTTCAGAGGGTGCGTCTATACAACATACATATTTCCCTTAACCGTCAAAAAAATTTCATGGCTATCTTGAGTTTTAAAAGTTCATATTTGCAGTATTATACGTCATGTACCTGACTCTTTTGAGTACTGTAATGGAAAATTTCACCATGGATACACAATCTGACTTTTTTTATTGTTTTTATTTTTAATACAATTGTCAAAATGTCATAAAATTGAGAATTTATGAATAATTTTTAAATAATTTAAGTGATTCCGGGAAAATATTATAATTCATTTATTATTAGCTTAAAGCTAAATAATATTACATAAAAAGAAAAGAAATTAATATTATACACATGGAGTGATGTCTGAAGGGCGTGGAACGAAAAACATCGGAAATTAGGGCGGAAAATTCAAAAGTCGTATAACATTTTCGTTTTGTGGCAAATGGATGGTAGTATTGGTAGTTATAGTTTTTAGTACATTAAACAATTAGTTTTTCTCAGTATTTATATAATACTGTATGCCGATAAATTAAATGACAAAAACCCTTCATTCCAAGTGAAATGAAACATGCACAGCTGGGTCCTTATATTATACCTACTAAATATATATATTTCTTTTTTTCTTATAGAAATTTTGCCTTTAAAATCGGTTGTGCACAAAAAGAGTAATGAGAACAATAATATATTATACGATATAAGAAAATGGGCAGTTGAAGAAAATATTACTTAATCTTCAGTAAATAAATTATTATTTATTCTTAGATATCACAATAAGATTCCAAATGATGCTAGATCACTATTGAAGACCCCAAAATCTACCAAAGTTACAAAATGTATATTTCCCTTTGTTTATACATTTGCTTTTGTATTATAAACGTTTGTTAAAAATTTGTCTTGTCATTATTAGGTTTTGTTTAAAATGTTGAAAATTAAAATTCCCATTTATACGAAAAAATATAACATATTTTTTTTCTGCTTCACAATTATAATTAAACATGTATATTTTAAATAAATAAAATATAAATATTACCAAGGCTTATTACCCATTTCTGGATGTGCTAAATTTGCTTCTATTAGTAGTTTTTGGTGATGATGATACATAAATAAAAATATATATTATACATATATGTATAAAATAAGTTTTACATTATATTCGAATTTTAAAAATAATTGTAATAAACAATATATTGTTTTATATTTTTAATATTATAAATAAAGTAAAAATAAACGAAATGTATGTCTTTATAAAGACGTCAAATTAGACGTCTGAAAAAGGTTTAAATAGACTTAATTAGGACCAAATAAAGTCTACACATGGCCCACAAATCTGACGTCTAAAAAGTCCTATTTCAGACCAAAAACAGACGTCATAATGTCGTCGTATAGACGTCATATTAGACGTCTAAATAATCCTATTTCAGACCAAAAATCAACGTCACAGTGACGTCGAATAGACGTCTAATTAAACGTCTAAATAGACCAATTTTTGACCAAAAATCAACGTCACAATCACGTCGTATAGACGTCTGATTAGACGTCTAAATAGACCTGACCTATTTTCGACCAAAAATCAACGTCACAGTGACGTTGCGTAAACGTCTATTTAGACGGCCGTATATGACGTAAATTCGACCTAATATCGACGTCACTTTTTGGTCGACCGTTGGTCAGTGTTACTTGGGTACCCATTTCTGGGTGTGCCAGTATCTACAACACATGTAGACATCGGTAATGATGACGATATATTTTACCGTGTGGGCGCTTACCAGGTGTCACCTCACGAAAATTGATACTTAACTACGTTTTTGCCAGAAAAACTGTTACACACACACACACGCACGCGCGCACGCACGCACACACACACACACACGCGCGCACACGCACGCACACACACACACACACACCAATGTAAAATTAATAAAATCGTATCCTAGGGATCTTAAAACGTACTTATTCATTAAAAACTCACCACCGAATTTTTTGACCAAAGACAATACCTCCCTTACCTAAAGGTGACGGAAGGTAAAAATTGTTGTGGCCAGCACAATACCTTCCGTCATTTCTATGTGTTTTATATAAATTTCATAAAGAGTTTCTTATATTTACAATAAAATATTTCACAGACTATACTGTGTAAATTATACTTGACACTGACATACAGCTATCTTCTGTAAATTATTAATATTGAAATATTGAATAAATGAAAGTGATTCCATGGTGTCGCAGTAAAGATTGCAAGATTTAAGAAATTTATTTTTTTATAAATTTTTATATCTAAACAGATTGAATATGAAGAATATAATGAATTCAAATTGCATAGAGAATAAAATATTCTTTAATAATTATTATTTTTATCTGTAAAAATGTACAATACCTGAATATTATAAATTACAAATTCGAAATAAATACATATAATTTAATTTTGTCAATTTTATACCATAACTGACAACTATGAAGGGTGATATTTTTTTCACTTTTGTAAACTTGGTGTGTATTCCGACAATCAGTTGGCAGAATTTATATCCCTGTCTAAATTAATGCTATTTTCTTACGTGAAATGAAGTATAAAAGATTAAACTTTAGGAACTTCGGTTGACCAATTGTAACCAAAATCTAATCAAGTGATCATATGGACATAAGAATGAGGACAACGAAAATATTGTAATTTTTGGAATTGTAGCGGCCGGAATTATCGTCATACACACACACACAATCATCGTAAAATTGTATTGAAGAGGCCCCAAAACGTGCTTATTCATTAAAATCTCACCATCGAAATTTTTGACCAAACATCTTCCTTGCCTAAAAGTGACGGAAGGTAAAAAAAAAATTAACTTTTCCTGATAATGGTAAAAAATAAGATTTTAGCACTTGTCTGCTCGTGCTATATAGAACTCAGAACGAATTTTGTTCGGTGGTTATGCCAATTTAGAGAAATATCCAAGCTAATTAAGTACAAAACTCTTCAATGTACAATACCTAGCCAGATTATACAATCTGCCTATGACATATACATCATTACATTTAAAAATATGAACGATTATATTGCTTCCCGTTCGAAAGTAGAATGGGGTATTCCACCATAACAATAAAATTGAAAAAAATTCAATTTAACATAAAGTATGGCTCAATAAATAACAGTTAAAACAATAAAAACATTTTTTAAATAATTACATTACGAGATATTTCACATTTCCCAAAAGGGAAAATTGTTATCTTTCTCTCGCAGCGTACTCATAGCAGTGTGTGTGAGAAAGACAAGTATAGGGGAAATGTGACGTTACACTGATTTCTCGAAAATAAAATACTGTTAAACTAGGAACAATTATGATTTTTTAATACTATGAATTGCTTCAAGACTGAATGAAGTTTTATTTAAAATAATTAAAAAAATCGAGTGGAATACCCCATTGGCTACTTTTCACACCAAAGAGTGGCATATAAATTCGCCCCCAACATTGTAATTTAAATTTTAAAATAGGTCTAAAATTAATAATAAATTACCCTGTAAAGAACATTGCATGTTGCATGGTGGTTTAATTATTTCCTTTATTTAAACTTCAAAAGGATTATATATTATTTACTCATTTTTCATGTATTTCAAACATGCATGCTAAATATAAATATATATATATATACTTTACATATTATTGCATGAAAATAAAATAATTAATTTTTGTATTTACGTTTATCTAAAAGTAATAATTTTGTAGGATCACGAGGAAATGATGCGTCAGTTGTCATGCGGCATAACCCACGAAGACTTCGATGAGAAAGCTGTGTCTAAACCTCCTTCACAATCTACAACCCAAGATGCATCAAGCAGCTCAAGCAACATGGGCAGCACCCGTACGACGTCCAAAACAGCGGCCACTAAGCCCTGGATATGGACGTCCAACACTATCGACACGAACGAATACGGATCACCCACACGACACCGACGCGAGACCGAGGACACGTTCAGTACTGTTGGTGTAGCCAGCACCACCGACATCACGGCTCACGCCAAGCACATGGACACTTTGGAGACCAGTACCGTACGGCCATATGTGTACACGACCAGATCCAGCTTGCCCAGCAGTCCTGCACCAGAGACCACTCGTCAGCGTCCGTCTGACAAAGCTTTCGAGCCGCTGAGCACGGCTCGGCCACAATTGCGGCGCGGCAATACTCCGGCCGGTAGCGATACTCCTAGCACCGAAAACGTGCCATCTGCAGTTGCTGCTGTCGCTGGAGACTTCCCCACCATCAATCAAGGGCAACTATTCAGCATAATAGAGAACGGTACCATGTTTGATATAATTGAAGTGAATGATACGACCGGCGATGCAGACGAGAAGACAACGCTGAAAACCCATCAGGCGACTTTGATTGATACAATCGTAACGAGCCGGCTGTCGACTTCGACAGAGAAACCATTATTCACGACGGTTAGCTACTACAAAGAAGCCACAGTAAAAAACGATGCGAGCGAGAACAAGACCTCATCGCAGACGCAGCCGAGCCACGTGCCCTTGTCACTGGATAAGTCCGGGAGTGGGACGAAACATTCCAAAAACCACAACGATCTCTCGGACTCCCAGGATGATAAAACATTCATGAAGGCGATCGAAGCATTCCCGTCCGATCTAGGTTCGTTAGTTAAACTAAATAGGACAAACAGGAAGGAGCTACCATTAGTAGATTTTAATTCCACGGAAGAAATGAAATTATCGGAAGACTTTTCACTGCCGAAACAAAACTCATCCAGCGCTTTCAAAGACATTGATAAAGATTTCACTATAACTCCGGCCGCTCCTGCAACTAAAGAAACGCAACACGAGCATAAAATTGTAGAAATAACAATAACAGATGTTAATCGCAAAACAGATGCTACCAAACTTTACGTTACAACCAAAAAATACGATAAATCTCGTATTCTGAAAAAAGGAGATAAAGCAAATATGAAACTAATAGATGCCGGTAACAATAAATATGTGAATATATATCCAACACCAAATAATGATAACAATTCGCACAAAAATTTTACTGCCGATATGAACATAAATATTGAAATTTCTGAAATGCCACCAGAAAATATTACAGAAACAAACATTACCGGGGATGAAACCGTACAAATAACAATCGATTCGAAAATCGGTGATTTGAACTCAAAAAACACAACTAAAAATTCAGATAGCGAGGATATCACCAGCCTGATTCTATCAAAATCTCGCCCTGGAGAATTGTCGACAGACAAAACTACCGTTACGGTTAACTTAGAGGGAAAACAAGTGACAATCGAAGACAATGGAGAATACGAGGAATCGGAAACAAAGGAAATAGAAAACAAAGACATAACGAAAACAACGGAAGAACCAGTGGAACCCATCCCGGAAGCGCAGCCGAGACCCAACAGAAATAGAGTTTTAACGCGGCCGCAGCGGAGGTCATTCTATCCGTACTTCTTCAGCAGAGTGCTCGGTTGAGATTCGTCAGGGTACTGTGACAACCATTGATATTTCTCCTAATTTCACTTCCTAGTTTTGTTGTCATCCAGAACGTCACTACATTCAATCAATATATGCAAAATTCTGGTCTGGAAACTTATGAACGGATAATAAATGAGTAACTTGAAATATTCGCCGATAAGATGGAATAAAATTTGAATGCTTAATGTCGTAAGTTAAGGAATTTAGAAAAAAAAAAACGAGAATGAAATTCTGAATGCTCATTCTCAATGTTTATCAAAACGAAATCGCAAGCAAAAATAAATTTTTTGTAGTAAAAAAAATAAATATAGGGTTATTATTATGATATTAGTAAATAACTAAATAGTATGCCTTTTCTACCTTGATAACTAGCACAGTTGTTATGGATTATGATTATATTATTGTCTTTGTAGACATATTTGTAATTAATCTTTTGTCACGTATTAGCTCAATAATATTCAACAATAACTCATAAAAGAATGAAAATATGTATTGATTTGCAATTTGTAGACCAATTAAACTACTCTATTATGTATAGAGCACTCTGTAGCATAATAATATATACAACAGAATGTTAGTACT
Organism: Ophonus ardosiacus; assembly: GCA_943142095.1. Lineage (NCBI taxonomy): Eukaryota > Metazoa > Arthropoda > Insecta > Coleoptera > Carabidae > Ophonus > Ophonus ardosiacus. The sequence goes on along the minus strand of OW964830.1, from coordinate 20,810,953 downwards.
TATTTGAATTACTTCAGACCCGTACTGAAAAATTTTACAACACCTATTCACATTAAATTAATACAAAGGACCAGTTGATCAGTATTATACTAATTTATTTCACTTGCAATTGTCACGAATTTTAACAATAAAATTATTCAATTCGGATCTGTGGTATGTTCGTTAGATAGCAAATATGGCCTTGACGCACGCAAAAGTATTTACAGCATAAACAAATCACACCAGCCCTCTTATTTCGGTTTACTACTGTTCGCAGATAATCATTTTTTTCTGACGGATAATTTAAATTAAATGTACGTAATACATAGTATTCTTCACGTAAGAATGTCGTTTGCGCAATAAAAAGTGTATGATTCTTGACGACATACGTAGACGTAACTGAAATAGTCTCTTTTTGCTACACAGGTTATAGAATCTGTTCATAAATGAACCTGTGTAGCAAAATAATACTTCTTCATTTACGTATGTCGTCAAGAATCATACACTCTTATTGCGCAACGAAATTTTTACGTGTAGAATACTATAACTAGTAATTGTTTTCTGTGATGTTACGATGTATGTAAACTTATGAAGTGGCAAATTATGGCGCTTATGAAACAAATTTGGTTGTTATATATGGGTACATTTATACATATACTTTCTAAGATGTTTTTCGTGCAGTTTCTCTATAAAATGTAGAAGTCTGTAATAATGTTTATAAATATTTGTTGTATTAAGTTACAATATATGCCAAAATGTCTCACAAATCTGTATAAAAATCTATCCAACAACGATAATTTTTACCCTTATATAGTTTAATATTGTTATAAATTTTCAAATCTGAAATAAAATTTTAAAAAAATATATTTAATTGTAAAAATTTACATATATCTGAAACTGATGTAATTTGTACTATTTACTTGAAAATGATAACGAAATAATTAATAAAAACTTAAAACTGCAATAATTTTGTTGCAACATAAGAAACACTAGACAACAACATAAAATAATAAATAAAAATGTGAACTAATTAAGAATTAAACTTAAATATGTTTAAACATTCAGGGTTGGAGTTTTCTAAATTTGATTTCCCTGCCCAACCCTGTGACACTGTTTGTGTACGCTCAGCACACCGTCCCGGCCTACTAACCCGTCCTCTGCACGCTTCGCCGAGATTTCAAAAGCGCACAGATAATGTATGTTCATTTTATTAACAGTGTGTTATAGAAACTGAAACCTCATCACCATTGTAAATAAAATGTATAAGAAACCTATGGTTGTGTTAATAAAGAATTATATGTATTCACTTCTATTATTTTCTTTCAATTATACACGGACACGGAACATTAAAATTAGAATAGGTTGAATTCGTAAACAGAAAATTGTAGCGCGTTTATATAATGCACGTGGTGACCTCTAGATGGAGCACCAACACGAATTTTGAAATATGTAATTATTATAGTTCATAATAGATGGCTCTAATAAAGAATTTTAAATTACATTGATCGGTAGTATTCTTAGTATTTACTCAAACTTTTAGTCACCGTAACTAACTAATTATCATGGCTACCATTTAAAAGTACATTGGAATGATTAAAAAATAACTGGACTTGTTATTTTAGCTTAATCACCCGACACCCCTGATTAAGAGCAAATCATTGTGCATAAACTTTTCAAAAATTATTTATATATGTGTATACAAATAAAATAATAATAGTAATCTTTATTGTACATCAACATATTACATATTATTACAATTTTGGTGATAGGTGGTATAGATGACGATGAGACAATTTTGCATTATGTTGAGATGATGAAAGAACACACACAGGACATCCAAACCTTACCCGGAATTTACAGAAAACCATAAACAGTGGCAGTAAAAACTAGACTACAAAAATGGGCGAAGTAGTACAATGTGTTTTTTTACTTTAATATACTTACATATTTACAATTCCATTTATATCACTTTCAATATTAGCACAAAATGTATTATCACACACCTGAATTAAATTATAATTAAGAATTTTATTATAATAAGAAACATGATAAATTAAAAAAAAAATTAAAGGAAAATATTAATATCGTCCTTATACTGCACTAAAGTTAAAATTATACTTAAAAACTTCTGTACATTTTATATTATAAAGTTTGCAAAGATTACATCATATTCAATAAAAATAAAATTTGCTAACAGTATGCTATTGCAAGTAGTAAGCCTGCCATATAACCAGTGGAAAGGTAAGTATTAGATGAAAGAAATTTAGAGACCTTTTCCTTCACGCTTGGTGCTTCCCTGTTTACTGCCTCTTCAACTTTATCTGTTATTTTGTTTATTTTATTCCAGTTTACTTCTACGTATCCATTGTGATTAGCGATCTGTAGCAAAATAATTCCTCCTCCAACAACGAATGCGGTGATCCTTCCAACTTTCATTGCAATAAAACCAGTACCCAATCCGGAAATAGATCCCATAAGGAACTGTTTTCCAGCTGACGTTTTATCCACATCTCCCAATATTTTATCAATTATGGAACAATCTTTATTTTCAACTTCATCATCCATTGTACACAGCGGTAATTATTCCAATAAGTTAAGAATACCTAAAAATAAAAATATAAGAACCAAAATAGTACTCAATATTTCTAATTACTTATTAGCAACAAAGAATTTTTCTATTTGTAGAAAAGAATTAAATTGTATTAGATTAATACAAATAATAATAATAATCAAATCATTCAAATATTAATAAAACTCAACTACCACAGTTGTCATTGTCAAAAATTGACATTGAAAAATATAAACAAACAAAATTTATAGGTTAATCAGAGAACATGAATGTTTGTTTTATTACACCACGATATTATTTCAAACTAAACATTAAACTTTAGTTGATTAAAGAAAATATATTAATTTGAAGTAAAAGATTGTAAATTCCTTCCACCTTTTTCTTTTATACGCAACGGACTATGATTCACGATGATTGTTCAAGTTCAAGGTCACTTCTAGCAACATTTTGTATTAGAAAGAGAAAAATTATTTGACGTATGTCTATTTAATTAATTCTGTATGGCACATATAGTGCGACCAAGCAATATGTGCCCCTGGCCTAGACTTGAGAGGCGTGGTACATTCGGAGACAGAAGTATTCTATATAAATTTTAGCGGTTCATGTATGAAACGGATTTAGTTAGAACCCAATTGAAATATATAAACATTTCTTGAAATTTCATTTATTAATACATATTATACCTTCTACATAATTCATTTATTAGTACGCCTACCGCCGCCGCCACTACACTTCTACTTTTATCCTGTAATACTTAAGCGTTCGCGGTAAAATTCTCAAATGTTATTGGTTGAGTATTTACGCCAGCGCATGCCTTCCTACGACGAAATATAACTAGACAAAACACATAGACAAGGAAAGATATATACTAGACCGAGTTTACAATGTTAGAGTTTGTGCCAAATAGAATCAGAGAAATTTCTCTGAATAAAATCGATGGGCGCCATAACGAGACGCTAATAGAAAGGCGGGAAATTTAAAAATAGGAAAAATATGTTTTCTGAAACTAACAAAATATAGACATATGTATACGGTAAAGACTGAAACCAAACAAATTCAATAATAAAATATATTTGTATATAAAACAAATAGCGAAACAAGCTTTGTAAACAAATACTAACCAAAGAAATAAAATTGAAAAACTCTCACTAACAGAAATGACAGATTGCTGGGCTGCCAACATAAATAAATAAAATTCACTACAACTGAAGAAAATATTTATTATAATTATTGTAAAAATAAGGATTGGTAACATTGCGTTGACTTAGCAAAGTCGGTTTTGTTTACAAGTAATATAAAAAAATTTGAAAATATCGTTTTTAAACTTACAAATAAATCTTAAAAAGTGGTTGAGTGAAAGTGTATACTTCAAGCTTGCTTTTGGTGATAAATTTTAACAACTTTATAACCAATATTCCGACAATAGATAGAGAATTGTAAAGTGTTTTGATCAAGGTCGCGCAAAGTCTACTTAACTTTGCCGGTAAACTCTCATTCAATTTGCGCGGCTATCAGTGTTTCCAACCATAGCAAAAATAAAATACTCTCACCATGGCTACAATACAGGAAATTAGCAAATTATTGGAACCAATTAACAACAACATTATAAAATTGCAATCTTCATTAAATAGTATGGCCACAATAACCCAAAAAAATGAAATTAAATTTAAACAAATAGAGGAAGAACTCCAAACTAAAAACAACCAAATTGAGATACTTGAGAAAAAAATTCGAGAGAAGAATATTATCTTATATGGAATCCCAGAAGAAAAAAATGAACGCCTAGAAGAAAAAATCTTACAATTAATAAAAGGAAATTTAAATATAATTAGTATGTCCGAAGACAAAATAGAAGAAATAAAAAGATTGGGGAAATACCAAGGTAATAAAACAAGACCAATATTACTAGAACTAAATTCTAAAAGACTTAAAAAAGAAATACTACTTAATGCTAAAAATCTTAAAGGAACAAAAATATTTATCGAAGAAGATTACACCCGAAAAATACAGCAAGAAAGAAAAATATTAAAAGTTCATTTGTCTAAGGCAAAAAAGGAAGGATGCAAAGTCAATCTTTATCACAACATCCTTTATATTAATGGAACAGGTCATACAATTGCTAATTTTAAACAAAATTCTAAATCTATCACTGACAGGCAAATTGAAAATGATAATCTCATACCTGAACCTTTACCGAAATCGCCTGAGGACGTACGCTATCAATCATGCGAAGAAACTGAAAGTAAAGTAGGCGCCGGAAAAGAAACTCTTAGTCAAACATTAAAACGTAAACAGAAAAATGATCTAACAAAAATTAGTACTATAGATCTAGAAGCGTCAACATCAGAAGGGAAAACAAAAAATTTCAATGATGGCCCTTCTAAACAGACAATAGGCCCATTAGACAAGCACATAATAACTAGATCACGAACACAACCGGCTTCAAAAAACTTATAAACACAAAAATGTCTGAAGAATACAATAATATTATGTTCTGGAATGTTCAGGGATATGGAAACGTTTTCAAGCTTAACAACAAGGAACAACACCTCATAAAAAACCATGAGATCATATGTCTATGTGAAACATGGGTTACCTACAAAATAGAAGAAAACCCCTCATTCTTGAAAGACTACAATATATATCAACAACTAACAACAAAAAACTACAGTACTGGAAGAGCCATAGGAGGCATAATAATTTTTTCAAAATATATTATAAATAATGTTAATATTATTGATCGCGAAGCACACTGGATTTTTCTGAGTATTGACAGTGACATTAGAAACGTAATAATCGGAGTAATTTATTTCTCACATTCGTATGACTACCCAATTCTGCTTGATTTATTTTCCGAAACCTTAGACACTATAATGAACAAATATTCGCAATACTCCATAATAATAGCAGGCGACTTCAATGCACGAATAGGAGAACTGAACAGCTGTGAAGATATTTTAATGCAAAACACAAATTTAACCGCCATACGTAGCACTGAAGACAAAGTCATAAATAAAAAAGGCAAAGAATTACTGGAAATTATGGAAAACGCTAACTTACTGGTGTTAAACGGGAGAAGTCGAAGCGATATACCAGCAAAGTACACTTTCATATCAAAAAACGGGAAAAGTACTATAGACTTGTTCTTTTCCGTAAACGAAGAAATAATTGTCTCAGATCATATGATTTGTTCCGTTCAAATTCTAAATCTATTTCCTCAATCCTACAGAAAAATCATAAATGTACAAAAAATCATACAAAAAACCATATGGGATAATTCAAAGTCCGAGCTATATGCACAAGAAATATTGAAGATAATAATCAACACGAAAGCAGAAGAAAATATGATACAAAAATATGAAAACATCAAAGAACAAATTAAAACAGCCTCCACCGAAATAGATATAACAAAACAAATTAAAATCTCAAATAACATGCATCTATCAAAAAACAGATGGCATAATGAAACCTGTTTCGCACTTAAAAGGCAAGCAAGGAAACTACAAAGGCAATGTAGAACAAGTAACTTCGACGAAGGTTCCTTCTCTGCATACATAGATGCCAAAAAAACATACAAACAATATATTACACATCAAAAAAATACGTACAAAGCTGATATCAAAAGCAAGTTAGAAGGTATCAAAGACCAGAAACAATTCTGGAAAATGGTTAAAAGCTTAAATCCGACTAACTTTTCATCGAATCCGATAAAAATAAACGAGTGGACACAATATTTTAAAACTTGGTTTGAAAACAGCACCATAAATGAATTAAATTTTTTCGACGTAAAACATCCATATTTAGATTTGAATATAACAGAGGAGGAAATAAACTATGCACTAAATAAATTAAAACCCATGAAATCTCCGGGAACCGATGGTATAATAAACGAGCAACTTAAAAATTTGCCTGAAAATTCAAAAATTTATTTGCTCAATTTACTAAATGAATTTCTGCAATTTGAAGACATTCCTAAAGAACTTAAAACCATCAAATTAACTCTGATACACAAAAAAGGTAATTTCACTAATATGGATAATTACAGAGGAATTGCTGTGATAAATACGATCACAAAACTATTCACGTTCATCATAAACAATAGGATGCAGAACTGGGCAGAAAGTCATGATATTCTACCCGAAGCCCAATCGGGCTTTAGAAAAAGAAGATCGTGCACAGACAATTTATTCGTGCTAGATACTATTATACAATCCTCATTCTTAAAGAAAAAAAACAACGTGTACGCAATTTTTGTCGACTTCAGCAAAGCGTTCGACTCAGTTCCGCACAACGCCCTATGGCAAAAAATCTTTACCTTAGGTATAAGCGGAAAGATCGTAAGACTACTCCAAAATATCTACAAAGATGCGTCCATGCAAATAAACATCAACAACGAACTATCGGAAGAAATTAAAATCACAAAGGGCGTATTGCAGGGCGAATGCACCAGCCCTTTGCTTTTCGCCCTCTATATATCTGACCTTGAAGACTTTCTCAGATCTAAAAATCATGAAGGACATTTCATAAATCATCGCACGGATATTCTTACTCTACAGTATGCTGACGACATAGTCGTATTTGCAAACTCTCCTTCAGACGCTCAGCACAAATTAACAGCACTCGGCGACTTCTGCGACCAAATACAAATAAAAATCAATTCCACTAAAACAAAAATATTACACTTCACTCGAGGAAGACCATCAAAACGTAATAGAATATACAAATGTCAGGACCAGGAAATTGAACTGGCAAGTGCATATACTTACTTGGGAGTAGTATATAAAACATCAGGGTCATATAATGATAACACAAAGATTAATTTGTCAAAAGGAGTACGTATAACTGGAAACATCAGAAATATTATGACTAAAGCTAAAACTTATTCGTGGGAAACATACATCGAATTATATAATTCCCTTTTAATCCCCTCGCTCTTATATGGAGCAGAAATTTGGGGATTTTCTCAACACGAAAACGTGGAAAAGGGGCAAGTCCAATTTTTCAAAAACATGCTCAGATGGCAAAAAACTACGCCAAATTATATTGTAAGAAGAGAGACGGGACAATTAAAACTTGAAGTACATATTCTGCAAAAAACGCTAATATGGTGGCAAAAACTTCTTACTATGCCCGACAACAGATATCCGAAAATCTGCTACGAAAAATTACTGCAACTCAAAACAAGTGTAGCAATTCCCGCTGCAAACCAAGCCAAATTTAACTGGGCAAGCAAACTAGAAATTGCTTTGTCCACAACAAACCACAAATGGGTCTGGGAAAGACAGAGTTGCGTAATAACTAAAGAAGAAATAAATAACATCGTTATGGCCTGTAACCAAATTCACTATGAAAGAGACAACGAACGCATAATTAATTCAAGATACAATCCAGATTACAAATTCTTTAACTTCACACAAAACTTCCTCAGTCACAATATTCCGTACAAAGTCCTCATCATTTCCATCCAACTACGTACAGCAAACCCAAATTTCTGTTTCCTAAATGTAGATGGTTTCCGCCATAAATTTACCAGTGAAGAAATATGCGATATTTGCAACACCCACCAACCCAATAATGTCCATCACTTCCTTCTTCACTGTCCTATATTCTCTGCTTTTAGGACATCGTTCTTAGAGAAACACGTTTCCGACACTCATAATACACAAACACTACTTGGAGAGCTGACGAGGGAGAAGATATTCGACATTTATAAATTTGTAAAAAACTCACTACGTCTTCGTTCCTTCATATTAAATCTTTGAATAATTTTGTATATAAACTGTAATACTTATATATACCTAAACTGGAAATACTTTGCATATTAATTGAAATGTATTTAAAACCTACTCTAATGTTACCAACTCTTTTGTACAGAAATGCTTTTTCTTAACAAAATAAATATTATTATTATTATTATTATTATTATTATTATTATATTGTAAAAATAATGAAAATTAAATATTGTTCGTACTTTTTATTGGGCGACTGAACTTTATTATTTGGAAATGAAGAAGTGATGTAAAATACGTAATTTAAGTTACTTTTTTTCATTATGTTGTAGAATTTACACTAGAATTAGCGTCTCGATATTTATTCAATTCGGCACAAAGCTGGACATTGCCGCCATGATGGAAGCTCGGTCTAGTATATATCTTTCTTTGTCTATGACAAAACATCGTTTCATTTGTTTTGATTTCGGCTGGCCAGACAGAGATAGAGATATGTTTTATCTACTTCGAGCATTTCTCACTAGAGAATAGAAGTTTTTTAGAATATACATCAAGTTATACTTATATTTCGATTATAGGTCAAATCTGCAAGTCTTACAGATCTGTAAATCTGTAAAAAACTTATAAAAACGCATCCATTTTGCATATGAGGCGCGGGCTTTGACATTTGCTTGTATGACCCACCGCAACAAGGTTGCCAAGAATACAGCTTGTGTACCTTGCCTGTGTTGCCAAATGAATTTAAGCGTAAAATTAATTTATAATAATATCCAATATGATTTATTTAATTATTTATAGGTATTAAACAAAAACCAACGTTTCACTCAAAAACAAAACCGCAAATGTCAAATTACACTGATATATTTTCTTTTTGGTCTATGGTCGTTGGTGCCTTCTATGTTAAGGCCAGGGGCACATACCGCCTGGTCATACAATGTAAATGGTGACATTACTTTCTATAAAAAAAAAACCAAAAATAATAGTGTCGTACATAAACTTAATTTTTAAAATATTTTTTTAAATTATGCGACTTGTGCTGCCATCTACGATAAAAAAGATTTCATGGCGCACTAAATTTGAAAAAAATCAGATGAATGTTGAACGTCTTGTATATTTTAAAAATTAAGTTTATGTGTTAATAAGGAAAACAACATGATATTCATTAATAATAACTAGCTTTACAATTTTATATATTAATTTTACACTCAAATTTATTTGGCAACACAGGCAACGTACACAAGCCGTATTCTTGGCAACCATGTTTGGGCCCCACAAGCACTTGTCAAAGTCACGTGGCCTCCCGCACCTCATTGAACCATGTACACGCGAGAACATTTTTCGCACAGGTTATCAGTCAGAATCGTACCGCGAACGATTAAAACGAAACTGCGCATACGTGTAATGCTCAAACTACAAACTAGTCCGGGATCCGGGATCGCTACCATGAACAATCCTATAGGGCACCTGCACCTACGTCACAACAAGGCGGATGAACGGCTGATTCTGGACAACCAAGCTTCCATTTAAAATTGGGTCTTATGCAGCGAATGTGTTTTCCGTGCAAGAATTTCAGTTTTTTGTAAAATTATACATTCTATTTTAAAAAGTAACTAGCCGTAATCAAAGAGAAATGTATGAATTACTTACTGGTAAAACAAAGCAGCCATATTTCTAAATATAATTTGGAAACTATTAAGTTGAAATTAGTAGCTTGTAGCATCAGGTTGTATTACATTCATTTGAGTTTGTATGTTTTTTTGTGCATATTTTTTTAAGTGAAAACATAAATATTGAAATTAATATAAATTGAAATATTACCTTTTTTATTTAGGGGTGTCGTACGCGTGCGCACTACGCAGAAATTTGGCGGTAGGCGTTGTCGGCTGTCGGTTGTCGGAGTCGGAATGCAGGTTGAAGTTGGTCATTTCCCATCTTTTCCGACAACGCTGACAACGAGGTTCGAGCGAAACTAATGAGTCAAAATAATATTTATATTTTTTTGTTCTTTTAATTGCTAAAATAGTTGTAAAAATTTATAATTTTAATTAATAAACGTGTATTGAGCCTATAAGTACATAATGAATTTGTATATAACAAAAAAAGTACTGAAATGACTTCAGTGTTTTGAACATATGTGATGGACGAAAGTTATGTGGCAACAGCGCGTCTTGTAAAATTATTATATTAAATTTATCTATCAATTTCAGTAATCACAAATTTTAAAAAGCACAAAACTAAATAGCTTTATTATATTCGAAAAAAAGTTATCCATAATATAGATACAATTATACTTCTATCTTTTTCCTTTATATCAGCTGGGACGTGCAACGTTGCCATGTCATTCTTCATCTGTTCTGCAACTATCGATGTAAAATGAAAACATAATGTTCAACATTAATTTTCAAATTAATTTGAACGGTAAAGAGGCATTATAAACTTCTCATAATATACTACAAGTCTTCAGATTTATTATACTTGTTTTTTGTTCATCAAAATTGGAAAGATCAATTAAAACAAATAAAAAAAGTATCTACGGAAATGTATCTGCCGTAAGAGCTTATGTATTAGAACATTGAAAACGTCAACTTTATAAGCGTATTTATAAGAAACTAGACGGTGGAATGTGTTTAATTTTTTAGAATAGTTGCATAAGATATTATTCGTGATAATTACAAAATTTGAAACCATAAAGTTGAAAATTAATTTTTACACTAGAATCGCTCGAACCTCCTTAAAGGTCACGTCAACAGAAAATTGAAAATGAATGATATGACGTTGGATGTAATAATAATATATTATGTACAAGAAAACAGTACTCTGTAGGGCAAAATAAATAAATTATACAACGATTTAAAAAGAAAAAAAATATTTGGTAACAAATAATAATCATAATGGTTGGTAGCATGCGGTGGAATCTCCTGTTAGACAAAGCGGGCCAACATTATAACTTTTCTTCCCCCGTTTAGATGGCGTTAGTATATAAAATTTTATTTCAAATTTGACAATGACAGCTTACTGACAGCTCGATTGTTATTGAATTGGTTGACATCATGTTGACATATTTTTTAATTTAGTTGTGGCTTTGTTTATTTATGATATATACACATTTATTTGTGGTTGTTTGTGATTATTTGTGATATAAACAGTAAACAGTTTATCATCAGATATTGTGTGTGAAAAAAATTTTGTGAAAGAGACATCATATCGCGCATTAATTTCTGTATTCCAGACTGCATTACGACAGATGTGTATTATGTGTACTATATTAGTTCTTAGATGCATAATTAGTATTTTGTAAGCTCGGTATTAATTGTTAATATATTTTACAGACGTTACTTTACATTGATTTCCAAATCCCAAAAATTATTTACAAATGTTCAACACCGAATATTAAATGGGAAGAAAATTTTGAAAAATTGTGTAATTAGCGATAATAAAAAAATAGCACAGAAGAAATACGAAAAATTATTAACAAGTTAAATCTCAAACAAGTAAAATAGTTTGTATTATTAATTTACTATTTCACTCATTTTATTATAAATATAAAATATAACGTATATAATTTAATAGCTTAATACTTGATATAAGTAAATTTCAACATCGGCTCATTGTGTGATCTTCAAATTCGAATCAATTCAAAATTCCCGCTTCCTATACATGAAACTTGTTCTTCCCACGACCAGGGGGCACTGTACTTATTGGCAACTGACTTTTAGAGTCTGACTTTAAGCTCGCAGCGCCAAAGTGGAATTTACTTGAACTCACGCAGCCGTATTCATAGTAAAAATATGCTGGTTTAAACCTGGTCTATAGGCATAGTAGTTTAGATTCGGCTTTTCTCTTATTCATAGAACTGGACTAACGGTAGTGCTGGTTTAAATACGGTCTGATATTTAGACATGGCAGACCCCTAGTTTTACGCTGGTTTAAATGCAGATGTTCAATTGTCAACAAGAAGAAAGCCAGTGAGGTTATATTTGAAAATATTATTATAGAAGTAAATGTAAGTAGATATTTATTTTATTGATTAATATATATCTACTTATATAACTAATATATTTATATTAATGATTTTTAATTTATTTTTCAGATATGTGATTAGAATTCAGGATGTAATTGAAAGCAGAAGGAAGCAAAAGGTATATCTTCAACACATTAATTAAATATATACATGGGTAATTGTCTAATTTTATCACGAAAATATATTACATTACGTAAAAAGAAAATAATAAGTTTCCCATGTTAGACGCCTATGGCCCGCTTTTTAATTAATACCCTGTGTAACAGTTATTACTTGGTTGTAGGTTGTTTGTGACTCAAATGCCAAGATCTGGGATATTGCACGATGGAGGGGCAGTGCATAAGATTCAAGAATATGGAATCATTGCAACTTGAAGCCACGATTTTAGGTACATTATACAACAGGCAGACATTTATGTAAACGAAATTCTAATATTAAATTATGTTAATATAGTGAAATCAATGGAATCCTCATAGGAGACAATGGATATCCATCATCGGAGTTTTATGCTTATTCCAGATCTTCGCTTTACTACAGATGCTCTGGATTCTGGATACAACGAAGCACACATCAGAACCAGAAACGTTGTAGAACGATAATTCGGCCAATGGAAAAATAAATTTAGATGTTTTTTAATTAGAATGCAGATGTCTTTAGAAACAGCTAAAGTTAGCATTATTGCATTGGCAGTTCTTCACAATATAGTTGTGAAACATTGGATGATAGAGACGGTATATTTATTATTGGGAAGTAAAATAACTTTATTAATATTATATTATTTCTTTATAGATGATGTAAGTAGCGGAGATTCCTATGAACCGGATAATGAAGAACAAAACGACGAAAGACAGGATAATGACACAAGAAATATATTTAGACGGAACTATATAGAAACATTTTAATGAACAAAGTTTATTAAAATAGCAGGCAAACATGATTCATAAATAAAATACATGCTGTATGAAAGATTATAACTAATAAAATTTAATTATTTGGGGTTGATGTTACTGCTTTTGTAGTTACTTTGCTGTCATCTTCATTATTTTTCATTGTTCCTTTATTTCCTTTTTGTTCCTTGCAAAACCGTAAGCCGCAAATATATATATGAAATATACTTTCCCAAGCTTCTTCTTTTTTTTGGAATTGGCTGCACTATTTACAGTTTTATTTTTCATAACCTTTGCATGAATTTTCACTTGCTCCAAAAGCAGATTCTTTTCATTTTATGTCCAATTAGATTCTCGCTTACTCATTGTAAGTCTGAATATATCACATTAAAAAGAAATATTACGCATTTTTCTGTATTTCTCTTATGGACCTTCAAATTATAACAATTATTTAAATGCCAACTGCATACAAGTTTAATTTTGTAGATTGGTTTAAAAATAAATAATTATCATCTGACAACTGTCACAAACTGTGCAACTGCGCATGGCGGATATCGAAAAAGACCAAGTCCTAGTAGATCGATGAGTTTAATCTAGGTCTTTTTAACCCAGATTTAAACTTGGCACAAATTTTACTATGAATAGGGCATTTTGGTCTTAGACTAAACCTGAACTATTAAACTCGTGTTTAGACCTGGTTTTTCTATTTTACTATGAATACGGCTGACGGAGTTGAGATAACCATATGATAACTATAATCTTTGTAGGAGTGTTTTTGTATTTTCTTCGTGTTTTTTAAACTAATAAAGCTTCGGCAGCAACAAACTCTGCTTAAGAATGCAATACATTTTCAACATGATAAATATTAGTTTTATTTTTCTATAATTTCTTGCAAATAAGCGAGAATTTCGACTACTGCTAGTGGAAGGTTTGTCTTCATGCTTTAAAGTGGGCAAATTTTTGTAAGGTACAGCAGTTTTTTTTTTAAACATTTTCGTTTATTTTTATTATATACATACCTCTGGTAAAATAATCACTATCAGCCAAAAGTAAAGACCTTCATAAATTTAGAAACTGGTTCCCTATTTTTAATTTTATTATCCAGGTTTTTCGCCGGTCAATTTTCTCTTTATCTCCAAATTTGTTCTCGACGATAACATAATCTTTATTTTTTTGAGAGAAAGAATGGTAACTTACATATTCTGTTTTTTCAAATAACGACTTGCATTGGGGTACAGAACAATAAATATTACTCATTTTAATATAAAAAACAATTATGCAAAAATTAACGAAACTTCGAAAACAAACTCATTTTAAAGGTTAGAATGCAATTATTTGTATATAATAATTAATACAATAAGTTAATTATTATACATACAATACACTATCTGCAAAACAGATCTACGATGGCAAATATCACAAATTATTATAATAGAAAGCAAGAAATAATTAAATAATATTATTTTTTTCAGATACGACAATGTTTTATATACAGAGCGCGCCAAATCTATCTCAACTCCTAGAGTTCGAATTTTCGCCACTAGTTAGCGTATCGCTTAAAGTCAGTTGTCAATTGTACCGGTTTGCAGCATTACAGTTTCCTATCTATAATAGTGTCTGTGATCTGTGGTTGGTAGTACGAGCTCGGTTTTAACTAAAACGCTATTTTAAGAAATGTCAAATTTCATTATTTAATAATAAAAATAAATTATATCAAAATATGATTTTTAAACAGAACATAGTTTGTATTCAAACAAATATTTTTTAAAAAATCGTTCTTTAAATATAAGGATGAAATTAAATATTGAAATTTGAATTTGACATTTCTTAAAACAGCGTTGCAGTTAAAAGTAAAACCGAGCTCGCACTACCAGCCATTTTGTTTCAAATTAACTACCTAACCTTAACAGCAAGTTTAACATCAGTTGGCAAAGGTTTTCTGTAATCGTGGTTTCAGAATATCATGCAACTGATCAAATTGTTGTACAGACATTCTCGTAAATTTAAGTCTTCGTGGTCACTTGACTTGAAATATGAAAATAATTTTCTGTGCGCACCAAAATTTTGCCTAACATAAACGGTAATATGAGGTACCCACCATCATCTTGTATTTTTTTTTTTCTCTTTTGCATCGGCCGTCGTAGTCTTATTATTTGAAGCTATATTACAATTAAATTAAAATAAATTGGAAGAGATATAGTATCCATAACCTCACTTAAAAGTGACAATTCGCTACGACAGCTTCCGACTATTGTAGAAAGCAATGTGAATGTGACTCAATATATACTCTCTTTTCTATGGTGGGGTGCTGCTAACGTCAAACGACTTACCACAAGCGACAAACGACTCAGTTGTAGAACAGACATTAGGCAGAAAATTTAATTTGAAATATATGTATAATATATTTATCTTCGGGTTCATTTTTCTTATCATAATATGTATTTTTATTACGGATGAGTTTATTGTTTATTATACATTAACATTTTTTTCGCCAAGGATTGTAAAATGCCTTCCAAAAATCTATTAGTCCGGGAGCCAGCGACACTATTTTTACGACGATTTTATTATTCACGAAACCATGTTATTTCCGTTACTCAGATGATGCATACTACAAAAATCAAGTACTGCCGGCGCACCAACGGTACAACGAGTATGTAATTTTTTTTTTTTTTTTTTGAAAAAATACTTATTTTATTATTAGTGTAATTTTGGGGAATGCTTATTCTAATTGTTAACATTTAAAAAAAAAAACACTGCTGCCGGTCCATCGGCGGGACAAACGGTTACTGCCGACCACTCGAATATGTAAAAAATAATTGGTTCTCTTATTTTATTGTTGTAATTAAAAGCTTATACGTTGTTATTCAAGAAAAAATTGTGCTGCCGGTTATTCAGCGGGACAAAGTCCTTGGCAGCATGCATAGGAAGTTGCGCCACCCGCTTGAGGTTATCATATATTATTATACTATGTTAATTATATTAAAAAATAATTAATACTTTAAAGTGGAGTAAAAAGGGGATGGCTCGTGCAGACGAGCTAGGCAATCTCGAGCGCGCAGCCCTACAGATCATGTATGCTGCCAACGGTTTCATCCCGCTAAACGAACTGCAGCATATTTTTTTATTGAAGAATAACGTATAAACTGTCACATGTAATAAATTTTAATAATAACAAAATAAGTTAACTGATGTTACGGCAGGGCCGTAGCCAGAGGGGGGCTGGCCAGGGCTAAGCCCTGGTAAAATAATATTAAGCCCTGGTAACAATAATCAGGCTCACATATAGAAAACATAGTATAATTACGTATATCAAGATTAATGTACGAATATTTGTAAGGATGGAAAAATACGGTATAACCATTACGAAATTTATTTTTTTTTCGTTCAAGGTCAAATGCCTTAAAATTAAAAGTTACATTTTTTTCAAGGGATGTGCAAAAGCATGTTTTCCCCCTTTCATGTGCATAAATAAGTTTCAAATATCAACTTTTTTCTACTCGGGTTGTTGCGTGAGGCCACGGGCAATTGCTTTGCTTGCCACCCCCTAAGACCGCCACTGAAGCGTAGGTAATTTTTTTGAAAGTTACCAACATTTTTTTTCTGAGATGAAAAGCTACAATTTTTAGATACTTTATTCTCACAGTATTTGGACATTAAAGTTAATGAATCTATTGTTTTGAATTATTTAATTAAAGTTTATCTGCAATAATCAACAGATGAAATTAATGCGAAATTAAGCATAAGTAAAAATTATTACTAATATTAATACTACATATTAAGTTATATACAATATAGACATGTCGACTCCTGGAACCTGGGTGCTCGCATGCGATGCGCCAGACCGCCAAACCCAAACGCAATACTGAACAACAAGAAAATCACCATGTAATACAGATCATTTCGAGTTAGTAATCTGATATATTTCTTTTAATTCAATAAAAAATTAGTAAAAAATAATATGCAAATAAAATGATTTTTGAAATATTTCATTTACATTTATAATAATTTAAAAAAAGTTACAGTGGCTCAGAGAATTTTCACAGTGGCTCGAGCCACTGTAAAAAGGGCCTAGATCCGCCACTGAGTAGAACCTAAATACTAAATGCCATAATGCGTCATCGGATTACATGTGTACATGGGATTTTAGTTTTTCTATTCGCCTGTTCATTCTGCGGCAAAAACTGCTGAGTGCAAAATTGTACAGCATTGTATAGCATTAAAAGTTGCATGCAAAACTGTTTTTACATTTTTTATTATGTTTTTGATTTATTCACAATTTTTAAAATTATAAAATTCTTAAGGATCCCAAAATTTGCTTTAAAAAAAAGCACTAATATATCTGCGCTCCTAACTATTAGATATTAAAAAAAAAAATTAAAACTAATATACGTAAGCCCTGGTTAAAAAAATATGAGCCCTGTTTAATATTTAGTTCTGGCTACGGCCCTGTGTTACGGTGATATTTAAATGTGTGTTTGGGTTGTACATAATAGGCAACCTCAAGCGCGTGGCTCAACTTCCTATGTATGCTGCCAAGGACTTTATCCCGCTGAATAACCGGCAGCAATATTTTTTTCTTGAATAACAACGTATAAGCTTTTAATTACAACAAATTTTATTAATAATAAAATAAGAGAGAGAACCAATTAATTTTTACATGTCCGACTGGCCGACAGTAACCGTTTGTCGCGCCGGCGGACCGGCAGCAGTGTTTTTTTTTTTAAATGTTAACAATTGGAATAAACATTCCCCAAAATTTCATTAATGATAAAATAAGACTTTTTTTCAAAAAAATTTTACATACTAGAGGCACCGTTTCTGGCCGTTGTACCTCACACCAGCTGGTAGCACACATTTTTCTTATTACTTGTCATCAAAATAATCTAAATAATGTATTTTTGTGAATAATAAAATTAGTCATTGAAAAATGACGCTGGCTCCCGGACTATATATGAAATCAACAATTGATTATCTAATTTTTAAACTTTCGTGAGAAACATCATAGACACAAATATGTATTTTTTCTGTTTCTTTTTACCAAAAAAAAAAAAAAATTAATTCAAATTCTGTGATTTTGTCATTTAAAAAATAATTTTTCATGTTTTTTTTTATACAAATTAGTAAAGAAAATTACATATATTTAAACATTCCTCTAAGATGTTCCCATCGGATTATATTTAAATTATTTTGTATGCAATTAAAGTATACACAAATAACTACGATTAGATTAGTTTTAATTTAATAACCTCGAATTTATTAAATAATTGGCTGGTAGCACAAGCCCTGTTTTAACTAAAACACTGTTTTAAGAAATGTCAAATTCAAATTTCAATATTTAATTTCACCCTTACGTTTAAAGAACGATTTTTTAAAAAATATTTGTTTGAATACAAACTATGTTCTGCTTTAAAATCATATTTTCATAAATTTGATACTATTTATTTTTATTATTAAATAATGAAATCTGACATTTCTTAAAACAGCGTTTTAGTTAAAACAGGGCTTGTGCTACCAGCCAATAATAATATCCTCAAATATTTTTTACGGGAAACACTGCTTCTACACTCACCTTCGCAAACTCTAATCACGTTTTCCATAAGAAAACAATAAGTGCTGTAAATCAACAATAAATGCTTACGGGACGAAAATTCTCCGTAAGGCGCAATGTAAACTGAAGTTTTACCTGTCCAGAATCAGCTGTTAGCATATATGTATGTACCTATCAACTTAATAGTAATAGGTATATGGCTGTTAGTCGCATTGTTGAAACGTCACGTGCAAGTGTCCCAACATTACACAATTTTAAATAAAATATGAAAATCTCTATAATCTTATTACACCGTAAAAGGAACGCATCCTAAAAGAGTTTACATACTAGTGTAATCTCTGGAGGAAATGTAGAACTATAACGTTTGAGAACAGTATTTTCTATTACCTGTATTACTACGAAAAATCAGTCGATTATCGTATTTAATCTATATTTATATATTGCTTTATTTAAAATGTCTATTTTTTAAACATTAGATTTCTTAATTTATAATATAAACGAGCTGTCAACTAGAAACTCTTCCTCTCCTCTGGGTAAGATGGGCCGAGGCCTAAGCGACGTTTGATATGACATCTGTACTGGATTTTTGACATGTGCAAATGAATCTGTTTTATTAAAAGCAGTGTTTTTAGATACATCATCCAAATAATGTTTAATCGGTCGTATATAGTAGCTAAATATATTTGCCATACAGTAGCCAGAAGCAATAGCTCTGAACAGATTTATATCGTTCATTTAGGTATGTAACCCAACCCTACTTTTATTGAGATTTTAATATTTACAATTCATTTTCAGGATATCTTAAGAGGTATTTAAGTTATTTATCGAGACATGGGTACGTTAATCCAAAATTACCGTTTAATTACTATACAATATCACCGAAATATAATTACTCTGAAAATAAAGTCGTTAAAACAGAGGAAGTTAATAGTAAAACTAAGAAAGAAAAAGTAAAAACAGTTATTTTAACAAATGTTAAAGAAGAAAGATTGGAAAAGCCGTTAAAAAATGTCAAAGAAACTAACCTTGATGCAAAACCAATAGATTTAAAAAACGTTATAGAGGGTAACTTAAATAAAGAATTAAATATTAAGGAATTAAAACATGTGGACGTACTAACATTAGATAAAAAGAAAGGTCCCATTACAGCTCTTAAAGAAAAATTGTTAGATATCAAAAAGGAAGATACTAAGCCTGAGATTAAAGAAGTCCCTGTAGCTAAAAAGCGAAAACGCGTTGATTTAACCGCCTCGTCTATGGAAAGAAATTTCATCACACCCGTTCGGGCAATGAGTGATTTCTTACTTAAACCGTCCGACCTAGAATCGTTACCGAAAACTAAGCGACGCTCTCCGTATGAGTACGAACCTCCTATAACTGTATATTGGCGAAAAGATGTAGAAGCAAAGTCCTTTGAAGTGTGGGGATCCAAAGAAAATTTAATAAAGGAACGACTCATTAGAGAAATAGAGAAGAAGAAATACCAACAAAGTAAAGATAAAAATAAAAGAGAATAGTTTTAGAGTTGAAATTTATATATTTATAGATTTGTTCACGGTAAAACGACGACTGAGGGAATACAGGAGGGAAATGAGTAAAGAAACTGAATTGCATGAAACTGAATCCGGCCTGATGGGACGATCTGGAAAAGTTGTATTAACAGCTATAGCAGTGTAAGATGTGTGTATGAATTCTCTAATGTTAAGATTAACAGAGGCCTATCAAAAATTAAACAAATTTTTATTCTAAACTTGCAGTTAAACATAAAGAAAAAATTGTGTTCTTTTCTATTAATTGGAACAAATTTCATTTATCATACTAATATTTGAACTGTAAGTAACCAGAAAAAGTTTCATTAAGCACACCCACGGATTTATTTCTGGAAAGTTTATGTAACATTGTGTTGTAAATTTGGCGACACATTTATTAATGAAAGGAGATAAAAACTTAATAACTCGATTTTAAAATTTTCAGTAATTTATAGTTGATATACAGGTGTCAGGTTTGATAAATGCGCAAACAATTTCTATTTCAAAAGACTAGCGTAATGTACAGAAGAAGAAAAAAGTAAACAAGTGATTCTTAAAATATAGAACCGATTTTTAAATTTTAAATAGGAAAATATATTTTTTATTTGCTTAGCTTATAAAAAAAATAATTCTGAATTTAATGATAATATTTTCATACCCTCACTTAACGATTTTTAATAATAAATGTCAAAACAATAGTAAAATTTCATATAAACATGTTTCAGAAAATGCTTAGTTTTAAAGTTATATTAACTTTTGTTTTTCAAAAAAAAAAAAATCAAACTGAAAAAGAGATGTCGATAAATTTAGGATAATAAATATCAAAACAATGAGTTATGACTGTTTTACATTTGTCAGTTTTCCCGTCAATTTTAAGAACTTTGCATTGACATGTAACAGTCATATAATTAAATTGATATATTGGTGTGTTATTAAAATTACTATAAAGTACTAAAAAATTGAAGGAAAAATATTGCATGATCTATTTCCAGCTTAATGGGGGATTACGGCTCAATCGAATTAAACGCAAATAGTAAAAAAATACGAATGTATATGCTGAGTAACGAATATTAATAAAAAAATGAAATGGTATAATTGAGATATTTCGGAAATAAAGGGTTTTTTGTTATAACGCTTCGACACTAATATGAAAATATTTTGATTGGCGACCGAGAAACTGCCTATACATGCATTACAAATAGCGTGTTAGGAGGTGGGATTACTACCAATGGAAGTTAAGAAATTCAAATTCGAAAGGAGGGGTTAACATTCCTGTACTACAGTTTCCAAACAGTTTTTATTTTAACATAAATTTCTTGCATTAAACTTAATAATTTAAATACACCTGTAATTATAAAGTATGTATACTTATACAGTGTTATAATATTCATTTATTTTTATGTAAATATAACTTAAAATAGCATATATTTCAAGAACATTTAGGTCCATGATGAAAACAGTTTGATATAAAAACACATAAATGTGACGTCACGTCAATCTTTTCAAAATTCGGGAGACCATAACTCGCTTATTAATAGGAATTTTTTCACCGGATTTTCATCAATAGTCTTAGTTTCCCTAATATTTTCAGATGAAATTATAAAAAAAAAAATGGTGTAATCCCCCATTGGTTTAAAATTGACAAGTGTAATGCAAATGTTTTTTAGCTCAATTTCTAGAACGTGGCCAAGGTAAGTTCTTAAAATTGTCACAAAAATTGATAATTGTAAAACATGTTTTATATCTATTTCAGTATATTTTTACAATATGTTCTAATTTAAATAAAATTGCAAAATGTAGTGTTTTTTTTTATTGTTTCTTATGACATTTTTATAGAAGTTCGAGAAGGATATTGTGACCAATTAATATAATATTTTTGTTTGTTAAATGTACCTATACTTCATTTCACGTAAGAAAATAGTAGACGGCGCTTGAGATCCGACCGTTTTCACATGATAATTTAAATTCGTGAAACCAAACTTTTGTCAGTAATAAATATTTTTATCTGTAAAAATGCACAAAACCTGAATATTAATTTCAACAAAACATGGGTAAATATCATTTAATTCTGTAGATTTTATTTGATAAATTAAAACTGACAGGTGATATTTTTTTCGTTTTTGTGAACTAGTTTTGCATTCTAACATTGAATTTATAATACCCTTAGGGGTGTTATTTGATCTGACCAATCAAAGGACAGAATTTATATCCCTATCTAATCTAACGCTATTTTCTTACGTGAAATGAAATATATGTATTAAAAAAAAAATCAGTATAACTTTGAACTAAGCATTTCCGGTTATATATTTATATGAACTTTTATTATTTGACATGCATTATCCACCCTAAATTTATATGGAGCGAGCAGATCCGTGACTCGAGCGACCTTGAAGTGCTTGGAATCAGGTGATTTGTGTGCGCTTGTCACTTAGACAAGAATAATGTCGCTGTGACAAAATTAATGTTTTGGCTTATTTAGATTTTGAACTGCTAAAAAAATATTTTTTTACAATTTTCAAGCACTAAAATACATGAAACAAGTCAAAAGATTGTTCTTGTCAAAGTGACAAGCGCACACAAATCATCTGCACCCTACTTTTCTAACAAAGTTGATAACTTTTAGCAACATTGCTATAGGAAATGACCAATAATAATTGCAAACACTGAAGAAAATATTAAAATGACAGGCTTTACATATTTGTCTATTGGTTCATTTATTTTAGCAGCGTTGCTATGATTTAGCAACTTCCTTACAGAATAGGGGTGCTGATTCCAAGCACTTCAAGGTTGTTCGAGTCACGTGTTTGCTCGCGGTCTGTTGATCTCTATTTTCGGAATACACTATTTATTTTGTTTAGATATAATTAACAAGAGTGCCACGAAGGGAAAAGATGAATACATATTACTTTTTACCTCTCGCTGAGAGGTATTGGATTCATGCTAAAATTCGCATATTCAGATTTTATTGAATAAGCACGATTTAAGGTCCCTAGAATCCGATTATAGCATTTTAAAAATGTCTGTCTGTGTGTGTGTGTGTGTATGTATGTCTGGATGTTGTAGACACGATTCCTCAAAAACTATAAGACTTAAGAACTATTTAACTATGGATTCCTCAATCTGACATTCCTGGGAACAGCTGAAAAGGTTTTGGTAACAATTGAACAACCGGAAGTAGTAGTTTCTGAGAAAAATTCTTCTAAATATAATTTTTTCTAATACACTTAAAAATTTTATTATTTCTTGTATAGATTTAGAGATAAAGACACTATAATATATAGAGTAATTTAATCGCAGAGGCTAAAGGCTCATTCACAGCTACGAAAATAAGAAATATAAATAAAATTATAAATAATACTTTATGGTTGGTGTTCACAGCTTCGAAAATGAAACATCTACTGTACTACTGAAATAATAACAACTTCATACCTTTTATAACACTGTACACAATCATATATGCTAACCTTCGTCTTAAGACAGCTTTTTAATATATTTAAATTGAAATCTTTTTGCCAGAACGTATATTGACAGCTCAAATGACAGTTGTTATGTATGTGTTTATTTTTGTGTAAAATATTTATGCCCGGTTTCTCCACAGCAACTTAAGTTGTTGATTATTAAAGTGCTATTTAATTGTAAGTAGGCCTTATGTCACAAATTACACTGGCAACAGTGTAATGCTGCTCTATGATTGGTCAATTTGAAATTTAGCGATTCAAAATAAAATATCTGTCAAACGTCAAAGCTGTCATTGTGTTTATCAGGGTTGTTATCATGTTTGTATTCATTCAATAATATTTGATATGGATTTACAGGATTTTCCTAATTTGACGACGTTAACGTCGTGGATACTGTAAGGAAGTCGATATTGTCGAAAATGGTAGAACTCCGCGACATATAAGTAACAGAATTGATTTGTTCCAAATTGCACACATTTTATTGCCATTGCTGCGGCAATTAATTTCCAGGTGTTTTTGAATATTGGACATAGACACCCCAATGATTTTTTTATTTTCAATATTCTCTTTAAATCTTTGTTTCTACAATCTCACAGAGCAATAATTGCTATAATTTATTCTTTTCTTTTTCATATTATTCAATTTTCACGCCGTATGAAACCAAAACGGAACAAATTTACCGCCGATATGTCAACTGACATATGACACATAACCACATAAGTCACCGTTTTTTTCGACTTACATTTAAGTGCTACTTACGTCTCACATTTTGAAATTTTTGTGTGGTGCAACAGTTTAAGGTGGAACTTAGGAATAAGCAACGACTTAATTCTTAAGTGGCTCTGGAGAAACCGGGCATTAAAGGCTCATTCACAGCTCCGAAAATAAAAATAAAATTATACATAAAAATAAAAATAACGATATAAACAATAGATGAAAGTGTTCACACCTCTCGAAAATAATAATAATAAGACATAAACACAAGGATTTGCAAATGTTAAATATTTTACACAAAAATAAGCACATACATAACAACTGTCATTTGAGCTGTCATTTATTATTATTGTCGGGAGGTGGTTTATTCCTTGCCCCTGTACTGCCACCTTTCTGGTCTATTGTACCCTCCGAGTTTTCCTCCTATTCTAGGAGCCCTGTATGTTTTGTAAACTCCAAGATTTTCTTTAGACTAATATCCTTTAGTGTCTCAGTGTGCAATTTCTTTGCTCCTAAAAGACTATTGCCCGGTTTCTCCAGAGCAACTTAAGACTTAAGTTGTTGCTTATTCCTAAGTTCCACCTTAAACCGCAAAAATGGCAAAATGTGAGACGTAAGTAGGACTTAAATGTAAGTCGAAAAAAACGGTGACTTATGTGGTTATGTGTCATATGTCAATTGACATATCGGTAAGTCGCGGTAAATTTGTTTCGTTTTGGTCTGTTACGGCAAGAAAATTAGATGATATAAAGAAGAAACGATTAAATTATAGCAAAGAGGAAGAAAATTGGTCTGTGAGATTGTAGAAACAAAGATTTAAAGAGAATATTGAAAATTAAAAAATC
Organism: Ophonus ardosiacus; assembly: GCA_943142095.1. Lineage (NCBI taxonomy): Eukaryota > Metazoa > Arthropoda > Insecta > Coleoptera > Carabidae > Ophonus > Ophonus ardosiacus. The sequence continues at coordinate 20,785,674 of OW964830.1, read as the reverse complement.
ATTGCGGTGTCCATGTCCAATATTCAAAAAGATAACACCTGGAAATTAATTGCCGCAGCATTGGCAATAAAATGTGTGCAAATATGGAGACTGACGCAAGGTCCACATAAAAATATTAAAAATTAAATAATATATTTGGAACAAATCAATTCTGTTACTTATTTGTCGCGGAGTCCTACCATTTTCGACAATATCGACTTCCATCACAGTATCCACGACGTTAACGTCGTCAAAATTAGGGAAATCCTGTAAACCCATATCGAATATTGTTGAATGAATACAAATATAAACCCTGTTAAACAAATTGACAGCTTTGACATTTGACAGCCGGTATTTTATTTTGAATCGCTAAATTTCAAATTGACCAATCATAGAACAACATTACGCTGTTGCCAATGTAATTTGTGACATAAGTTCGCATTTGAATTTGCTGGTGCAACGCAATTGAGATATAAGTCCTACTTACAATTAAGTAGCACTTTAATAATCAACAACTTAAGTTGCTGTGGAGAAACCGGGCATTAGTCTGCTTGCCATAAATGCTTCGCAGTGACATATTAAGTGTCCAGGGGTTTCATCCTCTTCACATCCTCTGCATGTTGGTTCTTGTTTGAGGCCCAACCTATGCAAATGTTTATTTAATTGACAGTGTCCTGTTACCAGTCCTGTTATTAGTCTGACATATTGCTTACTCATTACAAGTAAGTTGTCTGTTCTTTTCTTGGAAGAGCTTGGAATGTCTTTGGCCTGATGTGGCTGTCCAATGCAGTTTGTGCCATTGCCAAAGCAAAGTTTTAAGTTCTTGCTTAACTGTTTGCGCAGTTATTCCGCAAGCAGGTTCTGGTCCTATAAAAGGTATATTTGTCCCACCTTTTGCAAGATGGTCGGCTGCCCGGTTTCCTTCAATTTCTGAATGCCCGGGTACCCATATCAATCTTAATTTATTCGTCGCTCCTAAGGCATTCAATCTGTGGATGCAGTCCAGAATTAGTTCTGAGCCTACCTCACACGAGTTTAGTGCCGTAAGAGCGGCTTGACTGTCTGTTACTATGGAGATTCTTCTATTGTGGTAGTTTTCTCCAATAGTAATTGCACGCTGGTTAAAATTGCGTGTACTTCTGCTTGGAATACTGTTGCATTTGTCCCAAGTCCAACCGATTAGTTGTGTCTTAGTCCCTTTGCCCCATGTATTCCAGCTCCGGTTCCATTGGTTGTTTTAGAGCCGTCTGTATAGATGACTATGTCGTCTCTTTCCACTGGACTTTGAGAGTGTTCCCATGCATCCATTTCAGGAATTATTATCCTGTAAGTTTTGTCAATGGTGTACATTTTATTGATTCTATCAGGCACCATTTGTAAAATGGAGTGCTTGTTCATCTCTGTGTAAATTTCAGAGTGTCCATTTCCGCATTTATCCTCTTTTGAGAAAACTTTTATCCTATATGCTCCGCTCATTGCCCTTGATTTTACCACTAAGTGTAGTGGGGGCAAGCTTAACAGAGTTTCCATTGCCGATGTTGGTGTGGTTGACATAGCTCCTGTAATCCCTAAGCAAGCTAGCCTTTGTACCTTGCTGAGTGCATCTTGACAGTGCTTTGTCTTTGTTCTTTGCCACCAGGCCAGGCTGCCGTATTCTATGACGGGCTTGATCATTACTGAATAGATCCAGTACGTCATTGCTGGTGATAGTCCCCAGGTTTTTCCAAACATTCGCCGACAGGCCCACAAGGATCTAATGGCTTTGTTTGTTGTTTTTTCCACATGAGATTTGAATGTCAGTCTTTTATCTAGTGTTACTCCTAGATATTTGACTTCTTCTCCTATCATGATTTCTTTTCTATACAGATATAACTGTTTTAGTCCATCAAGTTTCCTCCTTCTTGGGAATAGTACAACTGTGGTTTTTGTCGGGTTTACAGACAATCCCTCTTTGTTGCACCATTTTTCAACAAAATTTAGGGCTCCTTGCATCCATCATTTACGATTTGAGAAAAGAATTTCAATTAAAATACAATTTTAAAAAGCTGTCTTAAGACAAAGATTCGCATATATGATTGCGTATAGTGCTTTAAAAGGTATGTATTTGTTATTATTGCTTGTTAATTATGTATATTATTAAATGACAGTTGATGTTTTATTTTCGAAGCTGTGAACACCAATGATAAAGTCTTATTTATAATTTTATTTATATTTCTTAATTTCGAAGCTGTGAATGAGCCTTAACATTTGCAAATCCTTATGTTTATGTCTTATGTTTAATTTTATTTTCGAGAGCTGTGAACACTTTCATAAGAATCTATTGTTTTATTTCGTTATTTTTATGTATAATTTTATTTTTATTTTCGGAGCTGTGAATGAGGCTTTAGGCACTAAGGAAACCAGTTGACAAATTCCAATGTTTATAACATAGTTTTTAAATGACACATGTCAGTGTCAAAAATCAACAGTTTTAGTGACATTCTGATAGCTTTTTACCTCCCGCTACCCTTGGTAAGGGAGGCATAGGGATCGTGCTAAAAATCTCATATCGAGATTTTAGTAAATGACCACGTTTTAAGGTCCCTAGAATCCATTTTTAACATTTTCACGATGATGTCTGTATGTGTGTGTGTATGTATGTATGTATGTGTGTGTGTATGTATGTATGTATGTGTGTGTGTGTGTATGTTTGTCTTCGCTCTAACTCAAATACTATCATTCAGAAAATTCTGAAACGTTGTATTTCTATCCTATTCTAATATGAAAAGAAGCCATTAGATTTTGGTGTAAATCGGATAACCGGAAATGGCACTTTACCTGAAGCTCAATGGTTTTTCTTCAAAAAATATCATTAAATGCCATTTTTTCGCATTTTATGTCTTATGACAATTAAAGATTATTGAATTTTCTACAGGAATACATTAATACTTTTTCTATATATATTGCAGATAAATTTAAAAATTTTTTTTTTTTTTATTAGTCCCGAAGCCTAAGATAAACACAATTTCATTGTTACACAGTTCATATTTCAAATGAAAGTAACTTACAGTAAATGTCACTGTCAAAAAACTAATCACTTCAAATTAATAATAGTGACATTTTAAAAAGAAAATAGTATATAAATCAATAGTTTTATGCAATGGAACAGTTTGCAGCGTTAGTAAATACGTAAGTTTGTATTTAAATTAATAAAAATGGATAGGAAACTGTGGCGAAGGAAGATTGTTGCGTAACTATTATTGTGGTCCGGATGGGGTTATTCGCTACCGAAAATCGGTCACTTTAATATGTTCTTATATATGAATGCTATGATGATTGTGGACAAGGCGAAAGAAGAATGTTGTTAAAGAGTGAAGTGAGTCAGCTGAGCTCTTACTCTTATCCCTTTTCTTATTGTTACTATTGTTTCCGAGTATTTGCTAACCCCCTAAGTGGGAATCGCGTGATTTTATGTACGTATGTATGTATTTAAAAATTAAATAGCGGGAGGTTTTGTGTTGGCCACATCAGATTTTTCTGGGAAGTATATTTAATCTTTCTTATTGTTTTATTAATTAAATATTTGAAATTATAGATAAAATGCATATATCCACCAGAAATACCGCCAATCTGGTTAATGAATTGGAAGAATCTCTGACATTTAGAAACTTCCTCATACAATGAATAATAGATATAATTAGAATTATATGGGTGCAGAAGACATGTTATATATATAATAAAAAACAGTATTTGGGTAAAGTTCTGTATTTTTTTTTTCTTATAAAACGACGGTTCAAAAGGGAAGTGCAATACAATATTTATATAGCCTAATATGGAAATGGCGAGAGGTCTTGTGCTGGCCACAACAGATTTTTTACATAGAATTAGAATGCCATGAAATTCAATAGCGAATAAGCAAATAAAAAATATGGGTTCCTAGTTAAAATATAAACGTTGGGTCCCCTACTTGAGAAATACTGGTTGAAAAAAATATTTTTTTTTTGTCATTGCATTTGTGTTGTAAAATTGAAATTGTTTGCCCATTTAATCTTATTTGTAGTTCGTATTGTTCTCGACATAGCAATTGTAGCCCATTTTAAAGGAACATCTGTGTAACAATAATTTATTTATGTATTCAAATCGAACACTGGGAATGCGAATTTTTAAAGATACATTTTGAAATTTTCACTTATTCAAGAAGTTGTATAGAGGGTTAATAAATATGTGTTACAAATTTATAGGGTATGTAGGGGATGCAAAACTAACTTTTACCAAGAAAATAATATCTGAAAACGAACAGTTTTCGAGCTACTGGCTCTTAAAACAGTAATTATCTACCTTCATTTTGTTAGCTATGGCCAAACACCAATTATTAATTTTATTTTAAAATAATATTATTAATTTTTTTGTAATCAGATATAAGAAATAGATAGTGCGAATATTTTAAAGGTTTGTACGGAGGTGAAATTGAGAGGGATGATAGCAGCGAAGGTGCAAGTGAAAATGTTATGAAGATGATTATGATATAGATGAAAGTGAAGTATTGTGATGCATTGGCGCATGTAAGGTAAACCTGCGAGTTTCCATAGGATGACAAATGAGATGTTAAGTATGGGGGAGACAAAGTATTTGATTGGTTATTTGTCTATTATTCAAAGGCAAAGGCAATTCGAGTGAATGTACGAATTCTCGCGCGATAAGTTTGTTGAGTGTGGTAGGGAAACTTTTTGGTAAGGTTTTAATTCATAAGGTGCGAACCTTAACAATTTGTAAATTAGTGACGTCCTGGGTGGTTTTTTACCTGAGAGGGGATGTGTCGATCAATTATTTGCTGTTCGTATGAATGTAGTCACTGGGCAAGAACAAGAAGGGGTTCTGTGGCTTTCTAGATGCAAAGAAGGCGTATGATAGTGTTCTTCGAGATATTTTGTGGAATGTACCCAGTGTGTACGGTGTGAATGGAAAATGGTTGGGAGCGATTCGTGCGTAGTATGAGGGTAGTGAGCCTGCTGTGAGAATAGATGGTAGGTTGAGTAATTGGTTTCGTATAAATGTTGGTGTTAAACAGGGTTGTGGTATGCCTCCGTGGTTATTTAATTTATATATGGATGTGTTGTTCCGGAAGGCGTTGAGTGGATTGAATAGTGTACATATTGGTGAAAGTATTGTGCTTACTTTAACGCGGATGATGTATTTGTTTTGTTTTAAGTGAAAATGAAGAGAAACTGAGAAGAATGATAGAAAGAATAAACGAAGTTGGAAGAAATATGAATCTAGTGTTGCATGTTGATAAATCTAAGGTGTTAGTATTTGAAAGGAGTGAATTGGTGACAGTGCAATGTGTTGGTGGATGGAGTGAAACTGGAGCAGGTGAATAAGTTTGTATATTTCTGTAGCATGATGTAGAGGGATGGACGAATTGATCGAAAAATTGAAAGGAGGGTGAGAGCGGGATGTAAGGTAATGGGTGCTTTGGGTACGTCTGGTCGAAATGTAAACGTATCTAAAGAGGCCCGTTAAGTGGACCAGGCAAAAGAAGAATGTTGTTAAAGAGTGAAGTGAGTCAGCTGAGCTCTTATCCTTATTCTTATTGTCGATACTATTGTTTTCGGGTTTTTGCTAACCCACTAAATGGGACACGCGTGATTTTATGTATTTATGTATTAAAAGTGTTTATGCAGCATATTTGTTATCTTTCGTGTCAGAACAATATGTATGTATTACAAGTCTTTAAAAATGCCCCGGTTGTGTGATTTATAAATTTGGTCACCTTACGTTTTACGCAGTCACACTTTTACTTACTTCATTTATAATAAAAACCAGGTAAATCGTTTCTAAAATCTAAATTGAAATATCTACAGCGTCTGTGCTATAATCTTTTTATATTACAAAAATAGAAGCGCCAGTTCCCATTTATGAGTATATCTGCTACACCCAAATTTATGATATATAGGCAAGTGAATACATTTGCTACAATTTTTTAAATACTTAACATACATACGAAGCACAAATTATTGAATTAATAATTTAGTTTATATCCTATTTACCTACATTTTCTTTTATGATTGTATTTTTAGATAGATTTAGACTATATACCTTAGTCTAGATATTCTTTTTAGAAGCGAAATTTGGATTCACGAATTTATATTCTGTAATACCGGTCAACATTCAAGCGATTTCTCTTTCATTTTTAATTAAAATAAAATATAATAGTAATCTGTGTCTCAAAACAATACAAAAAATTAAACATCTCATCACTAATTTTTTTATTATTGAGCGCCCCAATCTAATCTGCATAAGTTAAATTTTGTAAAATATCAAGACTTTTTACCCATTCTCAACTGAAATAACCGATAGAGGCGTTGCAAGCATTTTCAATATAGCGGATGCATGACGGTAGGTGTACAATCTGTCACTGTCATATGATACAATTTTGCTTGTGTTTCTTGAAAATGAAGCTAAGTATTGTTCAGATATTTGACTTTCTAAAGGCTACTGATCATTCTAGGAATATTGTTGACGGTATGATTGTATATAATGTTCATTTACTACTTTATTTAAAATATTAATCTTGTAAACAGGCGAAGAAGTTCTGAATGCGAATCACATTATATTATGTGGAATTACCGATAGTTATCGAGAAATTATAAATGTAATATCACTCTGTCTTCAAGCAAGTGCTCTGTCGTCACAAATATGGTACAGCATTTTTTTTTTTTTAATTTCTCCGCTGAGAAGGAATTTCTAAAAATTTAAATAATCATAAATATGTTTCAAATATAATCATTAATAATAATACCTGGAAGAATAAAGTCATTGGCTGGTAGCACAAGCCCTGTTTTAACTAAAACGCTGTTTTAAGAAATGTCAAATTTCATTATTTAATAATAAAATAAATAATATCAAATTTATCAAAACATAATTTTCAAGCAGAACATAGTTTATTTTCAAACAAATATTTAAAAATAATCGTTCTATACGCATAAGGGTGAAATTAAATATTGAAATTTGAATTTGACATTTTTTAAAACAGTGTTTTGGTTAAAACAAGGCTTGTGCTACCAGCCACTGTCTTTAAAATGTCTCGAACATACTCATATACTTGGAAATTTGTTTTCCAGAACGTAAAACATACTTCCAAGTTTGAAATCTATCCAATGTTTGTTGAATGCCTGCATTTGTGGTTATAGTCAATTTATTTTTACCTATTTTTGGAAAAATGTGGAAACTTAAATGAGTTTCCCTACTCATAAGCGAATGACACCCGTATTCGCAACACATATTGCTTTTACCGCGTTTTGCAACATTCATTTTCGTGTAAAAGAAATACTTTTCAAAAATGTATGTTAACATATGTTGTATTTGCTCGCACCTACCGTCATGCACTAGTTTAAAATTTAGTCACCAGATGTCATATCGATTCTCTACAGTTGTCAATTGCTGAGTATTCCCATCTGCTTTACGTATATTTTGTAAATAATGCCATATTACTGCTGATTAAAATTTAGGCCATCAAAATCACAACCGGTCATGGATTCCTCACATTTACGTATAAAACTTACTGTTGGCATAAAACATAATAGTAAATTATTCAATGAGCATGAAAGGTGTGCTATTACTCATGAGAATGAAGTTTGCATCTCGAGCCGGAAGGCGAGTGATGCAAATCATTCTCATGAGTAATAACAATTACATGCGAATAGCAAACTATACTTTATCCACAATTATCGAACCGCCAATATTATTTAATTAGCAACAGTAACAAAGGTCATTAATTGATAAAAATCTGTTGAATTATGGGTATATTATTTGACTGTTGTGGATAAAGTGAAATTATAAACTGGATCATACGAGTATTCACAATATTAATATAATGTTATTGTTTTTCTAGCAATGCTTCGAATTTTCTCTTCAAACTTTTTGCTTGGGTGTTCACTGGCTCCCATAGTATGTTCTCTGAGTGTATTCACTCTCTTGCTGATACTATTAATCAACTGATTTTAGCCTATGGGATTCATAAATCAGTACAAGTATGAATACCACAAAAATTGGGTTAGTTTTCTTGGTATTAAAGTATGTATTTGTAGACTGCTGACCCGTATCATCCATATGGCTATTCTAATATGAAATACGTGGCTTCTCTAATTTCTGGAGTGGGAATATTTTGTGTAGGAACTGGACTGTCTTTCTATCACGGAATTATGGGATTACTCTATCCTGTACCTGTACAAGATTTTTTTTGGGTAAGAAATGGTTAGTTTTGCAACAATTACGGAAAATTAGAAATTCTGAAACGAATGCAAAAATAAGAAAAATTACAAAATTTTCATATATTTTAAATTTTTTACATATCTACTACGTGGGCGACTATTCATGATATTTTTAAACGATCAAACATGACTACAAAACAAAAATCTTTTGTATTAATTAGTTCCCTCATTAGTACTATTTCTCGCACCAATTTTGAGTTTGAAAATACATACATGATTTCCGCACGATTTTAGAAAAAAATGTATCCATGAAAAATGAAAATACTTTGATGAAAATTTATAAGGATGTTTTTCAATCTGACAAATGCACTGGTGAAATATTTTAACACATTAACTGTCAAATCGATTTTTTTACCAAAGATAAAATAAAATTAAAAGACTATTTACTAAAAAATACCTTATACTTAGAATTAAAATTTTTTCAATTGTAAAAATATTTAATTTCTGAAATAATTATTGTAACTGACGAAATCCATAAATTTTGTAATTTCCATGCAAAGAAAATAAATAAATAATGTGAGACTGCTCTGGTTGATACAAAAACATACGAAAGTATAAATATGCATATAAATAAGTAGTAACCTCATACGAACTTCTAAAATTTTAGAGCAGTTAGTTCCAGAGTTATTAATAAAAATGTATGTGATGAGGTGCACTTTCAAAGGGCTGTGCTGTAACTCTATAACGAAAAGTTTCCGGACATACGTTGATGTAACAATTTTTACTCAAAATGACCCCCAATTTATGGTTTATTTTGGCACAATCTTCATGAATCAGCCTGTATTGTATATATTAAAAATATACCGGGTGTCTACTTTCCTTGTGAATCATAGGAAATGCAATGGTAAAATTTTCATATGGCTGAAAATTCTGGCGTAACAAAAGTGTAAATACAAAAATGTTCAGAATTAAAAGCTTCATTCAAAAAGTCCAAAATCATTGTTTATACGAGGGTTGCCTTTCAAGTTTTTACAAAAAGTGAAACAGAAACGAACAAGTTCGAAACAAAGTGTTTTATTGCTTTTCGCAATATTCGCCTTTAAGGTCTATACATTTTTGCATACGCTCAAACCAATTCTGGAAACATTTTCTCCACTCTGAAGCTGATATCGTAGAAACATGGTTTTGAAAGTCTTCTAACTTCTTGAGGTGATGAAAATCGCTGACCACGCATCTTTTGTTTGACAGTGGGGAACAAGAAAAAGTCATTAGGCGATAAATCGGGTGAATACGGGCAATGAATGAGACATTAATTCGATGTTTTTCTGCTTCAAATATTCAGTTGTTTGACGTGCTTTATGCGACGTTTTTTGTTGTTTTTCCTTATTTTATCGAAGACCGTTGGCAAACAAATTGTTGTATATCATTCAGCATTAACAGTTCATCGATCCTCTCAAGGAATGGTTGCGACGTGTCCAGTACAACCGAAGAAACAAGCGATCATTTCTTGGTGCTCCGCGAACGAACAATTTTAGTGGGATTGGGTTCATCGTTAAACACCCAAACAGTAGACTGTTGTTTGCTTTCAAGTTCATACGAATATATCCAAGTTTCGTCTCCTGTAACAATGTTGTATACGGATTTAGTTTTTTCAACATATCCTGACACCAATCAACACGAGCCTTTTTTTGCTCTTCGGTCAAATTATGCGGAATCCATCTGGAACAAATCTTTCTCACATCTAAATGTTCATGCAAAATTGATTGTATTGCAGACTGCGATATGCTAAGAGACGCCTCTAGCTGTCTGTAAGTCACATGCCGATTTTCATTAATCATGTTGCGCACAGCATCGATGTTTCTCGGAATGACAACCGATTTTGGCCGACCTAGGCATTCATCACTGACGGACGCACGACCACAACGAAATTCTGCAAACCAATTGTAAACAGTCATCTCTGATGGTGCTTCATTACCAAAAGTTGCACGAAGCGATTCTATGCATTGTTGTTGAGTAAGGCCTTTTTTAAAATCATAAAAAATCATACAACGCAAACCTTCACGACTGATTTCCATTTTTGTACAACCTTGCTTCTTTTAAACGTTCACTATCAACAACCTACTCGGTCAGTTTCTAAGTTGCCACTGGCACACTGGCTTCGCAATAACAAACGTCAATGTTCACAAATACAGTGATGCCATAACTCACTAACGCCATCTGTTCGATTGTAAAAACTTTAAAGGCAACCCTCGTATGCGTTTCGTTCTCGAAAGAGAGGCAAAATAAAACAGAATTTATAGGCATGAGCAATAGCATAAAAAAAAAATGTTAAACAGTTGTATTTCTTGAGTTTCGTAGTTGATATCTGTTATAAAATTTTAATAATTAATGAATTCATTAATTTATCAGTAATCATGAATACATTTATCATCCCAGAAAAAACTCAGTGGAACAATATAAACAATTAAATATAAATTAATAAATCTTTATCTGTCATCATCATTATCGATATCTGTATGAAGCAAATTGGACACACCCAGAAATGGCAAATATACCGTGATTAATTATTTATTATATAATATTTATCTATCTGTCATAACCAAATAATACGACTGTTTGAATTGTGTTTTGTTTTGCATGGCACTCTGTAAAAAGCTTAAAAACGGATATTTTATTCTACATTTATCACATGAGAAGAACCTATTAAATGTTCACATTTACGAAAATTGACTTTGGAAGAACATTTGGTAATAGTGAAAAATCATTACAATCATGGGAAAAATTTTACAGTAACGCTTTGCAAGTTACGTAATCATTTTGGCGTGCATAATCGACCATCGCAGCCTGCTATTGAAAATTTGATCAAGAAATTTAAGCTGACGTGTTCATTGAAAGATGAAAGAGACCTTACTCGTCATCACCCCAAATGATCGGCAGGTAATATCGCAGCTGTGAGTGTCAGTTGTCTCAAAAGCTGCAGCCTACAAGTGCAGTGACAAGGCTCACTTCCACCTCTACGGCTTCGTTAAAAAGCAGAATTCTCGGAACTGGGAAGATGAAAATTCACAGTTTGGTGTGTCATGTGGGCAGAAAGGATAATCGGACCGTACTTTTTTGAAAATAATGAAGGTGTCACCGTGACTGTCAACAACGATGATTACCGTGGCACGTTCACAAACTTTTTTTGGCAAAAATTGGATGGAATGGACGTAACTGAGATGTAGTTTCAACAGGATGACGCCACCTGCCACACCGCACGCGAAACAATGACGTTGTTGCAAACCAAGTTCTCAGGTCGTGTCATCTCTCGTTTTGGAGACAAAAACTAGCCGCCAAGAAGTTGCGATTTAACCTGTTTGGATTATTTCCTCTGGGTTTTTTGAAAAATAAGGTCTATGAGACAATGCAATAACTCAAAAATGAAATTGAACGCCGAAATCGTGAAATCCAGCGGTTCTTACACCAAAAAGTACTGCGAAATTTCGTCATAAAGAGTAACATACCTGCCACCAGACCAACAGTGGTCATTTAACAAACATTTTATTTCATGTTTAATGTCATTAATAACTCTGAAGATATCAATAATAATATATATATAAAAAAACAGTGCCATGATCCACTCACTATATTCAACATGATAATGAAAAAGTAAGTGACAACAATCAAAACATTGATATAATAATAATGCATTGTATTTTTATTTGATATTAATAAAAAATATATATTTATGAATGCATTAAAAGCATACTCAAACCCGAATATTCAAAAGCAGAATATGCATATACAGAATCATCCAAAACCCGAATATTCAAACACAGAATCGCGCATTGCCCGAAAGCGTATCAGCAGTATCATCGGTGACCAACGTAAGGGGTACGTGGTGGATGGTATGAAGATAATTGGTTCCGTCCGGAATCCGGGACGGTACACCACCGCCGGTATGATAAAAATATTTAGTAAAAGAAATCTGGCTCCATCCGGAATCCGAGACGGCACACCACCGCCGGTATGATAAAAATAATGTATGGTAAAAAGTAATGTGGCTCCGTCCGGAATCCGACACGGTACACCACCGCCGGTATGATAAAAATAATATATAGTAAAAAGGAATCTGGCTCCGTCCGGAATCCGGGACGGTACAATCACCGTAGGTATGTTAAAAATAATATATGGTAAAAAGAAATCTGGCTCCGTCCGGAATCCGAGACGGTACACTACCGTCGGTATGATAAAAATAATATATGGTACAAAAGCATCTGGCTCCGTCCGGAATCCGGGACAGTACACCACCGCCGGTATGATAAAAATATATGGTAAAAAGGAATCTGGCTCCGTTCGGAATCCGGGATGGTATACCCCCGCAGGTGTGATAAAAATAATATATGGTAGAGTCAGCGCAAAGACTCATGGCAGTCGTAAACGCGGGAGGCGTGGTCAAATGAGAGAGAGGCAACTATGTAAATATAGTGCTGCTTCACTTTAGTAGTACTGTTATGAAAACATCGCCTTGGAAGATTTTAAAATAAAGGTAAACTTGAAATATAATTCCACGAGCTTGGCTATGCAGTACTTTCTTACAACTCATGGTAACTATCCGCCTGTCTAACACTTTCACTATCACTACCTTCACCCTACAACCGATGCAGCACAATTGAACTGTATTGGGGGCTAATGCATTTAGGTTGCGTAATAGACATGACTTTATTGCTTGAACGAATTTTCGTCTTTCGCGCACTGCCATGAGTCTTTGCGCTGACTCTAAAAAGATATCTGGCTCCATCCGGAATCCGAGATGGTACACCACCGCCGGTATTATAAAAATAATTATGTGGTAAAAAGGAGTTTGGCTCCATCTGGAATCACGAACAGTACACCACCGCAAGTATGATAAAAATAAATATATGCTGTGAGTTGGAAGAAATTATGAAGATGGTAAAAAGGTCGTCTTCAGAGAAAGACATTCAGCTAATGAATAAATGTGTAAGATAGTAGATATAGTAACTAGATGGAAGTCGAGACTTTGGATCGTCCATCTGGACGCCTGTTGAATCTTAGCCGACCCTGATGGAGAGAAAAGATTGCATTAGGTGCAACAGGTAGTATCTGTTGTAAAGATGGTATTATGAGTGAGAGTAGGTCTCACAACCAAGGAAGCCGGAGAGGTTACTGAACGCAGCCTGGGGCCAAACCAGCTCTTAGAGGTAGGTCTCACTATGCTGAGTGAGACTAAGTCCCAGGGAAAGGTACTCAACTACTAAACGCAGCCAGATGGCAAACCAGCTCTTAGAAGAGGGTAAAAGATAAATGTAAAAACTTACAATCTTGAAGAAAATGTCTAGATACAGGTGGATACTCATAGACTTCTGAATTCTAAAAAGATTTAAAACTGACTATCCTGAGGCACTCACTGGTCTTTGTTTATAAGCACCAGCTCCCATCATGGTCTTAACAGTGGAAAAATACAAATACGCGTAGCACTAAAAACAAACTCAATAGACGTCGTCATACTCACACAAATGGGAGTACAAAACATCCTATAGCTTCCTGCTACTACGCCTATGATCACCCTCTTCGAACTCCTGTATACGAAGAGTTCATTATTTCTCCCCTGTTTATGATGTTTTATGGCCCTAGTCTTTTGTCTGTCCGCACTCTGCTACTCACAGGCGTCTAACCTTGAACCGATCTAGCCAGTGAACTACAACGATGCTTCTCATACATTTATTGACGCGGACCGGTGTTTAAGAACCAACTCATTTTTGGTCGCAAATTGACATATTTTCTATAAATTTTTACATAATTTAATGAATTTTCCTCGTCATTTATTACTGTGAATTTTCAATTGATGTTTGTTTTTGTTTCTCTTAATTTTATTATTAAAACGTTTCCTGCATCTTCTATGTCTGAAGTAAGTAACATGTATAATTCTTCCCTTCGACATACATGCTCATGCCACTCTCAGAATTAAAGCTACCTTTAAACAAACAAAAAGAAAACAAATATTAGAAAACGAAAATATATAACAAATCAAATTCTTACTTTGGTCATTAAATATGTTTCATCTGGCGCTTTTTTTATAAACTTGTTTAGATTTCTTCGGTTTGAAACCATTAGAATTTCTTTTCAAGAATGCAATTAGTTTTGGAAATGTATTGATCAGAATGTTCTTATTAATTGCGAGACTTGTCCTTACCATAGAATAGTGACTTCATAGAGTAGAAGGTTTATAAGTTTCCGATCTTTCAACAAAATATGCTAAAAGTACACTTTCTGTATAATTATTAACATTTTTCTGATCGCATAATTTAAAAATTCTTTATAGGCCTTTTCATATAAAATTTGGGTTTCTGGGGAAGTAAATCTTGGACTACTCTTTTTGCAGCATTATCAGTGTCTTCCACTTTCACTATTTCCTCTAATATGTGCAAATATTTCGTTAAAATCAATGACGTTTATATTTTTCACTTCGTTGTTTCTGATTTTGTTTCATTACTGTAGCAACGGCAGCAACTCATTAAAAGAACGGCCGACTATGCCACTAATTTGATTTGAAACGTTATTTTTGCTTATAATAAATTAAGAAAATATTAAAACAGAATTGATTTGGTGTGCAAAAAACATTGTATGTATTACGGGCGAAATATTCCTGGTCCTAGAGCATTTAAATATTGCTCCTCTGGCCAGAATCTATATTATTTCGCCCTTAATACATAAATAACTATTTCTTTCAAATAATTCCCAATGAGAGACAATAATTATTATTACAGCAATTTTTTTTTTCAATAACAATTTAACAAATCCATAACAACCATTCAATGTCTGCTTTGTAATCTGTTGACTTGTCAGTGTCAAACGATGAACGAAAACAACAGGGGTGACATTCTGTAACTCGTCCGTTATCAAAAGGTACCGTTATCACTATAGAAACGTATTTTTTATAAGATGATTGGTATGTTTACGTCATACTTGTCAAATGATAAGTGATCTTCTATGTAACCATAGCGATAACGGTACCGTTTTATAACGGACGAGTTACGGAATTCCACCCCAGATATACTATTATGAACGTTAAATTAACTTCCCGAAAATAAATCCCGTATTCTGTTTTAACTATTTTCCAACCATAATATTGCTTTATAATAGACACTTTCCTCATTCGAATAAACATTCAGTATTTAATTTACTTCTTAAAAATTTCAAAGTATATAGAAAAAATACATTGTTTTCTATAATGTAATATTGCTATTGCTAGTAATTAATGAACTTCTAAAATTTCTTTTTAAAAAGTGAAGATAATAAAAAATGTAACAACAATTCCTATGTTCTCTCCTAATCGCCACCACTCGGTATTGAGTAATTTTATTTAACAGATCAATACGAAATTTTATATATTAGTTTTGTGTGTAATTATTATTCGGACATACCGCCTGCTAGCTAGAAATTGTACTTAATAACAAGATCGTTTACATAATGGTTAAATTTTTTTGTGCACGACTTAACTTTTTAATATTTTAGATGTGGAGTAATAATCAAAGAAAAAGAAAAATTATGGGTGTTGTCTGAAATGTATTACTTCCAAAAATGAATTCGAATAAAAGATTAAATTATAAAAATATACCGGGTGCCTATACTCTATTTTTTTTTTCAGACCATAGGAAATACATTGGTAAAATTTGACTCTAATTTTCAGCCCTATTTATTTTAATACAAAAGTTTAAATACAAAAATTGTTCATAATTAAAAACTGTAACTTATTAGTCCAAAATTATTGTTTACATAGCAAGAGAGAAGCAAAATAAAAGTTTATATAAAAATAGATATTCGTTATATGAAGTATTTATTGGGCGTTAAAGTTCCATTTGAATAAATGAAAATTTACAAAAACATAAAAGTGGACGTTTCGACCTTACATGTGGTCATTATCAGTAACTTATTTAAATGTTAAGAATCTCCATAATTTTGGTTTAAATTTAGATGTCATAGTACATATTACAGATTGAAGCCCGACGCGTAGCGGAGGGTTACAATGCACCTAGGGCCAAAATATATTTCGCCCGTGATACATACAATATTTTTTGCACGTCCGGAGTAGTGTTACTTCATCATCGTGATCAAAGTATAATGATGTTCAAATCAAATTTAGATCATGGTAGTCTATTTGACATAAGTACGTTGTTACGGATAACAATGAAAACAAGCAAGTTAATGATAGATGTAATTATTTTAACTGGGCACGAAAAGCTCTAGGGCGAAAATGACTACTTTTTCGCCCTCGGTCGAAAAAGAGTGTCATTTCGCCCTCGGTCGAGAAAGAGTGTCATTTCGCCCTTAACCTTCGCCGACCTAAAAAAAATTACATTCTTTAATTCCTAAAAGTGGGTTATTTGTGACCCAGTTTAAATTTTTGTTTTTACCCGACATCGTGCAAATAATTACAAATTTTAAGTAAATTAATTTTATTAATGCTTTTTTACACAAAACAAAATTCTAATAAATAAGAATTTTTCTTTTAACTTTAATTTAAAAAAAATATTTTCACGTAGGCATGATGACCTGAAAATATAAAAATTATTCTTAAGGTTTCGTTATTTTTAAATTTATTAATTTTTATCTTTAACTTTGTTCCCCATCTTCATTCTTTGAGCAATATCATTGTCCGGTGAAACTAATTCTTCATTTTCTGACTCACTAACCTTTTCTTCAATATCTTCAACACCTTGGGCATCCTCTCCTTCTGATTCTCCATACTCTACTTCATCTTGCTCAATTTCATCCTCTGAAATATTCATTAGGAGCTTATAGAGCTCTTTGTGTGACAGACCTTTTTTGTTTGTAAACATTACACGAAATTACGACAATAAAATGCACACTAAACTAACTGAACTGAGGTTTAGTGAAAACAGTGATTCCTAAACAAGTACAGACACGTTTGCTGGACTATAGAACTGCGCGAGTGTTAAAAAAAAACCTCAAAATCCATGTAATATTTTCAGTAACACTGATTCCTAAAACCGAGTCATTACAGACCAGTACACAAAAATTTCTCATAACTTTCAAAAATCAATTCATACTTATAATTTTGATAATGCAAAATATCCTTTGACGTATCATAGGAGAATTCACAGGAGGAAATTAAATATAAAAAACTATTCGCAGAGTTATTTAGAAAAAATATGATCTTGGGTCAACGGTGACCTTATTTTAGGTCGGGAAAGGTTAAAATAATGCTATTTGTCCGACTTTTACGCCCGGATGTGCAAAATAGTATATTATGTGGCAAGTGTGTGAAGCTGACATTTTTACATGAGGGTGGAGATTGCGACACGAGCCGAAGGCGAGTGTTGCAAACCACCCGAATGTAAAATAGGCTTCACACACGTGTTACATACTATACTTTTTCTACGACCTTGCAATAAAATATATTTTTTTCTTCACATTGTCATTCTTTAAACGTAAAGCCTCTGTATTATCGACTTGTGTAACCATTGTTACCAACGTTACGAGTGTTTAACAGCTTTGTTTTATTAAAATACAATTCAGTTTGTAATATTAAAATAATGAACGGTGCGTGAAATGTTACTTCACGCATACTGTGCGTGAAGTAGCACTTCACGCACCGTGTGCAAAAACTCAAACTTCACACATAAAAATTGATACGTGAAGTACTCACTTCACGCATGGGAGTAGAAAAAACATTTTTTAACATTGACAGCGACATGGTGTGCCTAGCTGTCAAGACATCTTAGTTGCTGATGGAACTTTAACGCCCAATAAATACTTCACATAACGAAGACTCAAGTTTCCACCTTTCTTCTAACAAAAAATAGATACTCTAATTTTTTAATAATATAGGGTTAATTGGAAAATTAAATTGTTGTTGTAAATATCATATGAAACTAAAAAACATTAAGTATATTCAAGAAAAATGTGTAACTGTTTTAATAAATGCGAAAATTTCATCGAAAATTATTTATTTTCCAACTTTCAAAGAGGATTATTGTAAAAGTAGCTGGTAACAGGAAGTTTTTTTTACACTCACGTATAAACTGTCACTTAAACTATAGTTAGCTAGATTTTTGTACAAATCTGTCGTTTATTATTTGAGTTACTACAAAAAAACCTTCCTTGTGAGACACTATTCCTACATTGCCAATGTATTTTCGCTACATGTGTAAAAACTTATAAAAACAACATACCTACTTAAATTTCATTAAAAACTATCATAAATGCCTTCCATAATAGAAAATGAATCAAAAGATGTAATTAATTGGAAAATGAAGAAAGAAATAGAGGAAAAAAAATACAGTGGAATTCAATTCCCAAACAGGAGATGTAAATAGCAAAATAAAAAACACTTCGATTGAAATATGATACATTTGTAACAAATCATCAAGATCTGCAAAATAAATCTAAATTTTTAATTTCAAAATAATATTTTAGTTCAATTCGAAGAATATGCATATGCCAATAAAATTATAATAATAAACATTGTAATGAAATTATTTATCAGCTAGATAATTTTTTTAGGAACTTTATTAGCAGGTGAAAATCATGGCCCTTACACTTTTGTTTAAGATAAATAGGATAGATATTAGAGCCATATAAAAATTTTACCATTGTATTTCCTGTGGTCCGGAGAAAAGTAGACAGCTGATATATTAAATAAGCTTTTGTTTAGGCTTATTTTATACTCTGCGGTTCGCTCGTATCTGAAGGCGCAACCTGGCTAGTTGCTTTCAATGCTATCCGGCGCTCTGCAAAGGACACAAATATGTCTGTGAAGGACTATAGTACGTTACTAACAGCCTCTAAATATTCTGTACTTTTAATATGTTTCCTGTTTTGTAGTTTTCCGCGGGCAGGACCCTAGTGTAAACGTAGTTCTCATGGAGGATTTAGCCGCAGTTATAGGGGTTATTGTGGCCGGATCGTGTATGGGGTTGAGCACGCTGACAGAAAGCCACGTACCAGATGCTGTAGGGAGTTTATTAGTAGGAGGAATTTTAGGATCTGTGGCGAGTTTCATAATATATACGAACATGTCCGCCCTCGTAGGCAGGTAAGGATAACCATTGATGTATTTTTTGTTATTACTCCAACATTATCTCCTTTGCTGCAGGTCAATTCCTCAAGAACAGCTGGACAGAATCAACAGCGAGTTGGAATCAGATGTGATGGTTCGAGCTGTGCATGATGTAAAAGGTATCGACATGGGCAACTATCTGGTACGCTACAAAGCTGAGATGGACTTCGACGGTAAAGAACTCACGCGCTGCTACCTTGACAAACAAGACCTCAATCTCTTGTTAGAAGAGCTCAAAAAATTTCACAACATTGACGACCTAGAAGAATTTATGCTAAAACACGGAGAAAATATCGTAGATATGATGGGAGGAGAAATAGATAGAATAGAATTAAAATTAAGGGTAATATAAAATATAAGGTATTTATACTCAATATGACAATTCTAATATTTTTTCCTTGTAGAAAAAGTTCCCAGAGATACGACACTGTGATCTAGAGATACTATAATAGCTTTAACTTGGGTGCCCAACAGTTTATATTTATTTCTTTTTTGTAAATATTCCTACTTTTTACTAAGTTATTAAATGCTTAGCTAATTTTATAAGTCTAAATTGTAATTGTACATCTTATTTTGACATCAAACAGTGTGTTGAACAAATGTCATCAGTATTTTAACTAGAAATACATAATATCCGTATGCATACAAATATTTGTATCTTATTATTACCTTTATAATGTGTACTTATAGCTCGTGAAGGATAATTTATAAAGGGAACACTATTTTCTGTCACCAAAGTTTATATTTGTCATCAAATCGTATGCTCTAATTAATCGGTCTATCGTTATGAAATATTTTTATTCTCAGATTTATTAAGTGTCTTCAAGTATAAATGCCTAAATTAATGTCAATTTGTATATATGATAAAAGCTTGAACACCATAATTTATCTCTTGAGTAAAAGCATCGTTCTCGAAATAATAGATTTGTTACTAAATAACAACTTCGTTCCCAGAATAGTAGATCTGTCACCAAATAAAATATGAATACACACTCCTTGAACGTTTGCCATTGTCACGTTTTTTAACAATTGCTTCAGAGTTAGTGAGTGAATGGTCAAAACACGAGAGAATCACCTGAAAGCAAAGGGTCCAACAGAACTCATTTTTGTCCCAACATTAAATTCCAGCCCCGCCTTCACCCTAGTTAAAACTAGTTCTTGCCGTCCCTGAATGGTTAGCATCGATGGGACGGAGCGAAGCGGAGTGATTGGCTTCCAGCATATCAACAGTGTAGTGTTTTATCAAATTGTTTCCACAAAATCATTCAATTTATGCTTATATCGATTTTCGGGTAACATATTTACCATTTTAAACAATTATTTTCAAATCATTTAGTCATTAGGTGAACCTATTATTTTAAATACTAACCTCATTATTTGATAATTGACAATATTTCCTGATAATTTTACAATCATTTTTAAGGAATCGTTTTGGTATTCTTTGGTGACAGATCCATTATTTTGTATACAAACCATATTATGAAATTCAACACAGATTTAAATTAGTGATAGCTAAAATCATACCCATCTATAAATGCCATCAATCGGGTTCGATCTCAGCTCACTTTTTGCTTACTTTTTCCATTGCTTTTAATAGAAAAATATAAATACATTGTTACATGAGAAAATTTAATTTAATACAATCATATATTCTGGAACCGTTTACATTTTCCTTTATAAACAATAAGAGAAAGTAGTCGCATGCCACATGCGTAATGTTTTGACCGAAGAATACCGGATATGTATTACTTCTTTAAGGAAACCTGTACATTTTAAATTGTTTTACTTATGCAAATTTTAGTCTTATTTACAATGATACAGCATTGTTGTGCTACTTACAATAATTTCATCATTATAAACACATCTTTACATATATTTTTATAATAACAATTACATCATAATAACATTTGCCATGATAAAAAATATTTAAATTTCAAAGTGTTTTTCATTATTAAATTATTAAGTTTCAATAACGCACGCGTCGATATGATATCATTATCATGACATCATCTTAAATTACTTTCCTAGAATTTCTCACTTTACATAAGACAAATAAAGCATAACTGTTTTGATTACATAATAAGCTAGAATCTGATGCAAAAGTAATTATAAGTATCCAAGAAATGCATTGTTTGAAAGACATTGTAAAATGTTTTAATTTTTAATTGAAGTTTGCAACAAAAAGTTCAAATAATACTACTGCATGTTGTACCAAAATTTAGTTCGTGTTTATATTTTATGTATTATGCAAATATTTACAAATTCTTTGCTGTAGCTTTAAAAACATTGACCTATATAGACAAAATGAGACACTTAACGTAAAAAGTTTCTCGTGTTATGAACAAATTTATAAATTTCTACTAATTTTAAAATGTAACTTCAAGTTTCAAAGTGTGTGCAATGGAAGGGGACCCTTACTGCTGAAGAACTACTGCGATGTTGTTTGTTGTCAGTCTGTCAGCTAGTCTGTAAGTTGCTGTACGAACAGCTCGTATGAGATTTGTGAGATGTGATGTGACATATAATCAATATATTTCAATCTAGTCCAGGCAGATTCGTTTTTTGTCAGTTTAAAATCAAAACAAACAATGATTCATTAATTTTATTGCTGTAATCAAAATGTAAGTAAAATTGGAGCGATCTTTTTAAAAAGTGTATTTACCAATATTTTTGAATTTGTACATAGCTAATAATAAATTATTACAATGCGATTCACAAAAAAGTTTTACCTAATTCCCATTTTTTGATTAGTGAATTCTATTCTATTCCGGTATTTAAAATTTAATCTTCAAAATATTATCAAAAGAGGTAGATACTAGGATTAGATTAGATTATATTTTAAGATATAAAATGTCAAAATTAGAGTAGAATTCGCTAACCCAAAAATGAGGATTAGCTTAAACTCTTTCAAGAATCGAGCTGTTAGTTATTATAAAATAATCTCTGGTAAGTAATTTTTATAATTTGTTATCAAATTTCTTTCTTTATCATATGCAAATTGTTTGTGTAACAAAATAAGTAAACTATTTATAAATAAATCATATTATTTTCAGATGATTTTCCATTGAAAAAATGAAGTATATTTTGAGTATAACAATATTTATAATTTTTACCCAAGTGTTAAGCAATGGACAACAACCGCATATTATTTTCATTATGGCAGACGATTTGGTAATTTTTTATCTTTTATATAATCACATATTTGTGTAATTATGAGCGCAAATTAGCATAGAATATTTTATTTCTATTAACAGGACGCGAATAATTTAATTTACAACAAAAAATTCAATGTCATACATATTGAGCATAATATGTATGTATATACATTATTCGATAAAATAGTAATTAATGGAAACATAATAAGATTGTATAAACGACGTTTCGGAATATTTTATTCCTTTTTCAGGCCAACTATAATAAATGAAACTTAAAACATTTACAAAAATTAATATAGGAATCGGAAATATATAATTGTGACCAAAATGGGAAACGGAAATAGAAATAATTTTGTATATTTGAAAATGACATTAAATAATGTAAAGATGACAACATTTTTTTTTTTTTAATATAAAAATATAGTCAATAAGTATATATTGGCCAAGCGACATGATTTCTCAAATCTAGAATTTTTGAACACAAAAGTATTAATAAACACCTAACAAACGAAAATTGTGCTTTGGCCCAACATTGCATAGAATTTGATCATACTTTTGATTTTGATGTGGTCAAAATTTTGGGCAGGAAAATTAATTTATCAAAGACTATTTTTGAGATGGTACATATGCAGAATAATAGAAATGTCAATTTCAGAACAGACATTCATAAATTAAAAAAATCTGTTGTGGCCCGCACAAGACCTCTCGCCATTTCCATATTAGGCTATATAAGTATTGTATTGCACTTTGCTATCGAACCGTCGTTTTATAACAGTATTACAGAACTTTACCCAAATATTGTTTTTTGTTGTATTTAACATGTCTTCTGCACACATATAATTCTAATTATATCTATTTTTCATTGTATGAGGAAGTTTCTAAATGTCACAGATTCTTCCAATTCATTAACCAGATTGGCGGTATTTCTGATGGATATATGCATATTACAAATATTTAATTAATAAAACAATAAGAAAGATTAAATGTACTTCCCAGAAAAAGCTATGAAAATGTCATTAAAACTGTTAATTTTTGACACTGAAATCTGTCATTTACAAATTATGTTGTAAACATTTGAATTTCTCAACTGGTTTCCTTAGTGTAGTTTCGCCTACTCAACTTGTTATATCCCGATATTCTATATATTATAGCGTCTTTATCTCTAAATTTATAAGATATAATAAAAAATTTAAATGTATCAGGTGTAGAATTTTGTTCTTCAAAATTAGTAATATCAAAAATTTTCAAAAATTAATATTTGGAAGAATTTCTTTTAAAAACTACTACTTCCGGTTGTTGAATTGTTACCAAAACCTTTTCAGCTCTTCCCAGGAATGTCAGATTGAGGAATTCATAGTTAAACAGGTCTTATGTCTTATAGTTTTTGAGGAATCGTCCGTCCAACATCCAGCCATACACACACACACAGACATCATTGTAAAAACGTTAAAATCGGATTGTAGTGACCTTGAAACGTGCTTATTCATTAAAATCTGGATATGTGATTTTTAGCATGATTCCAATATCTCTCTTAGCGAGAGGTAAAAAGAAAATCTAAGCTTATTGACTATATTTTTTAGGATTAAAAAAAAATTGTTGCCATCATTACATTATTTAATGCCATTTTCAAATATTTTTTACAAAATTATTTCTACTTCCTATACATTCCATAATTATATTATTTCCGTTTCCTATATTTATTTTTGTAAGTATTAAGTTTCAATATTGTATTTGATTATTGTATTTTTATATATTTATTATAGTTGTCCTGAAGAAAGAATAAAATATTCCGAAACGCCGACAAAAAAAAATAAAGCTTAATCAAGAATGAATTCCTGTTTATTATATTAATAGAAACTTTTATTATTAAATAATAATTAAAAGCTGATTTCGAGTCCGAGTGGTAATAAAATCTATACATACAGGGTGTCTCTTAAATAGGGGGACATGGCTTAACCACAGATTCCTGAGGCTAAAATAAGACGATTTAACCAAACTTGCTTCTACCGGTAAGTGTACCATTTAGCCAGAATTCTGCTTCAAAGTTCTTCGAAAAAAAATTAATTTTGCTTATAATAACTGAACGCTTCATACGATTTGGATGAAATTTGGTATGACAGTTTATATGGTTATAAGTCATCTTTTAAGGTGATACTTGATATTATTAGTGAACCACTAGTGTATGAAACCTAGGTGTCCCAACATTTATTAGACCGTAACTTTTTAGTGGCAATGCGGAAAACGTGAAATTATTTTTCTTCAGAAAGATACATTCAATAGTAAACTTTTCTCTCTTTGTGTAATTTGTGATATCTGTTACGGTTCACACAGAAAAAAATAAAATCTTTGTGTATGCACTGCTAAATTTTTAAAATAAATTTAATCTAGCTGTCTATCCAAATGTGAAACAAGTAATTTTTAATGACAGTAACGAGTTGTCAATCTTCACAACTTGTTTAGAAGTAAGCTGAGATATGTAATCGTCTTATTTATAATAATGGTAGTAAAATATTATTAGGCCAAACAAACGGATGTTACTAATTTTAGAATATTGCAAAGAAAATTTTTGACAACCCGTAAAACAATTGTTACTGTCATTAAAAATTACTTGTTTGACATTTGGATAGACTGCTAGATTAAATTTATTTTAAAAATTTAGCAGTGCAGATACAAAGATTTTATTTTTTTCTGTGTGAACCGTAACAGATATCACAAATTACACAGAGAGATAAAAGTTTACTATTGAATGTATCTTTCTGAAGAAAAATAATTTCATGTTTTCCGCATTGCCATTAAAAAGTTACGGTCTAATTAATGTTGGGACACCTAAGTTTCATACACTAGTGGTTCACTAATAATATCAAGTGTCACCTTAAATGATGACTTATAACCATATAAACTGTCATACCAAATTTCATCCAAATCGTATGAAGCGTTCAGTTATTATAAGCAAAATTAATTTTTTTTTGAAGAACTTTGAAGCAGAATTCTGGCTAAATGGTACACTTTCCGGTAGAAGCAAGTTTGGTTAAATCGTCTTATATTAGCCTCAGGAATCTGTGGTTAAGCCATGTCCCCCTATTTAAGAGACACCCTGTATATTAAAAATATAAAATGAGTGAAATTGATCAATAAATGAATAGAATTTTACCCCTTTGCAAAGAAGAGTTTACTGTTTATTATCTATTAATAGAGCAACATATTTTATTTAATTAAACAAAAATGATGTTCCGATGTGTTCTCATTAAAAATATTACTCTAGTTGTAGATTAACATTTTAATTTGCAAAAACAAAAGCCGACTCTAGGGGAGTTCGAAATGTTAATAAAATGAAAATAGTCGATGGTATGAAAAATTCGAGAACTGATCACCTTAGGTGATTGATCGATTATTTTATTTCATTTTGTCATCCCTCAAAGTTTAAATTTCTCCGTCAAACCGGCTTCGCGTTGTTCGAATTAAACAGCATATGCCTATTTGTTATACGTAATTTATAGGAGTGCACCGAGAATCTCGCACAGGGCGGTGATTGACCTGTATAGTCTATTTGAGAATGACTGGCAGTAATAAATCATTATTTGCAAGAGTAGTATTGGATTTTTGCCAGCAATGCGGCAAATAAAACTACCAGAAAAATCAGTTGTAACTACACTAGGATGGTCAAAATAAGCCGCACGCTTTGTACCTGGAACGAAACTTACTTGTCGAACAATAGAAATGCCGTCCGATAATCCCCGTCGGACTGTGTCATAGACGTAGATAGGATTTGTAGAGTGATCTGTTTATACATTTACTAAAAATAAAAGTTTTTAATATTTAAATATAACTTTCTCAGTCATTATTATTATATTGCATACATTTAATATTTACATACATACATTCAATATTTACATTTTTATTTGTTACATACTAAAATTTATACTTATTTCATGTGTGTTGTCAAGATATTGGTACCTGTCATATTTCTATTAAATATACATATTACATTACATATACTTATATATTTATACATAAATTATTAAAAATCAGAATCTGATTCTGAATCTTGTCCTACTGAAATTATAAATGGCTCGATCGTTTCGTCTATCAGATGGTCAAGTTTGCACATTTGGTCTTCTTCCTTTATGACATGTTGAATACAGTTTTTCCAATTATCGGCAATCACATGTTTTAATGCATCCATAAAAAGTTTTTTCACATTGTCCAATTTAAAAGTGGTGTTGTTTCGCGCTACTTCACCTTTAACCTGACCCTGAAAAACAACTTAGACCTAAAACTATAGTTCTCTACCGAATTTAGTCATTTCGACTATCCCTGTGCAAACAATTATTGGCGCGCCACTGGAATGTCTTTGACAGAATGATTTATTACTGCCAGTCATTCTCAAATAGACTATAGTATATTGATATAAGCTTTACAAATTACAAAAAAATAATAATTATAAATATTTAAAATGTATTATTATTTTATGTTTAAGGGCTGGAACGATGTAGGTTTTCATGGAATGTCTCAAATTCCAACTCCAAATATCGACGCTTTAGCTTATTCTGGACTTATTCTACAACGATACTACGTCACTCCAATCTGTACACCTTCCCGTAGTGCTCTTATGACTGGTAAACACCCAATTCATACTGGAATGCAACATGGAGTAATATATGGAAAAGAACCTAGAGGATTGCCTCTCACAGAGAAAATATTGCCGGAATTCTTAAGAGAAATCGGTTACACAAATAGGATAGTGGGCAAATGGCATCTAGGACACTACAAGAAAGAATATACGCCACTTTATAGAGGTTTTCATTCACATTTAGGTCAGTGAAACATGGGAATAAAATACAGGTAGTGTGGTGACCGGCCCGGCCGAACTAGGACCTTAAAGCCTGATTTTTAGTTTGAATAGAATAGAATGGAATAGAATAGAACAGAATAGCACAGGGAATAGAAATATAAACCAATATAAATGCATGGTACCATTTATATTTGCATAGAATAGAATATGATAGTCATATATTCTGTTCCATTCCATTCTATTCCATTCAGCTTGCTCCGATAATATTCATGAGACTTGTGTGACTTCGTTGCTTTTGACCCATCCCCTAACGTAAAAACTTTCTGTAGACAACAGTTCTTTCGCAGAAGTACTATATTTTACAGCAAAAACATTGCAAAAACAAATGACATTACTCACATCACCAATAAGTATTGTTAATTTAGGGCCAGTTTTACAATCTCCGGTCAGAATTTTAATAGGGCTGTTGCAAGAATTTTTATATGACTTCTAAGTATTAAATTTGAAAAGATATTGTTCTTTAAAGAGCCTCAAATTTGAAAATATCACGAAATATCCTTAAGATATTTTACAATTAATTTTTGAAATTTGGATAAAACTTTGTGATCAGAAACAGAATGTGACGTCAGAGTACATACATTTTCAGCGGTTTAAGGTGTCAAGTGTATTATCAAAGTTGTCAAACAAGTGTCAAATAAGAATCACGACCAGAACTTTAAAGTAAAATATATTATCAATTTATATAATAAATTAATTTTTTTTTTATTTTACCTCAACTCTTTAACACTCCTTATTTCGGTAGCAGTAAAACAATCGTTCTGATATAAATTCAGCCATCATCCAGCTATCGACCTTCGGTTAATTGTCCGACTTAGCTTGAGTGTAATTTGAATTAGCCATTATTTCTTTATTATTCATTTACAATGAGCAATGTCAGCGTCAAATGTCAAGTTAAAAGATTTTGTTATTAACATGTGACAAGCTTTAGCCTACGTTTATTTATATAAATAATATGAATACACGTAGGTGATGGAAAAACTATTTTCCTATTGGTTATTAATGATGTAATGTATGTGCTTCTACGTCACAGGAGTGGGGGGTAGTTTTTCAGGACGCCAATCTTTTTATTTAATTATTTCCACAAATAACAACAAATTATTAAAATAAAAATTATTACTAAGAAAATCATTGCATAAACTTTCATTTAAAATAGTTTTTGAAAAATGTGAAACAGGTTCATTGTAAGTTAAATAAATAATATTGAATCGGATTATTGACAGCAATGATCAATTTGTCATTTGACAGCTCTTTTCGTTTCAATTTTGTTTATTTAACTGTCAGTTAAAATTTTAACCGTCAGTTAAAATTTTAACCAGAGATTCTAAGCAATCTGTAAATGGACTTAAAAAATTCTATTCCTATTCTAATCCATTCCTTATTCTATTCTATTCCATTCCATATTCTATTCTATTCCATTCTATTCTGGGCAATCTATAAATCAGGCTTAACATGTAAAATCATACTTTCGTAATTTCCATCTTCCCTAATTAATTTAGATAAAAAAGTTTCACATTCTGAGTCTATAAGCAAAATAAATTTTACAGGTATTGTAACCCCTGAAATATAGGTACCGGGTGTAACACGAAACCGGGCCATAGGCGTTTAACATGGAAAAACAGTTTTTCCTTGCTTAGAAATGGCCTATTAATTTTAGACAAAAATGCTTCAAATAAATGTTGTAGAGAACTGAATTCTGCATCTAAATCAATAGTCATATTTTCTTTTGCATGTTTGGTAACCGATCAAATTGAATTTAAAATTTTGTAAAAGTTATTTCTTTATAGTTTAGCCATGGTAATAAAATAAAATTCCAAATAAATATTGACATTTTATCTGGCAGATATTAGTTTTCATCAAAATAATACTACTCAATGATTTGTATCTTCTTTTCCTGTGAATAATTCTCCATTTCCAATCAGAATAATTCAAGCAGAGCGTTTCTGACAAGTAAAATTACAAGCAAGTATAATAATAACATTTTACTTATCAGAAATGTATCTGTCAGATTGTGACATATTTTACCTGTCAGAAAAGCTCTGTTTGAGTTATCATTATTGAAAGTAGAGAATTATTCACAGGAGAGAAGATACAAATCATTGTGGTATTATTATTTTGATGAAAATTATATTTTATAATTCTGACTAGTAAAATGACAAAATTTGCTTGAGATTTTATTTCAATACCATGGCTAACTTATAAAATTTTAAATTCAATGTACTCGGTTACGAAACGTTCAAAAGAAAATCTGATTATTGATTTAGATGCAGAATTTAATTCTGTACAACATTTATTTGAAGCATTTTTGTCTAAAATTAAAACTGTGTTTTCCCGTGTCGCCTATGGCCCGGTTTTCGTGTTACAACTGCCCAACTGGTATAATGACTGGAACTCGCATACTTTATTTTTACTAGTATTTAAAACCTGCGTCATGTCCACTAAACACTCCGCACTATACTTGCCGTCAAATAAATACGTATGGACTGACACTCAACTTTTTCCCTTCTCCCCATTCTGTCCCTTGCCCTACGGTGTTGCTTCTTCATAACTTAGCATTATCAACATGACCAACGGAATTGGCAACAGTGTAGAAATCTCCATGACCAGTCCATATTTATTTGACGGCAAGTATAGAAAAAGCATACAAACTAATATTCGTCAACTCACGAATAGGGTAGTTGCGCATTTTTCAATTTATTTATTTTTTCTGAAAGAATTGTTGAAGTTATTCACTTTAATACATGTTTTACGTCTGGCAACTGTATATTTTTAAAAATATAAATTAAAACAAAATCTTACTTCAAATTTTCCCGTGTGTGATGTGTATTATTATACACTCTCGGTAGTATACTCTATACTAACGTTGTTTACGCTTATGACAGTTTTGTGTGTGTCAAATTATTTGCATATTCACAAGTTTCATTACCTTGTCTTAAATTTGCTGATATAGAAAAGAAAAATAAAATATGATTTTAACACTAATCAATCGTCCTACACGTAAAACATATGCCAACTAAAAATGACATTTATGTACATTCCCTGGAGTGTGTAGCCACCTAGTGGCAAAATTATGAAGTTGTTGTTTTTTATTATTTTAAATAAAACTTCATTCAGTTTTGAAGCAATTCATAGTATTAATAGTAATTAAGGTACCAAGGGTTGTTATAAGGACAATAATGCCTGAGGTCAACAGTGTACTGTCGAGGGCCTCTGGACAAAAATAATAAATCACAAAATTTTAATACACCTTACAAAGTAGCCTGTGAATGCGGTATCTAGGTAATATTTTGTTTCTGTAAACAAAGCATTTTTTCAAACAAAAAATATATTTCTTGTGCTATGGACGAGCAATGTTATTGCTAAGAATAAGAAATATGCTGGTTTGTATTTGTGATAAAACAAAACGACTAGAATTCACAATGATCTTAACCTTAACTGCAATTTATGTTAGTATCAATGGGTCTAATTCAGCACTCTTCTTTAACTAAAGAAGCTTAACAAAAATTAACAAAATAAAGAGAGATATATGGATTGATGCATTAATAAGAAAAAGATGCAAGCTGTTTCCATAGTTACTAGAGACGGTCACTACACTAGTGAAGAGTGCTGATTTCGGCCCATTATTATTAACCTCAGTTTGTTGTCAACATTACCTTAGCAACTTAATACGCCCTAGGGCATTATTTACTCAATAACGGACCTAATGTTGACGTTGTTATAAAACAATAACATACTAGTAAGACATAAAAAATCTTAATTGTTCCTAGTTTAACAGTATTTTATTTTCGAGAAATCAGTGTAACGTCACATTCCCCCTATACTTGTCTTTCTCACACACACTGCTCTGAGTACGCTACGGGAGAAAGATAACAATTGTAAAATAAAATAAATAAATATATCATCACGGCATATTACCCATTTCTGGGTGTGCCAATCTGCTTTATCGCAGATATCGGTAATGATGATGACATATTTGTACCGTGCGGGCGCTTACCAGGCGTCACCTCACGGGCACTCATTGCTGGCGTGGAGAGTGCACCACAGGGGTCACTTTTGTGCCATTTAAAATTCGAAATATTTGGCGCCGGTCGGGATCGAACCCGGTTCCCCCAGGTTCGCGACCAGACACTCAGGCACGCGGCCACGGGACCCCATAACAATTGTATGACGTCAATTTCCCCTTTTAGCAAAATGTGAAATATTTCGTAAAGTAAATATTTAAAAAAAAAATTTCATTGTTTTAACTATTATTTATTGAGCCATACTTTAAGTTAATTTGTTTTTTTTTTATTTTTTTGTTATGGTGGAATACCCCATAACTTATTCGCTTTGTCGTGATATTACAACAAGCTTGTAGGAGTCACACAGACTTGGTTGAACTATATAATTATGTATTAATAATCTAAGTCACAAGAATTCCACCGCGTACTTTATGGAAATTATGAATGAATGAAAAGTTTTATTTTCTAATATTTTTTACATTAACATATTTAGAATTAGTTTGTATTTCATAATTAATAGGAAAAAATAACACTTATTTTTTCGCAACTACCCCATTGGCCCAATATTTGCCGATTCCTCCAGTTGCCGGCATTCAATAGGGCTTCGCTAACACAGTACGTATGCGTATTCCAGTCAATGGTGTTAAAAAATAAGTCACAAATTATGAGGACATATAGTACTGACCAAAATGAGTAAAAAAAGTTTAATCAACATGCGTCCGATCTTTAATAGTTTCCGAGATATAAGGCAATGAAAAATGAGTTTTTTCGGTATTTACCTCTGCTATCTCGAAAACAGTATTTTAGATCAAAAGTACAAGAGTGAAAAGTTGTTTAGAATTAATTTTTTAAAAAAGTCTTCATTTAATGCAATAGAAAATCTATAGCACTAGGTATTTATAAAATAAAATATGACATTTTCGCCGAAATAAAATCAAATAAAACAAAATATCAATTAAATCATAATACTTAAATGATTAATGCTGAATTATAACAATGTAAACACAGTGGGTGGTAGTATGATCAAGTGATTAAGGGTGATTAGCTAGGAGATGACTAGCAGTGTTTTAGCGCTGTCAATCGTTTGTGGATTATTTTAGAGAAAAATACTTCAAATAAAAGTTGTGTACAATTAATTTTTCTATAATTTCTATTTGAAGTATTTTTCTCTAAAATAATCCATAAACGAATGACAGCGCTAAAACACTGCTAGTCATCTCCTAGCTAATCACCCTTAATCACTTGTTCATACTACCACCCAGTGATTCCAACAATAATTTTAATAATACTGAACTGAACTACCATTTCAGTTTATATTAAAAATGATAAATTATCCTAAAATTTAAGTCAAATACTTAATAATAAAATAAATCACAAATTCTTCGGTACTGAACAAATCCACTTTATAATGCACAAACGCACAGTACAATAATTAACATCAATAACATTAAACTAAACTGGCAGAATGAGATTTTGTTCTATTTGTTTTATTTCTATGGCTATCTGATTTTTGACGAAAATGTCATTTTATTTTCTAAATACCTATTGCTACAGACATTCTATTGCATTGAATGAAGACTTTTAAAAGTAAAAATTGATTCTGAACAATTTTTCACTCTTGTACCTTTGCTCTAAAATGTACAGGAGAGCCAATTTCCGCACATTTTTAAAATCCTATGTTCCGCGTTTTGTTGCACATTCTGTATACCGTGAGTATTTTTTAACGTGAAACATTGGGTTTGTCATATCCATGGTTACGACTCCACATTTGATTGACAGCAATGTATTTGCTTGTCCCATGTAAAATGTAACATAGGAAACGAATTTGACAGAAGTATTAAATTTAATATTGTAAGAAATTTAGTCGAGATCACTAAACATTTTCGGGCACAAGGAGCACACAATATTTTTTCTACAATTAAATTTAATTTTTAGAAAACAGGTATAATTATTTAAACAAAATTAACCTCTAATGACATCTTGTCAATATGACAGATAACCGTTGAAATTCCTATAAGTTACGACTTGACATTTGATTGACAGCAATGTATTTGCCTGTCTCATTTAAAATGAAACATAGGGAATGAATTTGACAGAAGTATTATATTTAAATATTGTAAGAAATTTAGCCGTGTCAGAAAATCACTCAGGCACAATATTTTTTCTACAACTAAATTTAATTTAGAAAGGTCTATTTATTTAAACAAAATAAACCTCTATTGACGTCAAATTCGTTCCCTATGTTTCATTTTAAATGGGACAGCAAATGCATTGCTGTCAATCAAATGTCAAGTCGTAACCATGGATATGACAAAGCCAATGTTTCACGTTAAAAAATACTCACGGTATATACATATTTCAGTGATTGTAACGGGCAGCAACTAGGTATGAAAATTTCGAAAATCATCTCAAACATAGGCAAAATAATTAACAAATTTCTATAGTAGCCGTGACATTAGTATGGATTGTGGTATGGACTGATTCTCAACTTTTTCCTTCTCCACTCCGTGTCCCTTGCCCTGCGGTGTTGCCGCATTTTCTTAATTTAGCATTTTTAACATTGTCACAAATTGGCAACAATGTAGAAATCTCCATTTCATACTTTTTGACGGGAACTATAACGATTTATCTGTCAAGTTAGGTAAATTTATTTTTATGAAGCATTATACTCGACTCTGTTAATCGATTTCGCAAGGGGTATTTGAATTTGTTTAAATTAGAAAGAATTCGAACTAGAGAGAGTAAAAGAAAATTAAATGATTATTTGTATTAATTACAAAGAGTATGTATATAGAATAGAAAAAAATGTTTATTCATTTATATAACGGAAATATAACAATTTTGAATGAGATGTGCATTAGGGTGGAATGAAATTATGAAAATTGGAATTCATAATTGGCTTGGTAGGGAATTGGTGCTTTATAGTTACTTGTTAATGGGGTCCTCCACCGTAGTAACAAATTAGAAAATGGGTCATTTATATTAAACCTAGTTATTAGTTGTTAAAATAATCAAGTTTTAGTACCATTTCCTCATCTCTATGCCTACATCACACATTTACTCTATTCCACATTGTCAATATTTTAAACCTTCTGCTTCCGCTTTATTAAAATACGAAATCCATTTTCAAGTATAAGAATGCAGAAAATAATAAAAAAACAACGGAAGTAATGACATAGGCTACCAGTGGTAATAAAAACTTGAACTATAATATATGTACTTTTTTATTATTTTATTCAGGGACCTGAACCGAAACGTATTTATGGTTCAAGTTTGGTTCAGGTTCAAGAAATAAATGTCGATTCAGGTTCAGTATCGGTTCAAGAAAAAGAAGATTATTACGGTTCTGGTTAATTCGGGTGTTTGGTTCAGGTTCGGGTTGTTTCAGTACCCTGATTTTATTAAATTGCTTATTATCCACGCATATATTCAATAATTGCCCACAAGAAACATTTTAACATATTTATATATTTTTATAAATGCTGAAAATTATCAATTGACTTTAATTATTAGCATAGTTCACTGTTCGAGAACAAAACCATCTCTACCTTCGTCGCAGAATATAACAATAAAGAAAACTTTCTAAAACTACAAATCGCTTTCAGTTTAGATAAAGTTGCACAAAAACAATATAAAAAATAGTGGAGGACCTCATTATAGTACGAGCCTTAATCCATATTAGTTGGCCTAGTGGCTAAAATTTTATTTTATTTAGCGCATATATAATACAACGTAATTATCAGTATTTTTTTAATTATAGCACGACATATTTTCTGAAAATTTTGTTGTTTTAATGTCAAACCAAACGAAATAATTCATAGCTTTATCGACAATACAAGAAAAACAAATAATGTTTGAAAAGAATTGACGTCATTTGTTTGTCAGAATTTAGAAATAAGACACAATAAAGAATTACGGCAATTTTAAGAATAATCGATGAATTATCCAAAATGCATAAAACAATTTATAATATATTTAAAAGTTCATATCTTCACATGGAATATTTACGATAAAGATATAATATAGTTTTTACACTACTACCCGACCTACCACTATTAACAATAACTATTTTACCAATGACACTTGTAATCATAAATTTGAGCTATTTTTATACTGTTAAATATTTTTGTTTAGCTAGAAATATAATTTAAAGTTACCAATGTGGAAATATCTTTACTTTAAATAAAAAATACAAATAGGCCAATTAATATGAATTAGGGCTCGTAAAATTCAAAATTTACTCTCAATTCCCAGTAACCAAATAATAGTATATTATTATATGCGGGATTATGGTAGTCATTATTTACGAAGATGACGTTTGCGTCACGAGCCGAGTGTAATATACCATACTTTTTCTACTACTCTAAATTTGAAAATAACTTAAATAAATAAAATAAAAACCACTTTACAAATTCACAATTTATGAGAACAATTTACCACACAGAACATTAAATTGATTTTTAATATATGATATGTATTGTCAAATTTGTACAATTATAGTGTAAGATTCATAAACGGGGTGGTAATATCCATTGTTAAATTCTCATTAAAGTTTTTCTAACAGGGTTTAATTCTCCTCGTTGCTCTCACTATCCATTTCAACGTATTTAACCACTTTTCAAAACATTAGAAATCGGTTAACTAACGTAAAACCAAAAATACGAAATGACGAGTGACAACAGCGACAATCACAAAACTTCAACGAACCCTGGACTAGTGCTTTCGCCTCAATTCCTTACATTATATTTGTTATTACAGATATTTTATTGTTTACATATAATTAATACTATTTTTACAGTTTACATCCCCAGTTTTATTTACACAAAAATGCCTAGAAACATTTATGTAACAATATCCGTATATTGCAATTTGTTGAAATTAAAATTTTACTGCCGAAAATAATATGAATGTACGAATACCGTGAGTATTTTTTAACGTGAAACATTGGCTTTGTCATATCCATGGTTACGACTTGACATTTGATTGACAGCAATGTATTTGCCCGTTCCATTTAAAATGAAACATAGGGAACGAATTTGACATTTGATAAGACGTCAATAGAGGTTAATTTTATTTAAATAATTACACCTGCATTCTAAATTAAAATATAGTGTGCACCTTGTACCCGAGTGGTTTTCTGACTACAATAAATTTCTTACAATATTTAAAATTTAAATATAATACTTCTGTCAAATTCATTCCCCATGTGTCATTTTCAATGAGACAGACAAATACATTGCTGTCAATCAAATGTCAAATCATAAATTATAGGAAAATTCAACGGTTATCTGTCATATTGACAAGATGTCATTAGAGGTTAATTTTGTTTAAATAATTAAACCTGCATTCTAAATTAAAATTAGTTGTAGAAAAAATACTGTGTGCACCTTGTGCCCGAAATATGTTTAGTGCTCTCGAGTGGTTTTCTGACTCTAAATTTCTTACAATATTTGAATATAATACTTCTGTCAGATTCGTTCCCTATGTTTCATTTTAAATGGAACGGGCAAATACATTGCTGTCAATCAAATATCAAGTCGTAACCATGGATATGACAAACCCAATGTTTCACGACAAAAAATACTCACGGTATATGCATTTCTATCATATTTCTAATAATTTAAGTTTTATTTAACAAAGTACCATTCATTAATAAATGTGTTTAGCTGAAAAAAAAATATTTGTATATATAATATTTATATATCTATTTTATGTTATTTTTTATAATAAGTCGTTTTTCCCAATCTAGATGCGCGTGACAGTCAAATTTTTCTGAGCCTTCAAAAGTTCAAAGTTCAAACCTAACATTGCAAACAAACCCTATACTGTACTTGTGTTTTCGTCACTATTCGGAAGTTTTCGTAAAGCTGCGACATCTATGTATGTGCTCATTCTGGTACTAAAATTGCATATTAGTATTTCTGAAACACTACAAAAGATATTTTAAAAAATGAAACAAAAATAGATTTGATAAATATATATTTTTCTCTTCTCTAGCTTACTTTTTTACCTCCCGCTACCCTAGGTAAGGGAGGTATAGGGATCGTGCTAAAAATAACATATAGAGATTTTAGTGAATAAGCACGTTTTGATGTCCCCAGAATCCGATTTTAACATTTTTACTTCCTTGTACGAAATAAAGGAAGTATTGTAATCGCGAAAAATTTCGGTTTCCAGATTTCAATGGAAATATTCATTTTGACCATCCCTGAATCTATTTTGACTAATTTTGTCGTGACGTCTGTACGTACGTATATACGTACGTACGTAACTCGTATAACTGGAAAACGGGAAGCCGTAGAAAGTCAAAATTTTGTATTTAGGACTGTTATAACATAGTTGTGCACCTCCCTTTTTGGTCATTACATAACTTTCGGAAGTGGTATATAAGACTTCTATATCAATGGGAATAACATAATAGATTTTAGTTAAAATAGTCTACCCGGAAGTGGTACTTTACTTGAAGCCTATAATAGATTTTAATGAAAAACTATATTAAAATATAATCCAAAACTTTTCAAATTTGGTATATAATACTTTTATATCAATGGGAATAACATAATACATTTTAGTTAAAATGGTCTATCCGGAAGTGGTACTTTACTTGAAGCCTATAATAGATTTTAATGAAAAACTATATTATAATATAATCCAAAACTTTTCAAATTTGGTACATGATACTTTTATATCAATGGGAATAACATAATAGATTTTGGTTAAAATAGTCTAACCGGAAGTGGTATTTTACTTGAAGCCTATAATAGATTTTAATGAAAAGCTACATTAAAATATAATCCAAAACTTTTCAAATTTGGTATATAATACTTTTATATCACTAGGAATAACATAATAGATTTTGGTTAAAATAGTCTAACCGGAAGTGGTACTTTACTTGAAGCTGTTATCAGTTATTCTTGAAAAAAATGATGTTATTTTGATTTTAATGATAAATGCTTCAAATAATAAAATAATTTTAGAGAATTGAATTCTGCGTCGAAAACATCAAGTATGATTAAATTAGCTCTTTGTATAAGCGAGATATGTAAATTTAAAAATTATGTACTTTTCTGTTTCTGTAATTAAGTTTGCTATGAATTAGGACAAAAAATAACAAAAAAAAATAAAGAGTTTAATGTGAATGTCAAATTATGTCAAATACATGCAATTTTATAATTGGGTCTGTTATAATACATATTTTAATTATTAACAAAATATGTATAGTTTAACAGGCGTACAAGGAAGTCATGTGGTGTCCACATCAGATTTTTACAATGATGTCTGTTTCAATAACAATTTTGACATATTTAAACAAATGTCACTGTCAGGGAGCAATTACATTAAAATTAATAATGAAACCGTGTTAAGGAGAATGTAGTAATAATATACATTACATATGTATTTGAATCTAATAAAATTAAGGTTTGTAAAAATAACATATTTTCAATCATGCATAAATATTAGAAGTACTATTGATTTGCTTCATTGCCTTCCAGAATACGGGTTTGAAAATGCTTTGTGTCAAGATGCGAGTACTATTTTGATTTTTATGATTATTATTATTTCATATTTAATTATTGCATAATCAATAATTTTACCATTTTGAAAAAACATTCACAATGATGATGGTTAAGGTTAACTGATTACATATCAATTACTAACTGGATGAAAATCTACTTAACTTTAAACTTTATTTATGATGATGTTACTGTGGTAGCGAAACTATAGTCATCGTGATATAAATATTTTTCTAAAACTAAAAAAACTGAGTCTTTATTTAACATACAAATTCAAGAATGAAGTTTCATCATGTTAGAGCTGATACCATAAAAGAAATTTCAATTGCCTTAAAATATATTGTTTCTTGTTATTACTTGATTTCTTGTATTTAGTGAAACAACACTTTTACTAAAAATCACTAATTGTTAATAATATATGTTTTGATTTGTTGACAATAGAATATTTCGAGACAAATTTCTCTTACATTTTTAGCTTACATTTATTTTCTCTAAGACACCATTCATGGAAATAGCCGCAGTAATAAAAGATTGTAAATCAAATTACAAAAATGTCATGCTTAGTCAGGTAGAACTTCAATGTTTACTTTCCGAACTGCATTACCGACATTTCTAATGCTGACATCTGTAATGCCCAAACTATTTTTCAGTGCCGCGGCAGTCAAATGAATCTGTTTTGGTAAATTTTTCGTTCGCGTTGTTTTAAAAACCTGTTGCATACACTTTTATAAAATTTATATATTTGTTTATGGTTTTTAATAAATTGTGTCCTGAATATAATTTGGTCTACGTATTTTAAGTTATAAACCGGAAATGAATTCTTTTTTTTTTTCATATCCGTTGTATTTTTTCAACCATAATAGTTTTAGGACACAAACATAATCATATAATTTACAAAATTTTAATAAATATTCATTATTTTTTATTAAAATCGCGAGGGGACACGAACAAAAAATGATTTTTTTGCTTATGCAACCTTCTTCATTCAAACCCCCCCTTAAGTGTTTCTATTAGTTTTGTCAATATTTGTGAAATTTATTTTGTGTATGATATATTTGTTAAATGAAAAATGTTATGGGCTGGCCACATCAGATTTTTAAAAATATGTTCACATTTTTAAGTAAATTGAAGTTGAAAAATGGCAAATATTGTCATTATTATATTATTATTTATTCTTATTTGAAACAATTTTTCTAAAAAATAGATTTGTGAACAGATGAAATCATTCTTCTTTATGATTGTACATCAAAAATGGGCCCAATGGCTGGTGCTGGTGATAATAGTTCGACCGGTATCATATTCTAGTCCACATTTAGCTTCTAATGAGACTTTAATTTTGGTGCAATGAAAAGTAACTTCGTAAAAATCCAATACATATAGTAAAATTTACCTTGAAAGACATATTGGTCAATACTCACAGGAAAATGTGAAGAACTTAGGCCAGTTTTTTTAATCTCTGGTTAAAATTTTAACTTCTAGTTAAGTAATAGTAATTTACATTCGAGTGCGTGTAAGTTGTATTTTACAGCGCGACAGCTTTGTTTAAGGCACGAGCCCTTAAGACGAGTGCCTTATTAGCTGGAGCGCTGTAAAATACTTCACACACGAGAATTGTATCAAATTTTTTGGCCGAAGATAATGAAAATCACTTTTTTTAATGAGATAGGTGGTACTTCTGAAAAGGGTTAGTTTGAAATACTGGGGTTAAGTCAATTTCCAAATTTGATTGTACTTACGTTCATTAGAGTACTTCTTCTAGCGAAAATTTATTTGTAATAATAGACGTTGTTTATGACTGATAATATATTTATTAGCTCATGTTTTCTTCGTAATAAATAATAGGTAGGTGTCGATATTTGACATTTCAGCAATGTTCGCCTCGCGTATTTGACAGGTATATTGATCGGTGACTATGTCGGTAACGGCGGATTTTTACAATAATGACAGATGTCGCTGCCGTGATTTTGGTTTATATAAATTAATTTTAAATATAGGAAATGTTAAAGTAAAAAAATAACTTACTTAGGTAGTACTTTTTTACGTGAACTTTATTATAGTAAAGATGATTTCTTTTCTAAATGCCCATAAACGTCCAGTGTATTTTGATTATTTTACCGCATAGTTAGACAAGTTACAACACAGTAACCGTAAAATGTAGGCTACACTTGCTGTGTACGCAATTGTAAAGTTCCCATTACACTTCAGGAGGGCAAAAACAATATTTCATCGTTTTGTTGACAGCAATGATAAATCTGTCATTTGACAATTCATTTCGTATCAATTTTGTTTATTTAACTCTTAGTTAAAATTTTAATCAGATATTGAAAAACCGACCCTAAGTTCTTTACATTTTCCTTCACATGTAATATCATAGAATTGAGATTTTTTAACTAGGATTTATTTCACTGTGTCGATTCTGAGATTTCATGAACTGAATTGATTTATTGATTCTCCAACATAAGATTTTCTGAAAAGCGGGACGGGTGGGATCCATAGTTAACATAATGTGTTGGTTAAAATGTTTAATCAGTTGTTAAAAATTAACCAATGAGTTACAAAATAGGCCCCATCCCCAGGTATTCATATATCATTATTATTAACTTTTCTTTTAAATTTATCCTAGCTATCATTAAATATGAACAAATCACTCAGTTCAAGCTTTTCTATTATTTATTGATTTATAAATTACAAAATATTTGGTAATTACTAATTATTTTAAAGTTCAATTAATTATTGAGACAAAAATTATGTTCTTTATTAAGTGGTTTTAGAAAAAGTATAGTGTGCCACTCGTGGAGAAACACCTATTGTGTGATTCCAGGCCTCGACTTCTTGTCGTGCTGAATCTCTCACACTTCGTGGGCAATGAGTGCTTTTCCATACTTGTTGCACAATAGCACAATCTACTATTTCATATTCCTTGAATCTTTCAAATCGATTTCAAATTCATATGTATAATAATTCTTCAATATTTTAAACATTTGCTATTTTATATATTTTTTAAATTCCATATTATTATTTCAATGAAATCAAAGTTTGTGCCGCGGGCCGCATCCTACCATCCTAAAGTGTTGTGTTTAGCAACACTACTGTATAATACACCTAAAGTGCTTATGTAGAGAATTGTCAGAAATGTAATAGAGTAGCCATAATGATATATTTTCATTGTTCAGGTTTTTGGACAGGGCATCATGATTACAATGATCACACAGCTGTTGAAACTCCCTCATGGGGTCTTGATATGCGGAAGGGAATGGAACCTGCATGGGAATTTCACGGCCAGTATTCAACAGATATTTTCACCCAAGAAACTGTAAGACTCATTGGAGAACATAACACATCGACACCATTGTTTCTATACTTGGCACATGCGGCAGTACATTCGGGAAATCCATATAATCCTTTGGCGGCACCCGATTCAGTTGTGGAAAAATTTGGTAATATAACAAACTACCCCAGAAGACGATTTGCAGGTAAAGAGAGAAAAATATAATTTACTTTTATTTGAGCCGCCACAATTTTACTCTTCTTTTGGTTATTGCTGTTTTTTGTAGTCTTCTTATCTATAAAATTTCTTTTTTGCTAAGTATTTCATATTTATATCTTAATTAGTTGTAAAAATAGTACGGAAACATTTAGCACGTACAACTCCGGAAATTTTTATCTACATTTTTACCGCGAAAGATACTAATATTCATATTGCACGTACACATTTATGAGTAACTATATCATATCTTTATACATATTTTAAGATGTAGTAGCTTTGTTTACAGGATGATAAAAAAAATCTTCATTATAAATACATATCATGTACCGTCAACCGGGGCGAATCGGAACAATTTTTTGATATTTTTGGTCATAATTTAAATGGTAATCATGGTAATTGGTTAGGATGAATAAAATTTTGAGTAAATACTAGCCGTTGTATTTTACTTTATAATCTACATAGAACTAAATATTTTGGAGATGATATCCCTAGTCGGCTGCAAAAACTATAGTTCAATTCACGTTAGAAAATAGCGTGTTTAGATAGGGATATAAATTTTGCCCTTTGATTGGTCAGAATGCACGCCTGGTTTACAAAAGCGAAAAAATATCAACTATCAGCTATCAGAAAATTGGCATTAGTAAATTATATTTAACCTCTGAATATATAATATACCGGGTGTAACACGAAAACCGGGCCATAGGCGTTTAACATGAGAAAAGTTTTTCCTTTGCAAAAAATGGCGTATTAATTTTAGACAAAAATGCTTCAAATAAATGTTGTAAAGAATTAAATTCTGCATCTAAACCAATAGTCCTATTTTCTTTAGCATCTTTGGTAACCGAAAATATTGAATTTAAAATTTTACAAAACTTACTTCTTTATAGTGTTAGCCATGATATTAAAATAAAATTCCAAACAAATTTTATGACATTTTACCTGTCAGAAATTATAATTTTCATCAAAATAATACTACTACTATCTTCTCTTCCTGTGAATAATTCTCCATAGTAATGATAACTCACAGCAGAGCGTTTGTGAAAGGTAAAATTACAAACAAATATAACATTTTACCTTGTCAGAAAAATATCAGTCAGATTGTGACATGTTTTATCTGTCAAAAACGTATCTGTCAGATTGTGACAAATTTTACCCGTATTGAAAATGGAGAATTATGCTCAGGAAGAGCATTGAGTACTATTATTTTGATGAAAACTATATTTTATAATTTCTAACAGACAAAATATCATAAAATTTGTTTGAGATTTTATTTCAGTACCATTGCTAACTTAAGTAACTTTAATAAAATTTTAAATTCAATTTCTTCGGTTACAAAACGTACAAAAGAAAATGTGATTATTGATTTAGATGCAGAATTTAATTCTATACAACATTTATTTGAAGCATTTTTGGCTAAAATTAATAGGCCACTTTTGAGCAAAGAAAAAATTATTTCCCATGTTAAATGGTTTTCGTGTTACACCCGGTACATTCAAAGATTTAACGTCCGACTGGTATGTTATTATTATCATAACGACCCTGCTTTCAGGGTTGTTATCTTTGAATATACATATCTACTAACGTATTTTTCTAAGGGGAAAATAGATTGGCTCAATTGTATCTCCATCCTTGTCAATCTTCTTTGGTACACGATTTTTGTTGGTAGCTACTTCCAGATGTATATATTCAAAGGTTGTTATATACCAACTAACACCCTAGAGTGTTATAAAATTGTTGCTATGAAATCGGTATTGTAAACAAATAAGAATATCACGTTTCCTAGTTACAACAACAACAATTTTTTGCAAAATGACGTTTGATTATATTTTTTAATATTGGTATGTATATTACTAAATATTATATGTCTATACTATACTTTTCAACCTGTATTGTGATTTCATTTTATTTTTGGTTTCGTTGTTCATTGACAAAATGTCAAATGCTCTGTCATGTCAAATTCAAGAGCTTGTAGTTAATTAATTTACTTATTTTGAAAATGAAAAATAGAATGGTGGGCTCTTACTTTCACTGGATTGTAATATTGAGGTAATATTTCGTTCTATTTATTAGTAATAATTTAAAAATTAAATCTATATGTACAGCGTGTGGCAAACGCTATACGCAATGTACAGAAACAGTGAGAAATTGTATGGTATGCAGTATTGTGTATTTTTTTAAGGATCTCTCATAATACTAGATAGTTTGTTGCATATACTATAAGAATGAAGTATTTATAACGGCGTAAGCAGTATCGTTCAGAATATTTTAAATAAAATTGGATTTCGTTCGAAAAAAATTATACCAGACGTGTTACCTTTTTAAGAAAGATTTGGGAAGGCAACTCACAGATCATATTTTAATCCGTTTTACAAGCTCATGTAAACTGTTTAACATTTGACGTCATTGTTTCTAGTGATATTGTATTTATGATGTAAACCGCTTGATTCGCTGGATGGCCCATAGATTAATTATTAATTTCTCTAACACAAATCACAATGACAAGACATAAATCGATAAAAATCTTTATTAAAATAAT
The DNA here is from genome assembly GCA_943142095.1 of Ophonus ardosiacus. Classification (NCBI taxonomy): domain Eukaryota; kingdom Metazoa; phylum Arthropoda; class Insecta; order Coleoptera; family Carabidae; genus Ophonus; species Ophonus ardosiacus. The sequence continues at coordinate 20,740,881 of OW964830.1, read as the reverse complement.
ATATCGGTCGGACGTTAAACGTTGAACGCACCACGGGTGTTATAAGGACAATAACCCCTTCAGTCAACGTACACACCTCGGGCCAGAGGCCCTCGGAGAATACACTGTTGACCTCAGGCGTTATTGTCCTTATAACACCCTTGATACGTTAATTACTATAACCCTGTTTTTTAACCTGACTACAAATGCAGATGACAGCTGACTGAAACATTTTGTTATAATTTTTTCGCTATTGCGAACTTGGTCCGCGTTTAGACCAATCAAATAGCTGGAATCGTATTCCTAACTCCATTCTTATTTGGAATACAGTATAGTTTTACAGTGATGCCAAAGCCAAATACTTGCATTTTCTCGAAAAAATAACCTATGCTCTATTCTACCTTAACAATTCAGTATTGTAGCGAAATTGGCACCAAGTTGTACTTTCATTAGTGTCAGTATACATGACATATGACATCTCGTGTCTTATTTTTGTGCTGTGTCAATTGTCATATTTATCCGATTTAGAAAGAAGATAGATACTACTTTATATTTCATACCTACTGATAGGAATATACAAAGTTTCGACAGCATTCTTTTTACGTTTACAATTTTAATATAATGATAGCTGACAGCATCAGGAGGTGTATTCTAAATTCATAGCCACATGTGCTATCCGCTATATAAGTTCCACTACTAACCAATAGATGGATTCAAGTCGGATAGCCACATGTGCTATCCGCTGTATAAGTTCCACTACTAGCCAACAGATGGATTTAAGTCGGATAGCCACATGTGCTATTTGTTAGAATTATAAATAATTATTATAATTATAAATAGGTACTTACAATATATAGATATTAATCAAATATTATTGATATAACACACGAACGCAAGTATTTGATCACAAAATTGAAAAGCCGAACTACTTGTCAACTTGACATCTGGCAATATTAATAAGTTCCACTACTAGCCAACAGATGGATTCAAGTCAGATAGCGGGATGGGGACCCCCATCTGTTGGCTAGTAGTGGAACTTATATACCCCCTGGATACCGTCAATTTTTAATTTCGACTGTGTACAACTGGCGCTGATGTGAGGGTCATCTACTGTATTGGTAAGGTGGAACTAATGATTATAGTTAAGTTTTGAAAATTATGTTATTTGAATGTATCAAATTGTTATGATATTTGTGCCTTTTTTGTATGAGGATACGTTCACGTGATATTTATTTTGATAATTTCGAACAATTCGAATTGTCTAAAATCATCTAAAATTAAAAAAAGAGTAAAATTAAATAAAATACCCAGCCCGATGGTGAAGTGGGTAACGTAGCCGATTCACGACCCAAGGGTCCCGGTTTTGAATCCCGGGTAAGGGATTTGTATGTGACATTTCATCATTTCATCTCCAACAACGCAAAGTATACGACAAAAATATGAAAAAAAAAAATTGAGTCAGCCCCATTCACTTTAATCATACTGATTTCTGAAGAAACGTTTTTTATACGATTTATAGGACACGAAGTTAGACTATTTCAGTTGGAATTTTATTAATACTTATTTTGAAAATTAATGGTCGCCATTTTGAAATGGTTGAAGTAAAACTATGTTATTTTGGTATCGTTGTGAAGCTAATAATATAATATAATATATATACACCGATTCCCTATGCTAGATTTAAAGTTGTACGCATTTCCGCTAAAAGCGGAAATAATAAAAAAAGACTCTTACTACGATCATCTTATGAGACCCCTTGCCCCACCAAAAAATGGTATTTAACTTTGCGTGCAACTTTGTAATTTAAACTATACAGTGTGTCCCATTTAGAGGTGCCACCATTGGGATCACGAGAACTATAAGAGATACGATGTCGGTTAAATGGAACTTTTTATGCGCCTTTGGGAGGCCATCTCAGACGTGCTTTTGTTTTTCCAAAAATTCTCATAGGGCATTAGATAATGACGAAAAACTTAATATTATTGATTTTTTCTTTTTCAAATAACTTCTAAACTATTAGTAATTAAGAAAAACATTTCAAATATAAAAGATAGATATTTTTATTAGCTAACCAGTGGCGTACGAAATAAATTTTTATATCTGTAAGTTTTCGAGATATAACACAAACTTATATTTTTTTAAATGGAACCCATATCTGATTTTAGTCTCAAAAAAATCATTATTTTTTTCTCTTTTCAACGATGTAAGGGTTATTATGTTTTATATTTTTTTTGCCTTCAAAATTATTATTTTTTCCTTATTTTGTATTATATTTATAATTATTTTGAAAATATTGGTAGATTTTTATTTAGAAATACTCCTTGTATTTAAATAATTTATTTCGTTAGAAAATTTTGCTCAAAACTCGTATCAAACTAATTTTTATATTTTGTATCTGGTCGCCCTTGGCACATTATAGTGTAATTTGTAATTATAAGTCTAGAATGAAAATATTAAGTAATAAAGGCATAAAACAAATTATTTCGATCAAATACAATATAATTAATAAAAATAATAATGTTTTTTTGGGAAATAATAAGAAAGTTCAGGAAATTAAAGAGAAAAATTAAATTATAGGAGCAAAACAAATATAAAACATAATAACTCTTACATCATTGAAAAGAGAAAAAGATAATGATTTTTTTGAGACTAAAATCAGATATGGGTTCCATTTAAAAAAATATAAGTTTGTGTTATATCTCGAAAACTTACAGATATAAAAATTAATTTCGTACGCCACTGGTTAGCTAATAAAAATATCTATCTTTTATATTTGAAATGTTTTTCTTAATTACTAATAGTTTAGAAGTTATTTGAAAAAGAAAAAATCAACAATATTCAGTTTTGCGTCATTATCTAGTGCCCTATGAGAATTTTTGGAAAAACAAAAGCACATCTGAGATGGCCTCCCAAACGCGCACAAAAAGTTCCATTTAACCGACATCATATCTCTTATAGTTCTCGAGATCCCAATGGTGGCACCTCTAAATGGGACACACTGTATATAACAAAATTAATAATAAAGAAAATAACTATTTGTCTCTATTTTTTTCAATCACTCTGTATACCTAGACATAAACGGCCGCACATGATATATTTGTATTTAAAGTTTTTTTTTTTGTATTTTCTATGCTAGTGTTGTGAAAATAATAACATTGAGTGGTAGCATGAATCTTTATGGATTAGAAAAATACTTCCAATAAAAGTTGCGTACAATTAATTTTTCTATAACTTTTATTTAAAGTATTTTTCTCTAAAATAATCCATAAACGATTGACAGCGCTAAAACACTGCTAGTCATCTCCTAGCCAATCATCCTTAATCACTTGTTCATGCTAACACCCATTGTGCTGTGTTGACAGTCAATAAAATACACAGATTTTAACATTTTCTGTATTTTATTTGTAATGTTGTTTGCCACATCCATTGTTCTACTTTCAATAGTAATAGTTGGCAGCAAATAAAAAAGAGATCGCGCGACGTTCCAAAAATCATTTTACTGAATTCAGAAATTTTCAGATTTCGCCTGCGATTCATCCTAAAAACTTCATACTTCGTCCAATAAAATTATAACAGACTTGCTATGTAATATGTTATTTTTTTAGGAATGCTTTCCAAACTGGACGAATCTGTGGGACAAGTAGTTCAAGCATTAAAATCACGTCAAATGTTAGAAAACAGCATCATAGTATTTTCTACTGATAATGGCGGACCTGCAGAAGGTTTTAACTTAAATGCAGCTTCAAATTATCCTCTTCGAGGGGTAAAAAATACTTTATGGGAGGGCGGGGTGCGGGGTGCAGCCCTGCTTTGGAGTCCCAAACTGGTCAACCGGTCCCGCGTTGCTCATCAAGTAATGCACATTACCGACTGGCTACCAACTCTGTATTACGCCGCAGGTGGAAATGTTAAGTAAGTATTTAGCCCCCAAATATTTTTCCATATGATCCTATTAGATTTTTTGCAGAGATTTGGGTAAAATTGATGGTGTAAACATTTGGGAAGAATTATCACACGATGATCCAAGTAAAAGGAATCAAATTCTTCACAATATTGATGATATTTTTGGGAATTCTGCCCTTATGACTGATAACTGGAAACTTGTGAAAGGAACCACGTATAATGGGGCATGGGATTCGTGGTATGGACCCTCAGGACGTGGGAATTATGATTATAAATTGGTGGAATGTTCACAGAGTGGAAGAGCTTTGCAAAGTATTAAATTAGGAACAACGATTCAACAAATGAAACTCTTAAGGGAACAAGCAGATGTTAAATGTTCACTTCAGAATGAAACTGCTACTCCATGCAAACCTTTGAAAGAAGCTTGTTTATTTAATATCAAAGATGACCCTTGTGAACTTCATAATTTAGCGGAAAAGTATGTCATTATACATTATTAATTTTCTCTTCTTTCATGCCAAAAAAAGCTTTTACATCTCGATTATCGCTGTCAATTCTCAAAATAGGAACCTTTCGTACTTTTCTGATTTAGAATACATAAAAATTCATTGTTAGAATTTATTAAAATTAGGGTTTAAATATTTAATTTTACACAGATTCATATAAATTACATATAAATAAATAAATAAATATATCATCACGGCATATTACGCATTTCTGGGTGTGCCAGTATCTACAACACATGTAGACATCGGTAATGATGACGATATATATATTTTTTGGACGACCATTGTGATAAGTATGACATAATCAACGTAGTATCCTAACATTGAAAGTTGAACTTATCACATTAGTGTTACGATATATTTCATATCGTAATAGTTGACACGGTTGCTAGGTTACTATGTCATTATTTTCTGGCTATATGTATGCATTACTCATTTGTCAGCTGTCCGTACGTTTGAACCTAAATTTCAGTTTTGTAAAAAAAGTAAAATTTATTTATGCTCGTCTAAAAAATAATGTTCATAACTTGTATGAAATACAAATATCTTAGCTCGTGTGTATTGACTTGCACTCCGCTACGCGTCGTGCGTCAATTTACACTCGCATGATATTTGGTATTTTTCATAACTTGTTACGAAAATAACTATTACCGTGTGGGCGCTTACCAGGCGTCACCTCACGGGCACTGATAGGGGTCACTTTTGTGCCATTTAAAATTGGAAATATTTGGCGTCTGTCGGGATCGAACCGGATTCCCCCAGGTTCACGACCAGACACTCAGGCACGCCGCCACGGGACATCAATTACCGAAAATATTGTTTTATTACATATAAATCCGGGTTGTTTGCAATTTTTAGTTTTTTACTTATCATTATTATATCAAAATGAACAAATAATGTTCAGAACGGTAAAAATCAAGATATAGCAATTGTACGCATTACTTTAAGATCATAATATAAATAGAATTATGTCTGCAGGTTCCCGCAAATATTGGAGAAACTCTTAACAGAGTTGGAAAAGTGGAATTCCACGGCAATTCCTCCGGGAAACCAACCTCTAGATCCCCGTGGGGACCCGAAATTTTGGGATCACACGTGGACAAATTTCGGAGACTACAATTTTATCACTAATGCTGTCAGTTAGAATAATTTATTGTATAAAATAAGTACAAAATAATAAATAACATAAATTATTTTATCTAATTAGAATATGGTACACATTTACAATGTTGCGGAGCCCAAGTTGACCCAGTACTGCATTCCCTATAAGTTATTTTGCACATACATGAACAGGTCTCCTCGTCCCAGAACATATTTTCTTGCTTTTCACATTTGGATTTCTCATGCTAAAAATATATTAAATTTGAATATGTACGAGGAGTTGTATAAGATAATCTATAGAGGGAAGAGGGATGTATCTAAATGCTCTGTATATAAATTTATTTTTAAATATTATATAAAAGAAAAGGTTCTAGATTTAGAACACGGTTAAAAGTATGAACTTCAAAATTACTGGTTGTACAGAATTTTCCTACATCAAAAAATGGTAATAATAATGATTTGTATAATAAGAAATTCAAGTTTAATGTGATACTACCGTGGAAGCATTTACGACAGATTGAAATATAATTTAAATATGTATGTAGAGTATGTATGAGTTTTTACACAAGTACGCTAATTTCTGAAAAGGTTTACCATCTGTAAGCTCAGATATTTAAAAATAAAAAGCAAAAATTCATTGGCATTATAGAAATGATATTCCTCGGGGAAGTTTTTTCGTAATAATTCATACAATAAACGACAGATTTAAAAAAGTACATAATTACAGTGCACGTAACGGTTTATTCAAGAGACTAAACGGTCGGTCACCAACTACTTTTAGTAATTTGCTTCGAAAGTTGAATAATTTAAGAGTTTTGATGGAGTTTTTGCATTTAAAATCTAATCTATGGTACATTTCAAGAAAATAGCGTTTTCAATATTCAGGTATTGCACATTTTTCACATTTTTTCAAATAAAAATATTTAAGATTCATTCCAGTTAAGTAAATTTTAGTGCTAAAATTAAACGCTAAATTTGAATCTAGTGATATTTAGTTAAGAATGGAGATAAATAGAAAAGAAAACGGTATTTTAATAAATTAATTTTATTATTATTAAATAAATATTAATATTTCAATAGAAGTTTTATGAATTGATTATGTTCAAAAACTACATTTTAATTTAAAATAAGGCTACATCATTACAGTAATGTTCGTTTTATAGAGGCTAAGTAGGAATTTACCTTCAAATTAAAAATATAATTAACACAAAATCTAAGATTACTATTAAACTGACAGATAAATGTCTCATATCTTACTTGTACATAAGCGTACGAACAAAAAATTACATTAAGGTGATGAAATTCTTTTACTTTTACTATGAAATTTTCTTAATTACGTATCAATATTTGGTGTATCTAATAGTTTACAAGATACGACTATCAACTTTAATTTCTTAATTTTTTTTTTCTTTTTTCAAAGATGTAAAAGTTTGTATATCAAAAATATGAAAAAAATTCGAGCCTGCGGTTTCGACTAATCAGGGCCCAAGTTGTAGAAGCCCTATACTAGCCCCAACTGTTTCCTTCACTGGAATGAAGTTTAATATTGACAAAGTTTGGATTCGCGAATTAAATTATTTAATAATGCATGTAAAAACGATCGGCTTTCAAGCGCATCTACTATTTTCTTACGTGATATGAAGTATATTACCATTTCATACTGTTTTCCATTACAGTGTGTTAAAAAAAAACTAACCCGAAGTAGGCTATGAACAAAGAAACATATGTCTTACTTTATAAGTATTTAATTAAATGTCAGTTTGACACGAGATGTTAATAATGTTACCCAAAGAAACAATCTTATTTTAGAAATGGAAATAAATAGAAAACGGTGAAAGGCAATACACAGTCCTTTTTTATTATCTTTTCTCCATAAAACTACATTTCAAGATCAATTTTGACAACTTGACTATTGAACTGAATAATGATCATACACGTTTCTCAGTTCATAGCTTACTCCGAGTTAAGATTTTTTTTTGAACACACTGTATTAATACTGTAGTACGTTCATGTAAAAAAAAAACTTTATTAAATTTTTTTGGAAGAGTTTTAAAATTGAAAACAAATTCCTATGCTTTGAAAAAGTGACATATCTGTTTTTTTCCTTCTATCAACAAATTATTAGTATGAGAATAAAATAAAAATTAGTGTAACGAATATATAAAAGAGTATAAACGGGATAAGTGAATCTAAAATATATAAATACAGAGTTTTCCACATAACGAATCTCACAAGGGGATCTCGAGAATTTTACAAAATAATTAAATTAAATTATATGTACTCTTATACTTACCAAATTTATACACTCACAAGCGCATGCACTAGTGTTAAATCGTTTTCCCAGTCTATCACAATGTGCTTTGCTCTTTGCACATCTACATTTGCACTCCAAGTGTTCGACAACATTGAGCCAGGTACATGTATGGGTTTTATGGATATGGTTAATGAGTTGCACAGGAACTGTGACGTTGCCTTTCTTAGTGGGAATACAGGATTTCATTCCCTGACAACCGCTCTCGTAACATCGCTTCACCACCACGTGCGACGGCATCATCTGTAAAGAGGATGGCATGATGGAATCTTTGAATACATAAGAGATAAGTTGATTAACTTCAACGTCGTTTTCGCTGGAATGAATCTGGACTACTGCTTCACGAGGCTTGCATCTTAATGCCATGCTGAGACGTTTGTAATTTTGACTAAATGTTCTATCCATACAACTCACTAAAACAGAAAAAAATGTTAGTAATTCAGTTAAACATCCAAGAAAATTAAACGAGAAATACTGCGGATAAGATTTTTTTAAATAAATCGCTGCATGGAATGTAAAATACTTTGTGTCTCATTTCCATTATGACTCAAACATTTTAGTTAATATATAAAAAATATGACAAAATGTTAAGGAATTAAACGCATTATTAATATATAATGTGTGTAATTTTTACAAAAAAAAAAATATGAAATAAATATTTAAAAATTAATTATATTACTAGAGAAACATTTATTCCTTTAAAAGGACTCAAAATTAGAACAATATTAATACTGTGAACAAATTAATATTTAAAACGATAAATCTACATTGTTACAAAGTGAAAAGTATTATTCTATGCAGCCGAAATGTATCGCGCATTTCTCAACCATCTGTACTATTCATGCATGATACTAATTTTTGTCAGTGCAAGAAAGATAAAGTGAACATCTTATCATGCATTTAATAAAAATTATAAACCTTCTATCGTATTATGCACATTTAATTTACTATAAAATTTTTGAGTACCAAATTCATAATTTTCAACAACTTCAGAATTACTTGTACTTTGCCGCCGCCGAATTAACTTGTCGTGGTAACAATTAACAAGAAAGAAGCAAAGTATAAAAACCAAACAGCGCGCAAAATACTGAACCATTGTTATGGATGAGCAAACGCCGAAGGCACAACTGAATTCAACTAATGTCGCTCGCTGGTTTTAATTTTTCTGGCCGGAAACAAAGTTTTGTGAAATGTGGTAAAGTTTACTTTATTATCTCACCAAATAATCTCTGCGTAAGATTTGCGGCTTATAAACGAGAACTCTTTCTGTTTATTTGACTTTTCTATTTACACAGATGAATTTTAATAAAAGCATTATTTATTATGTTTTTTTTATATATAAATTTTTACCCGAGTTTACTTTAAAGACGTCATTGATTCTACGTCATATCCATAAAAAATTGTACTGTTTATTATTTTCTCACAAAAAATAAACTTTTCGCAAAATTACATAACGCCATTGTTTTAATGAGAAGATATGATAATTAGGGCATTATCAAAACATGGAAATTCGATACAGATGTAGGAAATAAAATAGAGGAATTAGGAAATGACATTTTACAGAACCGAATTTACTTATATGTGAAACAATGCACAGGAATACCACTTTTTTCTAGACAAACTATATTATATTTCATGTACTCGTAATTGTTTTTAGTTGTCTGTCCTATTATGTACGAGTATAATACAAATAGATGAATTTTTTATATTAGCTGTGGGTTGAAGGGGAGAGAGTTTCCGAATATAAGGAATAAAGCAGAGTAATATTTTTATGAACGTAGATGAGGCGAAATAATGTACGGCGATGTATGAATGAATTAAAGGTTTACGGCTTTATGTAAATAAATGCGTTCTTCGGTAACAAAATAACGTTATTACTAAAATCTGTGGAAAACTAATCGGTGTGCCCATATAAATATTAAAAAAACATAATTATTTCATAAACTACAAAACGAAATTAACGTTAATCCTGCACTGATATTCCCGTTTTAGAGTCCGCAAGCGCACTCCTATCGATTGCGCCCTTTTCAATTCCTTGTATCTCAAATGAATCATACTCGTTCACGTACACTCAAGTGATGGCTGTTTCTTCGCTCATCTCCATAAATATTCGCAATATAATCTACATTATCACTAAACTTAACTCTTGAAATATAAACCTAAAGTTATATAATACTTATTATGATACTGTGATTCAAATAAATTGTTACAATGGCCTTTGCTAACGCTACATCTTTGCTGAAAACACCTACAGTTCTGGAGCAGCTGTTAGAAGAAATAAATTTTCAAAGGACGAAGGAAATGAGACAACTATTAAAAGATGGTAAGGAGACATATACTTAAATATAAAATAATTACACAATTTTTGTGTACATGATAGACCACAAATGCTATTCGTATATGTTTATTTCACGTACTTATTAACAGTCAAAGAATCGTATATTTTCTGAGTCATATTTCGATAAGAGAATGTTGAACCGTAGTCTATACTTCTTGTTTGTTTTAGATTCAGGATTCGTAATGCTTCAAGGAACAACATACTGGACAGATCTCTTCGTACGTCATTTTCTCTTCCAAAACGAACAAACTATTGACTGCGATGATTTGTTATTCTTCGTAAGGAAGAAACACGTAAAAGGAACATCGAGATATTTACCCAAATTCGAGGTAAAAATACACCACAGTTTATTTATTCTTTAGTTATTCCCCGAATATTGTTTATTTATAATACATTTATCTAAATATGTTGCCAATTACAAGAATATAAACATTCGTAATAAATTCAAAATATTGCACAGTTTTTAACGTGAACGAGAAAAAATGAATCTTAAAAAATAAACTACGGAAAAATACGAAAGTGTGAAATTCTTTATTAATGAAACATTTTAACGTGAGGCGCATAATTTTTTTCAAAAATGTAAAGAAGTAAAGCAGTGTTCAAGTATTATCAAAATTACTTTCCTTTGTATCTGTTAGTAAAAAATAAATAAACGTAGGAATTAGCATTTTTTTAATAAATCTTAAACCATTCAAGATTTAAAATAGTACATTAGAAAATCAGTATCATAAGGAAAATCTGTTAACAGGCCTTATGAAACATGTTTTTTTTTTATAATATTTTTGTATTAATGTAATTTTACAATGCCATTTTTAAAAATGCGACTTGTCAAAAATGTGGCTTGGTGTTTTTTTGTTAGTTATGTTGGTAGCGCTTCCCCCTAACAAATGAAATTTCATATTTTGACAATTTGTGTATTGTGTGTTGTGAATTTTGTCTGATTGTATCAAACAATGCGCTTATAGATTTTCTCAACGACGTATTACCAGTGCTTTTATAGACATAAGAACACCGAAATAGAAAAATGAAATTTATCAAAATTTATATTAAATTCAAATTTTGCACACTTATATTTTCACCGTAAGTGGGTTTATCTGTACAAGAACAATTCCTAATTAAAATTAGTACATAGAGAACTGATATTTTATATAATAATATTGTTTATTTTTCTGTATAATGAAGTTTATATCACAAGCTGGACAAAGTACTAGACAAAAGTACTCGGGTACACAGTACAAGTTAAAGAAATGAAAAGTAAACTAATTTATCAGTAATAACACCAAAAATTCAACTAGTGGTTCTCAAACTGTAGAACAAAATTATATATCTAAATGGTACCCCGTATATTTTCTTAGTTCATTATATAGAGAATATTTTTCTGATTTCATTAATATAAATATTGTGTGGGGTTGTATAACAATTAGTGATGTACCGAATATTGATTTTGCCGGATAGCCGGATATCCGGTAAATTTTAAATCGGATATACGGCTGAATATCCGGTTAAACCGAATACTTGTTTTGAAAGAAATCCTGCATATTTTTGTGCAATAAATAAAGGAGATCAACCTTACTTCTGCAAGCACAGTCCGGATGCACCGAAAGACAGAACAGCGATTGTTTGTTTAGTGGTTTAATATGTAAAAATACTAACTCAACTAAAAACAATACTCCATTGCCCAAATCTGTAGAATATTCAATTAACAAAATATTGTTCTCAAAGACAGGTAATCTCTATGAAAAGAAAAGAAGCCGCCTGTCTCCTGAAAGCAATTATGACTTTTTGATACCACGAATTGCTTCAAAATTAAACGAACTTTCATTTAAAAATATTTATAAAAATTGGTTTATCGGCCTATTATATCTATTCTTTCATTCTATAAGGAATCTTGACATACTCTTCTAAATTTTCGAGATTCGTCCAATTCATGGACGAGATTGGCGGTATTTCTGAAGGGTATATGATGAAATATATGTTTAGCAAGTGTGTGTTTAGTTGACTCTAATACTGTACATCTAGGGCATATAAAATGAACCCCCTTTCTTTTTATACCTATTTTAGATATTGACGGAGTCTTTTCCTCCTTATAATGACATCTCGACTTGTCCAAGTACGAATTTTAGATTTTCCGCATTCAAGGACAGCGTCAACTTAACGTGCAGCAGCTATATCTATAATTTGAAATATTTAATTAATGATAAAATAAGAAATATTTAATGTACTTTCTAGAAAAAGCCTTCAGTAATGTGTCTGGATTTTTGATTCTGACATTTATGTCAATTACAAACATTTTAATTTTTCATCTGGTTTCCATGGGCATTTTAATTCATTATAAAATGAATTATTGTTTATATTCTCTAAATCTATAGACATAAATTTCCAAAAAATAATATTTAGAAGATTTTTTTAAGAAGGTATTACTTCCGGTTGTCCAATTGTTACCAAAACCTTTTCAGCTCTTCCCATTAATGTCAGATTAAGGAATACGTAGTGAAATTGGTCTTTAGTCTTATAGAATTTCTTTTTGAAATTCGACGTTTATCTCTGTCAGTTACATACATTTGAAACCTGAATAGTGTAAGGAATTGTGTTCATCTTTAAAACCTAGGCCCGGGATGTATAAAATAGATTATTTTATAAATTTATCTATAAAATATATAGAAAAAGTATTAATGCATACCTATAGAAAATTTAATAATCTTTAATTTTTATAATAACATAAATAGTGAAAAATGATATTTAAAGATTTTGAGCTTCATGTAAAGTGCCATTTCCGGTTATCGGAAAATCTAATGGCTTCTTTCTATATTAAAATAGGGTCCGAAATACAAGATACAGAAATTATGCTTCTCTAAACATGTTACTTATTTAAAAATATTCATAATACTTTTATACTCAGAGAAGGTAGTCTGAGTACTCAGAGTAAATACTCAGTACGATTTCAGAGTCCAGAGTACGAATATTGAGCAAAACATGTTGAAAGTACGAGTAAAAGTACAATTTTGTTAATGTACTCGAGAGAAAGTAGTGAAAGTACAGGGAACCTATTATACTCGTACTTAAACTGGTACTCGTACTTTAGTGTAAAGGTACTCCATATCCAACTCAGATACCACATTTTTCAACCACCTTTAAATTTGTTAGGGACATACTTTAATTGTGCAAAATTCTTGAGTTTTTGATAATACGTGAATAATAACATAATGTGTTGTTTTCATATAGTTATACATAAGTAATTTTATTTTTTATAACTATCCAATCGTTCAATAATTACAGATATATTGTCCAAATTACATGTAGAATTTCAATTTCTAATTCTCATATTTTTAATGAGAGTTGAAAGATTCATTTCCTCCCTACTAATTTATTTACTTAGATATATATATACATACTACAGTAAAATAAAAATAATAATGTATTAGTATAGGATTTAACAGGATTTATTTTTTATCTGTTTGTTTTAGACTGAGGTGGACGTTTTCCGCAAAGATAGCCGCAAACTTCCTATTGGTGACCCCGACATCGACTGGGAAGAAACCGTCTATCTCAACCTTATCATCCATCAGTTCGATTATACTCTAACCTTGGCTATATGCACAAGAACCAGCCCTAAAGAACTACAAGTCTTAAAGCGACACTCTCAGAAAGTATATGCATCGCCGAGCCGTCGAAGAATGGATACCAAGGGAGAAGTCGAGGAGATGACGTACCCGCACATCTGTTTCATGGTGGATAATTTCGATGAAGTCTTCTGCGATATCTTAGTAAGAGACGGAGAGATGGTCTGCGTGGAATTGGTGGCGTCGGATAGGCAAGGAGCCATACAAGGAGTTATTTTCTTGGGAAGCATAAGATACGATGCCTTGAAGAAAGTTTATGACGCGAGAGTAAGTATAAATTATGATCAATTTTTACTTTATGTAGCGCATGTGTAATATTTATACAGGGTGGTTGATTTTTTAATGCCCAGCTTATATCTGCTGAAATATTAAAGATACAAGAAAAAGTTAATAATACCACCTGATCTATAATTTAGCATAAACATATTTTATCATGGCCTGCTAATTTTCCAGAAAAATATCTTACTTTAATTTTTTAAATGGAACATTATGTATATTTTCACTTAATAAGGTTCAAAATCAGTGATATATAACTTGCCTTTAAATTATGTGTAATAAAGCAAATAATAAAAATAAACATTCGGCTGTGATATTTGTTGTGTACATCTGTATACATCTATTATAGATCTGATAGTAGTGTTTATTAGTGAGAAAAATGTTGAGGTTCTTATTGAATTAAGAAAAATTAACATCAATTATAAAAATAGTGAAAAAGTTGATATGCTTTGATTGCTGTTTTCATAGGTATACAGGTGCAAACAATAGAATATCACAGCCGACTGTTCTCATTTTATTATTTACTTTATTAGATATAATTTAAAGGCAAACCCATTGTAAAGAGAAATTGATTTAGAAATTTATTCCGTGAAAATATACAGGTTTTCCATTTAAAAAATTAAAGTAAGATATTTTCTAATTGTCCCTGAAAAAAAATGTTTACGCTAAATTATAGATTAGATTATATTAGAGAACTCTTATATTTAACTTTTCCTTGTATCTTTAATATTTCTGCAGATATAAGCACGACAATGGAAAATTAACTACCTGTATACGAGCCCAAATTCATAATAGGTTTTATTTTCAACAAATTATAAATCCTGCACAAATTGTCAGGAATTTCTATAAAATTCTTCGGGTTACTTTAAATATAGACGCATAAAACAAAACAAAAAAAAAAAAAAAAAAAACTGCCAAATGACGAGCTCGACTGGCATTTTAAGGGTCATCTTGTCCATGTCCATACTTAGCTTTTACCGAAACCCTTTATTTTTGGCATAATGAAAAGCAACTTCGTACTTTGCAAGAAATATGGGACAATACGCACTGAAAAATTTGACGGACTTAGGGATATAAAATTGCCTAATAGAATGAGCATTTTTTAAAAGTATTTTAAATAAAAGTTTATGCAATATTTTTTATAGTAATAAAAATATCATAAAAATTTGTTTTTATTTTCGTGAATAATTTAATAAAAAGTTTCGCGCCAGAACTAGTTCTGAAAAACATCCTCCTGCTCCTATGACGTCGGAGTACATACATTACGTCATTATAGCTAATAGAACAACAGTTTACGTTATTTATATAAATAAAAGTAGACGACAGTTTGTCACATGTTAAACTATATGTACTCTGACGTTACATTCTGTTTCAGATCACGTGACTTTTTCAAAATATTTCACAAATTTAAATATTTAATTGTAAAATATCTAATGGATATTTCGTGATATTTTCAAATTTGAGGCTCGTTAAACAACAATATTTTTTTAAAAATTAGTGCTTAGAAGTCATATAAAAATTCTTGCAACAGCCCTATTAAACATGGTATTAATAAAAGCGATGTAAGCCAATAGTAAATGGCGGTATACTTGAATAACATATTCAGTTTTTATAAGTTTAAAATCTATATTTTATACTAGTCCAAAGAAATTTGTAGAAATTTCTCACCAATTGCGTAGGTTTTATAATTTGTTTGTTGGAAATGTAAACAGGCCGAAATATTATGGGTTTGGGTTCGTAGTGGTTGGTGTAGCTCTGTAGCTTTTATGCTAAATGTATAGGTACTGTGTCAATGTAAAATGATACCCTTGAAATAAATTTAAATCAATAGCAATGAAATTTTATTCTGACAAACATAAAGGAAAAATGTGTAAATTATAAATATACCACTTCCTATTAAACAGGAAATTGCATCAACTTATTTAAAACGGAACATTCTCTATATTTTCTCTATAAGTTCTATATACAGATTGTCTCTAAAATAGGAGGACATGGCTTAACCACAGATTCTTGAGGGTAAAATAAGACGATTTAACTAAACTTACCTTCACCAGAAAGGGTATCATTTAGCTAGTATTCTGCTTCAAAGTTCTTCTTCTTCAAAAAAAATAATAATAATAATAATAATTTTGCTTTTAATAACCAGAACGCTTTATTTGATTTGGATAAAATTTGATATGTCAGTTCACATGGTTATAAGTCATCTTTTATGATATTTATTATTATTATTAGTGAACCACTAGTGTATGAAACATAGATGTCCCATCATTAATTAGACCGTAACTTTTTTATGGCCACGCCGATAACGTAAAATTATTTTATTTGAAATTGTCACTAAAGTGCACAAAAATTGTCATTAAAAGCTTAGAAATCGGCACAAAAGTAATCATTATATGACGATTTCATGTAATTGCAGTGTTGCGAACCTTATGATAATTACTGTATATGTAAGATAATTTGGGCAGGTGTACAATGTACAACACTAAATTTGTACGTAAAATGATAAAAATATGTACAAGAAGAACGAACTAAATAATTCCGATGAATAAGTTTTAGATAAACATATAATTTTGAGTGTTCTTTACGATAACTTCAGTGTCCTAGGTTAGCTTTCATTTTCCCAATTTTTCGATTTCAAATAAGATTTAATATGCACCTCGGCACTGTAGTTTCTTTTTATCACTCATATGGTTTATTTCCTAGGCACTAGGCCCTCGGCAAATAAATTCCACATACGAAATAAAAAATAAAATTTCAGTGCCTTGATACATAAATAACTATTTTTTCGGAAAGGTACATTCAATAGTAAACTTTTCTCTCTGTGTGTAATTTGTGATGTCTGTTACGAACCACGCAGATAAAAATAAAACCTGAGTAACTTTTTTAATAGTATATTGTGCACCTATTGCCCACGAAGTGTGAGAGTTTCGGCACGAGATGAAGTCGAGGGTTGGAATCACAAGTGGGCAATAGGTGTTTTTGCACGTGTGGCACGCTATACTTTTTCTACGGCCACACTTTTTGGTAAAATAGAAATAATTCATTTTTTAATAAAGAATAGAACTTTAAAATAATTACAATAGTTACTTTTACTATTTTACTATAATTGGAAATATACTTATTATATTATAATTATTATTAAAATATTTTGTAATTTATAAATCAAAAAATGTATATTTAAATATTAACATTATATTGCAGTTGGCAATGGTGTGAGAAATAATTTCTCACACTTTAACCCAAATCTGTGGGAAATGTATAATTTTCGATCTTTGTAAAGCATGCGAAAAGTGTAATTTTCTGTAGTGGTCGTAGAAAAAATAAATTTAATCTCGCAGTCTATCCAAATGTCAAAGAACTAATTTTTAATGGCAGTAACAATTGTTTATGGGTTGTGAAAATTTCCTTCTCAATATTTTATTCTAAAACAAGTCACATCCGTTTGTCCGGCCTAATAGTATTTCACTACCATTATTATAAATAAGACGATTAAATGTAAGCGTACTCCTAAACAAGTTGAGAAGATTGACAACTCGTTATTGTCATTAAAAATTTGCAGCCGTATGCATAAATTTTTTAGTGGCCACTAAATAGGTTTCTAAGGTAATTTAAAATGTTGCTAGGTAAAACCTTATGCATTTTTGCTATTCTTAGTGGCCACTAGTTAAAATTGTTATAACATCATTTTAAGTTTCACTTATGCATACGGCAGTAATGTTTGCCATTTGGACAGACTACTAGATAATAGTTATTTATGTATCAAGGTACTGAAGTTCTACTTTTTATCGCGCCTACGTATTCGGTTTTTGAATGATACGAGCGAAGCGTTTTCTGGCGGTGCGCGATTCTGTTATTGAATATTTGGGATTTGAATGATTCTGTGGTTGCATATTATGGCTTTGAATATTTGACTTTCCCCTGTTTACTGTTTGTTTATTCCTCGCAGAACTGCAAGCAGTTAATAGCAGTTGTGACGTCATACAAAGCAGAACTGCGATGCATTCCAGTTTTCTGATGGCAATAAAAAATCGTACCCAAACTATACCAAAATTCGTAATATGTATAAAAGGAGTTTTAGACAAAAATAAAGATAACGTAAGTACATCGCGGGACCTTCAGTATAGTGAAAATTAATATCTGCAATATCTTATTCAATAAAATTGGAATAATTCAACATTTGTGACTAAAAAAACTTTATTTTGTATTCATATTTCTTATCTTTGTATTTTCACGGGGAAAGTTCATTCTTTCCTGTTCCAATAAAAATTTTAAAAAAAGATTTAAATTTTCTGGTATCTGACAATAACAGTAATCTGGTATTCTTCTAGCAATCATCTCTAAGCACAAAAATGGCTCAACGCATGACATTCGGCCTGTTCTCCGGTTCTAGTTCGCAGCGCTGTGAGTTCGTGCGCATGAAAGGCCCCGCGGGCAAGGGGCACGCGGAAATGGCCGTGACCAAACCCAAGGGTTCGGGCGTGGAGACCCCCACCTCGGAGCCCGGCTTCTGCGCTACTGACATGTGGGATTCCGACTGGGATGAAGATCCAGAGGACTTTTACGTCTACAGAAGTCAAAGGAGGCTCAGTGATCCCTCAGCTAATCTCAATAACTTTGTAAGAGGTGGATGGAAGACAAAGATTGATCAAGCAAAGAGTAGATCAGAGAATGAGGGCTTGGATTCCATGGAAAATGGAGTTAGTGAAATAGAAGCTGGAGACGTCAGAGATGGTGAGAAGATTAATTTCAAATTTTTTGCTTATCATTCAAATGTTTGAAAATACAGAACTAGTTACAGAAACTAGATCGTTTTCTTTTTAATTACACACGAAAATATTATTAAACATAGTAGTGCGTGTGCGTGGCCAGTTGTGGTGACAGCTGTACAAGGTTCATTCATAAATTATTTATCGTTGTTCACCATTACCATAATATTAGCACTTGTAACGACAAAAAAAAAAACTTTATTAAATATATTGCCATTTTTCAAATAAGTATGATTAGCAAATTATTAACACTGTCGGAATAATAAGCCGTAAATTATTTATTTTTTGCACGATCGGGGTATTTTTACCGATAGAGTTTTCAAGGTAGTAGGCTTTATTTACAAATTACTGATCGGTAAATGGCAACCAAAATTTTTTAATATCTTAAAATAATTCGCAAATGTTGTAGGTAGGTACGTAGATCGTGCAAAAAAAAACTTAATACGAGTAAGCATTGCGCTTAGTAAAGTATAAAAAAATTATGGGAGCGGTAAAATTAGTGGCCGTGATAGTGGTAGTGGCATGAGTAAAAGATTGATTGCGTTATAGCAAACGTAATCGTTCACATCCAAAAATTGAGAAAATTAGTAGTAGCTCAGTGGCAGCGGTAGAAGTTTTCAAATTCCAACCTTCTACGTTGCCGCTACCGCTTAATATTAATTTCTTTGACGTTTTGACTTTATGATCTGGTAAAATGAATAATAGCAATAGCAGAAAGAGTATTTTCTTGTGTGCATCAGCTGTTGCACTGAATAAATTAAAAAAATTAAAAATATGCATATAATAAAATTTTCACAATTAAGAGTAAAAACGTACCATTTTCGCTCATTTCAAAAGCAAGTTGTGCCCACGCATTTTCTTTTAAAATTATTTTTTAATTTTTTTTTTTTACTCTTATCCGACACAACGGTGTGTATGTGGATAAGAGTGATTGTAATAAAATATTCCTAGAAACTATAATTTCAATAATTTTTCATTGTGAACGGAAATAATTTTTGCTATAAATTTCGTACGCTACCGCTGCCACTAATTCTAGCACTACCGCATTTTTTTTTATTCTGAACGGGCCTTAAAGTGCTCTTCTACCGGTATCAAATCATCCTGACTGCCCTTAACACTTAAATAACTATTATTAACCAACGTAATTAATTTAATTAATAATATTTTGTGAAATGTTTTTTCTTACGGTTTCGAGTTTATTTAAATATAGAAACAGTTGTGTTTCTGTAACTTAGTTCTACGAATATTTAACATTTGAATGAATTGTACAGAAGCATTTTTATTATTAAAGCGTGTTCTTTTTATCAATGATTTTAGATCAGTGTAAATATACAAAATTAAAAAGAATTCGCAATTTTATAAACAATTTTTGCAAGTCATTGATTGCACTATTCACATTTTTATTTATATAAATGTTTGATATTATTACTGTTTTGTACTCACGACCTCGAAAGTGATACATAGCGCATGCTGCTAACAATCCGAAAAGTCAATTTCCTGGTATTGTAAACTGGGCAAATTTGCAGAAAGCACCAGCTTTACCGAGTATCCTGCAACAAAATAATCTCAACAAAAACAAAATTAACTTTCTTTTTCTACAATCGTGGAAACAATAAGTTTTCCCAAATCCAAAATGAGTGCAGGAAATAGCCAATTCCCGCACTAGTGCGGGAAATAATTGAGGAATATATTTATTAAATTAAGTTGTAAACAAGATTTTTGTTTATTTATTTGTGAAAGCAAATTATCATGACTACTTAAAAATACCAATGCATAGCCGTGCAAGTAGTAGGTAATATGTTAAAAATTTAAAGTACATTATGTAATTTTTTCAAATTTTTGTGGACTAATCACTAATTTCCTTGTTTGTTGAAAATATAACTAATTTATGTGGTATTTCCGCGATTGTTATCATTTATAAAAATAAAATAAAAACTCAAATTCAATCACAGACTATTTACTCTTAATTAAATTTTTACTATTAATATTTTTATAAGTAAAAAAAAAATATTGTAGAAACTTCGTACGAGAAGATGTCATCTACATCATTCGCGCAATTAAATTTAAAACAGAGTTCATGTTGCAAATAAGTCTGCGCACGTCGTAATAACATGATTATTTATTAGTAAGTACATTGCACTGCACTACATGTTAACGTTTGGAAACGAAATATATATACAGGATTGCTAAAAAACCTTTTCGAAATTCACAAAATTAAGGACATGGTTCTTGAAATGTACATTTTTAAACTTCATTCCAGTTAAGAGGACAATGTGGGCTAGTATAGGGCTTCCAAAACGTGGTCCCTGATTGGTCGAAATCTCGGGCAAGTTTATAGTGCAGGACACCTATCTTGAGCTAAGGGGTAAAGGGAAAGAAATGCTCATATCATGATATTCCATAGACGCCGTCAAATAATTCTTACAGTAACTTTGTGCTTCTAACTCATTTGTGTACGCTTATGATTCGAGCGAAAACAAGACAGGAACTTAAACTAACAGCAATTGCACAGATCAACTTCCAATATAAGAAAGACTGCGTAGCTTTAAAACTTATTTGGATAACTGTTATGTGGTATATTAGGTATGCGCAAAGTAAATTAATTGTATTTCATGTGGATTTAAACGGAGCGCATATATTAAACAATGATTTGTACTAACATATTTTCCATAGTTCATCTTTCGTGTCCCGCACTATACATAGTACTATTTTTGCTTGTCTATCCATCCATCTCTTTCTCTGGAATTGCATGGGCGTACAAATTTTATAATATTTATTGTATAATTCTGTGGGAAAGCCTTCAACACCCTAATATTCAAAACCAGAATATTTAACACCAGAATATGTATGCACAGAATCATTCAAATCCCGAATATTCAAGAACCGAATCGTGCATCGTCGGAAAGCGCTTTGCCCGAATGATTCATAAACCGAGTATGTGGGCGGGGCGAGGGCGGGGCCAGGAGGAGCAAACGTTAGGTTATGTTGGTTAGTGATGGTTCTGCTGATACGCTTTCGGGCAATGCGCGATTCTGTGTTTGAATTTTCGGGATTTAAATGCATATTCTACTTTTGAATATTCTAGTTTTTAATATTCTAGTTTTGAATATTCAGACGTAAGTATGCACCCTAATTCTGTAATGTAAATTTACAATTTTTAATAATAATACGACATAATAATATACAGGGTTAGTTAAAAGTATGGAGACGGCGATTTATTGTCGTTAATATTAATTTTAGGACATTATGTTCAATACAAAAGTTTTTTAAGAAATTTGATCTACATTTGAGAATACTTGAATTTTATTTTTCTTCAATTGTTTTTGCTTGTCGCGTAATTTTTTTTAAATGGGAACCTATTAATTTTACTCTACCATTCGATAGAGTGTTTTTCTCTCTTTACAACAGTATGTTTTTTTTTTTGTTTTTCAATTTATTTTAATAACATTTTTACAAGGAAAAACACAGGTTCAAGTCAAACAAATAGTGTTGCCAGAAGTCGAGACGAGACGAGACTTGGGGCCGGTCTTGTCTTGGTCTTGACTTGGTCTCGACTAGAGTGGTCTCGTCTTGGTCTTGTCGAGACGAGACTTGATGTCAGTCTCGTCTCGCCTCGAGTCTCGACAAGACTCTCGACTTTGCTTCCATTAACATTTTTTTTATAATCCCATCTAATAGTACATAAAATTCTAAGAACAGCAGTACAATCGCGATTCAAAAATTCTAAATAATATTTGAGATATTTATTATTTTTTCTGTAAATATCATCAACTTGATACTTGAGCTCTTGAAATAATTAATATGAAAATATACATACATACCGAGTGTTGTTTCTTATTAATAAACATAAAATATATAATTTCAATTCCTTAGCTACAGAATAAATCACAGCAATGCATTTCTATTATTAGCAATAGTTAAATAGGTATGTATATGTTTAAATGAAGCAGTAAGTAAATGGACAAAAATCCCCAAAAAAATCTTCTTTCGCTATTTTTTTTATATTTTTCTAAATAAATGTTAAATAAGTAGATAACTAAAACTTAACATTTCGCGTATCCCCTAGAACGCGTACCACAGGTTGAGAACTTCTGCTTTATATCAAAATTTTGACGAATAAAAATATAGTTAGTCATATATTTATGTTATTTATTTGCCAAAAAAATACACTTATTCCAAAAACGTATTTAGAATAATAATGGTATATTCAATAAAAACTGTAGGTAGTTACATAAACACAATTCTCTAACAAAAAAAAAAACACTTATTTGAAAAACAAATAAATTTTAATAAACGTGCTTAAATTTATAAAATTAGTAACTAAGAAACTTTAATAATAACAGTTGTACGGTTTAACGAATTATAAATAGATTAACTTTCCAAAATCAGTCAGCTTTACTATAATCATAGAAACAGCTGATATATTCAAAAAATTGTAATTGACAGATGTCAGTGTCAAGTACAATATACATAATGATTGTTCGTGTTATAATTGTATTGGATTTATATTTTTTCCAAAGAACGTTCGGTATGGAATTTGTAAAAAATAGTATATGTTCGTGTTATAATTTTATTAAATATATAGATTTTTTTCTAGGGAACTTTTGATGTGAGATTGGTACAAAATTGACGGAAGATCTTGTGCTAGCCACAACAGATTTTTTATGTACCTACTAAAACTTCTTTTACATGTTGTAGAAGGTAGAGTTAAAAATAAAATCAAGCCATGGAGTAAAAATTGATAGAATTTTTTGGAGATATCTAATAATTCTTCATGTGGTTCCTCTTTCCACTTATGAAACCATAATAATGATTCCTCATAAAAATTGTCCATGTTATGTTTCATTTAATTCTTTATCATACGTTTATACTTTTCTTTATTACATGGTTTTATATTTTTAGGATGCAAAATTGTTATATTGACTAAAGTATTGTATTCGGAAATATTTGGATTTGGGTTGGGCAAACCTACCTACTTTTATTACTAGCAGATGTCTAAAAGTAGTTGTTATTGTCTGGTAATATGCAGCATTTATAGCACAGGCCGTTGTAAAATTTATTGTTCCATTATTGGATTTTTACAAGAAAAGAAATGTTGTTATTTGTTACCCATTTTTTAAAATTATATTATATTAGGGAATTGGAAAAACAGTTTGTTCTACACATTTGTGCATACAAAGTTTTAAGAAAATTGTTAAAGAAGGGCTTGTACATTACGACTTTCATATTTCTATTTTCTTTAAGGCTTTAAGTAAACGTTGATTATTGTTTTCAATTTTTTCATATGAATGAATTTATACAATGTATTTTAATATTCTCAGGGGGCGCGAGCGCCCCCCCCCCCCTCTGGCCCCCTGTATACGCCCATGGGCACCGGGCGAGTGTACTTGCATTTTGCATATGTTCTTACGAGAAATGCTTAATACTAGTTTCTTAGAATATCTGATACCAATTTTCCCAAATTGCTATACCTGTAACTACATATTTTAACAATGTTCCTTACATTTCACTTTGTTGAGATAAAGTTTTACTTTCATTATACATGTAAAAGATACATAAACTTTTATTTTTTGAGGCACATATTTTCCAATTTTTTTTTTTTTACTAAATGATACATTATGATTTTTTTGTTAGTTTTTAATGATAACACTAGAAAAAAATTTATTTTCATTGGTTGGAAAAGTATTTTTACATAAATTATGGATACAAAGTTTGAGAAGAATTAAATCTTCGTTTTTTTATATTTTTACTGTTTCTTTACAAAATAATTATGTAACTGATTTGTTAGTATTAATAGTTTGCATTATTTGCAATTAATATATTCCTATCTCTACATGCGATATTATTCATATGTTTCAATGGAAGAATTATTTAGGTGAATAAGAAGTACATCCGTTGAAAATGTAGAATATGGTTATTTTAAAACGGGAATTTCCCTAAGATCGTAAAATCTTTGTGTGCATTTTCGTAAAATTCTAAGAATCACAATAGATTCTTTAAAAATAAAATAAAAATAATGTATATTTGAAGGGAACGTTACTTTTGTTATAATATATTAATTTAATAAATAAAACTGAAGTAAGTACATTGCTAACTTGCAGAATGCACCACAGATGTAACTTTTGTGTGCTATTTGAAAATTGGAAATATTTTTGAAGATGTAGTCAGTATTTCATATACCCAGTTGTACCAATATATTAATTGAGAATTAAACAAAAATTAAATTAAAATCAACATGTGTAGTATAAAATAAAAGTTGATCTTAATTTAATAAAAAAATATTGGTGCATTAACATAACATATAAGAATTCTAAATTGATACTTCTTTCATTTCATCCCACTTACATTGTAATTTAAATTCATTTAAAACTTATATTTGGATTATTTAGATGAATAAGGAATACATCATATTTACATAAATTAATGTTTCTGGGACACAATTATGAAAGTAGAAATAGAAAATTTGAAAAATTAATATCTCTCTTATTTATTCGAATTTTCAATCAGTATTTACAGCAATACTCTCAGTTTTTGAAGGACTTTTAGAATAGGTATATGTTTAAAAAAATACCTTTGATCTGAAGTCGAGAGTCTTGTCGAGACTCAAGACTTTCTCGACAAGACTTGATGCTAGTCTCGTCTCGTCTCGACTTTTCTAGTCCAGACCAAATGATGGTCTCGTCTCGACAAGACCAAGACGAGACGAGACCAAGACCAAGACTGGTCTTGGTCTTGTGGCAACACTACAAACAAAAAAACAAACATACTGTTGTAAAGAGAAAAAATCACCCTATCGAATGGTAGAGTAAAATTAATAGGTTCCCATTTAAAAAAATTACGCGGACAAGCGTAACTCAAGAACAATTGAAGAAAAATAAAATTCAAGTATTCTCAAATGTAGATCAAAATTTCTTAAAAAAATTTTGTATTGAACATAATTTCCTAAAATTAATATTAACGACAATAAATCGCCGTCTCCATACTTTTAACTAACCCTGTATGTAAATAATACTATAGTAAAAACTATTAGTTACAACTAATATTGATATGTAAAATTAAGCAAAATTTCAAAGTAAAGTTAAAAGAATTTCTTCACCTTTATGTAATTTTTTGTTCGTACGCCTATGTACAAATAAGATATGAGCACAGACATATACATACGTATGGGCTATCCAGCGAATCAAGCGGTTTACGTCATCGATTTTTGAAATTTTCTTTATATTTTTAATTATATTTTATTAACGGTATTTTATTGTTTTTTTTATTATTATTATTATGTATTTGAAACCTTTAATAAAAATATTTATATTTGGAAATATTAATATTAAGCAAAATATTGTTAATTTTTGCAAAATGACGTTTGATTATATTTTTTTAATATTGGTAATTCTGAACATGTATACTAAATATTATACAGAGAATTTATTTTAAAATGCAACATTATGGTTCATCACTTCCATGGTTACTCACTATTGTCAAAAAATGACAGCAATGTAATATACAGGGTGTCCCAGAAGTCGACGATCAAACTAAATGGGGTGATAGGGGAGATCATTTCCAATCAAAATAACTATATATATTGTAATGCAATTGTTGATGGTTCAAAAGTTATTGCAACTTTTGTAGTTTCTCCTAAAAACGGCAAGGCGTCCAATAGAATTATTATTATTTTTACTACGAGACGTTTGTTTCTCTTTTTCTTTTTTATTGTATGCACCTGAAGGGTTCTAGTTTCTAATAAAATCATTCTCATGAACATGAGTACCTTCTATTAATAATAAAAATATTGTTTTGTGAAAAAAATTTCTACCGAAAAAAAAGCTACTTGATTTTAAAGTGACGCTGACAGAAAAAAATGTACTAAAAAAAAATTGATCAACTATCTGAAGAAGTTGTGTATTTAATGTAGATTTTAACGCGGTATAACACATGGGGATATTCAGAGCAGATTTTCTTAAATAATTTTTTTTCTGCAAGAAAGTCATTTTACTTGAAAAATACATTTGAAAAAAATTCTTGAATCATAGTTGCTGTGTCAGAAATAAAACAAAATAATAGTTGTAATAGTTTTTATACAACATTAAAACAAAATAGGGTTTATGAAGCTTTTCATGATGTTTTCAAATTTTACAAAAAGTGTTCAAAATTTCTACCATGTTTTCTAATGCACATTACGCATCGCCGAATAAAATTTCTTTTTATTGTTCGGAACGCCCGTTGATTATTTTTAATAATGTTGGTAGCCTCTCTTATTTTTCGTCGCAACTCTTGTTCATTCTGACTTTCTGTCATGTAGACTATTTCTTTAAAATAACCCCATAGAAAAAAATCTAAGGGGTTAAGATCAGGTGATCGCGGTGGCCAAGTGATAAACCCTCCTCTACCAATCCACCGATTCCGAAATTCTGTGTCAAGGTATCGTCTCACATCTACAGAATAGTGAGGAGGAGCTCCATCTTGTTGCAGCCACATATCTCGGCGTGTCTCCAATGTCACGTCTTCAAGTAGATAAGGTAACTCATTTTGCAAAAAATGCAGATAATTTTCGCTGTTAAGCCTTCCTGGGAGCTCAAATGGACCAATCAATTTTCCTTCAATTATTCCCGCCCATATGTTGACCCCAAACTTGTGTTGAAAGTTGTCATTTCTAACAACTCTAGGGTTCACATAGTCCCAAAAATGTAAATTGTGAATATTAAATATCCCGGTTCTACAAAAGTTTGATTCGTCGCTCCACAAAATCTTGTTAAAAAATTCGGAGTCTTCTCTATGACGACGCAGCATTTCCCGACAAAATTGCACTCTTTTGTCATAGTCCGCAGGTAAAAGTGCTTGCACGCGCTGCACATGGTATGGATACAACTGGCCCTTTTGCAAAACACGATGAACCGTAGATTTTGGAATTTCCAAATGTCTAGATATACGACGAACACTTGTTGACGGGTTCTCTGTCACCATTTCAATTATATCGTCTTCATTGCACTGAAGCGCATGTCTTCCTTCTCTTCGCGGATTGCCAGGGATTTCGCCTTCTAAGTAAGACCGATGAACATTTTGAAATACCCTATAATCAGGATAGCGTTCTCGATTAGGGTATCGTATCCGATACTCTCTTGCAGCAGCTCGAGCGTTCCCGTCACAAAACCCGTACACGTAATGCATTTCTGCATATTCTCGAGGGGTATAAGACATATTTTTGAGACCAAGAAGAACAAAGTTCAAATTAAAGGAGTATCAAAAACCAAAAAATACGCAAAATCACAAAAATTAAAACAAAGTTTAATAAACGAAGAACTGATAAATCAAAAACACACAAACAGTTAAGTTATTATCGATATGTCACTTCATATACCTTCTTTTGTTTTATTTCTGACACAGCAACTATGATTCAAGAATTTTTTTCAAATGTATTTTTCAAGTAAAATGACTTTCTTGCAGAAAAAAAATTATTTAAGAAAATCTGCTCTGAATATCCCCATGTGTTATACCGCGTTAAAATCTACATTAAATACACAACTTCTTCAGATAGTTGATCAATTTTTTTTTAGTACATTTTTTTCTGTCAGCGTCACTTTAAAATCAAGTAGCTTTTTTTTCGGTAGAAATTTTTTTCACAAAACAATATTTTTATTATTAATAGAAGGTACTCATGTTCATGAGAATGATTTTATTAGAAAGTAGAACCCTTCAGGTGCATACAATAAAAAAGAAAAAGAGAAACAAACGTCTCGTAGTAAAAATAATAATAATTCTATTGGACGCCTTGCCGTTTTTAGGAGAAACTACAAAAGTTGCAATAACTTTTGAACCATCAACAATTGCATTACAATATATATAGTTATTTTGATTGGAAATGATCTCCCCTATCACCCCATTTAGTTTGATCGTCGACTTCTGGGACACCCTGTATGTCCATTTTAAAATGCAACATTATAAATAGCATTGCAGTACAGGAGATACCTCCAGAACACATCACAAATGGTGTCAATTCTTATTACGACCGACTAGATCATTGCCTCAGTGTTAATGGGGGTATTTTTTTTTTAACATTTATTACATGTAAGTTATGAATTTTTGTAAGCTAAAGTTTGTTGAGATGCGCAACATTCATGTTTTGATTTTTTGTTAATCGCACGTAGTCTAATTTATTGGAAATTAGTTTTGATAATACAAAATTACAAATTTCGTATGTTGCATTTTAAAATGGACAAATTTTACATAGCTGTCATCTTTTGACAATAGTGAGTAACCATGGAAATAATTGACCATATGTTGCATGTTAAAATAAATTCCCTGTATTATACTTTTTTTTTTTTGTTCATTGACTAAATGTTAAATGCTCTGTCATGTCAAATTCAAGAGCTTGTAGTTAATTTATTGACTTATTTTGAAAATGAAAAGTAGATTGGTGGGCTTTTTCTTTCACTGAATTGTAATATTGAAGTAATATTTTGTTCTATTTGTTAGTAATAATTTGAAAATTAAATCTGTATGTAGAAGCGTGTGGCAAACGTTATACGCAATGTACAGAAACAGTGAGAAATTGTATGGGTATTCACTATTTTTTTTTTTTTTAAGGATCTCACATAATACTAGATAATTTGTTGCATGTATTACAAGAATGAAATTGGATATCGCTGGAAAAAAATTATACCGGACGTGTTACCTTTTTAAGAAAGAATTGGATTTATGAAGGCAACCCACAGATCATATTTTAATCTGTTTTACATGCTCATGTAAACTTTTCAACACATGACGTCATTGTTTCTAGTGATACTGTATTTATGACGTAAACCGCTTGATTCGGTGGATAGCCTATATATACATATCTTTCCTTGCATGTGGATGTGGATATGAGACATTCATCTGTTAGTTTCGTAGTAATCTTAGATTTTGTGTTAATAATTAAATTGTAAATGTAAATTCCTACTTCGTATTGGGCTCTAGAAACGAACATTATTGTAACGATGTAGCTCTTATTTCATTTAAATGTAGTTTTTGAAAATAATCTAATTCATAAAACTGCTATTTTCAAATTTCTATTTTCTTTATTAATAACTATTTTTCTACATTTTGTTGTACTGAATGAGGTATTCTTTTCTTTATTTGATACAAAACTAAAAAAAAAAATATTTACCGCGTATTTTTTATTTTTATTCAAATTAATCTCTAAAAAGAGAAAATAATTATTAAAAGTGATATTCTCGGGAAAGCAGCAGAATTACACCGCTTCTCCCCTTGACCACTGATTTAACACGTACATATGCCAATAAGGTAACAGTATGTTCCAGTGGCGGCTCGTCCAGGGTGGCAGAGGGGGCAGTGCCCCCTCAGATTTTTTTACATCAATATATTATAGATTAATTATTATAAAAGTATCAATTTGATCCTATAGTTAGCATTAAACAGTGTACTGTTTAAATTGAAATTAGCACTGTGCCGCTCAACAGCGCAATATGCATCAAATTCTGCTTGAGGGGGCATGCCCCCTTCAGAGAAAAATTATGGCATTATACTCCGCGATACGTTCCAAACTTGTGCAGTAACTAGTGCAGCGCTCACCAGTGATGCACAAGTGAGACGTACGTCGGGTCACGCAGCACACAGAGGCGGCAAGCCCCCCCTGGCCATCTATAATACTGATTTCTTTACTTATGTTCTACAGCAAATTACCCGTGCTAATAGGTACACTATATTTTCAGTATTCTTATTATTTTCTTATTCTTATGAAAATATGAAATCTATTTACCGGTTTGTTCGCATTTAAACAGTGGATTTATTGTTTAAATTATAAATATGTATATATTATATTTATAATAAATTCTATGATATTAATGATTAATATGGAGTTATACAGAATTAATTTGTGTAAAACAAATTAATAATTTAAAGTTAAAGTAAACATTCTGTAAACCTGATATAACAACATATATAAAGTATTTCCAAAAAAAATTATTTACGAATTTTAATAAATAAATATGCATGTATTAATTGATATTTTAATTTCCAAATTAATGTTTTGCTTATTTTTCAAGCTTGTAAATTAATTAATAAAAATAATCCCAATATCTGAGTGCAGAGCCGCAGAGGTGGCAAGCCCACGTTGTGATTCGGAAAGAATCGCACGTACTCGGAGCACTTCGTACCTCGCGTTTCGCGTAGTAAGAGCAAGTCTCACAAAGCACCTCAGTCTCAGGTCTGTCGTATATAACTTGCGTTACTCAAAGCTTGAATGTGTAGTACTGTAATAATCCAATTTTATTACTTATTCTTATCTTGTTACTTCTACTTCCTTCTATTGTAATATATTTTTGTATCGTTATCTCTTGTTTTTGGAGGTCTTCTTCTAGTTTTTTCTATTGTATTTATATTCTTGTTGATAATTAATATGAAAATTGTTAGTAAGCAAATCGGATTTCTAAATAAAGTTCCATGACCACAGATTAATTTGCACCCCCCCCCCCCCCCCCCCCGCTCAAAAATACCACGAGCCGCCACTGGTATGTTCCCTGGCGTTTGTTGTCATTTTAAACGTCAAGCGCGTAGTAGAAATATAGGTTATAGAATAATAAACGTTGCAAGTATGGATTGCTCCTAAACATATCGAATTTTTTAAATTTTGTTATATAAAATGTCGAATACCGTATTAATTAAATTAATTATATATTAATTACATTTAACCATATTCAGACATTTGTATTAATTTTTTTAATTAATATGCGTATTTATTTATAAGACGTAGTAGATCATATCATGTAAGATCTATGGCCAACTTGTTTTTCATTGGCTTGTACCTGGATACGTCACAATTTGGGCAAAGTTTTGAATGCATAATACCTTAAATTGTTCTTTCTAATCCAAATAACCAAACTTTTATACAAACGGTTATATTAAATAAAACTATGAAATGAATACGAATGTATTAACGAATAAAATGGACATGTTAATATTTTTTGCAATACCCCATTACGTGCAATATTAATATTTATTTAACAATAATAATAAAACTAATTTTTTAAATAACGTATCCTTTTCTCTATATCCCCATTCATAACTAAATATTACTGGATTCAAATTAACGCTTAATTTTTGAACTAAAATTTACGTTTTCTACGGGGTAAAAGGTAAATCAGTCTTCTGCTTCTGGTTACTGCATTTTTAACTGGAATGAACCTTTATGTTATCGTTATGAGTTAAAAAGTCGAATGTGGCCACCACACTACCTTCCGTCAATTCTATGTATTTTGTACAAATCTCATACCAAAATTTCCTTGGAAAAGATTCCATATATCCAGTAAAATTGTAACACGAACATACTCTATGTAAAATGCACTTGATACTGAGATCTGCCATTTAGAATTTTTCGAATATATCAGCTGTTTCCATGATTATAGCAAAGCCGGCTTATTTATGAAAGTTAATCTCTTTACAATTCTTTAACCATTTTGTATTAGAATTAAAGAAAAACTGACAAAAGTTTTGACCGAACATAATTTTGTATGTCAGTATGAATATAACAAAAAATATGTTGTTGTCAGTACAATGGGGAAGTTTAGTGATTTTTTTAAATTTTTTTATTCCATGGGAAATGACTTGAAAAATTATGTAACATGTTTTATTTTTTTCAAAAATGCCCAGATTTTCCGGAAAAGCCGATTTTTAGCTGTGATGACGTCGGTAGAGGCTAGGCGTAACGTATGTCGAATTATACACTGACGCACGCGGTTGCGGTTACCAGTCACTTGAGACTGAGGTGTTGTTACGACCTACGTTCAAGTGGTTCGATTTCACCGTTCTGTCTGAGTTTGCACATAACTGACTTGTGACGTACTTTCAGTATACCCAAAAAATATGAATTATAAATATATGGAGCAATAATTTTAATTTCAATTTCAGCAGTCATTTGTGTTATATTTGTGAGAAAATAGTATGGTATGTAGAATTTTTAACATGCTAAACTCCCCCATTACCTTTCGTCATTTCTATGTGTTTCATATAAATTCCATGCCGAGTTTCTTGTATTTGCAATAAAATTATTTCACGGACTATGTAAATTATACTTGGCACTGGCATGCTGCTGACATCAAATATTATTTGTAGAACTAAAGTGAGCAGGGAAAATAAATGTCTTTAATGAGCAACGCAAAGAATATAAAACAGAATAATTGTCAAACATGTATTACTTATAAATATATACATTTTTTGTAGTGGATGAAGGACTCCAGGCTGTTCTGCATGTTGATAAGGGTAGAAAAAAGAAAAATCCAAGGTTTTTTCCTTGCAGAATGTATTTAAAATTATTTATTTAAGTGGCAATCGATTTCGGACTAACAGTCCATCATCAGGCCGACGCTAAAAACAATATTACAACATGTACTATTTATTTTTTAATATTGTTTTTAGCGTCGGCCTGATAATGGACTGTTAGTCCGAAATCGATTGCCACTTAAATAAATAATTTTAAATAAATTCTGCAACGAAAATACCTTGGATTTTTCTTTTTTCTACGCTTATATACATTTTACTACGTTACGTTTTACGTTTCAAATTGCATAAAGAATAAAATATTCTTTAATATTTAATAACAAAATGTCAAAAAAATAGTAAAATCTTATTGAACAAAACGTGCTTTTTCACTAAAATCTCACCATTGAAATTTTTGACCAATGACAATACCTTCCTTACCTACAGTTGACGGAAGGTAAAAACAATAAAATTTTATATGATATATTTTTCTCAGTTTCTAAAGATACGAAGTTATTTGAAAATTAAATATTGGCCAAGGTCACCACAATATTTAACTTAGTAAAATTATTTGATTTTTTTGAAAAACAATAGCACATCTAATATGACCTCTCAAATATGAACAAAATTCTCTTTTAATCGAAATCGTTACTGTAAGGCCGCTTTCACACGATCCGACTTTTCGCCGTATGCCATGTACGGCTTGCATAGAAATTACCATTGTTTTTTATGGCTGAATTCAGACGATACGAACGTCATCGTGCACGGCGTAATGCCCGTGTTACACTAGCGGATTTCGAAGCGGTTGGCGGGTGCGGGTACGGATACAGGGGTGGGTGGCGGTTCTTGCAATCATACTGTGCGATGCGATTAACGCTACCGCCCCGGCACACACCACTGTTTATTAGTCTTGACGTTTTAATGAAGGCGAGAATAGTTCGAAACGGCAGTGAACTCCTATAATATGGGCCGCCTCTCTGTTAAATCTAGGTCTAAAAATTCCTTTTCTAAATAAAATAGATTCCTTCACCTGCAACTGTAGCCGCTAGCCACTGTGTTCCTATTGGTCAATGAGACACCTGCACCCGCCAACCGCTTCAAAACTCGCTAGTGTGATACGGGAATATATCTACTAAACTATATACCGCTGAACCCCTATCTCTCGTATTAGCGGAAAGTGTCCGGGAGATTAATATCTCCATCCTTTTCTAGCGTTTGGACACACGTCTACAAACGCATGCGCGCACAGGCAGTAGGCTTGATGGTAGGCGTCTTAGCGCTGCTTGAAAATCTTACATATGATTCATATGACATA
The DNA here is from genome assembly GCA_943142095.1 of Ophonus ardosiacus. NCBI lineage: Eukaryota > Metazoa > Arthropoda > Insecta > Coleoptera > Carabidae > Ophonus > Ophonus ardosiacus. The sequence continues at coordinate 20,706,522 of OW964830.1, read as the reverse complement.
TCAAAAATAAATAAATAAATAAATAAATATATCATCACGGCATATTACCCATTTCTGGGTGTGCCAGTATCTACAACACATGTAGACATCGGTAATGAAGACGATATATTTTACCGTGTGGGCGCTTACCAGGCGTCACCTCACGGGCACTCATAGCTGGTGTGGAGAGTGCACCACAGGGGTCACTTTTGTGCCATTTAAAATTGGAAATATTTGGCGTCTGTTCGGATCGAACCCGGTTCCCCCAGGTTCGCGACCAGACACTTAGACACACGGCCACGGGACCCCAAAAAAATATTTGTTATAATTATAAATTTTTATATTAGATTATTTATTTAATAATGAAATAAATTAATACAGGACATTCTGATTTTTCTCAAAAGAAAGAGAACACCTTCAGAAGATTAATAAAATGAATTTCAGTATAAAAGGATAAAAGGTTAAAATTTCATTTGCAAAATTTGGAGAAAGATAATAAAGACAAATGTTAAAGATTAGGAAGATATTTTATTTGAATATCTGTAGGGTTAAAATTTTATAATTGGAGAAAAAGATTAGGGGATACCTGCATAAGATTAGCAAAATGAATTTCTGTATAAAAGTAAAAGTTTAAAATTCCATTTGGAGAAAGACAATAGGGAACACCAATAAAAGATTAGGAAAATCCGTTATTTGAATATCTGTATGGTTAAAGTTCTGTTTTTAGGGAAGAAAATGGAATGCTGTAATTGAAATGTTTAATATTATAGCTTTATTCCTGTATAATATTATGCATATATGCTTTCATATATATATGATTACAATGAGATGTAATACAGAAATGATAAAATAAACATATACAAAATTCATAAACACCTAATCATGTGGAAAAAGCATTCCCTCCAATTCATTTCCCTTTCTCTGAAACTTCAAACTTCTTGACCAATAGAATCAATTAATCAAATGCAGTTGGCGCATGCGCGCAATGGAGGGTGTCCAAACCAGAAGAGTGCAGATATACATAATGTTCTGGACATTTCCTGTGTGCTTTTCAGCAGTATATAGTTTAATAGGTATATATTGATACGGGGCATAAGTTGTGTAGTTGTGTACGGCGACCATTTCAATCTGGCACGGCAATTTGCCGTGCACGACGAAAAAAGTACACGAAATCAAATGCGTGCGTTCAGACATGTCGGCATTTAGCCGTCCGGCGGAGGGATGAAGTAGTCTATGAATTTTATTCATATTTCAATGATATTGACTGATGTGAGACATACACATGTCACATTTCATAAAAAATGTTTTGAAATATACACGCTTGCTTTATTCCTATAAAATTAACTACGAGTTTTACAATGTGCTCACTAATAATAAAGTTAAGAAATGGAAAATTGTGAGGTGGGCTTTTGATTGACAAATAACACGACTGTCACAGTCAAGAATCGGAAACAAGGCGAAATGCCGTGCCGTGTATATTTTTGTTTTCGCCTTTTACTTGACGGTGCGTTTTCAAATTTACACGGCGCCGTGCCGGAAACGTGTGAAAGTTGCCTTAGGACCAGTTTTACAATCTCTGTTTAAAATTTTAACTATCATTTAAATAAACAATATTGAATCGAATTATTGACAGCAATGATAAAAAAATTTGACAGTTCATTTCACTTCAATTTTGTTTATTTAACTGACAGTTAAAATTTTATCTAGAGATTGTTAAACTGGCCCTTATGGTTTTCGAGATAGCATAGGCAAACCCCGTAAAAATTAATTTTTCATTGCCTTATATCTCGGAAACTATAGAAGATCGGACCATGTTGATTACGCTTTTTTTTTTCGACCCATTTTGGCCATTACTATAAGCCCTTAAAGTTTGTACCTGATGTTGTGATATATATATGCTTTCAAAGTTTTTTTTTTTTACTCTTTTTTAACTACTGTATATATATTTCGTTTCCAACCGTTAACATGTAGTGTAGTTGTATGACTTACTAATAATAAGATAACAGTTATTACAAACTAAGTGCGGAAGGACTTATTCCTCACATGAGCTCTGTTTTAAATTTAACTGATTGCTCGAATGCTGCTAATTTTACCCCTTTTTGCCCCAAAAAATGCGCTCTGCATGGGGATCTCGAGAACCATAAGAAATACGAAGTCATTTAAATTCTTTTACCTATAAATTTAATCATTATTGTTTTGCTGTTTAAAACAAATGAACATAGATATATTATATGCTAAAAAAATATGATGACCATATAAAAATTAAAACTGACATCATAACTCGAAATGTAACAGTGATAAAAAATACGAATCGTCATCAGAAAATAAAGAGATGTATTCAAAATCTAGAGTTATTGGAAGTTATTCGCAAAAATGAAAAACTATACCTAAAAATTAAATTTTCTCCTGTACTTTTCTTGTGACTTGTACACTCTTTTTCGTATTATTTATTTATTTATTTAGCCCAACAGTATTACACCAATAATAGGACAATAATGAATACAACGATATAACGATACACCACTATAACGATATTTAATTAATCGATTTCGTATGTCTTATAGTTCGCGAGATTCCAGTGTAAGGCGCGTTTTTGTGACATTCTGTATACTTTGTTTCGAGTATTCGTGTTGAAAAAAATATTATAATATTTAATTATACTTTTTTCCGAGCTTTTTACTTCCTTGTACGAAGTAAAGGAAGTATTGTAATCGCGAAAAATTTCGGTTTCCAGATTTCAACGGAAATATCCATTTTGAGCATCCCTAAATCCATTTTGACTAATTTCGTCGTGACGTCTGTACGAACGTACGTACGTATCTCGCATAACTGAAAAACGGGAAGCCGTAGAAAGTTAAAATTTTGTATTTAGAACTGTTATAACATCTAGTTGTGCACCTCCCTTTTTGGTCATTACATAACTTGCGGAAGTGGTACTTTACTTGAAGCCTGTAATAGATTTTAATGAAAAACTATATTAAAATATAAACCAAAACTTTTCAAATTTGGTATATAAGACTTTTATATGAATGAGAATAACGTAATAAATTTTAGTTAAAAAGGTCTGTCCGAAAGTGGTACTTTACTTGAAGCCTATAATAGATTTTAATGAAAAACTATATTAAAATATAATCCAAAACTTTTCAAATTTGATATATAAGACTTTTATGTCAATGGGAATAACATAATAGATTTTAGTTAAAATGGTTTACCCGGAAGTGATACTTTACTTGAAGCCTATAATAGATTTTAATGAAAAACTATATTAAAATATAATCCAAAACTTTTCAAATTTGATATATAAGACTTTTATATCAATGGGAATAACATAATATATTTTAGTTAAAATGGTTTACCCAGAAGTGGTACTTTACTTGAAGCCTATAATAGATTTTAATGAAAAACTATATTAAAATATAATCCAAAACTTTTCAAATTTGATATATAAGACTTTTATATCAATGGGAATAACATAATAGATTTTGGTTAAAATAGTCTAACCGGAAGTGATACTTTACCTGAAGATGTTATCAGTTTTTCTTGAAAAAAATGGTGTTATTTTGATTTTAATAATAAATGCTTCAAATAAAAGTTTTAGAGAATTGAATTCTGCATCGAAAATTTCAATTATGATTAAATTAGCTCTTTGTATTCTCTAATTAAGTTTGCTATGGATTAGGACAAAAAAGAACAAAAAAAATAAAATGTTGATGTCAAATTATGTCAAATACGTGCAGTTTTATGATTGGGTCTGTTATAATACATATTTTAATTATTAACAAAATGTGTATAGTGTAACAGGCGTACAAGGAAGTTATGTGCTGTCCACATCAGATATTTTTATTTATTTTCTGATGCTTTAATTATAAGGGTAATTAAATCAAAATTTGGGTACAAAATGTCATTAGAATGGCAGGAAATATGTTTGAAATAACATTGTGAATAGTGCATTTATAAGGAAAGAGTTGACACGTTTGACTGATCTGAATGTGTAAAATAAAAGAGTAAGAAGCAGGACTTAGTCCTCGTTAAGATGAGGCTCGCTTGAGTGTGTGTGTATGTGCAGAGTGCCGGACGAGTCCTGCTTCTTCCTCTCGGTGCTGTGGCTGCCTGAATCGGAAACGGGGACCCTGCATGGCGGAGATGTATCGGCCTCCGCCGCAATCCTCCTGCGCCCACCGCACGCCCATTGGCCCGGCCGACTGCCACTGCTCCTGTCTTCAGCACCAGCACCGCACCCAGCTTCTTTTACATCAATCCGAATACGAACTGCCTGGAGTGAAGAACGCAAACTTCACATTCGAGTTCGCCGATGATGCGATATCACTCAACGGAGAACACACAAATACCGACAGACCAACTAGCAGAAATTCAGACAATCCAGACTTTATAACAGTAAATGGGAAGGAAGAATTACCGTCCCCAGAGCAAATACAACCTAAAAAGACTGATACGCCTGTGAAAAGCAATAACAAAACAATAAATAATGTAGAGATAAAGATAAATAAAGATGTTGATGGCAATAGGAATCGATTAAATATACCAAACTGTCCAAAAACGTATAGTACTCTTCCTAAACGCAAAAGAGAGTCTGTTAACCATCGGATGTGGTACCGACCAGTCTTAGAACCTCCACACAAAGTCACGCCCGATGGCACGGACATCTACTACTGGTGCGATATGCCGAAACGAATGGGACAGGGTAAGATAAGGAATGAAACTTGTTGTATATGTGTGTCTGGGTAGAAATATTTATTTATATCTACTTAAATGCATTTCATTATCATTATTGAGTTGTATTTATTTGTGTGTTATAGAACTGGATGACGGTGCCTACAATCCTTTGTGGACAATGCGAGGTTTTACTCAAACCTTCCACTTTTGGAAAGAAAACAAACGGGCCCAATCTGTTCCTTTGAATGCATTCCTTACGTATATAACTTTACCTTGGTGGAGCATCGCAAAAGGTGAGAAATATTTCATTTAAAAAATTCAAATATAAATATAAAGGATTTTTGCAAATAACGTGTCCTGCATGGGGATCTTGAGAACTATGTATTGATACAAGAAATATGAAGTTGGTTAAAATGTTAAAAGATGCCTCCTTAAGAGGTCATTTCAACGAGTGTGTATTGTTTATTCGGAAAAAGTTAATAAATATAACCAAAAATGTAAACTTTGCAAACTTCAAAATATGAATTATTAATACTGGATTTTGGTTTGTACTTCCGTATGGTACTTTTTTGTTCTCTGTTGAATATCGATGCCCAAGGGAGTCTTATTTGAAATATTTTTATATTAAATACTTAAATATGTGTATAATAAATTTTGAACTTGGAAATTTTGATGCTATTGATCTTTTTTGAGCTAGATAACATGTGCAATATGTAATAATTATTTAAAAGAACAGAAATTATGATTTAAAACGATGATATTTAAAAATTTCGAATAAACAAAAACACATGATTAGTATGTAATCTGCGTTTAGCGATTGTTGACTTAATTTTATAAAATATTGAATGATTTTTATTATACAAGTACTCAAACATTCAATATCAAAACTATTTCCATTTTTGCTCCTTTGCCAAAACTTATCATTTGTTACGTAACTTTTAAATAACTTTATTTTTAGGATGTGGCTATTTATACATACAGTCGGGATTATTATAAATAGCCCATTGCGTATACATACCAATAGCCACATCCTTATTTTTATCGAGTTTATCCATCCAGTACATACGAATTTTTTTTTTTTTATTTGAATTTTATATTTTGATGTATTCTACCTCAATGAACAATCCAAATTTCAAAGTTATAGGGAGATACATTAATTATGTATATAATTATATATAAAATTTTATTATATCGAGAAAAGAAAATATAAATGATTAAATAAATGTTTGAAACTTGTAGATATTCTGGATCACCGTGAAGGACCTATACTAACATTTTAGTATCTACGGGTAAGTCTATAAGTACTGTTGAAGCTGCCATCTGAAAAAAAGGACATTTTTTCCACGGACTTTTTGTTAAAATACTCATTAAAATGTATCGTAACATGTGTACAAATGACGTTATAGTTTACTCAATGTATGAGTGATATTTTTTACTTGTTATTTATTTTATAAATCATATCTTGTACTTCAAACTGAACAAGTTTGAACTGTGATATGTTATTCATTTCATTCGATGTTTAAATACAAATTATAATAAGGCTATTCTTATTTTAAAAGAAACTTAACCATGACATTTGATCTATGTGACATATAGGTCTTCTGAGAAAAGATAAACTGTTTTCATATGTGCATCCAGTAGGCTGTTTCCTCATTATGATCTCATAATCGTTACGCTCAGTGTTAAGTAAGATATCTGTGAGTTAACAATGCAACGCACAATACTTATATTGTCGTTTGCACTGTTCGCCTCTTGTTGTTTGAGAGAACCCAGTCCTTATAGAAGTAGGTTCGCCAAGAAACCAGGCGATAATGGCTTCAAAATCAGAATTAAGAATGATCCTGAAAAATACATACCAGGAGAAGTATATACAGGTAAGAAATAAAGTCAATAATACTATATTTAGTTGCGTGTTTGGCCATTTGCATGAAGTTATTTGTATTTGTACTTCTGGCGACCGCAGTCACAAACTACCCCAAGTCAATTATATTTCGCACGTACATAAGTATTCTGTGTGGAACACTCCACAGCACCTTTATGTACCCTTGTGGTGACGTCTGGTAAACACCTCCTGAGTTATAAATATCGAAATATACGTTAAGAAATGGATAGAAAGTAGTGGTGTTAGATTTTTGAGAAAAAATTCAGAAAACGTTAATGTTTGCAGCAAAACATATAGTGAATTTGATAACTTGAATTTATTTGTGACCCAATTCAATTTATCTTTATCGCAAGTGACTTTATAACAACCTAGTAACTCCAGTAATAAGTTAAATGCGTGGTGATATTTATTTTTATTTGTTTTGAAGTGTTTCTCATGGGCTCAAGAAGTTACGAGAACGTCCAGTACTTTCAAAGATTTATCCTAAACGTTGAATCTGACAATGACCCAAATAACAGATCACCACTGAAAGTAGGTGTTTTTCAATTACTCCCTGATGCTTTGACAAAATTCAATGAAGACTGCGTCAACACTATTTCTGAAGTAAATGATTTAGATAAGACAGAAGTATACGTTATGTGGACCGCACCACCTGTCGGTTCCGGATGTGTTACTTTCAGGTAAATAAAAAAAAATAATATCTACTTCACAAGGTAACTATAAAAGTATAAAATTTATAATATTAAGTAAAGTAGGCTGTATTTTGAGTAGGTACTAAAACTTTTATTAATAAAAATGCATGCAAAACCTTGCATCCATTCTGAATCCAAATCTGGCAGCAAAATAATTGTAACAATTTTTTTTATCTATTGTAGATATTTTATCTAACATCTTCTTTTAAATAAATAATGCTTATAATTCTCTGAGCTAAAATCGTAAGTTATACTGTTACTATGGTAGAAATGAAAAGGCAGAAGACTTACGTCATCAAAAAATATCCCTAAAATAATGACATCATATACTACAACATTTACATGGGATATAGTAATTTTTTTTTAGGCAGAGTAGTCACGTCATCATTTCATTACAAAATGAAAAAACACTGTAGTATTGTATATGTTTAGGAAAACGAAGAAAATAAATACTATTTTTTGCATACTATAAGTAAAGTACATTTTAATTAAATTTACAATTATTTTAAAGTCGAACATAATGTTTTTAATGAGTTTTAATTTATTTAAAATAATTGTAGTTCATTTTTTCACCACATGTTGGTACTATTGGATTTCAATATTTAAACGTTTACATAAGTTGTTTCTCCCGGAATTGTCAAGCGTCTGCTGTCATTAGTTCGTTACTTTTTCGTTTGATTAACATTTGTCTACGTTGTTTGTTGTGTTTTCTTTAGAATTCCATTACTGTTATATGCAATGTTATTTAACATTAATTTTCTTATTTTTCATCAAGTGCTTCATTCACTCCCCGTATTCCTGCTGAAACCCGACTCGGTGTGCCCTACACCCAATTTTCAATACCATAAATTGGAAATATATTACATTTTACAATAATATTCAATTATTATTCGACTATTAAATAAATTAACTTGATCACATAAATTAGCATCGCAGGTAAATACAATTATTTTCTAAAATTAAATTAGTGTACCATGTAAACCTACTAATTTCGTGACGTCATTATCTAGTTACAAACTTTGATGACGTGACTACTCTGCCTAAAAATTTTAAAGCCTCATTCACAGCTCCGAAAATAAAAATAAAATTATACATAAAAATAAAAACAATAGATTCTTATGAAAGTGTTCACAGCTCTCGAAAATAAAATTAAACATAAGACATAAACACAAGGATTTGCAAATGTTAAATATTTTACACAAAAATAAGCACATACATAACAACTGTCATTTGAGCTGTCATTTACGATTTGGGAAAAGAATTTCAATTAAAATACAATTATAAAAAGCTGTCTTAAGACAAGGATTCGCATGTATGATTGCGTAAAGTGCTTTAAAAGGTATGAATTTGTTATTATTGCTTATTAATTATGCATATAATTAAATGACAGTTGATGTTTTATTTTCGAAGCTGTGAACACCAACGATAAAGTCTTATTTATAATTCTTAATTTCGAAGCTGTGAATGAGCCTTTACTTTTCTAATTTATAAGGCGCGAGCAGTCATGTGACTCAGTTGGTCTTTCTTGACAAGCATATATGGGGGACCCGTGACAGAATGACAGCTTAGATGTCAAATGTTATTTTTCATTCCAAATTTACTAAGTTTCCAATTTCATGTGATTTATTTAAATCGCCAAGTAAAGTCCACAATCCTGGTGACAAAGAAACCAGGTATTTTCCAAAAAAGTGCAAAAGTAGTGGATTTTTGCCAAAATTTATGAAAATAAAACCAGGTGAACTTAGAAAATCTTGAAATTTTGAATTAAAATTTATGATATTTTTAAGTTATATACATAATTACTAGCTGTCATTCTGATACGGGCCCCATATCTTCTTTTCAATATTTGCTTATTTGCAGGGCATCTTTTGCTCTCTAAAAATACATAATTTAATTAAAGATTGACAACAATAGAAATATTTGAACAAAATACCTTTCGAATGCCTTTCAACAGAATTAATGGCCCACCGTTGAACAATTCCCGTTCGAAATAGTTCACAACATTCATGGTTAGTTTCTGAAATTACTTTGTTAAAGCTGTGGGCATTATTATGGATGTATTATAGTATATTACTTATTAAAACAGACACGTAATACTGTACCACAGGTCACAAATACTTAACGCAGAGAAAACTGACAACCAAGTGACAATAGTGACAAGGTAAACATTGTCATACCAACGAATGGTTGAAAAAACCGCTACAATTATTTCAAATAATTTTATATACCTTAAAAGGAATAGAGAATGACTTAGAAATACTTGTAAATTTCATCAGTATATACGTTTCTTAATACTAGTATTGTTTGTTCTTCTGTATTTAAAAATAAATAATTTCTACAAGTTATATTTCATTTTATAAGGTTTTTTTCAGGTCTACGACGTAAGTGTTCTGCCATTTCATTTTCCCTATAGCAACATGAGCTACACATTTATTAACATTAATATCATAATAATCATCCATGACTAACTATGCTCTATTTTTTTTATCAAATGTTATTTTGAAATATTAAATTAAAAATCTGATGTGGCCAACACATTACCTTCTGTCAGTCCGATGTATTTTGTACAAATCCTATACAAAAAGTTCCTTGGAAAAGATTCTATATAATATACAGTAAAATTGTAACACGGACATATACTATTTTGTACAAATTCCATGCCGAAAGTTCCTTGGAAAAGATTCTATAAATACAATAATCCTCGAACATACACTAAGTAAATTGCACTTGACACTGACATCTGTCAATTAGAATTATTTGAATATATCAGCTGTTTCCATGATTATAACAAAGCTTCCTGATTTATGAAAGTTAATTTCTTCATAATTCTTTAACTCTATATCTAGTGAATATGAAGAAAAATGTATATAGTCCAGTTATTAAGTAGATTTACCCTGCAAAAGGTCGGGTATTTTTGATTTTTGGATATATTATATATTTAGGGATCCTAATAAAAAATGCAAGTTTTCCCCCTCGGAGGCGTTCGGGAAGCACCACCAACTTGGAAAAGAAGGCGCAAAAAAGCGGTTTTTTCTAAATATCTCTTCACTTATTTGCATTAGGGCAAAAATAGGTACTTTTGAATTTGTTGAGAATAAAATTTCCTACTACTTTCATCTAACACATTTTTTCTATAACCAATAGATAGCGAGCTACAGCGCTTCAAACAGAGCAAATTTTTGAAAATTTCCCTAATGCTTCATTTAGACCATATATTATTATATTTATTTAAGAAAAATTTGCAAATTACTTATTATTATTTATCTGCTATACATATATATTAATTATTGTTTATTGTTTTATTTTCATTCTAAAGACGTTTTATAGTCGAGGAAATTTATGATTTTACCTCAAAGTAATTACGATTACGAGAAAAGCTTTTAAACGGAATCCTATCCGGAAAATGCGCTGAAAAACATATCAAAAATTTCCGGATATCGGAGCACGGGAACCTCCCGCCAATTGGGAAAAATGGCGGCATATTTATTCGTCGTGGCATCGAAAGAAGTAAATTATTGATGCCTTTTTTACCTCGCTAAGAGAGGTATTGGATTCTTGCTAAAAATCATATATCCAGATTTAAGTGAATAAGCACGATTTAAGGTCCATATAAACCGATTTTAACATTTTTACGATGATGTCTCTGTGTGTGTGTGTGGATGTGTGTATGTATGTGTGGATGTTGGAGGAACGATTACTCAAAAACTATAAGACCAGTTTAACAATGAATTCTTCAATCTGGCACTCCTGGGAAGAGCTGAAAAGGTTTTGGTAACAATTGGACAACCAGAAGTAGTAGTTTCTAAAAAAAAATCCTAAATTATTTTTTGAAAATTTTTGGTATAACTAATTTTGAAGAACATAAAATTCTACATCTGATACATTTAAAAGTTTTATTATATCCTCTATAAGTTTAGAGATAAAGACGCTATAATATGTAGAATAACGGGTTGTAGTAAGTCGAGTAGGCTAAAATACACGGAAATCAGTTGACAAATTCAAATGTTTATAACATAATTTGTAAACGACAAATATGTTTTAGTTGCATTCTGAAAGCTTTTTCTGGGAAGTACATTTAATCTTTCTTATTGTTTTATTAATTAAATATTTAAAATTATAGATAACATGCATATCTCCATTAGAAATACCGCCAATCTTGTTAATGAATTAGAAGAATCTCTGACATTGAGGAACTTCTTCATACAATGAAAAATAGATATAATTAGAATTGTGTGTGTGCAGAAGACATGTTAAATACAATAAAAAACAGTATTTGGGTAAAGTTTTTTTTTTTTGTTATAAAACGACGGTTCGATAGCGAAGTGCAATGCAATACTTATATAACATAAAATGGACATGGCGAGAGGTCTTGTGCTGGCCACAACAGATTTTTATAATAATTGTCCATGTTTTCCTGCAATTTTTTATTTTTGCATCCACCACTCTGATCTTTTTCATATCAAGTATTACCTTCGAGCATATACTGACTAGAGGCCGCCTTACGGTGTTTGTTTTGATCGGAACACATACGGAAGCCATAGTGTATTGCGAGCTGCTTATTGAAGCCGTGGTGTATTGCGGACTGCGTATTATCTTAATATTTGTACTACCTTTTTTACAAAGTAATGACTAATTGCTGCTTTTGAAATATGTAAATCACCTTTATTTCCAATAAATTTCAGTCTCGTTACTCTTACGTCATTATTAGTAGGAAACCTAAAAGTTACACTTTGTTTAATATATTATTTGTAAAAAAAATCCCAGTTACTTACACATGAAACGAAATATCCTTACTTTCTTTGTATTGTTCATTACAATTTGATATACTCCGAGATATACTCACAAACTACACGCAAAAAGTAAGGTTTGGTTGTAGTAAAATGACAAGCTGTGACATATAACACAAGAACACAACAAAACACTGCCCGCAATTCACTATGACTTCCGGCCCCCCGCCTACATGTCTTCCGATCACTTCATCTTATACATTGGTATAGGGAATTACTTCTCTAGTCAGTATATGCCCGAAGGGTATTACACAATTTTTTTCCGATGAGCAATTTGTCATTTACTAACAAGTTAAACTCACATGAAATTCCTCTAAGATTTTAAACATCTGAAAATCTGCTCATTTCTTAATTTCTCATCAACCACTTTGACTCTTTGACACATATTAAATACTTAATATTGTTTATCTTTAATCGTGTCGAAATTTTGAATGAGAAATTGAGAAATGAGCCGATTTTCAGATGTTTAATTTTTTAGAGGAATTTCATTTATTAGTAACTCGCAAATTGCCCATCGGAAAAAATTGTGTAATACTCTTATGTTAAAGAGAATTTCATGCTGAATTCAAATTTTCAAACCGCGTTATCGTATCTTTAACAAGATCAGAGTGGTGAATGAAAAAATAAAAAATTGCAGGAAAACGTCGACAATAGGGCTGTTGCAAGAATTTTTGTATTAAATTTGAAAAAATATTGTTCTTTAAAGAGCCTCAAATTTGAAAATATCACGAAATATCCTTTAGATATTTTACAATTAATTTTTGAAATTTGGATAAAATTTTGAATAAGTCACGTGATCTGAAACAGAATGTGACGTCAGAGTACATACATCTTCAGCGGTTCTAAGGTGTCAATTGTATTGTCAAAGTTGTCAAACAAGTGTCAAATAAGAATCACGACCAGAACTTTAAGTAAAATATATTATCAATTTATATAATAAATTCAGTTTTTATATTTTATTTTACCTCAACTCTTTGACACACCTTATTTCGGTAGCAGTAAAACAATCGTTCTGATATAAATGCAGCCATCATCCAGCTATCGACCTTCGGTTAATTGTCCGATTTAGCTTGAGTGTAATTTGAATTAGCCATTATTACTTTATTATTCATTTACAATGAGCAATGTCAAATGTCAAATTAAAAGATTTTGTTATTAACATGTGACAAACTTTAGCCTACGTTTATTTATATAAATAATATGAATAAACGTAGGTGATGGAAAAACTATTTTCCTATTGGCTATTAATGATGTAATGTATATGCTTCTACGTCACAGGAGTGGGGGGTAGTTTTTCAGTACGCCAATCTTTTTATTTAATTATTTCCACAAATAACAACAAATTATTAAAATAAAAATTATTACTAAGAAAATCAGTCCATAAACTTTCATTTAAAATAGTTTTTGAAAAATGTGAAACAGGCTCATTATAAAAAATTAATCAATAATTTATTTCTTTCGATACCACGACGAATGTAAATTGTTATAAATAGTGAAACCTATTAGACTAAGTATTAGATACGTAATATTATTTGTTTTTTTAATTTCAATATCTTTCATATTTTTTTGAGCAAATGGCCAAAAACATAAATATTCCGCCATTTTTCCCAGTTGGCGTGAGGTTCCCGTGCTCCGATTTCCGGAATTTTTTGTTATGTTATTCAGTGCATTTTCTGGACAAGATTCCGTTTAAAAGCTTTTCTTGTAATTACTTTAAGGTAAAATCATAAATTTCCTGGACTATAAAACATCTTTAGAATGAAAATAAAACAATAAACAATAACTAATATGTATGTATAGTAGTTAGATAATAATAATTAATGAATAATAATAATAAGTAATTTGAAAATATTTTTTTTTTTAAATATAATAAAATATGATCTAAATGAAGCATTAGGGAAATTTTCAAAAATTTGCTCTGTTTGAAGCGCTGTAGCTCGCCATCTATTGTTTATAGAAAAAAATGTATTAGATGAAAGTTGTAGGGAATTTTATTCTCAACAAATTCAAATTGTTTAAACACGATTGGTGTGAAAAATTTCAGTAGCGTGCAAGATATTTAACTTAAGTAGACTGTAAACATAATAATGATTAATATTGCAGTCCACGCCATTGACTGGAAACTAATTTTATGCTTACCCATCTGGAGTAATTGTTAGGTCGCAATTTGGTCTTCTGCGCATATCTTCGTCTCGCCATCACTGGTGATGAGCACTAAGACCCGATCTCTGCCAGTGCTACCCGTGGACTTACGGACTAATCGAGAATAGATACCGATATCTATTGAGCTGCGGCTACGAAATAACACTTGGCCATAGAAAACAGAAATACTACCTGCATTTGGCACGGTCGATCAACTGGATGAGGGGCTTACAAATTTTCAGCAGTAACTTCCCGCTCGGAATCATCTATCCAGGGTGTATACCAAACCTGAAAAACCGGGAAATATCAGGGATTTTTCTTATTAACTCTGGGAAAATAATTTATAGGTAATTTATGGTTCCTAAATAATCTCAAAAATTACAAATTATTATATTTTATAATTTTAGTAGTTGCCTGCGTTGCTCGACGAACAATAGTTTTGTGTTAATGCGCTTGTGCGACTTGGGATATGTAAATTTAAATGAACAATCTTAGTTAGATTAGTTGCTTGCTAATATGATTTTAAATATAGGTGCATTATTCTTTGCCAGGAAGAATTTATTTTAATTTTTAAAAAAACTATTTGCTAAATGATTTATATGTTTAAAAATATATATTTGTTAAAATATTTTATTTTTAAGGTAGTTGGATCATGAGATTAATGTCATCTTCATTCCGTGTCGAACAATGTAGGCAAACTCTAGAGTTGCCTACTTTAAGTCGCGTGTGCATATTAATATAAAAAATCTGATGTGGCCAACACATGATCTCCCGCCAATTACATGTTTAAAATAGCAGTGAGCTTTAAGTAAAGTATCATTTCCGGTTAATCGTTTGTAAATAAAATCTAATTTGTTGTCTAATAAATAGAAAAGTCTGTAATACGAAATTTTGGATTGTTTTATTGTTTTTCCTCAAAAATCTGTTAGAGCTCCAAATTAAGTACTACATCCGATTTATCATATATTAAAATATAATATTTTGTTTCAAATTATATATGAGTTTTAAATACATACCAAATTTGAGAAGTTTTGGAAAAATCGTCACACACACATTCTTATAAAAATCAGCATCATCTTTTAGGTGCTCTAAAACGCAATCTTTGTAAATTCTTCGGCGTACATGATCCATTTCGTAAATGTGTAGTTGTAAATTAATATTAATTTACAGTGCTGCAAAAGTAGCAATTAGCAAATTTAAATCAGATCATTCTGTACATCTAACATTTATGAATGATGGAAAATATATTATTTTTACAAACCTTAATTAAATATTTTACTATTACTATTACTATTTACTATTACTATACAGTGTGTCCCATTTAGAGGTGCCACCATTGGGATCTCGAGAACTATAAGAGATACGATGTTGGTTAAATGGAACTTTTTGTGCGCCTTTGGGAGGTCATCTCAGATGTGCTTTTGTTTTTCTAAAAATTCTCATAGGGCACTAGATAAAGACGAAAAACTGAATATTGTTGATTTTTTCTTTTTCAAATAACTTCTAAACTATTAGTTATTGAGAAAAACATTTCAAATATAAAAGATAGATATTTTTATTAGCTAACCGTGGCGTACGAAATAAATTTTTATATCCGTAAATTTTCGAGATATAACTCAAACTTATATTTTTTTAAATGGAACCCATATCTGATATCAGTCTCAAAAAAATCATTATTTTTTTCTCTTTTCAATGATGTAAGAGTTATTATGTTTTATATTTGTTTTGCTCCTAAAATTTAATTTTTCTCTTTATTTTCCTGAACTTTCTTATTATTCCTCAAAAAAACATTATTATTTTTATTAATTATATTGTATTTGATCGAAATAATTTGTTTTATGCCTTTATTACTAAATATTTTTATTCTACACTCATAATTACAAATTACACTATAATGTGCCAAGGGCGACCAGATACAAAATATTATAAAAATTTGTTTGATACGAGTTTTGAGCAAAATTTTCTAACGAAATAAATTATTTAAATAGAAGGAGTATTTCTAAATAGAAATCTACCAATATTTTCAAAATAATTATAAATTTAATACAAAATAAGGAAAAAATAATAATTTTGAAGGCAAAACAAATATAAAACATAATAACCCTTACATTGTTGAAAAGAGAAAAAAATAATGATTTTTTTGAGACTAAAATCAGATATGGGTTCCATTTAAAAAAATATAAGTTTGTGTTATATCTCGAAAATTAACGGATATAAAAATTTATTTCGTACGCCACTGGTTAGTTAATAAAAATATCTATCTTTTGTATTTGAAACGTTTTTCTCAATTATTAATAGTTTAGAAGTTATTTGAAAAAGAAAAAATCAACAATATTCAGTTTTTCGTCATTATCTAGTGCCCTATGAGAATTTTTGGAAAAACAAAAGCATATCTGAGATGGCCTCCCAAAGGCACATAAAAAGTTCCATCCCAATGGTGGCACCTCTAAATGGGACACACTGTATACTATTACTATTATATTTAACACGGTTTCATTATTACTTTTAATATAATTGCTTCCTGTCGGTGACATTTGTTTAAATATGTCAAAACTGTCATTAAAATTATGTTTGTGTTTGACGCATAGGCAGTCTAGGTGATACATGAAAATAAATTATATTATATATTCAAATTTAAAGTTATTTAGACTTATTTACTAAATGTTATTATCGTAGAATTGAAGATTGTACCATTATATTCAATTTTAATTAGTAAAAGTTGCTAAAAAATTATATTCAATTAATTTTTTTACAAGAAAAACAGAAAAACTGTTAAAAGCTTGTATAAATGATACTTCCGGTTGTCCGATATACACTAAAAACTAATGAGCACTTCCCATGTTAGTATAGAATGGGAATACAAAATTTCAATTTTTTCTGATAGTATTTGAGTAATCGTGTCCACAAGATCCACACACACAGACACACACACCACACACACACACACACACACACACACACACACACACACACACACACACACACACACACACAAATGTTAAAATCGGATTCTGGGGACATCAAAACGTGCTTATTCAATAAAATCTATATATGCGATTTTTAGCACGATCCCTATACCTCCCTTACCTAGGGTAGCGGGAGGTAAAAATGGTCATGATGGGCTACGCACTTATTTGTCGGAGGTAAATGACGGTTCAAGAGCTGTACCTACTCGTAACAAACAAAAAGTAATTTTAGATAATATTGATAATCATTTTTCCAAAATAAAATTCAAGGAAAGTGTTTCGAAATTAAATATCATTCCGAACAGGTGTTCTAAAATACTTTATATGATACAAAATCGAAATGATTAAAGATGAAATAGGAAAAATTGATAAATGTAAAAATAAATAACAAATCATAATAAAAATTAATCAAAGAAAGAATTGTTTATTATTCCATTCAAATTATACAAAGCTGAGCACTCGAGACACATAGGCGGCAGTGCTATATAGCTAGCAACAATGCGAGTGAAAATTTCAGAGATTGAATAATATGATGATGATGAATTTCCAATTTGATATAATTTTGAAACCAGATGACGTTGTTTGATTTTCTTTAAGTAGTTTTTTATCCCAGACCTTCATTTATTCACCTAGGTTTTAATCAAAAGTTCAATAACTCCGATTGAAACTGGGAAATTAAGTGCACTAACGCAACTTGTTGTTAAGGTGTTATTTGCATGGTAACGTTTTAGACTAAAATAAATACATTTTATCCACGATAGTGCGTAAAATTAATCTTTAGTTGCCTGTTTTAAGTTCGTAAAACGGTTGTTTACTATACTAACAAGTAGTCACGGGTTGTCGAACAAGGAGTGATTAAAATATTTAAACACGCCAAATTTGTAAAACCAGGATGCATACGTTGTTATCATAGCAAATTTCTAATTTTTTAAAAATATTTATTGAATTATTAGATTCTATCGTAGATAAAATATTGTACGATACACATACGAAATCATCTTTAGTCACTCAATGGACGTAAAACCCTCGCTTCTGATCCATTCTTGACAAAAGACTAGCTTTGCGTACTTGTACCGTAAACTATTAAACCATTTAGAGGGGTGTTAAATAAAATTTTGTACGACATACGAATGTTAATTACATGTCACTTGAGAGAACTACCCCTCTCGGCCTGATGGTCTCGTCGGCTTATAATTAACTTATTTGCAATAAACACAATTGTACCATAAATAACTATTATCATAGTTACTAATAAAATTTAAGCTTTTAAGTCTCATTACCAATATATCTGATAGCAAATATTAAGTATATATTATTGCATGTTGTAGAGCAATGGTTTTGCAAGACTCACGTAATTGGTTCGCCGATGAAGGTCAGCTAAGTAAAACCTTATGCGAACAGACTGACAAAGACATCAAATTCGACGAAGAGGACTGTTGTGCTTGTGATGAAGCCAAGTACAGCGTGATATTTGAAGGAATTTGGTCCAATGAAACCCATCCAAGAGACTTCCCAACGTCTTTGTGGCTGACACACTTTTCCGATGTTATCGGGGCAACTCATGTTCGCAACTTTAGTTTCTGGGGTGAAGGACACATTGCCACAGACGGATTTAGAAGTCTTGCTGAATGGGGATCACCAAGATTACTGGAAAGCGAACTGAAAGCGAAGAGCAGATTCTTAAAGAATATTGTAAAGGCTCCAGGATTGTGGTATCCGAATGTAAATGCAAATACTACAGCTATATTTAGAGTAGACAGGAAGAGACATCTTGTGAGTTTAGCTTCAATGCTGGGGCCTTCCCCAGACTGGGTTGTTGGTGTGAATGGGTTGAATTTATGCCTGAAGAACTGTACCTGGATGGAAAATTTAATTGTTGATTTGTATCCTTGGGATGCAGGCACTGATAGTGGAATTACTTACATGGTACATTATCACATATAAATGTATGTATATAAATATTTTGATAATAGATTGTTTTAGTCGCCTAACGCTGAGACAAACCCTAGAGAAAAAATGTACCGTATCACTACAATGTATCCAGAAGATCCCAGGCAACCATTCTATGATATAAATAAAAAAGAAATTTATCCATTAGCTAGGTTTTACTTCACAAGAGAAAAAATTATTCCGAAAAGCTGCGATGAAGAGTTTCTTACTTTACAAATAGAAATTAATGAAGATAATGAAGAAGATACCGCCAAACGTAAGTAACCAGTGGATTCAATTAAGTAATATATATTTGACCTAATCCCTTTTTCCTTGGAACATTTGTTCTAATGAATGTTACAAAATCTTTGAACTATAGAATTTTCAGTATTCTAAAAAGTATCCTTATAATAATACAAATTCGTATTTTTTATTCATCGTTTACTAAATAGAACTCTGTGAAAGTATAAATTCTTTCTTTCTTTACATTCGCACAAACTACCTGACTATTTTAGAGGGGTATTATAAAATTTATCACTGTTTACAGACTGCTGTAAAGATAAACAGGTCCCCACTTTAACGGTTTGAATTTGAATTCAATTCCAGATGTTTGCCTTCACATTCAAAATGAAGAATCGGATGCAGTCTTAAAATTTGGATCCGGATCCGTAAACAAAACATTGAATCCAGATCCAAATCCGAATTAAATTTACGGATATCCGCTTCATTATCCGAACATGGGATATCCGCTTCAATATGCGAGGAACCGGATATTTTGAAATCTAGATATTCGGATCTAAGTTTTGTCGCATCCTCGAGGCACTATATTTTTATACATTCTTCGTCTATGGCCTTCAGGTATAATAAATCAGTAGTCCGTCAATAATAGCTATTTCATTTCTGAATTTATAGTACGGTAAAAGTTCTGGTTTATACGTACCTTTGTTTTCCCATCCAAACTTCACTGTTTCCTCTAATTTTCTCAATGTTTCGTCTTTGCATTGTGTTTTTTATTTCTTCTCCAAGTTTCTTCTAAGCTTTCTTTTTCAGTTTGTGAATATAGGTTTACGGTTTCGCTTGGATACTTAGAACAATATAATACAAATATCTATCGTCCAGTAGACCTCCTAACCCGTAACAACTTGCATCTGCAGATACCCTCGTATCTC
Source organism: Ophonus ardosiacus (assembly GCA_943142095.1). Taxonomy (NCBI): domain Eukaryota; kingdom Metazoa; phylum Arthropoda; class Insecta; order Coleoptera; family Carabidae; genus Ophonus; species Ophonus ardosiacus. The sequence continues at coordinate 20,686,302 of OW964830.1, read as the reverse complement.
TGTTAACCTCATATGTCTTGAGCGTCTTCCCATGTAAACTGAATATTTTTCTTCAGTAATGCATGCGTTTTCTCAGAAACGTTGGTTACAAATTTTGATAAATAGTTGATCATACCTAAAAATGTTTATATTTCTTTTACTGAAGTAGGTTTTTTAAATTCTGTGATTGCACATTGTTGTTTTGATCCGTGGACAATCCTTTCGTGTCCTAAAAATCGTAGCTCATTAAATTTGAATTTACGTTTCTCCCAGTTCAGTGTAATGCCGTTTTCTTCTAATCTTTTCAGCAATTTTTCTAGATTTGCATCATTCGTCCTCGTTTTCACTGTATACAATGATGTCGCCCATGTGAACTTAAGGTCCAGTGCACACGTCAGTTTTTTAACGTGCGTTCACACTGCGACGACGTAACGGCGCTGTAGACGTTGAATGCAAACATATTCGTTAAACTTGCGGCAACATTACGGTAGGTACCGCAGAACACAGAAAAATGAATGTAGTACATTTTCTTGAGTCGTTTGAAACAGGCTTATATAGGAGAAAACGTGTCATTTTTGCATATTTGATATACGAAAATTACATAGCTAAGAAAAGAATACGACAATACTGGGTTTATCTATTTACAGACAATAGATTGAAAAACTGTATATTTGCAACAACTTTTGCAGACTTATGAGAGCATTCTGATTAATTTTTTAACTACTTTCGTATGAGTGTACATACAATAATTTGACGAGTTTTTTATTTGCCCTATAAAAAGTTCAATGTCAAACTCTTCAATAGTCACCTGAGCCATATTTGCGGTACCATGGGGAGCTGCGGCGAAAACGGAACGCAGACGACCGTACGTTACCGCAACGTTACTGGAGTTCCGTGTGCGCTGCTACATTTACTTCATTTACTTACTAAGGGTGTGTTAACAAAAAATCTGCACAAACTTTATAACTGCATTATTTCACTTCTAAAAGGCAACAAATTAAAACAACTTTACCGTAATATAAATTACATTTGAATAACATAACCTGCATACAAATCTGCCGCAAATCTCATTTATTTTTGAAAGTCTAGCTAATATTGTCAAAACATTCTCATTTTAGAGTGGCGAATTTTATTTTTAGTTCTTTGTATGCACGATCACTACCATCTAACGTGAAATAGAATTCGGCATCGGTAATTACAAAATTCTTATTCCAAGGGTTAAGGTGCAGTTCAAGCATAAAGTTTTTTTTTTAATTATTAACGCTACCATTTTGCTATACTTTGATACAGATTTTCTGTTATTATTATATTTCTTTCTTAATGTACATGTTTACGTATATATGAGAAATTTTGTCCATATTTCGCAATAGATTCCGTCTGAAGATTCTTTTCTTGTTTTTATTATTTTTTTAGTTTTTTTTTTTCCAACTACCTTTGGCTCTTTCTAGTGATTTTCCGCTGTGAACTCTTTTAATTATGTGTGCCGCTGTATTCCCATTTGAACAAAATGATTAAGGGTGAACAATTTTCTAAACAATCTTCGTTTTAAATAAAAACTCCCCTTCGATCATTCCCTTTCAAGAGATTTATTTAAGTCTTTGTAGACAACTCATACGAAAGTTATATTATATTTGGTATTAGACTAATGTAAACTTTAATACAAAATGCTTGTTGCTTCACATATTATTATTATTTAATTAATATTAATAAATAATACTTCGTGCAGATTTTTTGTTAACACACCCTTAGTATTACAGATTGGAATTCCGTCGCTGCAACGTACAGGCACATTAAAAAACCTGACGTGTACACCCGGCCTTACACCTTTTAGACCCTTTGTTATTTCTTCTATAGCTTCCTGGAATACTTCTGGTGATGAGGCTAACCCTTGAAGCAATCTTTTATACAAATAGTGGCCAAATGGAGTCATAAACAAGTATACTTTTTTGAGTCTTCGTCAATTTCATGTTGAAAGAATCTGTTTTTTATGTCCAATTTCGAAAATACTGTAGCTCCACTAATTGAGCTAGTGTTTCGTTTCGACCGCTGATGGAATTTGTTCCACGAACAGTATACTTATTTACTTCGGTGTAATCCGTACATATTCGTATTTTTTGTTGGTTTCCTTTCTTTTTCGTCGTGCACAGAATTTAGTAGGTTCTGTTATTTTCTCGATTACTATTTCTTTTTCTAGTTTGTTTAATTCATTTTCTACACCTCCAATGAGTACAAACGAAATTCTTCTTGCCATTGTTATGCTATAAGGTTTTATTCCTTTTTGTACTTTTATTTGGTACGTTTTATTTTTAATTTTGCCCAATAATTTAGGGTATTTGCTTTCTATTTTTTCTTTGTAATCTTTCTTATTTATTTCCTCTACGTTTAGGTTAATCTCTGTTTTCTTGCTTTCATTTCTACAATTCCTAATTGTGCTAAAGCTGGTCTGCTAAAAGATTTTCATTTCAGTTTTTCTTTTTTGGTTTTTCATCGAGCTCCCAAAAACTCTTCATTGAAAATACACCGTCATCCGTGCCGGTGTCATTTTTAAAACTAATATTTTTACTTCGATAGTTTAAATCCACATACCTCGGATCTTCTTTTGTATTTGTAATTGCTCCTACTTTGATAGTTTCCCCTAAATCTATACTTGTTTCGGAAGAACTTTTGGCCAATTTATGGATTCGTTTCGTTCTGCAACATCTAACATAATGGCCTACTAGATTGCATTTTGAACTTTTTGTCTGTTTTGCTGGACAATTTGTGTATACATGTTTCTGCTTCACATCTTATGCATGAATCTTTTCCCTTATATTTCCATTTTTACTCGTTCTTTTTTGAGTTTTCAGTGTTGTTTTTTCATCATATCCATTCTTAGGCCTGTAATTTCTCTTTTGAAACTTTTGATTTTTCTTGACTTAATCAAATTCTGACTCCTTTAATTATTCTTTGTTTTGTTGCTTTATAGTTTCTGACCTTTGTACGTAGTCACTGTGTCTTTGATAACTTGTAAAGTTGTTAGAAATCTATCTACCCCAGCAGATTATTTATCTAAACTTTTTCAGTACAGTTTTGCATTCCAGCTTCTCTATATCTTTCGTACATTCTTTTCCAGCCTTTCCAATCGTCCTTGTTGAAACTGAAAGCTGCAAGTAATGGAACTCCGTTGTGATTTCCCAGCACCTGCATATTTACTATTATTTGTCTTAAATCATTGACCTGTTGCTTTCTGACTTCCATTTCTCTCATTTTCAGACATTTTTCTGACTTCCAGCCAACTTTTTCACTCAGTGGTTTTAGGTTACATCACTTTTCGAACAGCTTTCAACCTTTTTTCCGTTTCTTTTCAATTCTCCCTTTTATCACCTTACACCATGTAGGCTTTGGCCCATAGAAAAGAGAGTATATATTGAGATATTTGGCCTGTGGGTTATTTGGTAGATGAGACTACGCAGCAGGGAATAACGGGAACCGCCGCTCAATGTCAAAACTAATGTACCAGGGAATAAGACGCAGTTTACTGCTACTCAAAAATATAATTTATTTCAATATTTTCTACTCATGTGTTGTGTACTTGGGTTTGGGTTGTAGAAATAACCTAGCGAGCGACATCTACCGTATGTGGTGTGTTCTATTCTCGTTAGGCGGGAATATTTAAATAAGCCGTCTTAATTCCCTTATAGCCGAGACAGACGACAAAAATTAATGATCATTAAGGGTTAGATATAGTATGTGCACGTGAACTTGAGACTATTGACATATATCAAAATTGCGACTATTGAGAAACCAAAAAATATTGAATGTAATAAGCACGTGCTACTTATTGTATTGTACTCGTACAGTACAAAACAATAAGTAACACGTGCTTACTACAATCAATATTTTCTGGTTTGTTAATAGACGCAATTTTGACATTTATCAATAGTCTCAAATTCACGTGTATATAATAATAACAATAATAATAATAATAATAATAATAATAATAAATTTATTCACCAAAAGATCAAAGACATTGACATATGGTATGTCATAAAATACATATAAAAAATACAAATACATACAATAAATACTGATATACAAAGTTTGTACATAAATCATTCTTGCGTAAAACTACAGAATAGTAACATTTTTTAATAAGAAACATTTTTAGTTGCTTTTTAAATGCTAAATCTGAGTCAATGTTTTTTTATTTCGTCAGGTAAATGATTATATAATTTTATGCCTAATACATAAGGATTTTGTAAAGTTACATTTAATCTATATCTAGGTGTTAGAAATTTGTTCTTTCCCCTAGTGTTATAGTCATGTTGATTTACATGTTTTAATAATTTATTTTTGTGATTTCTAATGAATAAAATTAGTTTAAATAAATATATACATGGCAGAGTCACAATTTCAATTCATGTCGTCTGTCTCGGGTATTACACTTAGATTATAAAACCTAAAAATAATTATTAATACAGAATGAAAACAAATATCTCATTGATTTTAGCAACTAGAAAAAGAAATGTTATTATAACTATACTCGCCGTCAAATAAATATGGACTGATGCTCAATTTTTTCCCTTCTCTCTACCTTGTCCCTTTTTCATACCTTAGCATTATCAACATAACCAATGGAAATGGCAACAGTGTATAAATCTCCAGTCCATATTTATTTGACGGGAAGTATAATAAACTATATTGTAATAATTGTACTTTTTGTTTATTGTCATACTTTGCGATAAGTTCTTTTTTCTTTGCTTTTTTTTATAGACCGACTAATGCTAAACTTTTTTGTGGTCCTTCGTTGAAAAAGTCCTCATACTCTATAAATAATAAGTACGTAATGTGGTTTTCTATTATTTTAGCTGAATGTGCAGTAACAGAATTCACAGAATGGAGTTCCTGCTCAGTTTCTTGTGGAAAAGGATTAAGAATGAGATCTCGAGAATATAGACTACCGCAAAAAGCGCAAATGTTTGGGTGCAAACGTCAGCTTATCTTCAAAGAAATGTGTGTCGCAGATATTGCAGAATGTGAAGGGTTAGTAATTAAAAAATAGCCAATTATTTCAGATACAGTATAGTTATTCAAGTATTAAGGGCACTAAGTGCTTCCTACTGGTTGAAGATAATTTTGGAGATCTCGACTTCGTCTCGATCTCCAATACATCCGATACCGGTAGAAGAGCACTTACTGAGCGCAATGCTTATTACGTTTTTAGCAAGGTCGACGAACAAAATTTAAAAAATATTTGAAAATTATTTTGATATATTAAACATTTTTGGTTATCATTTTTAAAGTAAACTTTGATCGTTGTTTTTATTTACTTACCACCTCCTCCTCCTCCTTATCGGTCGATTGCCCAAGGTAACTTCAATTTTAAGCATCCCTTAAATTGACAATATTGCAATTTGTAAATAAAGCCTACTGCCTTGGAAACCCTAGCGGTAAACATTTAAAAAGCCAATCGTGAAAACAAAAATTAATATAAGTAAAGTAATAAATATATCAGCCCGACTTATAACCCGTTGCTGTTGCTGGATAGTCAATCTCATTTACTCGCAGATTCCACTAGCACTATACCACTGAATACGTAATATATATGTATTACGTATTCAGTGACTATACAGTGTCCCACACTCTATATATGTTCAGTATATGGTCTTATGGAGTACCATGTTGCCAAATATACTTGCTGTTAGTCTACAAGATAGAAAGAGCAAAATATATGCCCAAAAAGAGATGAAATATTCTGGGTACTTCATTGAATGTATTTATGACTGGTGTACTTTCAGTGTATCTAAACAGGTGGGTGAAAAGAAAAAAAAAATAATAATAAACTGGCCAGTTTAACAATTTACAAAATAATACAAACACAAAATATAAGTAGGGTATAAAAATATAACAAGCGTAGGTAAATGAAAATAAATAACATATAAACTCTAGTCAATTTAAAGTAAATAATATAAAACATTTTTGTACTTAATTGGACATTTTACAATCTTCGTCAACAGTATAAATTCCCTATGTTACATATTTCCATTCTACGAAAAGATAGAGCTACATGAAATAATTAACACTATATTTTCTACAGCGCATTTTTCTAACACTATACTTGCCGATTGGAGCAGATAGATATGATGAATTGAAATCCCTAATTTTTTGTGTTCCTCCTACGATATGATTTTTTTTATGTTTTATGCTATTTATGACGACTTATTATATAATGAACTCATAAAGAGTTAAAATTATTAAGCATTTATTTATTTTATATCTTTTTATTTGATAATTTACTAATATTTAGGCATGATAAAAATACTGCATATAGTTCAAGTTTCTATTCTTTCTTTATAATCTTCCATTTGAATTTATAATATTTTAATCTCTAATTCATTTGTTCAAGATTAGTATGCCGGGCGGTTTTAAAATATTGTATTGAAATATTACTTATTACAGGTACAAATAGCTTCAGCATGTTTTTTTACACCCCGGTTCCAACGCAACTTTTCGCGTCCCTGTAAATAAAACTATTTAGAACTGCAGATAAATTTCGGGTGATTCCAATAGCTTGCGGACACTCACGTGTAGTGTAGTGTTCTGTGCACTCACGTGACGAAGCGAATTAGCCAATCAGAACTTGGGGAGAAACTGTCAGATTGAAGGACGGAGATATGAAGTTTGTTTTGGTTTATAGCGTATTATGCGTTTTGTTTTCATAGTTTGGCAAAAAAATATAAAATAACTCAATACGCACTAAAAACTTCAATATGAAAACTGCCAAACTATGAAAACAAAACTCATAACCTAACACGCTACCAAAACAAACTTCAGGGTTGCGTTCCAAAACTCTACTACAGAGTACGAAATTACTCAAAATCGTTCCAAAACTAATAACCTTAGTCTCAGAGAGGGCTTGACATTAATGTTGTAATTATAAGTAGTTTTGTTAATTTTTAAAATTTAATTTCAATTTTTTACTCCAACAAAACTCATTCTTCCAAAACACACTACACTCTTAAATTACGGTACTCTTGAATTTGGAAAGCTGCCCAGCTCTCTGACCTTCGATGTGACAGTTTCTCCCCAAGTTCTGATTGGCTAATAGGCTAATTCGCTTCGTCACATGAGTGTCCGCAAGCTATAAGCCCTTGGGTAAATAAGAGACCCTCATAAAACTTAAATTGTAGTGTTAACTAATTTTGGTATAGCAATGAAAATTTATGAATGTTTCAATATTACATTACATTGAAAAATTGGCAACATGGTACAGAAAACGTTCGTAAGAATAACATTGGCTATCTCTGCTACACTGAAGATAGAGTGTGGGACAATGTATAGTGACATTGTCCCGAATTCAGTACTCTTCTTTAACTAAAGAAACTTAAATAAAAATAACAAAATAAAGAAAGACATATACAGTAATGCATTAATATGAAAAAGATGCAAGCTGTTTCCATAGTTAGTAGAGACAATCACTACACTAGTAAAGATTGCTGAATTCGACTCATTGGCTCGTAGTATGATCACGGTTTTAACTAAAACGCTGTTTTAAGAAATGTCAAAATTTCATTATTAAATAACAATATTAAATAATATCAAATTTATCAAAATATGATTTTAAAGCAGAACATAGTTTGTATTCAAACAAATATTTTTAAAAAAATCATTCTTTAAACATACGGGTGAAATTAAATATTTAAATTTGAATGTGACATTTCTAAAAACAGTGTTTTAGTTAAAACCGTGATCATACCACGGGCCATTGTATTTTTAAAATAAAGTTTATGTGGAGAATGCACTACTACAGGGAATCATTGTTGTATTAGTTGAAAATTGGAAATAATTTTTGTGTTTTGATTTTGATTCAATTTGAATTCAGACTACCAGAACCACAATTAGTTACGTACACCCACCTACTAGCAACGCCCCCTCGTAATTGGAAATTTCAGTTATACAGGTTTTTTTGCCTATCAAAAAATGATAAAAATAATTACTCCACTATTTTGAAATCAAATTTCAATTTATACTTTATATCCCTCCATTTTCATAATTTTAGTATTAAGAATTACTCCACAGTTTTGAAATCAAATTTCAGTTTATACTTTATAGTCCTCCATTTTCGTAGTTTTAGTATTAGCGTTGATTAAAACATGCAAAAATTAAATAATCATAATTCTACAGGCAAGTGGAACCGGAAGAATCGAATGAACTTGAAGACACTTCTGGAATCTGTCGTACCGCAGAGTGGTCTCTTTGGAATGAATGTTCTGCTACTTGTGGTGTTGGTTTCACTATGCGCACTCGTCGTTTCTTAGACCGTATGGGCCGCAAGAAATGTCCGCATGTAGTTCTAATTGAAAAAGAGAAATGTATGGGACCTCCTTGTGACCCGAATCAAGTAGAAGTGCAAGACCCGATGTGTAGGACTTCGGATTGGAGCGACTGGAGTCCATGTAGTACGACCTGTGGTAAAGGATTAAGAACTAGGACGAGATTTTTATTAATAGATCCTGCACTTCATTTTAAATGTCATCATGTACAGTTAACTCAACAAACGCAGTGCATGGAGAAATCAGATTGCAGTTTTGATATGGCTACAGCCAAAGGTATTCATTAACTTTTATACAGAGTGATTGAAAAAAGTCTTAACAAATGGACATTTTTTTTTATTATTATTCGGATTATATGTATATCACAGGTAAACTCAGAATATTCTTAAAGTCCAAAAAATAGTAGAATTTTTTTTTTTTATTTCACAACTATCTAGGAATCGTAAAAATTTAAACTTTTACAAAAGTTTAATGAATAACTACGTTTTAGGGTCCCCAAAATACAATTTTACTACTTTTACTATGATGTCATGTGTTAGAGAGGCGGGCGTGTGTAGGTGCAAGTATAATGACGATTTTATTTGTCTTTGGATAACTGCAATATTACAATTCGAGAAATTATAATTTCTTCTTAACAATGTATTTCTTGAAAAAACGCAGTTTTTTTTAACTTTACATTAAAACTATTAAAGAATTTTTTTTTCTATGCATTTTTACCTTCCGCTACCTTTGGTAAGAGAGGTAATAGGGATCGTGCTAAAAATCGCATATCGAGATCTTGATAAATGACCACTTTTTAAGGTCCCTAGAATCCAATTTTAACATTCTCACGATGATGTCTGTATGTGTGTTTGTGTATGAATTTTGTCAACGCTCTAGCCGAAATACTATCATTCATAAAACTATGAAACCATTTATTTATACCTTACTCTAATATGCAAAGAAGCCATTAGATTTTAGTGTAAATTGGATAACCTGAAATGCCACTTTACTTGAAGCTAAAATCGATTTTCTTCGAAAAGTACCTTTAAATGTTATTTTTTCGCAATTTTTATTATTATAAAAATTAAAGATTATTAAATTTTCTATAGGTTTACATTAATACTTTTTCTATATATTTTGTGGATTAATTAATCCCGGAGCCTATGCTTTAAACACATCTTCTTTGTACACATAGTTCAGTAGTGACAGCACGTACTTTAGAATTCTATCAAATGAGGCATTTGTTTTCGGTTTTCGCCGCGAAACGAAAATTTAGTAGCATGCGTTTCTCAAAATATTCGCCTGCAAGTGTACGACTCGAGGCGAAAGTATCAAAGTAACGTCATTATTTTGTCACAATTCTAGTCTATTCTATAAAATTTATACATTTATTATATACAACTGTCATAATATTTTTTTTATTTTAATAGTATAAAATCCAAAAATTTCCGAAACAAAAAGCGAATGTAGAATTCTAAAGTGCATGCTACCAAGATTCGTAAAAGTAAAATCGTATTCGTTTGCTTTCTATGATAGAATTTTAAAGTACGTGATACCACCACAGTAGTTCCTTTGTATATAACTATTGTTCTATATACTATTTTTGTTTTAAAATGTCACCATTATTAATTTGAAATGATTAGTCTATTAGTCTTTTGACAGTGGCAGTTATCTGTCAGTTACATACATTTGAAATATGAACTCTGTAACCAAGGAGGATACAAATGTGTAACTAAGGAATAGGGTATTTATTTTTCCTATTAATTATGAAATATAAACTAATTCTAAACATATTAATGTCAAAATTATTAGAAAATATAAAACTTTTCATTCATAATTTCCATAAATAAAATTCGCGGTGGAATTCTTGTGACGTAGATTACTAATAATTATATAGTTCGTCCAAGTCTGTATGACTCATACAAGCTTGTTGTAATACCACGACAAAGCGAAGAAGTTGAATTATGTTTTAATTGTGTCACAAATATTTACAGTATAATTTTAAAAGTAAAATAATATGCAAAAGTTTAGTTAAGTACGTATATTTTATAATTATTTACTTGAATACCAGATATGTTCAAGATGTTTATTATAATTCTTAAATAGACTTCATAATTTTGCCACCAGGTGGCTACGAGTTCATTTTCTTCGGCAATAACAAACTTATACGCAAGTGTGTACACTCCAGGCAATGTACATAAATGTCATTTTTAGAGCCTATGTTTTACGTATTGGACGACTGATTCGTATTAAAATCATATTTTATTTTTCTTTTCTATGCTAGCAAATTTAAGACAAGGTAATGAAACTAATGAATTTGTGTGAAAATGAATAACTTCTTTTGAAATAGTGCTTCTCTCACAAAAATAAGGGTCGATTCACAGCCTAAAATTTGATGAAATTTAAACTACGAAATTTAGTCCTCTGAACTTTGTATGCTAGTTCATCCCTGTGTGAAAGCATGAAAGTTTTATTGGCTTGTTTATGTAGTTGGTTTTATTTGTTTGATAGGTTAAGTTTGTATTTGTGTGGTATATTGTTTATCAAAAAAGTGATTTTTTTTTCAATTACAGGACCTACAATTGATAACAAAATATCAAATTGTTCCATATTCTCGTGTATTTAAAAGACATGCCGATATTCCACAATTTCATTTCCCTAATGTGTTTTTACTAGTCTCTCTTGTATATATCTTCTTTGGTTTATGGAATGCAAAATATTTACCTGAGAATAATTAAGAAACAAATATAACTAAAATAACTTAATTATAACGTAGTATTTTAACGAAATGTAAAAAGGGCTTCATTGAAATATATGAAAATTTTCTACACAATTATTAGAACGTATCCTAAATTACGCTGGGAGGTTGGGAGCTTGGAGACTGCAAGCTTTCTACCGAAATGAAATTTGATGATTTCAAATTTCGCCGCTATGAACGAAACTATGGAAGTTCAATTAAAGTCAAGTTCAATGAATTTCGAGCTGTGAATGGCCCTTAAATCTTTTCAAATAAAAATGGTACTCAACAAAATAGAATGAATAGCTCTGTTCGATGAGAAGTGCTTGAAGTGCAGAGCAGAATAGTGCAGTGCAGTGTAGTGTACACTAGTACAGTCTAATTCTTGTGGTTTCATAAAACACACTGGTGTATATTTGGGCAAGTTTGCTCACCTGCGAGTAATCAAGCCAAGCGTAGCCAAAGGTGTAAAAGATTAGGTTGTTTATAAACACAGTCATATCATAAAGCTGCAAAGAAGTGACTGCAGAAATGTCTTTTTAAAGAGCATAATGTTTGAACTAATAAACGATTCTGACGAACATCATCACTTGATTCTTCATCTTCATCAGATTTAGAGACAGATATATTAATTAATTCTTTATATAACAAAACAAAGAGAATATACTATATCTGAATCCATTATTTTAATTTCTCAATGTGTAAAATTTTAGGTTAATAAACAGTTATGTAGATAGGATAGAATTAAAATGTCTACCGAACAACATTTTGCTACCCCCACTCCTAGTCTGCACTTTCTACACCACCTCGCGAGTCAGGTCAGAAACGTGAGCACTAGTTCTTAAAATTTTTGTCATCGAACAGCCTGCCAGAAGCTGCCCGTTTCTCATAAAACATGTTAGTGTAAGAAAGTTAACACTAGGGCGGCCTAGTACATGTCATTGAACAAAACTAATATCTTTGACAATATGCAAATAATTTGACACACGAACGAAACTGTCATAAGCGTAAACAACTTTAGTTAGTACAGAGTGTACCTGAGAGTGTACTATAGTAAAAAATTTTAGGCAGAGTAGTCACGTCATCAAAGTTTGTAACTAGATAATGACGTCACGAAATTAGTAGGTTTACATGGTACACTAATTTAATTTTAGAAAATAATTGTATTTACCTGCAATGCTAATTTATGTGATCAAGTTAATTTATTTAACAGTCGAATAATAATTGAACATTATTGTAAAATGTAATATATTTCCAATTTATGATATTGAGAATTCAGTGTAGGGCACACCGAATCGAGTTTCAGAAGGAATACGGGGAGTGAATGAAGCACTTGATGAAAAATAAGAAAATTAATGTTAAATGACATTGAATATATTTTTAAAAAAATTGATTTGATTTTATTTAGATTTACAATTCTGTAGTGTTATAGAAAAGTAAAGAGTAGCACTATAAATTCGATTTATTGAAAATATAATTAAAATAACATTTAAAAAATATATTATATTTGATTGAAAATACTCCAATAATACAATTTACAATTATTGAAATTAACACAAACTAAAAACAGAAAAGTAACGAACTAATGACAGCAGACACTTGACAATTCCAGGAGAAACATGTCATGTAAACGTTTAAATATTGAAATCCAATAGTACCAACATGTGGTGAAAAAATGAACTACAATTATTTTAAATAAATTAAAATTCATTGAAAACATTATGTTCGACTTTAAAATAATTGTAAATTTAATTAAAATGTACTTTACTTATAGTATGCAAAAAATAGTATTTATTTTCTTCGTTTTCCTAAACATATACAATACTACAGTGTTTTTTCATTTTGTAATGAAATGATGACGTGACTACTCTGCCTAAAAATTTTTACTATACCGAGAGTATACCGCTAGGGCAAGAAAGACTGTGATTAGTAGATTATTACGAGCAATAAAAATGAATTTTTCTCGTTGAGAAAAATATATGTTGAGTTGTTACATTCGTTGTTAAAGTTCGTTTATTACTCGTAATAATCTACTATTGTCAAGTAAAATTCAGAAATTCAATTGTTGCATTTTTTTGTTGTTCGTTGTTTCCATAGCAGCCTTCGATTTACTTTTTTCAATTCAATTTTAGTATAACTAACAATTTTTGTTCATTTTTCTATTAATTATAAAAATAAATTATTATTGTTTTACATCATTGTAAACCTAAAAAAAATCTCTATTTAAAAATGCCACAGCTTAATATGACCTCCATATGAAAAATAAAAGTTGCTATCAGTAACTCGTAAATGGTTAGATATAAAATTTTTTTGAGTAGTTCTGCAAATTCACCATATAAAAGTGCCTTAAGAAAGTGCAAACCAGAATCTCGTATTATTTCATATAACAAAGTTATAAGCAAAAAAAGAAAATCGCTAAATTTACATTTTCACCTATATCTAGTGACCTATGCATTTTTTCGCAAATAACAAAACACCATTAAAATAGCCTCCTAATGGGGCAACTATTGTCTAATTTAACCAACCTCGTAGCTCTTACGGTTCTCGAGATACCAATGCATTCGTACCTTAAATGGGACACCTGTATATATATATATATATATATATATATATATATATATATATATATATATATATATTGAAAAATATACAGTTACCAGACGTAAAACATGTATTAAACTGAACTTGAACAATTAAATCGGTTCATCTTCAACGAGCGCAGAAATTACTAGGTACGGTTACGACTCACCTGTAAACTAGGTTTGCATTCTGACATTTGACCAATCAAAGGGCAGAATTTATATCCCTATCTAAACCAACGACGAAATATAACTAGACAAATATATTTCATTTGTTTTGATTTCGGTTGGCCAGACGGAGATAGAGATATGTTTTATTTAGTTCGAGCATTTCTCACTAGAGGTGCAATATCATTGACATTTTAGAATAGAAAGTTTTTTAGAATATACATCAAGTTATACATATATTTCGATTATAGGTCAAATCTGCAAGTCTTACAGATCTGTAAATCTGTAAAAAACTTACAAAAACGTATCCATTTTGCATATGAGGCGCGAGCTTTGACATTTGCTTGTATGACCCACCGCAACAAGGTTGCCAAGATACAGCTTGTGTACCTCTCCTGTGTTGCCAAATGAATTTAAGCGTAAAATTAATTTATAATAATATCCAATATGATTTGTTTATTTAATTATTTATAAGCTTTGGTATTAAATAAAAACCAACGTTTCACTCAAAAACAAAACAGCAAATGTCAAATTACATTGATATATTCAAGTGGCCTCTAGTGAGAAATTCACGAACTAGATAAAACATATCTCTGTCTCTTTCTGGCCAGCCGAAATCAAAACATTCAGTGAAGAGGGATAGGGAATGTTTTGTCTAGTTATATTTCGTCGTTGATCTAAACCAACGCTATTTTCTTACGTGAAATGAAGTATACTTATTTAGATGCATTTTTATATTTTCTTTTGTTTCTCAACCAGGGGAAAATATGATGGTTATTCATCGTTATTTTTTTTTACTTATTAATATTTTTTCATTTTTACTTATAAAATATTACATACTTTGCGAAAATACACATAAACGGTGCTCTTGCTAAAACTTAATAAGCGCAGTAGTTTTTGAGACATTTTAATTTTTAGAAAAAGTCAAGCTTGATTTACTCTGATTAGGATGATCTATATCATTACAAATTTAATTATATATTTGTTTGACACGATAATAACATTTTGTTAATAAATTTATGAACTGTCTTTATGATTTGGGAGTAGTCCATTCACGATAGTGAGAGAATTTTGAACTAACTCGTAACAGAAAAGTTCTATTGGCCAGATGGGGATAACTTTGGAGCCGAACCAATGGCATGATTTGTCTTTGCCCACCATTTAGTTTCAAATTATCTTGTTATCGTGAATGGGCTTTAAGAATATTCCTGTGAAGAATTCTTTTTTAATCGGAAAATAAAAACTGTGCTCATTTGTTAAGGTTTAGACTATTTTCATTTACTCTGTATACTGTTTATTTATTATTTACTTACATTTACAGAAGTGTGTATGCAAGAATTCGAAACAGGTCCATGTACTAGCAATTTCAATCGTTTCTATTACGAACCAAATAAACAAATGTGTGTTCCGTTTGTATATGGCGGTTGCAGAGGCAATAGAAATAATTTTCTAACAGTAGAAGATTGCAACAACGCTTGTGGTCTCCTTCGAGGTATGTATTTTTATTAATTTTGAATCTTTTTGACGTTTTTGGAAGGTTTAGGTAATCAAAGACCGAGTGAAACAATAAGAAACACAGGAGATGCAGAACAGGATGTTCAGGACTGTATGGTTACTCCTTGGACAGAATGGAGTCCCTGTAGTGTGTCGTGTGGCGTAGGAAAAAGCGAGAGATACCGAATGATTAAAGCAGAGGCAAGAAATGGAGGAATTCCTTGCCCTAGAAGACTAGTAAAGAGAAGAAAATGTGTGGTACCACCCTGTCCTTTACAATAATCCAATACGATATTCTTATAAGCTTCCTGTACTTTTTCTTATTTGAATAAACTTGTTAGCAAATCGAAATACATTAAAAATAAAGTAATAACTATAAATTATATTGTTTGGTTTAAATGGAATGACATACTTGATATTTTAACATTTTAATAATTAATACACTAGCAGAGTAAGCATAATGGTATATTGCATGGGCATCCTGTATTGTGTAGTTATAGGGGGATAGGCCACTACGCACGCCACCACGGTACGGGCTCCGTTACAGCCAACACTGGAAAATGCAATTATATGATGTTGATGTCAAATGTTGACATGGGTTTCTTTATTAATAAGTTTAACTATTTTAATTTTATCATACAGAGGTTTATAAAAGTTAGTAATACAACGTAGCCTATTTAATACAACGCGGGCTGTCATGAGTTATGTTACTTTGTTAGCCTTGATAATGACAGATGACAAGTTTGCCAAAATGACATGTAAATAACTTACTAATGTCATAATTTTTCATTCAAAATTTTTAGATTTTCGAAGTTCAACCGGTTTATTTGTCACCCAGGAGTGTGGAATTTACTTGTTGAGGAAAATAAACCACATGGAACTGGAAAATCATGAAATTTGAAATAAAAAATTATGACATTTGACATCTATGTATATAATTATTAGCTGTCATTCGGATACGGGCCCCCATAATCACCAATGACTGACCATACCTGCTTTTTAAGGCTATTAAAGTCATATGACTGCTCGCGCCCTATTACAAAAAGTCTAGTGCAATATAAAATATTCATATATCATATCCTTAATATGACTAGCATAGTTGGCTACATCTACATAATGTATTTGTAATTCAATATTTGTAGACAAAAAAAAAATATTCAATAGGAAAGTAGGAAAGATAAGTTTGAAGCAGTCCGCTTACAAGTTCCGCGTCCCGCCTTTTTTAGTTCTTGTAAACATGATGCTTCGTAGATGGCCTGACAAAGTGACGTCTAGATGTTTAAAAAGAATTTGTAAATATTCCTTTAATTTAATAACAGTGCATAGATTTCACAGTTAAAACATTCGTTATTGTTTATAGTGTTAATATGCAACTTCTAATAATAACTGTATATATAATCATTTTTGTATTTTAATAATTATAACCTAAAAATGAATTTAATAAATTTAGCTCGTATTTCTAAAAATACGTTAAAAAATAATAAACTAATCAAATATATTAAGTATTCATTGGATTGCTCGTAAATATTTTGTAGGAAATGATTATTGTTTCATACTGAAACAGGTGTTTCCAGGTACACTGCATTTATTACATAGAAGTGTGTTAAAGTTTAACCAAGAATTTGTTTAATAAAAACTAAACAATGCAGAGTAAATATGAAGCATATAAAGAAACGAAATTGTTCTGAATGTTATAAAAATGCAATGAAAGAAGTTATTTCTAATTCTTGTAATCTAAGCTAATTATATTGGAATGTAAGGAGACTATATCGAGAAAAAAAAATGTTATTTTTATTGTCATTTTTTATAAACAAATATATGGTTATTTTTTTGATGCTACTCGTATAAACAAGTTTATCAACATATTTTTTTTCAGATGATTGACAAAATGTACACGAAACAATCTCCGGTTTCAATATCCAGATCTCCAAGATCACCACTTCTCAAACCACACAGAGAAAACTTAATCTTTGATATCCATTCCACAGAATCGTCCGCAAACTATGTCTTGGATGCGGACATCATTGCCTCTCGAAACCAATATCTATACTGCAGTTTTTGCCACAGAAAACTGTTAAGTAGAGCAGGTTTAACTAATCATGAAAAGTTTCACATACGAAATAACTTAAAACAAAAACGTTTAGAGCGATATGAAAATAAAAAACCTCGAGTGTACACTTGTAAAAACTGTGGGGAAGTGTTTTCCAAACGAGGGTTATTAAACAAGCACATAAAGATACATAGAAATGTGATAAAATGTAATTATTGTGACGAGACTTTTAAAGATCGCATGGAATTCGAAATGCACGATGCTATACGGGACGGTAAAAATTACGAAAGTTTAAATTTTCCTGTGTATAGAACAAGATCTCAGAGCCGTTTAAGTTGTCATAGTGTATCGAGAATTCGCTCGCAATCTTGTGATGGAGAATTTTTTTCTGAAAATTCTCGTTCCAATAGCCGTTTGTCTATGTCTTCGCATATTCTGTCAAAGAAGGCAAATAGTGTTAGTGACTGGGTGGAGAACAATACGTTTCTCCCAGATTTCAGTGATACAGCTTCGCAGATAAGTGACCGAGGTGTGAGCCCGTGGACAGAAGCGGACTTTATTCAAGACAAATTCCTATGTTCGGAACCTAAATGTATGAAGACTTTTCCTACATTAAATTGGGTAACAGTACATGAAATTAAGGAGCATAAGAAGTTAGCACTTTTTAAATGCAAGGAGTGTAGAAAGCGCTTCACCACAAGGTAAATATACTCTTTTACAAAATAATTCCTAGCTCCCTAACCTTTCTTTATAGACCAATTGTTTTTATCCATTATTGCATATTAATATTTGTACATCCTCAATATATCCTCCTGACTCCTCTGAAAAAAAAAAGTTCATGTAGTAAGTTCCCTAATTTATAAACAGTACCGACAGAAATACTGAAGCAGGTTACAATCTTCTAAAAATATGTACCTCGGACCTCGGGCCTATTCTGTAACTCAGTGGTTAATTTTTAACAACTGGTTAATTTTTTTTAAGTATATTGATATATAACAAAAAAATGGATTTTTAGTTGTCAAATCAATATCAAAAATTTTAACCAGTTGCTAAAAAATTACCACTTTGTTACAGAATAGGCCCGATTATCTATTTTGCATTAGACAATTTTTCCTTGTGTAAAAGTGGCCTATTAATTTTAGACAATAATGCTTAAAATAAATGTTTCAGGGTCGGTTTTATAAAGAAATAAAATCTTCACTTAAAATTTACTTCCATAGTAATTTTAATGAAACGAAAAAATGCAACGCGTTTTTTAACAGGAATGATGTAAATGTCTTAAGGACAGAGAAACTGATTCGAATTTGTTCTTTACATTAAATTAATTTCAAAATCCAGCCCTCAGAGAATTTAATTCTGCACCTATCTCAATATTCACATTTTATTTGGCACATATCTTAATTGATCATATTGATTTTAAAATTTTAAAAAGTGATTTATTTATAGTTAGCCATGGTATTGAAATAAACTTCCAAGCAAATATAATGATATTAAACTTGTCAGAAACGTCACATTAGCTGCATTTTTTACCTCAGTTGTTCTCAAAATGAGGTAATATTGAAGTGAGGTGAGCAGAGATAGTTGCTTAGCAAATAGAACGCAATTTAGAGAAAGAACGGAAAACCTATTATCTTTCTCTGTTTATCATATGTTTTATTTATTATCAGTGTTATCATTTTCATTTTGTTTTCAAATTTATTTTAAATATCTGACAAGGAGGACCTGCTAAGAAGATGAAATGAACTGTCAAACAATAAATCTGCATCGTACGAATATTCATTGCAAATAACATCCTAAAACGATTCATTCTATTTATTAAATTTATAATTAAAGAAATCCAGTTTCACTTATTAATATTAAATCATCAACAATTTCTGAAATATTCATTTTTAAATAAAAAAATAACATGGGAAAGACCCCCACTTCTCAACTGAGATGAGAAACTCAACAAGTATCACCCCGCTAGGTAGAGTATCAGCAAGGAGGGTGGAATCCGTCTCACTTTATCTCATCTCAGTTGGGACAAATAGAACTTTCCAAATTACTGAAACAGTTGAGGTGAGCTAGATGAACTGAGATTGTATGTAAAAAGAATGCAGTTATTGTGACATTTTTGCGGGCAGAAATGCTCTGCATTATTTAAAATGGAGAATTATTCATATGAAGAAAAGTAACAAAATTAATAAGTAGTATTATTTTAATGTAAATTATATTATATAATTTCTGATAAGTGAAATATCATTATATTTGTTTCTGATGTTATATCAATACCATGGCTAGCACTATAAAGAAGTCACTTTTATAAAATTTTAAATTCAATTTTCTCGATTACAAAACGTACAAAATAAAATATTATTATTGGAATAGATGCAGAATTTAATTAACTACAACATTTATTTGAAGGATTATTGTCTAAAATTATTAGGGCACTTTTGCGCAATGAAAATCTGTTTTCCTACGTTAAACGCCTGTTGCCTGGTTTTTACGTGTTACACCCGGTATGTCATCCATATTATACGTTTAAAAAAAAAACCTTACTCGGTAGGCTATGAACAAAGAAATCAAAGCTTTCCTTCTTCATTATCTTTCATTATCTTTTCTCCTTAAAATTACATTTCAAGATCAATTTTGACAACTTGACTTTTGAGTTGAATTATGATCAGAGATACGTTTCTCTCATAGTCTACTCCGACATTTTTTTTTAAACACACTATATAAATAATTGTAAACTTTAAATAACCATTTATTGACAAAGGTTTGGTAAGGGAGAATATCGGGTCTATTCTGTAACTCAGTGGTTCATTTTTAACAACTGGGTAAATTTTTTATACTAAAATTCCATTTCTTTTTAAATTAATCACTGAGTTACAGAATAGGCCCATATGTTTTTTTTTTTTTTTTAGTATACTTATCGATTTTAAAGGATTTTTTTAAATTATAGTAAGAATCGAGGTAACAACGTTGATTTTTAATGGTATTGGTAAAAATAATTTTGTGTTAGTAAAATTATAAAACTTACAAATTATTATAATCGTAAAATAAATTAATTGAAACAGAAATTTGTTAAAATGGAATTTTTAAAATTATTTAAAAATTTCGTAAGATATAGAATAGATGATGTTCATTTTAAATGGGCCACCATTACTATCTCGAGAATCATAAGACCTACAAAGAAGGTTAAATTAGCAATTTCAATTTTTCCAGACTGATGAAATAAACATTCGAGCTATTTTCAAAACAGTACCAAACCATGTATACAGTGTGTTAATTAAAAATCTAGCCATAGGCGTTTAACATGGGAAAACAGTTTTTCTTTGCGCAAAAGTCCCCAATTAATTTTAGACAAAATGTTTCAAATAAATGTTGTAGATAATTATATTCTACGCCTAAATCAGTAAACAGTTTTAATTTTGCACGTTTGGTCACTTATAAAATCTAATTTGAAATTGTATAAAAATATTCCTCATTTTCTAGAGATACCTATGAAATTGAAACAAAGTTACAAAGAAATGCGTATCTTTTGAACTGTCAGAAATTCAGTTTTCAATTCAAAGTTGTAGATAATTCAATTCTGCACCTAAATCACTACACAGGTATTATTTTTAAAATCTAACACTTAAATAACATTTATTAATATTATTTTTTCACATTCTGTAATCTATAAAATTAAATTTCTGACAATTCAAACGATATGAATTTCTTGTAATTTTGTTTCAATTTCATAAGTATCGCTACAAATGAGCAATATTTGTACAATTTCAAATTAGATTTTATAAGTTACTAAACGTGCAAAATTAAATCAGTTTAGTGATTTAGGCGTAGAATATTAATATCTACAACATTTATTTGAAACATTTTTGTCTAAAATTAATTGGGGACTTTTGCGCAAAGAAAAACTGTTTTCCCATGTTAAACGCCTATGGCCAGGTTTTTAATTAACACACTGTATATACATATATTAGCGTATTCATTAGAGAATTTAATTACACTCTCACATAATTATTTTGAGAAATATGCGTAATAAAATTTTATAATATTAAATTTATTTTAATATAACTGTGCCAAGAATGAAACAAATTAATCATTTTTCATAGAATTAGTATGCCATGAAAGAAATAAGCAACATTCATAAAAAATATGATCGGTGGGGTATTCAGGCATTTTTAGTTTTTTTTTTTTCATACTACAGTCCGGGGTGGGATTCTGTAACTCGTCCGTTATCAAATGGTACCGTTATCGCTATGGTTACATAGATCTTATTTCATTTGACAAGTATGACGTAAACCGTAGCCTACGTTATTAATACAAAGCCGAGAAACAACTCAAATTTTGTTTAAAAATCTGGCCAAAAACTAGTTCCAAAACCGCTGATAAGGGCGCGACTTATTCCCGCTGTCATTCAAATGTCATTTTTAGACTCATAAAAATATATGTATTGATATTATCAATTTAGCGGTTATAGCCAACGTCAAAAAAGACAGCCATATGACAGCGAGAATAAGTCGCGCCAAAACGGCGAATTTGGAACTAGGGTTTCCGTTTAACAGATATTGTGATATTTCCGGGCCTTGTATTAATAACGGTACCTTTTGATAACGGACGAGTTACAGAATCCCACCCCAGTAGGACTATGAATATCTAATTTTGAGTAAGAAAATGTATACATCAAGTGAGATATTAATTTTTAAAAATTTCATCGAAATTTAAATTTTCTATCATGGCGCGCTTGTGACGTAAATTCGATATTGACATCTGAAATGAACTTCAGCGCCTAAACCCACGTGTTCATGGCAGCCATTATTTCAGTGTTTGTTTATGGTAAAAATAGGAGTATTATGTAAATTATGGAACCTGGTTATAATGGGCCATTTTTTTATATTTAAAAAGTTCGTTTAATTTTGAAGCAATTCGTGGTATCAAAAAGTCAATTATTTTTTGTATAACTGCATTTGATTTTTAAAGAAACCTGTAGCTATCTTTCTCATACCAGTTTCTGTAGTAGGCTGCGCGCGAAAGATACCAATAGTGTGACGTCATCTGTGACACTGGAAATAAATTCAAATATCTCGCAAAGTAATTTTTAATTTTTTTTATCCTGATCGTTATTTATCGAGTAGTACTTTAAGGATAAAGTGTACATTTTATTATTTTTTGTTATGGATTATGGACCCATTATAAAAAAGCTGATTTTGGTAATTTACCTGTAACGTGCTTAACGTAAGGAATATATCAATTAACTACACAACTACTTTATTCGCTATAAGACATATATTTAATACTCTTAAGTAATACAACAGAACTCTAGTAACAAGAACATGATTGTATTCTGGTTGGCCCCAAAAACATAACATACCCTCTTAGGCTGCGCCTCCTCCCAACCGCTCTCATCTCATGGTTGCGAACTCATGTTACATTACATGTTGTGGGTTCTACCATGGTAAATGATTACTTTCTCCATAACTCACAATACGTGAGTGCAGAAATACGTAATGTTAAAAGTCAAAGATATGTTCTAAAATCTAGAGGCTATATTTATTTGTAAATGTAACAAATATTTGCTATCTACTAGCACATCTTGATGTATATATATGACGTTACAAATTTCAAGGACGTTTCTAGATTTATAAAAATTCCAATTTTCTAACATTAAATAATGATTTTAAACTTTTTATTAAACATGTTTTATTATATTTTCCTACTATATGAATTTGTAAACCGTTGTAAACTGTATTTTGCATTAATTCCATGTCACATGTCATATGTCTTATAGCGAACAAAATAATCATGTGTATTTATTAAGGCCCAATTTTACAATCTCCGGTTAAAATTTTAACTGCTAGTTAAATAATATTGAATCCGAACGAATAGGATTAATGACAGCAATTATAAATTTGTCATTTAACAGTTTATTTCGTTTCGGTTGTGTTTAATATAATGGGCACTTAAAATCTTAACCAGATAAAGTAAATGATACAAGAAATGATACCGAGTTATTAAGGTTGAAGAAAAGTGAGGATACCTCTCTCAGTGAAGTTGAAGTGCTCTAACAGAATTTATTTGTCATAATTATTATAACAAATAATTGATTTTCACTAACATATTAAATAACAAAACTGTTAGAGCACTTCAACTTATGGCAAGAGGTAACAAAACTAATATAGATAAATGATAAATACTTTTTTGTTTTAAGGTAATAAAATTGTTTGTAATATTCTTGGTGCCAGACTTTCGCCGATCACTCTATAAATGAACTATTTTTCTGTAAAATAATTCATAAAAGATTGACAAAAAACAGTGCCAGTCAACTGCCCGCTAATCACCCTTAAGGCCATCTCTGCATAAAGTGTCAGTTAACTTAACTGCCAGATATAATGAAAATATCGCATCGATATTAGGGCATAAATCGACAAAATTATACATACGTCATTTAAAAGATAAGTTAACTGGCACTTTATCAAGAGGTGGAAAAACCGGGCCTAAATCAGTTGTTCATACTAACGGTCAGTTTTTCTTTTATATATAGAAACAAAATATTGTTATTTAGAATAATAAATTGTTCTTGAAATAAGAGATTCTTGCTTCATATTCCGTATAACACTTAAGGAATCTCATATTTTATATTTATATTATTTTACTGATAACAATTTGCAAAACATGATTCATTGATAAAAATATGGTAATTTAGAACTGGAATTATCTAGTAACGTTAGATAGGTTAGGTACTCTGAAATCTAACTCACTACACTACTATACAGAGTGTTCACAAGATAGATGCCACGGATTTAAGGATGGATGATACATCTCAAAACAATAAAAAAAGTTCATATAAACATATATTCGGAAATGCCTAGTTTCAGAGCTATAGCGATTTTAATATTTTATTTCTGTCATATACAACTCAGACTTTTAACATTACAATAAAATCTTGAAGTTTTGCAACTACTCTTAGGCGATGATCAGTTGACCCAAAGAATCTTCTATTTGGTTTCCTCCGATTTTGAAAATTCTCCTCGTACAGATACAAACTTAGACTAAATATAAATTAGACGCCGCATACAACCATTTGTTGTGAAGCACGAACTTAAATGGGCGTGCCTAGCTAGCTAGCGGCGTTCATGAAATGCGGGTTGCATTTGCAATAGTTTGAAAGTAACAGCAGCTTGTATTTTGTAACCTATTAAGTGATTTGCAAAAGAAAAAATATATTTACAATGACGTTATCAAATATTTATATTTTACCGCACCATTGCGCAGTATAGGGAATGCGGCGTCTAATTTATATTTGGTCTGAGGATACAAACATCTAGCTTCTACCGAATCACCGTGAGCACGACCGAACATTAAATGCATTGCATATCTGCTAATTCGGAAAAAGTGAAATTATTCATGATAAAATTATGTTTGTAACAAACAAGAACAATAATTATGACAAATAAGGAAAAACAAAAGACTATCTTCAATGGGGTCATTTCAAAAAAAATAATTGTCGATTTTTTTTATAAAATCATGAAATCCATCTCATTTAATAAATATAGTAATAGAAAATAATTTGAAATATGCGACTTTTCATTCATAAATTTGCTAATAAACTTTCGCGCTTTTAAACACGGACTAAATTTGTGACGACATAAATTCGTACTAACACAAAGACAATTCTCTCTCTCACACACACGCTTCACAACATGAAACAGTAACCTAACCTAAAAGTGTGACAGCTGACAGCAAAATATACAAAATAGAAGATTATTATTATTTTCTATTTCTTTAAAAGTACTAGTGCAGTATAAGGTATGTAAATAAACCATTTATTTAAATAATTACCAAACCAAATAATCATAGTTCTAAATTAAACCGGTAGAGTTCGACTGTCGTATCCGTGAATATGTGTCGTCAGCCGTTGAAATATTTGAAATTAAACGCAACTTTTAAAAAATCATATCACTGATTCTAAAGACTTGTAAGATGTAAAACATACACATACATGTTTAATTTGACCTATTTTTTCAAGAAAAAAATAAATCAGAAAATGTGAAATGACAGAAATAAAATATTAAAATCGCTATACCTCTGAAACTAGGCATTTCCGGATATATGTTTATATGAACTTTTTTATTGTTTTGAGATTTATTATCCACCTTTAAATCCGTGACCTCTATTTTTTGAACATTCTGTATGTATAAGTACTTCATCTCTTCAGAATAATCGTAAAATTTAAATTTTATTTGTTACAAATAAATAAACTATTTACAAATTACTTTTCATAACGAATTAGGTAAAGTATCTTTTTCTATTTTGGTTGTTTAATATGTACTTTATGAAACTCATTTGGATGTCATAAAGTATTTCTTTAAAGAACTCAAATCTAATATGTTAGGTTGGTAACTAGAAGATCTACTACTGAAATAAAAGTAATAATATAACTAAATGTCAATCAGTGTTACCAACAATCATATAAAAAATTAAATATTCGTAATCAATGTTCATAAATTAGACAATAAAATAACGAATATTTTTAAATATTTTTTGACAAAAGTACCAAAATAGAAAAAATAGTATAAAATACACGTTTCATAAGACATTTTAGCGCACTTGTCCCTTAGAAAAATCGCGGCAAGTCGCTCGTTTCTAACAAAGACACGTGCGCTAAAATCATGTCTTATGAAACTTGTATTTTAATGTACTATTATCTAATTCCGTTTTAAAAAGTTGAATTTTACCTAACTTTTTGACGTTAAGAAATGTCACTTTTTACATAATTGATATAAAATGAGTTTTGTAATAGTATATTATTCAATGAGCATGTAAGGTATGCTATTACTCATGAGTATGAGAATGAAGTTTGCATCTCGAGCCGAAAGACGAGTGATGTAAATCATTCGAATGAGTAATAGCGATTACATGCGAATAGAATACTATACTTTATCCACAACTGTCAAATAATAACCTATTAGTGACATATTTGTATTGAAAAATAAGTAGACATAGACAAATTATTCAATTGAATAGTATTATTTCATCGAACTGTCAATATTATTCAATTAGCAATAGTAACGAAGGTCATTAATTGATAAAAATCGGTTGAATTATGGGTATATTATTAGACAGTTTTGGATAAAAATCTTTACGTAACTGAGTTACGTAATAGTTATTTATGCAACAAAACAAGCTTTATGACATGAGGTCAAGTCGGCAAGCCTCGTCACGAAAATTATTGACCGAATGTCAAAGCTTGTTTACACTTGAGTTGCATACAATATTTTTATACGACCTTAAAAAAACATTCCTGAAACAGATAACAGATCTGAAGTTGAATAGTGCAGTTCTCATTGGTCTCAGTCGGTATTACCAACATAAATATACAGGAAAAAACTAAATTTAGGTAAGATAACTTAAATGCCACACGTGTAGTGAAAGTGGCAGGTCTGTAA
Source organism: Ophonus ardosiacus (assembly GCA_943142095.1). NCBI lineage: Eukaryota > Metazoa > Arthropoda > Insecta > Coleoptera > Carabidae > Ophonus > Ophonus ardosiacus. The sequence goes on along the minus strand of OW964830.1, from coordinate 20,659,573 downwards.
TGGTAAAGTAAATAAAATAAAAAAACCATTTACTCTACACATCGGAGTACAAAAAAATACGACGCATTTACAATTGATAAATTGTTGTGGCCAGCACAAGACCTCTCGCCATTTCCATATTAGGCTATATAAGTATTGTATTGCACTTTGCTATCGAACCGTCGTTTTATAACAAAATATTACAGAACTTTACCCAAATATTGTTTTTCATTGTATTTAACATGTCTTCTGCACACATATAATTCTAATTATATCTATTTTTCATTGTATGAGGAAGTTCCTAAATGTCACAGATTCTTCCAATTCATTAACCAGATTGGCGGTATTTCTGATGGATATATGCATTTTACGATTTTACCTATAATTTCAAATATTTAATTAATAAAACAATAAGAAACATTAAATGTACTTCCCAGAAAAAGCTATCAAAATGTCACTAAAACTGTTGATTTTTGACGCTGAAATCTGTCATTTACAAATTATGTTATAAACATTTGAATTTGTCAATTGGTTTCCTTAGTGTAGTTTCGCCTACTCCACTTGTTATATCCAGATATTCTATATATTATAGCGTCTTTATCTCTAAATTTATAGAAGATATAATAAAATATTTAAATGTATCAGATGTAGAATTTTGTTCTTCAAAATTAGTAATATCAAAAATTTTCAAAAAATAATATTTGGAAGAATTTCTTTTAAAAACTACTACTTCCGGTTGTTCAATTGTTACCAAAATCTTTTCAGCTCTTCCCAGAAATGTCAGATTGAGGAATTCATAGTTAAACAGGTCTTATGTCTTATAGTATTTGAGGAATCGTCCCTCCAACATCCAGCCATACTCACATCCACACACACACACATACACACACACACACACAGATATCATTGTAAAAATGTTAAAATCGGATTCTAGTGACCTTGAAACGTGCTTATTCATTAAAATCTGGATATGTGATTTTTAGCATGATTCCAATACCTCTCTTAGCGAGAGGTAAAAAGAAACAAGAATATATCAATAATAATTTCTTTAATAACAATTTATAAATTATTGACTTACAATTCCTCTACATCAGAAGGAAGATCTATATCGCAACGCTTTGGTAAATTGATTTTGAAATATGTATATTAAGTTGTCGCAGGAAAACTTAGAATTTTGAGTATTTTAAAATTATTTTAGCGGAATTAAATAAAATTTTGTACATAATACGTTATGAAAACGTGATATTTTTTGACTCACATAATTTGCAAATATTGTGTTCATCAAACAATATCACTCTTTTCATAACTGTAAATAACTATTTTTATATTTTATTATGTTTCTATTCTATGCCTTTTACATTATGATTTCACACTTTTGAATTTGAACATTAATGAAATATGATTTCTCATTAACAAAAAAACTGAATTCACACAAATAAAAACTGACTTCACAGTAACGAGATAGGATTTCACATTTAACGAAAACTGATTTCACAGTAACGAAAATTAATTTCAACTAAATGAAAACAGATTTTATTTTTTTTATTCCTTAACATTGTTGTAATCCAATTTCATCACTGTTGTAAACAAGTTCCATCGTTGTCGTAATCAAATTTAATCTTTAGTTACGTTTCTTAAAAATACTTATTTATTTAATATTCAAAAAGATTTTTTAATACATCAAAAAAATAACCAAGTAAAACTATTTTTGCAAGATGAGATTGGGCTAAATTTATACAATTTTAATACCTATTATAGAGGCAATTCATTTTTTTTAAGTGTGGCAACTACCCTTACTTGCGGCGCCTATCTATCTATGCTATGCAAAATCTGTTTTCATTTACATTATATTCCAGATAAGAATGGAGTTGGTGGCTTTACGGAGCTAGCCTATTTTACACACATTGCTATTGTTTTGTTATTATTAATTTTTGTTTTTTCCTGAAGACGGCAGTAGTGTACGCTGCCGAAACGTCGGATTTAAATAAAATATATACCGTGCGTATTTTTTAACGTGAAACATTGGGTTCGTCGTATCCATGGATACAACTTGACATTTGATTGACAGCAATGTATTTGTTTGTCCCATTTATAATGAAACATAGGGAACGAATTTGACATTTGACAAGACGTCATAAAAGGTTAATTTTGTTTAAATAATTGTACCTGTTTTCTAAATTAAATTTAGTTATAGAAAAAATATTGTGTGCACCTTGTGCATTAGTGATTTTCTGACTTGGCTAAATTTCTTACAATATTTAAATATCATACTTCTGCCAAATTCATTCATTATGTTTTATTTTAAATGAGACAGGCAAATATATTACTGTCAATTAAATGTCACATTGACAAGATGTCATTAGAGGTTAATTTTGTTTAAATAATTATACATGTTTTCTAGAAATTAAATTTAGTTGTAGAAACAATATTGTGTGTACCTTGTGCCCGAAATATGTTTAGTGCGCTCGAGTGGTTTTCTGACTCGGCTAAATTTCTTACAATATTTAAATATAAAACTTCTGTCAAATTCGTTCCCTATGTTTCATATTAAATGGGACACGCAAATACATTGCTGTCAATCAAATGTCGTAACCATGGATATGATACCCCCAATGTTTCACGTTAAAAAATACTCACGGTATACTGAACATAAACTAAAAGGTTGTATTCATCGACCGTCCAAACTGGGAGGTTGTATTATTGTTAAAATACATAATATTGTTTTCTATGTCATAAATCATGGCTATTGCTATGAATAGTACGAATTAACCCTTGGAGTACTAAAAATGGGTAAGTCGTGACCCAAAATGTGCATTATTTACTGAATTTCTTACAATTATTTTTTTACGTTTCTGATTTTTCGTAAGTTCTCTTAACATGTTATCGTCTATAATTTTTCATGTCATTTGTATAAATTTAAATTTTAATTCTCCTGATATTTAATAAATTTTCTGTTGGGTCACGTCAGACCCATTTTCGGAATTACTGTAACTATCGCATACATGTTGTTTATTTGACAGCAGGAAATACCAGAAAACTGTACAAGATGCAATAGAGGCAACGGGTATTAGTACAAGAAACCCAATAGAAGTACCAAAATCGAAAACATAAAGGGGCCGTTGTTTTTCATGTCGCGGTAATGACAATAAATACTCAACTAAATGTGACCATTGTAAAAGGTTTGTTTGCAATTTGCACTCAGACCCTAAAGAAATTATTTAAACTACATGTAAGTATTGTAAAAAAGATGAAAAAACTTACATATAGTTTCAACAAAGCAATTATTATTATTATTATTATTATTATTATTATTATTATTATTATTATTATTATATTTACGCAATTTTTGTAAACATATGTTTGTATTACAAATATATTGTGATTATTTACTTAGAAAACAAACAATAATTGTTTATTTACTTTTTTCTTATTTGTATCATGTTACTTTATTACACAAAAGTAGAAAAAATATATAAATAAAATAAGCTAGACTGTATGGGTCACTGTTTACCCATACATGTGGAATTATTTCCGACCTCCGAGGGTTAAAAGATTTTTTTTTTTTTTAATTCTGAAGGAACTAGAAACATAAAAATTGTAAAAAACAGTTGTGTATGCAACTTATTATTTTGAACAACTTTACACTATGCAGTTTTTGCAGTAAAATGAATATGAGCAGAAAATTGCATAAAACTAAAATCCCATGTTAAATCCCTACGTTCACACCTAACCGCCACCACCCGATATACCATTCCATTTAAAAATCAACATTAATTTCGCTTCCGGCGAAACTGAAAGTAGAATTCAGAATCACTCTACACCAAAAAGTAGCATTTAACTTCACCCCAAACTTTATAATTTGAACTATGTACAGGTCTAAAATTAATAATAAAAAAATTTGCAGTTTGTCCCTACTTTTCAATCACTATATTTTAGACTTGTTTGAATTTATAAAAGCCCAGTTAAAATTACTTCCTTAGTAAATTTAACTAGGTATGAAAAAATGTAAAGCATTTTTTTATTTATTTGAATTGATTATAATTTGTTAATTAAATTTACTTTAGATGTAAATCCGGCCCATAGAATACGTAGTTAGAATCCCTTGTTGTAGTCATGTAATAGTTATAAGATTCACTATACGTATGAATTAAAAGTTTATTTTTTTCAGTGGAAACCTGTACTATCACCGAGTGAAAAGTCATGTGAACGTAGTGATATGTGTATTGTGTGACAACGTCCACAAAGGACTGAATGCTACTGACGAACACGTATTACTGCACCAGAAATATTCTGTAAAGTGTGACGTTTGCAGTAAGATGTTTCTCAGCAAGTATTACCTCGACGAGCACTTGAAATATAGGGGACACAAACATAGGAACCACCGAATCACAAAGGGAAAGATACTTATCAGGGTTGATAGACGGGAGACGCAAAATTTCATAGACTTGGATGAAATTTCTAGTGAGATTTCTCTCAAATTTACCACGAGTGATACGGATTCTGAAGCAGATTATAGTAGGATGGATGACTTACCGTGGAGATCATGATAAAAATTAGAAATTAGTTATTAAATTGAAACGGGTTGCCATCTATTTTTATACCACCAAAAATCATTCATGCCCAGTTGCAACAAGGTTTAAATTTTAAGCAACTCTTAAACAAAAAACAAATACAAATCAAAATTTTGACAGCAATGCATAAAAATGGGGCACTTGCACGTGACGTTTCAACATGGCGACTAACAGCTAATTCTGGACAGGCAAACCTTCAGTTTACATTGTGTCTTACAGATTAATATCGTTCCGTAAGCTTTTATTGTTGTTTTACAGCATACAGCACTTATTGTTTTCTTATGGAAAAAGTGGTTAGAGTTTGTGAAAATGAGTGTATAAGCAGTGTTTTCCGTAAAAAAATATTTGATGATATTATTATTACTTATTTAATGCATATAAAATAATTTAAATATAATCGGAAAGGAATATCATGTACGAGTGTTTATGATTTGCCTCTATGTATCTGACGAAAGTTAAAAATTAGATAATTATTGATTTCATATTGATTTTTGGAAGGCATTTGTAATCCTAATGGGCGCGTGCCTGTCTGGACGCGAATCTGGGGAATCGGGTTCGATCCCGATCAACGCCAAATATTTCGAATTTTAAATGGCACAAAAGTGACCCCTGTGATGCACTCTTTACGCCAACTATGAGTGCTCGTGCGATGACGCCTGGTAAGCGCCCGCACGGTACAAATATGTCATCATCATTACCGATATCTGTGATAAAGCAAATTGGCACACCCAGAAATGGGTAATATGCCATGATGATATATTTATTTTATTTTTATTTATTTATAATCCTTGTCAAAAAATGTTAATGTATAAGAAGCCACATTATTTATTCACTTAAATTTATCAATTTAACGTACTTTGGCTTCCAAAAACAAATTATAAACAATAAGATCATCTGTAATAAAAATACATATTATCGTAATAAGAAAAAAGAACCCGTAGATAAATATAATATATATTTCAATTTTAATTGTCTGTCTAAATTTAAAAAATCTGAATAGTTCAATTGATATAATTTCAATATTTATATTTTCACTTAATAATACAGAAAAAAAAAACATACAAATTCAAATGAATGTAATGCAACCTGATGCTACAAGCTATGTATATCAACTTAAGTTTTCGAATTATATTTATAAATATGACTGCTTTGTTGTACTAGTAAATAATTCATACACTTATCTTTAATGGGTATTCCATCATAACAAAAAAAAAATTTTAAAAATTCAATTTAACATAAAGTTTGGCTCAATATATAATAGTTAAAACAATGAAAACATTTTTTAAATAATTACTTTACGAGATATTTCACATATGTTAAAAGGGAAAATTGACGTAATACAATTGTTATCTTTCTCTCGCAGCGTACTCAGAGCAGTGTGTGTGAGAAATACAAGTATAGGGGAAATGTGACGTTACACTGATATCTCTAAAATAAAATACTGTTAAACCAGGAACAATTAAGATTTTTTAATACTATGAATTTCTTCAAAACTGAATGAAGTTTTATTTAAAATAATAAAAAAAATTGAGTGGAATACCCCATTACAGCTAGTTACATTTTAAAATAGCATGTATAAATTTATGAAAAACTGAATTTCTTGCACAGAAAACACAATCCCTGCATAAGACCCAATGTTAAATTGAATGGGGTCCCGTAGCCGCGTGCCTGAGTGTCTGGTCGCGAACCCGGGGGAACCGGGTTCGATCCCGACAGACGCCAAATATTTCCAAATTTAAATGGCACAAAAGTGACCCCTGTGGTGCACTCTCCACGCCAGCTATGAGTGCCCGTGAGGTGACACCTGGTAAGCGCCCACGCGGTAAAATATATCGTCATCATTACCGATGTCTACATGTGTTGTAGATACTGGCACATCCAGAAATGGGTAATATGCCGTGATGATATATTTATATTTATTTGTTAAATTGAAGCTTGGTTAGCCAGAATCAGTTGTTCATCCGCCTTGTTGTGACGTAGGTGCAAGTACCCTATGGAAGCAGGCGGTGGTGACATAGAGTAAATTTTTAATTATACAACTGATAAAAATTGTAATAATTAACATTGTTTCATGTGGATTTGACTTTATAATTGTACTTTTACTTCAGAAACACAATAAAAAATTGGAACTGTCAGTGAAGTCATTTAAAATTATCGGCTACAACCGTTCCTAGCTAGGATGCTGCCATCTACGTTAAGCTTTGTCCGCCTGCTCCCATTCATTTGACATTTCATTTTGATGCAATATTGTCAATGAACGCTTAAAATTAAGTTACGTTGGTGCAACTGGCCATCATACTAGGAGCAGCTTACAAATGTAACAGGTTAAATTTATCATAACTATAGAAACCTGCGTTAAGCAGACTGATACATCCAGCATGGCGGAGAAAATCATGATATATTTATAAAAATTCCTAGTTGAATTTGAAACTTGCTCCTATGAATTTTTTATCAAGTTTGTTGTCTATTCAATTTCAGATATTTATTTATTGATTATTGAATGTAAAAAATGTATTTATTTGTTGACATCTGAAATTGAGTTTCCCGTTATGTACCAATAGTGTAGTTGTACAGAAATATTTTTTCTATTAAAGTAATTATTGACAAATCCTTGAATTTAAAACCAAACACCGTATATCCAACCCATACTTTAGTTCAATATTTACCTGTTTAACATCAAATTTTATAATAGAAGATGTCCGAGTTTTGAAGGCTATCACTGGAATCTCGGAAACTATAATTATAGCAAGCGCGCGTTTAGTTGACACTGATACTTGCATACTTTGGCTTATAAATTCCCTTTCCTTAAGCAGCTGTACACTCTTTTTAATACATTAGTTTATACATACAGTGTGAACACTGAAAACCGTGACATAGGCGTTTAACATGGGAAAACAGTTTTTTTCAAATATTATCTGTCCCGTAAGACTATAATGGAAGTTTTTGATATGGTTAGAAAGACTATTTAATTTAGCATCGAAGAGTATCTAAATACTCCTAATTTAATGCCTTATTATTAAAATATTTACGAAAATATAATCCTACTTGACAGTTATTACTTATAATTTACTAAAACAGTAATCATGGAAACGTATTCGGTAGCTGACTTGGTTAAATCAAGACTCCATGATAAATTATCACTAGTTCAAATCCCTCCCGGTTCAAGTTAATATTTTTATATTTATTTTGTACAACGTATTATTAAATAAATTACAAAATTAAAACGTAAATAGTTTGGTACATTAAGTATTTTCTTGAATTTACTATACTATTTCTTTGTTATATCACTGCTCCGCTAATAGTATTAAGAAAAAAACAAAAAGTAATCACTAATAAATAAATCTTCACACAGGTTTATCTGACGTGTTAGACTTTTATTGTCATTTTTCGATACATTCTTTCCAAAAACTTTGTAAATCCAATGGATTTTTCATTAGAAGAGAAAAATAGTATAATTAAATTTTAAAATCAAGGGATGAGTTTACGAGATATTCGAGACTTTTTTGCTAGGATATATCCCGATGGACAAATTGCATCCCATGAACGAACTAGACGAATCATTTTAAAATTTGAAAAAACCGGTTGCGTTAATGACGAACATAAAACTAAACTTAATTATTTATTTGGCTTAAATTTACATATTTATTTCGCTTCTTGAATATTTAGTCAATAAAATACTTGATGTATCAAAAAATTATTTGTTTTAATTTTGTAATTTATTTAATAATATATTGTACAAAATAAATATAAAAATAATAAAAATATTTCCTTGAATCGGGAGGGATTTGAACTAGTGAAAAATTATCATGGAGCCTTGATTTAACCAAGTCATCTATCGAATACGTTTCCATGATTACTGTTTTTAGTAAGTTATATGTAATAACTGTCAAGTAGCATTATACTTTCGTAAATATTTCAATAATTAAGCATTAAATTAGGAGTATTTAGATACTCTTCGATGCCAAATTAAATAATCTTTCTAACCATATTAAAAACTCCCACTATACTCTTGCGGGACAGATAAAATTTGAAAAAAACTGTTTTCCCATGTTAAACGCCTATGTCACGGTTTTCAGTGTTCACACTGTATAAGCGGTGAAATAGGGTATTCTCTCATAATTGCCAATATTAAAAATTTATTAAAAATATTAGGTAAGTTGGTAGGTAAACAAGAGGAATAAAACAAAAAAAAAAACACATACATTGATTGTTGCAAAAGATATAAAGCATTGAAATTTTGATGACGTACTAGTTGTACTATCAGTGGAGGATCAGTTGAAATCCCTACTCCATGTTTGAATGTGGTAACACGCCGCATCTTAGATACGTACATACTCGGGTGTACTTCGAATCGTTCGGGAGAGTTCGTAGCACAGCTGCATGGATGTTCCATATTTTTGTGTTGCTCGCTGTGTCAGCTGTTTGCTTGTTTGTCATTTGATATCTATAAAGGTAAAACAGAAGTATTTCTTTAAGATATAATATTAATAAAACTCGAACAGAAGAAACAAAGCAATAAACGTAATAAATGAACTCCAACCCATTCAAAACATTTCAAAACAAAACTTACGAGTCAACTTACGATAAGCGCCACCAATAGTTGAGTACGTCAAAATGTTTTTATAGTTCAATGAAAAATATTAAATCAATTGCTTAGATTATTCTGTAATTTTCTTCAGTTTTTTAGTGATAGTATGTAAGATTGTAATGAAATATATTTTATTTCCTACCTTTTTCAATACCTGGTTAACATCTTCTCAAAAAGCTATGAACCACTGATTGTACACCACTAGTACGTCACTATCACGTGACATAACAAAATCAAACTTTAAAAATTAATATCTCGCTTATTAAATGGATTTTTTAACTCGGGTTTTCACAGGTACTCTTAGATATACCTGTTCTTTAAGGAAAAAAATAATAATGAAATAATACCCTATTATGGAAATGCCTTTTAATACGATTGGTGCGTAAAATTTCACTGGTGTGCAAGATATTTAACTAAGTGGAATCACGTAGAATGTAAACTATTTAACTATGCAACGCCAATGACTCGAAAATAATTTGCTTAGCTCTCTGGAGTAATTAGCCTCAATACAACACCAAATTGGTAGTTAGTGATAGTAGTTATAGATAGTGGTTAGTAGTCAGAAGCTCGAAGATTGCGTTCGCAATACATATTAATAATAGACCACGTTAGTGTAACGGTCAATTTGTAGCAGCAAATTCAAACTAAAACCCTAACTCGCCTCTGCCGATTTATCCTCCCATGTTATTCATACGGGAACAAAAATATGCTATTTTCAAAATGTTCAAAAGAACTTTAAAATGCAAATCTTATCTATTAAACTATATACATACAAATCTCTAATGTACTACCTACCTACTTATGTCGTATAAATATCTAAAACACCCAAAATTATTGAATAAACTGTAATTAAAGAAGCAAGTGCAAATTCATTAAAACGTAGGTCGTAGCTGTTTTCGATTCTGTTTTATCCTGACTTGCGCATGCATTTCCTTCTCTGTCATTTAGATCGTCAGCAAAGAAATTATTTATTTCGGACAACGTAATAATCCTTTCAGCCATCGCAAACAACAAAAACGAAAAAAACTTGTAACCATTTTAAAGACAAACAGCATCAAATCCAGTGACCTCTATAGGTACCGTGAGTATTTTCAAACGTGAAACATTGGGTTTCTCATATCCATGGTTATTCTCTATACAGATTTCATGTAGGCACCCGGTACATTTATTGAAGAGTAAATTTAATCTTGTTAACAACATTTTTTGTAATTCATTTTAATTGCCAATGACTTTCAGGCGATCAATATTTTTTGAGCTTAATGTTTTCGGCGATCCATGTAGCGGTGGTAAATTTTCGTAGCGATCAATTTTCTTGAGACCAATTTTCCTGGAATCTGATATTTCCAGTACCAGAAGGTAAAAAATAATAATGGCATTCATAGTATAATGTAAAACATCTATATTTCAAATAATACTTTATACAAACACTAATATACCAGATATATAAAATTGCAAAGCATATTCTCTTAAAAAGAATTGCTTGAAACATGTAATTTATGTTCAAACATAACTTCTTCTAAACTATCAACAAGTGACGGAACTAAAAGTCGTTTATTTGGCTCCTGGTGCCAACAACTTTTATAAAGTAAACGAAATTTGGTCGTGCATCCACACCCCGATGTTACAGAATTAAATTCCTCAGGAGTTTTAGGCCGTAAATTGTACTTCACAACCTGCATAAAATAAAAATTATTTATTTTCATAATAAATTCGTTACATTCCCATATGAGCAAATATGTATTCCAGTTTCATAAAATTACAGAACTAATACGTTAAATGTCAATTACTAGAACACTACTGCCCGGTTTCATAAAAGCTTGTTTAAATTTAACTCATAGGTTGTTTCTTTACTTATGGATCAAACTTTAAGGGATAATAATACATCTAAAAGTAGTCAAAAAGTCTTAATCCGCAAAGTCCAATTCTAAAAACTAAAAAAAATTAGGTGATTATCATATTTTGAGAAATTTTTGGAAAATTAAAAACACATCCGAGAAGAACTCTTTGAGATAAACAAAAACCCTCATTTAAGTAAAGTTGTAAATCAACTTATAGTTTCTAAAATATTAATAGAAAAATCTGATGTGGCCAGTACATGACCCCCCGCCAATTCCATGTTTAAAATAGCAGTGAGCTTTAAATAAAGTGTCACTTCCGGTTGATCGTTTGTAACTAAAATCTAATTTGTTGTCCAATAAATAGAAAAGTCTGTAATACGAAATTTTGGATTATGTTTTATTGTTTTTCCTCAAAATTCTGTTACAGCTCCAAATTAAGTACTACATCCGATTTATCATATATGGTTAAAATCTAATATGTTGTTTCAAATTATATATGAGTTTTTAATATCAAATTTGAGAAGTTTTGCATCATATTTTAATAGACTTTAAGGCAAAATCGTCACACACACATTCTTATAAAAATCAGCATCAACTTCCAGGTGCTCTAAAACACAATCTTTGTAAATTCTTCGCCGTACATGATCCATTTCGTAAATGTATAGTTCTAAATTAATATTAATTTTTAGTACTGCAAAATAGCAAATGTAAATCATCATTTAGATCATTCTGTACATCTAATATTTTTACAAACCTTAATTTCATTAGAATTAAATATTTTACTATTATATTCTCCTTAACACGGTTTCATTATTAATTTTAATGTAATTACTACCTGACAGTGACATTTGTTTTAATATGTCAAAATTGTTATTAAAATTATGTTTTTGTTTGACGCATAGGCAAGATTGAAGATTGTACCATTATATACTTCCGGTTATCCGATATACACTAAAAACTAATGAGCTCTTCCCACATTAGTATAGAATGGGTATTCAAAATTTCAAAATTTTCTGTTTGATAGTATTTGAGTAATCGTGTCCGCACGATCCACACACACACACACACACACAAACACACACACATACATACCTAAAGACATCATTGAAAACTGTTAAAATCGGATTCTGGGGACATCAAAACGTGCTTATTCACTAAAATCTCTATATGCGATTTTTAGCACGATCCCTATACCTCCTTAGCGGGAGGTAAAAAGTCGATGAATCAATATATTAGATGATCTATATATCAAAGATGGTTGAGAATTGGACTTTGTGGATTAAGACATTTTAACTTACTCTTCGCTGTATTATCATCCCTTAAAGTTTGACCCATAATATAGAAACACCCAGGTGTCTACTACTAGTACACATAGGTGCAACTACTAAAAATTTGAAATCATTTAAATGCCAACTACTAAAGCATTTCACTTTGTAATTTTTATTATATTTTTATGTAAGAATTTGAACAACAATATTAGATATTTTCATCTCATATTTCTTTTTTCTGGAATTTTGTCTATTTGTTATTTAATTTTTATATATCATGCAATACAAATAAAACTTCAGAAACAAATTATTTATTTTGCTTGTAATTTCTCATAATTCTTTATATCATTCTAATACGTTACGACGTTATTTTCGGAATATATCTGACGTCTATCTAGACGTCGAAATAACACCTTAAAAAGACGTCATAATAACGTTTTAAAATGACGTCGAAACAGCCTCTAAAATGACGTCGGAACAACCTCTAAAATAATGTCGGAACAACGTCTAAAATGTTACACAGCTCCGTAATTTAGGACGTCACAGTGACGTCGATTTTAGGTCATTTGTGTTACTTGAGTAGTGACCTATGAATTTTTTTTCGAATAACAATACTTCATTAAAATGGCCTCCTAATGGGGCAACTTTTTTCTAATTTAACCGACTTCGTATCTCTTATTGTTCTCGAGATCCCCATGTTGGACAAGTTAACTAGGACACCCCGTATAGATTAAATATACATAAATATCGAAAAAGGTTTTGTGAAAAATGAATGCACCTCACTAGGAATTGAATCTACGGCCTTCCTATATCTATAGCAGGACGCTCTAACCAACTGAGCTACAAGGTTCACTTGAAATTCATCAATCTTTCACAAGTCCTTCTTTATCATTTATTATACTTTAATATAAGCTTTAATGTAGTTCACGGTAACTAAGTGTAGAAATTTACTGTAAAAATAAATGTGTGAGATTAAGTTATTATCTCGCGTTTAGTAATAATTATTTTGGTGACAAATTACTTTATTCTATTTAAAATCATGCACACACGTCTATTGCATGCAGTAAATGGGGTATTCCACCGTTTGTTTTTTTTTTTTTTTTTAATATATAAAAACCCAGGATTGTTGTTGAAAACGCGATATTAAAATGCGAAATACTAAGTGAGATATGCATCTTTGAATGTCTCAAATTATCTGTGACATCAAGGGTCCGAGTTAGTTAGCCTTCTCGTGGCCAGTTGCACCAACAAGGCTTAAATTATAACCATTTTAAATGATCCTTAAACAAAAAATCTGATGTGACCAATACAATACCTCCTGCCAAATATTTTTTAATTATTTAAATACATACCTACATATGTATCGTATTTACTAATGCTGTAAAATATGTATATTAAATTCCTATCTACATAATTATTGTTCTATTTATTATTTTATTTTAAAAACGTTACCATTATTAATATGAAATAATTAGTTTTTACTAACAAGATCTGAACTATGTAACCAAGGAGTTGTGTTTAAAGCATAGGCTCCGGGATTTATATTACAAATTATTTTATAAATTAATCCATAAAATATATAGAAAAAGTAGTAATGCAGACCTGTAGAAAATTAAATAATCTTTAATTTTTATAATAAGTTGTGAAAAATTAACATTTAAAGGTACTTTTCGAGGAAAAACGATTTTGATCTTAAAGTAAAGTGCCATTTTCGGTTATCCGATTTACACCAAAATCTAACGGCTTCTTTGCATATTACAATTTATAAACACATGGTTTCAAAATTTTATAAATGATAGTATTTGAGTTACAGCGTTAACAAAATTCATACATACACACACACATCCACAGACATCATCGTCAAAATGTTAAATCGGATTCTAGGGACCTTGGAACGTGGCTATTTACCAAAATCTCATTATGTGATTTTTAGCACGATCTCTATCTCTCCAGGGGTGTAGTCGAGGGTATACGCCGTATACCCTCTGGATTTTTTAGGTGCCCGAGCGTGTACCCTCTGCTTTTAAATATTTGAGACAAAAATTATAAAAATTAAATCAACTAATGAAAATTTTATCCCACAATTAATATCATTTTTTTAGAAATTATATTGAAATTATCTTTATGTTTATAAAATGTACTTTATTTGATTGGCGTCGCCCTCTATTACTGAAATTTTAATTTTGATTTTTGTTATATAGAAGCCGTATACCGTTTTCAGTTTTCGCAAATTGTACGATTCGTAGTAGGCTGGTTGCGACTTTGATACGTAAGGCAGTATTTAATTATTTAATTTTTTTCTTTGTGTTTGTAGTTTTTGTATTTTGAATTTTAGTTGAAAATTTAAAAGATGACAGTAACTTCGTACTAAGTCACAATGTATAATAGTCGCGCGCATATTGTGTTGTTGAGTTTCGATTTTAGACAGTTTATCCAGATAAATATATTCTCTTTTGTAAAATGTTCTGTGATCTGGAAATTTATTTTTATACATGAAAGGTAAAAAACATGTAACTTCACATCCCTTGAAAAAATGTAATTTTCAATTATAAAGCATTTGACCTTGAATGAAAAAAAATTTCGCCTGCGGCGCCATTATTTCTTCATTTTTGCCCCCCCCCCCCCCCCCCTGCGTGTTTTTTTATTAATTATTGCCGCCCCCCCTGCGTATACCCTATGTTTCCAAATATATTTTCAGCGTATACCCTCTGCTAATTTTACGACTACAGCACTGTATCTCTCCCTTGCCAAGGGTAGCGGAAGGTAAAAATGTACATCGAAATTTTGACAACAATGCATAATAGTTCATTTAACATTTAATTTCGATACCATATTGTCAATTTAAGGACGCTTAAAATGTACGTTACGTTGGTGCAACCGGCCATCAAACAGATAACTCTGTGTTCATTGTCTGCATACATTTTCATTTATTTTTATTTAAACTTCTTTTCCTTATCATATTAATAAGTAATGAATACAGAAATAAAGAAAAATGTTTGAAATAAGCAAAATATTAAAATAGATATTATTTCGATACTTTTTATGAAACATTTTTAGAATGTTGTAAGGATGGTGCTACTGTTGCTAGGGTGCTACATGTGATTTCAAACAAAAACAGCGAATAGCATCGCCCAAATAATTAAGTATTTTTATTACAACTATTTTATAATTATCTTTTTACTAAAACTCTTAGGCCCAGTTTCATAAAACATTGTTAACTTTAATCACGTTGTTAACTTTGACAATGTATTTTTGACACGTATCTTAAATACCTCTACGAAATATTTTTTCCTTACCTGATATAGAATGATATGTGTATTATCCATATGATAATAAGGATGACAACGCGTTTGGATATGGTACATAGTGACTCCAAGAGCATAAACATCAGCCGCACTTGTTGGTAAAGTATTTCCATGTAATAGTTCTGGGGCACTGTACACCACAGTGCTGCCTCCATGTCCATCCAACAACTAAAGCAAAAACAAATTAAAAGTTACTGATAATTAAAAAATAAAGAAAATATATATGCAGGGTGATCCCAGATTAAACAACCAAATTTAAAATATAAATAAAGAACTAAAAAGAAGTGGACGAGTTCATAAAAACACACAAATGCTTCGTTGCAGAGAAATTAGCATGTGACTACCTAACGAGGTAAAAATAGTATTAGTTGTTTTTTAAAAGTTTAAAAGTTATTTGCACTGCATTTTGAAAACTATGATTTTATTACATAGTAACTGTCAGTAATAGTTATTTATGGACCAATAGGAGCAGTTTTCCGATGTGTTGTAAGCATCCGATACCTAAGATTGCACTCGAAGTGAATATGAGATTTTTCGTCATACCTTATACCGGGTGACAGAAAAACTAGCCATTCGAAATAACTTTTTTATTTATAATTATATTTTAATTTTCTTTATATATTCGCTAGCTGTACCCGCAAATATTTGCAACATTACAATAAACAATATTAAGCCTAATGGTATTAAATCATAAATTTTGAGTATTTATAATGATTGTCTCTGCTACACTGGTTTTTTAAAACTATCTCCCGCTGCTTTTTTTTGAATATATAGAGAGAACTCTGATTAATTATTTAACACAACACTCAGTTAATAATTAATATATAATTTAGGGCTGAATGCAAGGATAAAAGGATAAAAAATGTCTGCAAACAAACACATTTAATAATAACTTTTAAATAACTGTTACTGTTTATCAATATATAGTTTATTTGCCAGTTTGTATTTACTTGCAGCTAACAGCTCTATATTAGAAACTGAAACCACAGAATAAATAAATGTATGTATTTTTATACTGTGCTGAAACTATAAAAACCTTCAATGATTGGATGTCATATTTCAAAATATTTACACAGATAAAAAAAAAATAGAGAACCGTCTTAAATCTGTCATAGTAGATTTTTATTTTTATATTTTGAAAAATTGTAAAAAATAGCGGAGAAAAAAATGTTTAGCATTTGCAATAATAGCGACATAAGCATATTTTAAAACGTACCTTTCTTACATAATCGCATTTCTGTACATCACTATTCAAATCCAAAGAATTACCAAAATCGCACAACAGACACCTGTTTCCCTGTATTAAAATATTTTTAGGCTTGACATCCAAATGAAGAATTCTTCTTTTGTGACAATATTCTAAGGCTGAACAGACTTCAAGTACCCATTGGATATAAATTTGAAGAGGTATATTTGTGTCTCTATCATCCAGTACAGTATGCATATCTCGCGCAACACATTGTGGCATTACAACAAGATGGTGGTCAGCATCAGAGTTATTAACCAGCAGCAATACTGGGAGAATGTTTGGGTGGTTTAAATTTAACGCATTTGCTTCTAATAAGAAAGAAGGATTTTCTTGATGTATAATTTTCAGTGCCACATCGTTTCCTGAAAAAAAGGAGTAAAGAAAATTAAATCAGTACTACAATAAAATATTATTAATCTGTTGTTTTTTTCGGTATTTGGATTTACAAATATATGTATAGGCTGCATGTTTAACTTCTTAAAATAATGTACGCAAAATAAAATGAAAGTATAACAAGCCCAGCCAAGAGGTGCTAATTAATAAAAAAAATGATATTAATAATAAACCAAACAATAATTATATAAGATATTTCATATCAAAATTAAAATCAGAAATTTAAATAGGAAACATATTTTAAAGTAATAGTATACAGGATCTCTGATAATTGAAGAAATTCCTTGACAATTCCCTAAAATTTCCAGACTATACTACTACATTCCTTAACTTTTTCTTGATTCCCTGACTGTTACTGTTAGCTAAGGAATATTCTAAGTTTCTATTAAAATCAGTTATTAATACAATATGCTATGTTATAATTTATAGTATCTCATAATAATATATGTATATCTTCTAGTTTTGGATTATCTTTTTCTGGGGAATTAAGTTTATGTATCATTCAAATATAAAGTTAAAACAATTGAACTGTACATTAAGGAAAATACGTAGGTAGTAATACTGTTTGGCAACAAAATTTCTTGTATTTATAAGTCGTCTGCATAACTAGTTATATAATTACATTTATTAAAAAAAAAAACCTATGTAGAAAAAATAGTATAAACACTTCGCGAAAATGCTTATTTCAGCCTCTCGTGCATAGTCTGTATTTCCCTGCTCGGTAGGTAATATTACAGGAAGGATGTTCGAATGTCAAAGGCCACCAATTGCATCTCGGAAGCTATAAGCGATACTTTGGTTAAATGGGACGTCTGGTCCTCTGGTGCGCCTTTCGAGGGGGCTATCTTAGATGTGCTTTTGTATTGCCAAAATTTCTCGTAGGCCAGATATTTAGAAAAATGTTTCAAATAAAAAAGTTAGATATTTTTATTGTCTATCTAGCGCCATACGAAATTTTTTTTTTCGGTTAATTTTTGAGATTAACAAATTAAAATATATCGTCGCGTTCTAGGCAAAACGACACAAGCGCCATTTTCATAATAAGCCAGGAGACACAAAAAACTCTCTGCGCTTTTATACAAATATATTTTTAATGTCTTAACTGCATTAAAAGTAAGCAGATTTTTTTCTGAATTTTTGTGTGTATTTAAATGTAAATATAAATTAAAGAACTGCATGATAATTAGAAGTATGTTGTCTGATTGGCACTTATGCCAAATGTTTCGTTTATGTGGCGTTTATGCCAAATTTATATGTCGGTTAAGACAATTACATTAACGTAAGTTTTGATCGCAAATTTGCTTGCGCGAAGATATGCCATTGTAATTTTTGATAATTTAGACGGACAACGGCGTTTGTGACATGATCTGTAATAATTGTAATTATTAAAGAACTGTTAAAGGATTTATTTGAAATACATATTAGAATATATTTTATTTAATAAACTTTTTTTAAACATATCAGTATAAAAATATTGCGCTTATATAATTATACAAAGATCAAAACACAGACAAAATTAATGAAAATAAAAAAAAACTATCACTCTGATGTTTTGTACTTTAGTTAATTTACCGGCAGCACTGAATATGAAATAAAATGACTATATCTAATGATCTTCCGCGTCAGTCTCATCTAGTTCATCAGAAACAGAAGACACATACTTCAATCAAACACAAGTATTCTTGATGATATCTTGGTGGTATAACATTTAATTTACATAAACTTTTTAAGTATTCTACTATATGAGCATCGGAAAAGTACACATCATTGTTCAGTGCTTCCATCAAATCATTATTTTCAAGTGCTGATGGAAGAGAAAGAGTTAATTCAATGATTTTCTGGCCTCGGGACAATGACTTAAGCGCTAATATTTTGAACGAGGAAAAACATAATATTCTGTCATTATCATTACATGAACTTTAATTAATTACCAGCATTAAAGTATAAAATATTGAAAAAAACTAAAATGTGAAAGCAACAAATAATGAATGACCTATTATTGCCGATAGTTTGAGATATGAATTTAACATGTAGATTGTCGGTTGTACCCGAACAGATTTTTTGCAGGTCGATGGCACAAGCGACATAATGTTTAAACAAGTTTTGTGACAAATACTGAATCTGTATTATTATAAAAATATACTATGAGAAAACTTTGATCTTTACTAAAATGAATTATAGCAAACAATGATAACTATAACTTTTAAAACACTTACTTTGACAACAATAACTTGGGCCATTTCACTCTGCATTCACCCATAAGAAACTACGTAGAAATGGAGCTTATGCCATTTTACGCCTTCGTATTAAAATTGTGATTGTCGCTTGCGCAACTTCAAAGTGAAATATCTTCTTAAATATTTTTTTCGTACTTATGCCACTGTGTTTAATAGATGGAGGTTGCGCCAATCTATCGAACGGTATCAAAATCGTAAATTACGATTTTTTGGCGCTTAAGCCGTTTTGCCTTGAACGCGACGATATCATTGTATTAATAAGTAACTGATTTTTATAGAAACTTATGGATGGTTTATGATGAATTTAATTTATAAATTTACATTTAGAAATTTTGATATAAAAATTACAATTTTCTCTCTGGTTTATATTCGATTTTGAAATTCTGGATCTGACCAATGAGTATCTATCACGTGACTTGTCACTGCTTGACATTTGAAGTTTCACCAGTTATCAGTTTGACGTACAAATTACGATGTTCGCGAATACTGCTTATTAACAAAAAACAATATATCAATTTATTCCTGTGAATCCATCTTCAAAATGTCAACAACTTACAAACAGAAATGACAGCTGACGGATGAAGCAAAATACAGTCCAGCAAATATCTCGTGGCGCGTGACGTCAGAATGCGCAGTAGCATCGCGAAGATTTGTAGTGGGGCCTTCCCTTTCACTAGCGTTTACTTAGAGAGAGAGGAGTGCGTTCTCTCTATGCGCAGTATTCTTCCCCACGAGCCACGAGATAATTGCTGGACTGTAATACCCCGTGATCAGGGGTAATACCTTACCGCCATGTTCTCTCTTGTGAATTTGAAATATAAAATATAGTTACATCCCAAATCTAAATTTGAAATTTCTAAATTTGTAAATCGTTCATAAACCATCGTATGCGTTTTAAAATATAAACTCACATACACTGGGAGCATTATTTCGTGCACTGTGCACATTATTTCATGCAATATCTAGTGCACTTTTCCAAAATCAGACATAATTTAATTGGGCAACTGTTGGCTTCCCAAATACATATTTCAAATAAATAAATAAAAAAAAAACGAGAAAAAAAATTCCTTTATAAATTATGAAAATGATTAGAGATTAATGTTTTTAATAGTTATCCATATTTTTTAAATATTAAATTTAGTTGTAGAAAAAATATTGTGTGCACCTGGTGGGCGAAATATGTTACACTATTATGCACTAGACATATTTCGCGCGTATGGTACACAAATAACTATGTTTACCTTTATACTTTGCTTGTACAACAGTACCGAAGCTACCTTTACCAAAAACATTCAAATTTAACCTGGACAAATCGCATTTTAAAAGATCATCTCTTTCTGGTGTATTTACAGATGGAATGTCTTTTTCTTTTGGAACTACCAAGAATGAAGAATTTTGTTCACCTTTACTACATTTTTCCCAATTAAACCTTTTATTTTCGATTGGTTTTCGAATGATAAAATCCTCTAATTTATCACCTCGACATAATTCTACATCCTCATTATCAAACTGCACATTGTTAAAATTATTCGAATGAGGAATTAAAGTGTTCAGTTTACATGGTGAACTGAAAATAATTAGGTAATTTATAAGAAATATTAAATAAAGGTCAGCAACTTACGTTACTTCAGAAACTAATGAAGTTTTTGGACTATTTAAAAATGTTGAAGTGGGAGACTTGAATAGTCTAGGAGATAACGTTTTCTTTACTATGTTACGAATTGGAGTACTCATTTTATTTTTATCTATTCCTCTTTATAATATTAACTAAATGTCACTAAATTGTTTAACTATGTTCGTTATGACCTGTGTTATTGCCAGTGGCGTTCAAAATATCTTTTAAAAGGTGCATGTTATTTTATTGACCACTAGCGGACTCGGCACTACAATTTGCTTACCATATGGCGGTTATTGTATTTTGAGCTCACTGAACTATAATTTTACAGTAATATTACAACATATTACAATAAATGTTTTTATAAAGTGTTTTTTTTTTCATTTGTTGCTATTTTATCATTTTCTTAAATTTTAAGATACTTTTTAATACACTGTACGAAAAAAATTTTCATTTTTTTCAGAACGTATTCATTTATTCATCAATATTAATATTCCCTCTTCAAAACAGGTATTTCCAACAATGTTCCATATACTAAGTTATGATATTATAGTGTATGGGACATCGTTGGGTATTCCCTGTGGGCATGTATTGTAGAGATACGAAAGTCGGAGACTGGAGAACACGACGCGGCAAGTTGTGATTATTGGCTAGGGGTTTGGCCGGCCATGTTTATTTGGATTCCCACCATTATTTAAATTTGAATATAATAAATGAGACTCGACAGGATCATGTGATAGAGTCTTGTGGACACTCACGTGACGAAGCGAATTAGCCAATCAAAAACTGGGGAGAAACTGTCAGATCGAAGGTCAGAGAGCTGGACAGTTTTCCAAATTCAAGAGTACCGTAATTTAAGAGTGTAGTGTGTTTTGGAAGATGAGTTTTGTTGGAGTAAAAACTTGGAATTAAATTAAAAATTATTTTAAAAAATTAGCAAACTACTTATAATTACAACATTAATGTCAAGCCCCCTCTGAGAGTAAGGTTATTAGTTTTGGAACGACTTTGAGTAATTTCATACTCTGGAGTAGGGTTTTGGAACGCAACCTTGAAGTTTGTTTTGGTAGCGTGTTCAGAGGTTATGCGTTTTGTTTTCATATAATGAACTATATTCTACGTACATGGAATGGAAACGTGTATACCGCATATACCTATTAACTAATATATTGCGGATCCTATGCTTTTCTTGAAGGAAACACTGTGAAATGGAAATATCATTTCTGCATAAGTCTATCTCACACAAACGCCCAACCGCGAATTATGCGCAAGCTTGGAAACTTGACTACTATTGGCTAACGAGGAAATCATGATCACTTTTTGCGAATCACAAGGTCTGTTCGTTTGTATGGTTCTAGCTGCACTAACTTGTAATTTTTTGAAAAATATGTTCGTTTGTGTGTTCGAAGTTGTCTGCACTGTGTTCGTTTGCAGTCGTGCATGTTGCACTAACTTGTCTTAACTGTACTACCTCCCGAGCTAGTACACTTAGTGCAGTGCGCAGTGTTTACAACGACGTCACAATTTGTCACATAGGTTGTCGTGTATACTTGTAACTATAATTTTTACATTAATCTGCAAAATCTTATTCTATATTCTAAAAATTAATCAAAGGAAATGTGTTTTAAGAATACCAAAGAAATAAAATGGAAAAATAAGTAATATATCACTGCATACAAAATATTTATTAAAAAAAGTTTTAATTTAACTGAAAACTATTAAAATCGAAATATATATGTGTAATTCACATTTAGTACAAAAAATAAGCATTAATGGATTTTTCATATTGAAAGAATTGCAGTAAATTTTAACTAAATGGAAAAATCATTATAATTATACATATTTATAAATGGCGTTGCTACTTAACCTACAATCTGCACTAACTTGTCTAATTAGTGTTCGTTTGAATTTCGAAAACAAGTCTGTACTACGGTGCACTAAACTACACTGTGACGTATTTTCGGTACATTTTGTACAATTTAGTGTAATACAAACGAACAGACCTATTGAGTTCTGTTTATTAACGACTAGCGCGAGAAATTTTTAATTTAAATTTGAGAAATTAAACAATGTACCTACTATTTATTTTGTATGTAAATTCTTGAATATAAATATTAGTAATAATAAAAAACATTGACATATTCTAGTGCTAAATTTGAATTAAATAATTTACTTTGTTGTACTGTAAAAATAATAGGAATACAATCTGGTCAGGATTAATTTATTTTGATGACAATAAATTACTGTATGAAACACAAAGCAAATACTTTCGAAGTGCAACTACAAACAGAAATGAAATCAAACGTCAAAGTCAAACCATATGCTCGCTGCATCACCAGGGCAGCGTTCCAAAACCAAGAATACCGAATTTTGGCGTAGAGTATGATGTGTTGTATTATGGAACGAATGAGAGTTTTGTTGAAGTACAAAATTGAAACTAAATTAAAAATAATTTTATAAAACTAACAAAACTACTTATAATTACAACATTAATGTCAAGCCCGTAATAAAAGCGCTCTTATGGAGCACTCTCCTCAATATAATATGAAAGTACGCTCCATAAAAGCGCTTTTATTATAAAATTATGCTCGTAATACACGCCAACGTATTTACTTATGTTTATTTTCAACCAAAAGCATGTTTTCTTCCTCAAGAAGGCAAATTACTTTTATATGTTGAGAATCGTGAGCATCTACGTTTGAAAATATTGTGGAGTCATTTCTACACCCTCCTCGTTAGTAAAGTAGAACATAACTTTGGAGTAAACTCTGGCTGTTTTGGAACAGGTTGAGTAAACTCTGAGAGTAAGGTTATTAGTTTTGAAACGACTTTGAATAATTTCGTACTCTTAAGAGTAGGATTTTGGAACGCAGCCCAGCCAGCGACGCTGTCAGCGTTAGCCAATAGTAGTCAAGATTTCCGAGCATGCGTATAATTGCCTGTTGGGTGTTTGTGAGAGATAGATTTATGCAGAAATGATATTTCCATTTCACAGTGTTTCCTTCACCTACTCTTATGGGAAAGATACGAGCATTAGCAATATATTAGTTAATAGGTATAATATGGTATACCTATAGCATTGTAAAGGGCTGGTCATGCGAACTGTCATAAATTCAACCAGTTGACGCATGCGCAGAGCACAGCTCATGATTATCCAGAGGTTTTAATATATTTCTGAATGGGTACTTTTACTAATTATTCACTGAACAGTGGTTATGAAAACATCGTTCTTTGAACAGTTTGGTTGTACTTTGTGTTCATTTTATTTTTTTTTTTAGAAAAATCTACTCGTACTGTAGGTTGCCTAGAAATTTGAAGTATCTACCACGCCAGCAACGATCGTTTCCGTTCCATAGTAGTATAGAGTTCACTGTTTTCATAGTTTGTCAGTTTTCATATTGAAGTTTTTAGTGCGTATTGAGTTATTTTACATTTTTTTGCCAAACTATGTAAACAAAACGCATAATACGCTATAAACCAAAACAAACTTCAGCTCCCCGTCCTTCAATCTGACAGTTTTTCCCCAGTTTTTGATTGGCTAATTCGCTTCGTCACGTGAATGTCCGCAAGCTATAGTGAATGATGTGGAGTCACTTGATTCAGCTCCGAGTTCTGTACGCTCTGCTCGGAATCTGCATCAAAGAACGCACCAATATACGGCATGAAAGAGAGATATGCAGACAGAGAGCAGAGTAATATGGTATATGGTTTCTAGAAAAAAATTGCAATTTCAATTTCCCGTGGCCGCTTGCGGGAACCTGCAGACACAATTCTATTTATATTATGATCTTAAAGTAATGTGTACAATTGTTATATCTTGATTTTTACCGTTCTGAACATTATTTGTTCATTTTGATATAATAATGATAAGTAAAAAACTAAAAAATATAAACAACCCGGATTTGTATGTAATAAAACAATATTTTCGGTATTTGATGTCCCGTGGCGGCGTGCCTGAGTGTCTGGTCGTGAACCTGGGGGAATCCAGTTCGATCCCGACAGACGCCAAATATTTCCAATTTTAAATGGCACAAAAGTGACCCCTGTGGTGCACTCTCCACACCAGCTATGAGTGCTCGTGAGGTGACGCCTGGTAAGCGCCCACACGGTAAAATATATCGTCATCATTACCGATGTCTACATGTGTTGTAGATACTGGCACACCCAGTAATGGATAATATGCCGTGATGATATATTTATATTTATATATTTATTTATTTTAATTTCAATTTTATTTTTATTTAAAATTCTTGATATACCAATGGAACTTCTCAATAAAGATGTGCAAAAAGGTTTGTTTATATTTTTACGAATCCAGAAGTAAAATTATTACAGTACTGTCAGTACTCGAATTACTTTCAAATATTCGCAAAAATTCATTCAACGAATTTTGGGATGGTGTTCTTGAAAATATAGGTAAACTAAATGTTGAAATAAATGAGCCAACTTTACTCAGAAGAAGAAAAGTTCCAAAAAAATTGGACAAATATTCATCTACAGATCACACTTTTCGGACACCAAAAGATTATTAAATAAATAAATAAATTTCAGCTCTCCAGGCCTTGTAGACCCATGGCTTCTTGAACCACTTTCTTCCACTGGTTCCTGTTTGCTGCTTTTTGTTCACCTCTTTGAACCCGTAATTCTTGTAGATCCTCTGCGTCTACCTATCTTCTACTTTTGGCACCCTCTCCCCTTTTGAAAATCGCTTTTACTATTCTAGTTCCCTCCATACGAACTATATGACACACCCATTTTAACTTTTTGTGCCCGAATTACCCCTTATATATCCGCACTCCTGAAAAGTTCCATTATCTCTGAATTTGTCCTACTCCATACTACTTCTTCCACTTTTTTCCCTAATCTAAATCACAGCAAACCTTATTAATTAATGGTACGACAGCTATGCAATGCATAAAAAAATGAAAAATACTTAATACAGTGCAATTTTTTGGTCTCGAATGCTTGCAACACCTCGGCCCTTGGCGTTGCAAATTGCATTCTCGCCCAAAAAACTGCTCCTACGACTCTTGGTACATAAATAACTATCCGGGAGAGCCAAATCCTAGAGATGACAGCACTAATGACCGACTTATAGGGAAAACATTCTATTTTACGTTTGTGCTAGTTGTATTTTGATGCTTTGTTTTGAGGATATTTTATTATTTTTAATTGAAATTAAATATGTTTATCACAATGTCAGATATATACATTTATTTAAATGGTGCTGTTCGGGCTATAGTCGAAGGAGAAGCAGTATATAAAGGTAAAATAAGATTCAAAATTGAAGTTATCTGCATGTTAACTACTTATTTAATTATTTTTAGCTGGACATACTTGTGCAGATATGACAGATAAACAGAATAATATAGAAGTAAATGGACTGTGTTCAAACATCTAATTTGAAAGGGGCTCCTCATTCAATCGTAATAACTAAATGTTGCTCAACTCCTGGTATTTTTATAGTCTTCTTCTTCTCTATCTTTCCTATAAACAATTTAAAATAAATATATAATATTAAAGAATAATAGTTACTACTTACAGGTAGCGTCTCTCTATTTTTTTTTCTCTGTACATGGATTTTGTAAATTTTCTTTAGGTAATTTTTGGCTTGGTATAGCATTTCTTTTTAATATTTTTCTTTTAATAACTACAATAACAATCTAATAATATTTTGAAGCATAAATTTTTATAAATACATGGAATAAAATCGCTTAGGTAAAAAATGTTGTAAACAAACGTTCATGAATGGTGATACGTCCTTTCCGATTTTTAACGCGATTTTCCACTTATTTTTTAATATTTCTCTTTTTGGACAATAATGAACGGATATGTCAGCACTTGCATAATTATTGCACCGCGGTACAGAACAATATTTCTTCGATTTGCTGGTCATTTTTGGTTGCTGTTTACTTCATAACCCTATATGAGAGCCATGACCCATGACAGCACAACCCACATATACCTATAACTATTCGTGAAGTATTTTACACGCACTCGAATGTGAATAACCAGTGCTTTTTTTGTAGAAAAAAATCTGTTGTGGCCAGCACAAGACCTTCCGTCAATTCGATGTATTTTGTACAAATCCCATAGCAAAAGGTCCTTGGAACAGATTCTATATAATATCATGTAAAATCGAATACGAACACATACTATTTTTTTACAAATTCCATGCCAAAAGTTCATTTGAAAAGGTTCTATAAATCCAATAAAATTATAACATAAACTACACTAAGTAATGTCCTTCCATCTTCTCTTTGGCCTTTCTCTGCGTTTCACTTGCGAGCAACACTATAACATACCAATTTTAGATCCTATACTTTTTTTCCATATTTGGTTTTGCACTTGCAACTGACATCTGTCAATTAAATTTTTTTGAATAATTATGTCAGCTGTTTCCATGATAAATAACAAAGCTGACTAATTTTTGAAAATTAATTTCTTTATAATGCTTTAAATTTACATCTATTGAATATGAAGGAAAATGTATAATCAAACTGTATAGAGAAGAGTATTTTCTTTAATATATATAATAACAAAATGTCAAAAAATAATATTTAACTGCGTTTTTTTAAGAAAAACTGTTAAAAACTTCAAATAAGGGTACTTCCGGTGGATCAATTATAACCAAAATCTAATCAACTCTTCATATGGATGTACAGAAGAGGAATACGAAAGAATTATAATTTTTAGAATTGTAGTATTGGAGTTATCGTCGGAGAAAAATTTGTCACACACGGACACACACACACACACGGACACACACACACACACGGACACACACACGCACACACGGACACACACACACACGGACACACACACACACACATACATACAGACATCATCTTAAAAATGGTATATTCGTATTGTAGGGACCCTAAAACGTGCTTATTCATTAAAAACTCACCACCGAATTTTTTGACCAAAGACAATACCTTCCTTACCTAAAGGTGACGGAAGGTAAAAAAACTTACAAAACCACATCTATTTTTGTTGATTAATATAAAATTGTACATAAGAGTGGCAGGTTTCGTTGCGATTTTTTTTTTCACTATTTACAGATTTAAGACAGTTTTGACCATAATACGCGTATTAAAAGTTGTTGAGAAATGTCACTCGTCTACGTTCTTAATGAAAACGTTTAGTCAGGAACTAATAGCGCTGTAGTTACTTTCACATTTATCACCTCCACAAGTCAATCAGATATATGACTGCTCTATCGGTATATTACATAAATAAATAAATAAATATATCATCACGGCATATTACCCATTTCTGGGTGTGCCAGTATCTACAACACATGTAGACATCGGTAATGATGACGATATATTACATAACCAAACAAAATGCCGTACTTCTGTGTAAAAGAATATAGAAATAAAATAGGGCATTCATTTACTAAAACGAAAGAAACAAATGCTTAGATTAGCTTGTAACAATAGTTCAAGAAAAATGGAAAATAACGATAAATTAAAATTGATAAATATAATCGTTATTTATTGAGTAGTACTGTAAGTACAAAGTATACATTTTATTATTTTTTGTTATGGTGGACGACTCCATTGTGGCGACTGCAGAATAGTCGATAATATCCATTAGTGCTAAACACACAAGATTTTTTCTAGTCGCCATAATGGGGTCGTCCACCATAACAAAAAATAATAAAATGTACACTTTGTATTTACAGTACTACTCAATAAATAATGATTATGTTATTTTCCATTCTTCTTGAGCTTTATCTACAGTGTGTCCCATTTAGAGGTGCCACCATTGGGATCTCGAGAACTATAAGAGATACGATGTCGGTTAAATGGAACTTTTTATGCGCCTTTGGGTGGCCATCTCAGATGTGCTTTTGTTTTTCCAAAAATTCTCATAGGACACTAGATAATGACGAAAAACTGAATATTGTTGATTTTTTCTTTCTCAAATAACTTCTAAATTATTAGTAATTGAGAAAAACGTTTCAAATATAAAAGATAGATATTTTTATTAACTAACCAGTGGCGTACGAAATAAATTTTTATATCTGGGAATTTTTGAGATATAACACAAACTTATATTTTTTTAAATGGAACCCATATCTGATTTTAGTCTCAAAAAAATAAATATTTTTTTCTCTTTTCAACGATGTAAGGGTTATTATGTTTTATATTTGTTTTGCCTTCAAAAATTATTATTTTTTCCTTATTTTGTGTTAAATTTACAATTATTTTGAAAATATTGGTAGATTTCTATTTGGAAATACTCCTTGTATTTAAATAATTTATTTCTTTAAAAATATTTGCTCAAAATTCGTATCAAATTAATTTTTATAATATTTTGTATCAGGTCGTCTTTGGCACATCATAGTGTAATTTGTAATTATGAGTCTAGAATGAAAATATTAAATAATAAGGGCATGAAACAAATTATTTTGATCAAATACAATATAATTAATAAAAATAATGATGTTTTTTTGGGAAATAATTAGAAAATTCAGGAAAATTAAGAGAAAAATTAAATTTTAGGAGCAAAACAAATATAAAACATAATAACCCTTACACCATTGAAAAGAGAAAAAAATATTGATTTTTTTGAGATTAAATTAAGTTTTGGGTTCCATTTAAAAAAATATAAGTTTATGTTATATCTCGAAAATTTACGGATATGAAAATTTATTTCGTACGCCACTGGTTAGTTAATAAAAATATCTAACTTTTATATTTGAAACGTTTTTCTCAATTACTAATAGTTTAGAAGTTATTTGAAAAAGAAAAAAACAACAATATTCAGTTTTTCGTCATTATATAGTGTCCTATGAGAATTTTTGGAAAGACAAAAGCACATCTGAGATGGCCTCCCACAAGCGCACAAAAAGTTCCATTTAACCGACATCGTATCTCTTATAGTTCTCGAGATCCCAATGGTGGCACCTCTAAATGGGACACACTGTATAATCTAATCTAAGTTAAGATTTTCCTGGTTCTAGGTCCACAGAGTACGGTATTTTGTTTGGTTATGTAATATACCGACAAAGCAGTCCTGACTAAACGTTGTCATTAAGAACGTAGACAAGTGACATTTCTCAACATCTTTTAAGTCTCTTAGAAATTAGTTTTAATACATTCCAAAAGAAGATTTGTTAGAAAAATGTGACAGCTTTGGCAGTTTTTGTCACCAGAAATCAATTTGACAGTTTTAAACAGCTTTTAATTCTCCCAGAAATTAGTTTTAAAACATTCTAAAAGAAGATTTGTTGGGAGGATTTGACAGCTTTGGCAGTTTTTAAATCACCAGAAATTAATTTGACAGTTTTAAACAGCTTTTAAGTTTCCCAGAAATTAATTTTAAAAATTCTAAAAGAAGATTTTGTTGTGTGAATTTGACAGCTTTGGCAGTTTTAAAGCGCTTTTAAGTCTCCCAGAAATTAATTTTATAACATTCAAAAAAAAATTGTTGAATTTGACAGCTTTGGCAGTTTTAAAGAGCTTTTAAGTCTCCCAGAAATTAATTTTATAACATTCAAAAAAAAAAATTGTTGAATTTGACAGCTTTGGCAGTTTTAAGTCACCAGAAAACAATTTGACAGTTTTAAACAGCTTTTAAATCTCCCAGGAATTGGTTTTAAAACATTCTAAAATAAGATTTGTTGCGAGAATTTGACAGCTTTGGCAGTTTTTAAGTCACCAGAAATCAATTTGACAGTTTCAAACAGCTTTTAAGCAGTAGGGCATTTTGTTTGTTTATGTAATATACCGAGAGAGCAATCATAAGTCAAATTGACTTGTGGAGATGCATTTTATAGTTAAAAATTCGGACAGCGTTTTTCTACTTTGTCGCTCATGAGCGGCAAAGTGACATTTTGCGTTGACAAAAGCGAGCGCAAATGCCTACTTTGTATATAGACTGTATTAAAAAAATTTTGTATATGTTTCGAGCGCAAATGGACATTGTCGCGCGACGGAACCTCTCAATCGGCAAGTAGCTAGCTATTCCTTTCACGTATGATAGCTTAAAACTTCAAGTGCCAACTGCAACTGAGTGAAAAATTTAATTTTAACCCCCGGTTTTATATAGGGTAGAATAAATTACTCTCATAGAAAATTTATTCAAGCTAACAAATTCAAATCAATTTTATTCATTTTATGGCATTTATAACATTACTGTCATTTGTAATACTGACAACAGAAATATGTCATCATTATGTAATTATTGCTGGCTGGCTAGCTGGCTTCACAAGAGTAATGTTTTGTTTGATTGTGTTCAACAAAGTTGTTGACATGAATGTCAAATGTCAAATATTTTTGGAAAATAAATAAAAGTATCTGATCAGTAAAAGTGTTTTTATCTGAAAAGTATGAATAGTAACAATTTGAACGAATAAATTTTATTTATTGTCGAAGTAAATTTATCTGTCGTTTATAAAACCTGCCGTAAATTAATAGGTCAAAATTTTATTTGAATTTGGCTGTCATTAAACGCATCTAGTGACATCTAGTGGTGAGTAGGACAACTTAGCTATATATTTTACAGTCTCCTGCTTATTGTCTAAAAAAATATATTAAAAAAACTAGTTTTTAATTTTTATTTTATGGGTATTAGGATATACATAATATCAATCAATAAAAAGGATTAAATTATAAGAAGACAACACTGATGAATTCAATTTTTTGAAATTACGCCATGATCGCCATACGTCATCGTCAACAACCTAATCCTAAATCTGATATGTCAAACAAGTGCAAGGTAAAAAGGTGTAGGTGAACTGTTCCGTTCCGAGTGCTTGTTAATAATTTGGATCTTCTTTATTTTTAAAAGTAAGTTTATTTGAGATTATTTTTGAATGCGGTATTTGTTAATGCCACATATAATGTTTACATATTTCCTTTATCTTATCAGGTAATATTACACAACATTGATACTAACCTATAGATGTAATATGGTATTGTCTTATCTGTAATATAAAACTTACTTAACAAGCTAATATTCTTTGTAAGTGATCATTTTTAATTTCAATTTCTATAGTAGTCAATCAGAACTAATTACAATGTTTTGTTTTTCGAAAATCAATATTTAGGAACTGTAGAAAAATGGCACCTAAGAAACAAAAAACGCAAAGAAATGCTTTTTTTTTCTTTATGGAAGAATTTAGGGAGCGAGAAGAGGCTCAGGGTCGTTTTTATAATACCATGGCAGAAGTAGCATCTGCTGCAGGCCCTGAGTGGCAGGTTGGTCTTAAATTTTTTCAGTGTATGCATGTTCGCTTTCAATTTGCTTGCGCGCATGTTAAATGCTGATTTTATTGTTTTTTATTTGTTCTTGTTCAGCTTTCGTTAATTTGTTTCGTATCATTTCTTGTATAAATATTAATTTTTGAATAATTATTATTTGGTTGTCGGCGGCCATTTGTTATTATTATTGCAAATTATGCGCACGCTTATCCCTGGTCATTGGTCTTATAGTTCATCAGTCAGGTCCATCTCTCGAAGTTTTACTTGAATTTCATGTTTGTAGGCAATGTCTCTAGAACAACGTAAGCCGTATGAAATGCGTAAAAGTGAACAAAAATCTAAGCAAAAAGAAAAGAAATATAATGCACTGGGGGAAGAAGTCTCTTTAGCAAAGAAACGCGAAGAAGAGGAAGAACGTGGAAAACGAGCTATGCATAAATATATCGAAGACTTAGTGGTGGATGGAAATGGTAAAATATTTTTAATTATATGTTCAAAAGATGTAAATAATATTCTATTTATATTTAGATTTTGCAACGAAAACTTTTTATATAGCTCATGTGAACCACTATTGCTACTGTACCGCTCAAAACAGACATATTCCAGCTGAAATATCAATTGTTAGATTTAGTTTACAAGAAGGAATTTGTCTGGAAGACTGTTACAATGTGATATTAGATGTTGGTAAGATGGTTTTATGTTTAATTTTAGGTTCATTTGTAATAGTTTTGCTATATTTAGGTACCATGCCAATTGGTTATCGCCTTGCCGCCGTAACGGTTTCGGAGGAGACTCACAACATTCCAGTCCCACCGCACGATGACGAAGTTGGTCAGTTCAGTGAAAAGAATATTCATAGAGCATTCGTTTCTATGACTGAATTTCTTCGGGTAAATATTTTCATATCCATATCTTGTACTAATTTTAAAATGTTTAATTCCATAGAGAAAGTTGAGACCGCATGACTACTTACCTCCAGTTTATGTAGATGACCTTAATATTGAAATGGCGAAAGATGTTTTCAAACATTTACACGATGAGCATGATGGGGGAAATATTTATAATGAATTTTGTGTTTATTCGTTATCTTATTTATTTTTTGTACTGAGGAACGCTGCTCACTCAAGAGCTAATGGGGAAATGCCTCCTGCATTTCCTTATCATTCTATTGCCCAAATTGAGTTAGAAAAAGATGTGTACGACTACGTCAAAGGGATAGCTTGTAAAGTATGTTTTATAAATAATGTAATTTTTGTAATATTGATTTTGTTTTTTAAAGTTTCATGATAGGAACGATTGCGCATATCAACATTGCTCTCTCTCAAAATCTATTCGTAAAGCTTTTATCATTTGCGATCATACTTGCTATGATTTGGATATTAATTTAATTCCTGGAAGACACATTCCGATAAATTCCAAATCTACGAAGTTGGAACAACGGCCAAGCTCTCAAGTAACAATTATAAATTATACTATTGTTATTTAAATTTTAATAACAATTCTTTTCCAGAACGATTGGGTTACTGTTTCACGCAATAACAGCCGTCCACCTTCTAGCTTGTCTAACGGCGTTCGTAATCAAAATTCCGAATCATCGCCAAGCAGTCGTCCGTGGAATAATTCATCTCATTCTGTAAATAATAATCCTGAACCACCAACGAGAGACAGAGCTGCTGATTTTGAAGATGCGGAAGGGGCTATAGCTTTGTTACCTACTCGGGCTCCGGAACAAGTCCTGTCCTGGGGAGCCCGCAGGCCACAGTCTCGAAGTAAGTACAAAATCAATAAATCACGAGATAAACTGATTAAATTATGCTTGTGGGGATAATGTTATTATTGTGTAGTCCAGTTTCGACTAGAATTATTATTATCTCTCATAATAAGCGATATATGAGGTATTTTTCAAAATAAACGAAAAACAAGTTTTAGTCTGTGTCCGATGTCGCATTTTGACATTTAGGTTTAGTTCTTCTTCATATAAATACAACTCCGAATGGCACACTTATGACATCCATTGATTTGTATGGCAACACTTTAAAACAACAAAAATGAATTATACACTGCGATTTAATTTCATACTTCAGATTAAATATTATACTTCATTTCACGTAAGCAAAAATAACGTTAGTTTAGATAGGGATAAAAATTCTGCCCTTTGATTGGTCAAAATGCAAACCCAGTTCACAAAAACGAAAAAAATATCACCTGTCAGTTGTAAGTAATCAAATAAAATCTATTGAATTAATTGATGTTTAACTATAGTTTGTTGTAATTTTTAATATTCAGAGATTGTACATTTTTACAGATAAAAATATTTATTATTGACAAAGTTGCTTTTACGATTTTAAATTATTTATTTAATGAATGTACAAAGGGTCGGCTCTCAAACGCCACATGCTATTTTCTTACGTGAAATGAAGTATAATATATTTCAAAAAATAGAAGCTATGAAGCTATTCTTTCTGTAAATTTGACGTTTTGCACAAATTATAGCAACGAACATGATTTGTTTAATTAGTGTGTGTCAACTTCAAGGCAGAGTGTGCTCCTCCAAAACCCTAAAATCTGAAGGCTGGTTTATGTAAGCTGTAAACTTAAGAATTTACCTTAGCATTATGACGTTGCATCAATAATTCAAGTATAGACAATTGCGTGCTGCGGTACATGTAGCTATAACCTTAACCTTTGCATTATGCCGGTACCCTAGAATATAACAATTTCTAATTTTGAAGTCATAATGATAATGCCAACCAATCAGAAGAGAATATCGTCGGCCGACTATTGGAATGTACTATGTCCACAAATATTACTTTCGAGAAAAACTGCTTCAAACATTTAAAATTTTATTGTAAAGAATGGATAGTAAATACACATGTTTTTTTTTTTTGTTTGTATAGTTTCATTTTCCTTAACTTTGTATGAAATTTGTTAAATTATAATTTTTAAATATTTTCGAAACATAAAAGGACCTAGTTGGACGTGATTCAAAATAACATAGTAAATTTATTTTAAAAAATCCAATAAAGAGACTTTTTGTACCATGTCCACACTTTTTATTATTATTTTTACAATCTGATTGGCTCTGGACTTGATTTTTCTTTCAATGTCGACTGTTTTTATTGGATAAATATTATAACGAACCGTTTAAAATTTTTACGAATGTTTATGAACTCGGCCATTAGTGTATGTCATTTTAAGGGACATGGTACAAAACTATAAGTGTATGTCATTTTAAGGGGCATGGTACAAAACTATAAATCTGTTAAAAGTACAAGAAGCACTGAATTAGATGCTGTTTCTACTGGCCATGGTACAAAAAAATACCGGGAAACCGAATTTGACTATATCTATTTTTTTTTTTTTTTTTTTTTTCAAAAAGTGGACATAGTACATTCCATGAAGGTAGGAATAAATATGGAGGGAGCAAGTGGCTGCAAAAGTGAAGCCATTTCCCCCACTCCAGGCCGGGCCTATCTGTCAACCTTCTTTGACCTTAAGGGTGCGTTGAAAAAACAGCGACATGAGGTGATGCTGGATTAATTAGGAACTATTTCTTAAATACAAAAGTGTTTCACAGGTGGCTCTGTGTCTGCCGGTTTGGGTCTTAGCTAATAATTTAAACTTTGGGACGCGCGCATGTCTAGCGCAAAATATTTGAGGGAGAAAATAGAAGGGTGCAACAAATTATTCTTATACAAGCGGTCTCAACATTTGTATGCTGCTCGAATTTACAATTTCTTTGTTAGAAACAATTCAATCAGAGTATAAAAGAAAACTCGAGGAGCTAAAAGGAAATATATAGTTTTAAAAATTTTAATGTTGTTTTTATAAATATAGATTACTAATGAAGAAAGATTATCAAATGCTTAGTGAACAGTTGGACAGTTTGATAATCCTGAATACTTATATTACAAACAAAATAAAGTAACTGCATCTAATTTTGGTGTAATTATAAAAAGAAAAGAATATACACCATGTGAAACAAATTTTGAAAGTTCGCCACGTTGAAGGAACTGAATCCATGAAATTTGACAAAAGATATGAAATAACAGCAATTCGTAAATTTGAAAAACAATATGGTAACATTCAAGTTAAAAAATCTAGGTTGTTCATTGATGAACATTTATGTTATCTTGGTGCTTCTCCAGACGAATTTTCAATATCATTTAATTAAAAACAAAAATAATAATTTAAATGGACCATTACTGTATACAGGCATAATTGATGACACGACAATAATAATTGAAGTTAAATGTCTTTATTCATTGGCTAAGGAAAGTATTAGATTTGAAGAAGCAGTCGATAACTTAAAATTTAAAAACATAATATGTTTAAAAAAAGTGAAAATCTGATGTGGCCAACACAAAACCTCCCGCTATTTAATTTTTATTAATTTAAATACTTACATTGCATATAAATATTGCTTTATTTGCTATTTTCTTTTTAAAATGTCACTATTATTAATTTCAAGCATTATTTTTTTGACAGTGATATTTACCTGTCAGTTACATTAATTTGAAATATGAACTGTGTAACAAAGGAATTGTGTTTATCTTAGGCTTCGGGATTTACAAAAAAAAAAGATTTTTAAATTTATCTGTAAAATATATAAAAAAAAGTATTAATGTATTCCTATAAAAAAATCAATAATCTTTATTTTTCATAATGACAAAATGCGAAATAATGGCATTTAATGGTATTTTTTGAAAAGCAACCATTATAAGCTTCAGGTAAAGTGTCATTTCCGGTTATCCCATTTACACCTAAATCTAATGCATGGGATCTTTCCATATACATTTGAAATATGAATTGTGTAACAAAGGAATTGTGCTATTGAAGCCAGGATGAAAAATACGAAATAAATGTATCATGTATCATAAATAAAATGATTAAAATGTTCAACTGTATGTACAAAATAGTATATTGTTTAACAATTGCCTGAATCTTACTTTTGCTCAAGAGTGATGCAACCACAAGAGTGTAAAAAACTCAGTTTCTCGAACTTGTGCATAATATACAATTTTATAATAACACAAGATGAACATCTATAACAACGATAAAAAAACGAATCTGGACTTTGATCCTTATTTATATTATGGGGCTAGGCAATTAAATTATTATTCCTTTAAACATTTTTGCAACTATTTTATTGTAATTTATAACTTTTAGCTGAGAGTTTCTGCTTGAAGCATAATGTACTCCAGCCTAGTTCTGTGACGTTCTGAAAAGTGGAGGGGATAGTATGCCGGCCTTCTGTATAGTAAGGCCTTAGTTGTTACCGCTTACTACAAAACTGGCTTAGTCTAATGTAAAGAAATAGACTCGGAACAGTCAAAGTTGAAAACTAATATTATAAACAATAATATATTAAGTACTTCGTATTTTATGTTTCTAGATTTTGATTTATTTATATTAAAAAATAGTAGGAGTTGATTTTCTATTGAGATCCACTTTTTATTATATTTTATAATATTATATTTATTATGATACCCGTATGAGTCTACTATTGTTTATTTAAAACAAATTATTTAATATAAATTATGATTTAAATTAAATATTGGACGTGGCTAGAGTCCCGACCGCGGGACCGTGTCAAAAAAATTAGTCCCGAAGTGTGGCGGACCAATTAAATCACGATGAGGCGTGGTTTAGTATTCAGTTCTTTTATCATGCCATTAAAGTACTCAAATTGAGGTTTATTATGGCATTATGATACGGCAGAATACAG
Source organism: Ophonus ardosiacus (assembly GCA_943142095.1). Classification (NCBI taxonomy): domain Eukaryota; kingdom Metazoa; phylum Arthropoda; class Insecta; order Coleoptera; family Carabidae; genus Ophonus; species Ophonus ardosiacus. The sequence continues at coordinate 20,621,586 of OW964830.1, read as the reverse complement.
TAGCTTAGCTAGTTGCAAAATTATTGGGTTTTTGTATTAGAACCAGAAGTGAAGATTTAAAAAGTAAAAAATAAACGCAATAGTACGAAAAATAATGGCATTTAGACATTCAAAATGTCATCTATTTGTTGTCATTTAAAAAATAGTTATATACGTAAGCCCAACCAGTCTAACGTGACAGTCCTCGGGGGTGTGACTAGCATTGTTTACCCTGTAATTGGATAACTGTTGGGTAATAAAGTTGTTATTATTATTATTATTATTATTATTATTATTATTATTATTATTATTATTATTATTATTATTATTATTATTATTATTATTATTATTATTATTGTTTTAGCTCTGTCAATCGTTTCTGGGTTATTTTTGAGAAAAATACTTCAAATAACAGTATACAAAAATTAATTTTATGCATCTTTTATTTGAAGTATTTTTCTCTAAAATAATCCATAAACGATTGACAGAGCTAAAACAATGATAGTTACACCAGCGAGGACTGTCACCCAAGATCGGTTGAGGTTGAGCTGTACGCAGAATGAAATCAACAATCCAAGCGAAGCCAGATGGGGGGGGGGGGGGGGGGGTGTTTAGGTAGTAGCATTGATTATATATACTATCGTAAAATAAAATATACTATCGTAAAATAAAATATATAAAATCAATGGTAGTAGACAGATAATTACCTATAATAAACACGAGGCTTTTTTCCTTATTGATATATTATAACAATTCATGTAAATAATATATATAGGTAGTAGGTACATTGGTTTTCAAAATTTAAAGAAAGAAGAATCGATTTAGTACTACAAATATGTGAAAAATTAAGACATTATTGACTACATGAAATACATTAAATACTTTATAAAATCGCGTACGACAATGTATACTTTTTTGACAAAGCATATAATAGTGGGTATATTAAAGAACAAGTTATATAAGACACGTTTTTTTTCGCACGCGTTAAAATTTAGAAAATAGAGTTTTCTAATCGAAGTGCGAAAATAGAAAATTCGAAAAAGTGTCGAATAAATTCAATACTGTGAAAAATAATGTGATTTTGGAATTCAAAATGCCATCTAATTGTTGTCAGATAGAAAAAATGCAATTATGGTACAAAATTTATAATATTTACCAATCAAATCACTCTATTCATTGTATGAGTAATTGTGCGCGCTATTTTTCATATTCTGTGTTACCGGCCACTTAAGTGTGCTGCCATCCTACGGGAAAAGCTAGCACTACGCACAGTGATAAAACTGTAAAATATTAAAAATTATTCTATTTTTCACCTCGAACGAAATAAACCATTTTAGACAAATTTAGAGCAATATTTGCAAAAACAAAGATTTATTTAGTAAGTCTATAATAATAGCTATCACGTAAAAGTATTTTTGTTATAAGGAGAAGGCAAATTAAAGAAATATTTTTTTTATATTTTGTAATAAATTTTTAAATTTATTTAAAATAGTTTTAATTAATAGCCCAATAAAAATCATGAATTTTGATGTATAACACAATATTCTGTGTTTCTTCAATAGGCTTTAAATGATAAATCTTTAAATACTCTATTCGAAACGCACCCTTAAAGCCATATTGTTTAGCTTGTTTACGTTTGTATGTATCGTTTTAGAGTGCATTTCAATACGTTTTATTAATTAAATAAAAATATTTGATTAAAACACGTGCTTTTTGAATCTTAAGAAATTTATTAAGTAAATTCAATAAGTAAAATGTATATAAAATAATAAATAATATATGTACAACACATTTCTTTCAGTATTTAAAGTTTTATAAAATTTTACTTGAACGAATAAAGCAATTTTGTTTAAAAATTGCTACACTTATCCCCTATCTAGGACGGTCCAATAGCTGTGTTCGTCCGTCCCCGCTAGGCTTCATTCCCCTGGCCCACAATATAACCTCATGCTCTCTCCTTTGTATTCCTACCTCCATGGTACATTCCAATAATCAGCCGACGATATGTTCGTGGACGACAGCTTGATTCTGGAGATATTTACGACAGTCAATTGACATCTGTCATCATTTTGTTATTTTTGAATATTTCTGTCACATTGGGCGCGTTCAGCACCCCGGCAGCGCTGGCAGCGATGAGCATCGCTGCGTGCCGATGATTGCCGAATGCAATTGCTGGACCTATTACATTCGTCCATTCATTGTGTTCGTCAAACTTCGGAGGTCAGCGATGCCAGCGATGAGAGGTGCTGAACGCGACCACTAAAAAGAGTGTCATTGAAAAAGAAGTCCAACTAAAACAGTTAATTGAACAATGTAGATATATTTATGATAAACAAGACGTGTCGATTTTTTATTGGTTTGCCCTAAGAAGTACATAAACCGCCCAGCGCAATGTAAAGTTTAATGCATAGTCATAATGCTAAGAAGGTAAATGCATAAGTTTACAGCTTGCATAAACCAGCCTTTATTGCTATAATCCTAAATAATAACTAGCTTTAGGGCAGATCCTAATATCTAAATCCTAAATTTATATGTCCTAAATCTAGTGATTATTTAGGATTTAGAAATTAGATTTTAGGGTTTTGCAGGAGCACTCTATGCCTTGAAGTTGACGCGCACTAATTAAACAAATCATGTTCGTTGCTTTAATTTGTACAAAACACCAAATTTACTGTTAAAGAATAGCTTCTTAACTTCTGTTTTGTGAAATATAATATTAGCATTTACTCTCAAGCATCAAATTGAGTCGAATTGTATAATTCATTTTTGTTGTTCTAAAGTGTTGCCATACAAACCAATGGATATCACTAATGTGCCATACGAAGTTGTATTTATGTGAAGAAGACCTAAATCCTAAATACCAAGTACCAATATACGACATCGGACATTAGGATTTATATATTAGGGCAGAGTAGTCACATCATTAAAGTTTGTAACTAGATAATGGCGTAACGGAATTATTAGGTTTACATGGTATACTAATTTAATTTTAACAACGAAGAACAACTGGAAAAAGTTATTTTTGTGTTAAGAAATACAAATTTGATAACGCAACAAGGCAACAGTGATGAAATTTAAGGCCCGGTTTTACCAAGTATGTTAACATGCGGTTATGAAACATGGAGTTAAAAGCAGGGATGGTAACAGAAATCGGAACCGAAACCATTAACCGAAAAATACCGGAAAAATATGAGAACCGAAAGCAAAACCCCTTTTTTATTTATCGGTTAACCGCATTGTATACAGGTCTCTTGTTAGTTGTTAAATATTGTAAATTTTTATTATTAAAATACTTATGTATAAAAAGTATAAACATATTTTTTTTTTATCGAAACGTATTTCAATTTTCAACGTAGTACCTCAATCGGGTGGCGCTCGAAATCCGTTACTTAGATGTTACATTTACATAGGCATTTAACATGGGAAATTAGAGTAAATAGTAAATAGATTAAGTTAAAAACAAACTGCTAATGTTATTATATGTAGATAAAAATGACAGAACCAAAAATCCAAAAAAAATCTGTTGTGGCCAGCACAAGACCTTCCGTCAATTCGATGTATTTTGTACAAATCCCATACCAAAAGGTCCTTGGAACAGATTCTATATAATATTATGTAAAATCGAACACGAACACATACTATTTTTTACAAATTCCATACCAAAAGTTCATCTGAAAAGGTTCTACAAATCCAATAAAATTATAACATAAACACACGCTAAGTAAAATGCACTTGACACTTCCTTCATTTCTTCAGCTTTCCCCTATTTTATTAGGGGTCGCTGTTTCCTCTTCTCTTCCACTCATTCCTGTCCAACGCATCTTCTTCACACAGTCCTTTCTTTCTCAAGTCTTCTGCGATACAGTCTTTCCATCTTCTCTTTGGCCTTTCTCTGCATGTCACTTGCGAGGAACACTATGACATACCAATTTTAGATCCTATACTTTCTATATTTGGTTTTGCACTTGCAACTGACATATGTCAATTAAAATTTTTTGAATATACCTATCAGCTGTTTACATGGTAAATAGCAAAGCTGACTAATTTTTGAAAATTAATTCCTTTATAACGCTTTAAATCTATATCTATTGAATATGAAGGAAAATGTATAATCAAACCGTATAGAGAGGAGTATTTTCTTTAATATGTATAATAACAAAAAGTTAAAAAATAATATTTAACTGCGTTTTTTTTAAAGAAAAACTGTTAAAAACTTCAAATAAGGGTACTTCCGGTGGATCTATTATAACCAAAATCTAATCAACTCTTCATATGGTTGTACAGAAGAGGAATACGAAAGAATTATAATTTTTAGAATTGTAGTATCTCTGACCTTCGATGTGACAGTTTCTCCCCAGGTTCTGATTGGCTAATTCGCTTCGTCACATGAGTGTCCGCAAGCTATATCCGTGCTACTCTATTGGCACCGTCTCATCATCGCTGTATGCATTTATATCGTACGGATTCATGATAATTATTAAAAAAATAATGACAATATCAGGCACAAAATTGAAAGTTATTTCATGTTACCAAGTTAAACCTGTACTTTTTTCTAGATGTTAAGATAAAATGTACTTTAGCATGAAGTTATAGATAACATGGAATGGAAACACAACTTTTTCTATTAACATGAACTTAACCGCATGTTATTTCTTAACATGAAGATGGTAAAACCGGGCCTAAGAAAAAAACCAACAACGTAAACATATTGGTTGGAATTCAGTGGGTTGTATTAAAGTCTGTATTAAAGCTTGTATTAAGTATATGGCAACATTGTAATATTTCCCAAATCTATCAATGAGATTCAATTGTGATACAGAAATTTTACCGCAGGGAAAAGTAATACAGATATCCTTTATTCAAATGAAGAAGTATAATTGTAAATGGAAGGTGTAAAAGGAAACTTGCAAAAAAATAGCAACATTAGGTTAGAAATATGTCAAATTTTATGTGTCAAATTTCATACCTGAATGTTAATGAATTTTAAAATATCTCAATCCCCGTTTTGATCAGTTTTGATATTTGTCCTTTTTTATCGTAATTGTATGGCTTTCTTACTTCTATTAATAACATTTTTTTTCTTTATTTGATCCTTTGGTCTGTCACTTTTTTCTGACAGGTATTACAAAGTTGCCAAAATATTTTTGACAAAGAACTGTTTTAGCTTAAAACACGCTAATACAACCCACTGAATCTCACCCATTATGTTATCATACGAAAAGATAAAGACGAATGAAAAAACATGAAAATCCGGTCGACAAGATACATGTCATATAAACGTATAAATATTGAAATCCGACAACTACAATTATTTGAAATAAATTAAAAATGCATTAAAAACATTGACTTGTTTTAACTAAAACGCCGTTTTAAAAAATATTAAATTTCATTATTTACTGCTAATAAAAAATAATATCAAAAATATTAGAATATGATTTTAAAGCAGAACATAGTTTATTCAAACAAATATTTAAAAAAAAATTCGAAATATGACATTTCTTAAAACAGTGTTTTAGTTAAAACAAGGCTTGTGCTACCAGCCAGTATGTTCGACTTTACTAATATTACTAATTCAATTGTGCATGGTCATAATGGACGAATCAAATTTAGGAAGTACTTAAATTCAAGTGCCAATGCTATCTTATGAGAAGGAATCAATTTTCAACATGAAATATCTTTTTTATAAAATAAGATCAAATTACCAAATAAATTCAATAATCACTATTTAATTGTGTTTTAACTGTTTCTGACTTTATTTTGCTTTAATCATTGAAGTAAATCTATGTAAATAATAATTTCATTTATAAATATTCAGCGGACTTTTCAAAATTGTGACCCACCGCATCAAGTATCACTCACATATGCACAATCGTAACTTAATTTTAACAGTTCTGTTTATAAGCAGAGAGCATAAATACCTGCATTCACCATATTCAAACTTAATAATACTCATTTTTAAATTATACTTTTCAAATTTGTGTAACGCCATTGCCTATTTCTCTTTTACTTCTTTCTGCAGTTGTCACTTGTCACATCACAGCTCCGAAAATAAAAATTAAAATTATACATAAAAATAACGATATAAACAATAGATTCTAAATGAAAGTGTTCACAGCTCTCGAAAATAAAATTAAGCATAAGACAAAGGCATAAACAAAAGGATTTGCAAATGTTTAATATTTTACACAAAAATAAGCACGTACATAACAACTGTCCTTTGAGCTGTCAATGGGGTCATGTCACATTTTCTGTTTTATTTTTTTCCTGGAAGTCTACCGGTCACAGTATTTGTAAATAATATTTTCACGCCATTTGTATGCATTGTTTTGTAGATATAATTTTTTAAAAATAGAGGTCAATTTCAAATCTCAATGGCTGGTAGTGCGAGCTCGGTTTTAACTACAACGCTGTTTTAAGAAATGTCAAATTCAAAGTTTAATATTTAATTTCACCCTTATGTTTAAAGAACGATTTTTTAAAAAATATTTGTTTGAATACAAACCATGTCCTGCTTAAAAATTATATTTTGATAAATCTGATATTATTTATTTTTATTATTAAATAATGAAATTTGACATTTCTTAAAACAGCGTTTTAGTTAAAACCGAGCTCGCACTACGAGCCAATGAGTTCACGTGAGCGCATACGTCATGTATCTAAACAATTCCAGTTCACCCTGGCGGACAAAATGTAAATTAAGATTGTTTATAAATAGTTTTTTTGGGTTTTTTAATGAATTGTTCCCCAAGTTGGAACTGCACAGTTATTCTTCACCATGTTTTATATGAATATAAATATACAATTATTGCACTTTTATATATTAAATTATATATCAAGCACACAAACCTGCAATTACAAATAATATTTCTCTAATGAAATAATTAAATCTTTATGAATCAGAAAAGATTGAATAATAGAGCACTTTTCCTCTGACAGCTTTATAAATATTTTGTTAGTTTACTCTGATCTGACGTTTAACTTCGCATTTGAAGTTTGTGTTTTAAAAGGTATGAAATTGTTATTATTGCACGATTCACAAAAAAGTTGAAGTTAATCCTCATTTTGGGATTAGCGAATTCTACTCTAATTTTGGCAGTTTATATCATAAAATATAGTCTAATCTATTCCTAGTATCTACCTTTATTGATAATATTATGAAAATTAAATTTTAAATACCGGAATAGAATAGATTTCACTAATCCAAAAATGAGGATTAGCTTAAACTTTTTTGTGAATCGGGCTGTTAGAAAATAAAAACAGTTGGTTACCGTGGCACTTAATTTTACATTTAATATAACTACCACTAGAGACGCAAAATTCTGTAATATGGTCTATTAGAAATATAATTAAAATGTAATTGTCTTATAGTATAGTATGCAAAATATAGTATTTATTTTCTTCGTTTTTCTAAACATAAACAATACTCGGTTTAATAATACTCGCTGCTTAAGCCTTTTTTGCCTCGGATACTTTTCTATAGTCAGAAAAATTGACTATCGAGTCCAATAATAAAATTATAAATATCGTAATTATGACAAAGCGGCATATAGCTCAATGCTTGCATTGTAACATTAGGAAACAACGGAACATTATTTGCGCTGCTCTGTAGAAATGAAGACATGCTCTCTTTAGTAAAATAATCTTACTGTTCCTTTGATATAAATGCTATTTTTGTTTGAAATAATTTCTTATGAGAATGAAAACTGTAGTTCCAAAAATTATTTCAAACAAAAATGGCATTTATGTTAAAGGAATAGCAAGATTATTTTTTTATGTAGATTACTTAGGGCTGGTAGAAGTACCAGGTGATGCATGTCTTCATTCCAATAGAGTGGCTCAAATAATGGCCTGTTTTGTATCCAATATAATAAAGCAAACAGTAAGCGATATTTCGCTTTGTCATAATTATGATATTTATAGTGTTATTGCTACCGCCTATAGCCTCGGCATTCGACTCCTCGCTCAAAAAAATTTACTTGTAGTTTCTAATATAAATGATTATTTTATCTTTCAGGTATGGCGATGAGTATTCAACCACAGGCGCCTCCTGATATGCAAAATGATTTCCCAGCTTTGGGCGTGTCAAGAGCCAGAACTGCGCCATTAGGACGAGGTATACTTGTATTTATATTAAAATTTCTGCATTACTTACACATATTTTGTTTAGGGCGTGGACGTATGTTAAAACAATAAAGGAACAAATCATCACACCAGGATGGAACTTACTTTCTATTTCAAATTTATTTTTATAGAAGTTAAATCTGTAAAATTTTACGATAAAACATTATGTAACTCAACGACAAGTTCCTGGATACAACTGGTTCAAGTACTTGCAAACAACTTCTTTGAAGTTAACTAAAGATGCATCTTGATCATCTTGATTGTAAACCTAAAAATATTTTTCATTTATGACTGACATGAAAGTGTCTTATTTTGTTTATTTCATTCATTTTGTTATGTTTCATCATCATTTGATAGGAATGTTTTTGTTTTTCACATAATAAATGAAACGAATCTTATGACTTCTTGTTATACGTACCCCGTTGTAAGTTATTGTGGGCACAAATCTTGGAAGAACGTTTTTGGTTACAGATTCCGCTTGTAATTGTAACAAAATTCCCATCTGACTGTTGTAACACTGATCAACGTAATCCCAATTTAATTGTATTTTGCCTGCACACTAAAACAGGGTATAAGATGGTGCATGTTTATGTTAAATGTTTCCGAAGATATGTCAATAATGTTGCTTACTGATTGTCCCACGTCACTTCTTGCGAAGGTATTCATAAAGCAATGAACAAATTCAACTTGTGCATTCAAGTCTTCTATCCCGCTCAACGCACAAGACTGTATTTTGTTCCCTGCACACTCCATCGGCCCGTGTTGGCATTTAAATTGTTGGCCCCCGTTCGTGCTCTGCAAGACAATAAATGTTGCCCCATTAATGTTACGAAACTAGCTTTAATTTACTTAATCAAAAGGTATTATTTTTTAACATATCAACGAAATAATTAAGTATCTCTCAAATCAAGTGTTTTTAACAGGGCATTGAACATGAACCGAACTAAAATTGGAACCAAACCGTAACATTTTAGCGAACCTAAATCCAGAACCGAAGCTCGGGTACATTTTTCAATTGAACCGGAATCGGAACCGAACCGGGTATTAAAATTCGGGTTCAGCTCTGGTTCAGGTTCATTTTCAGTTCGAAACGTAAACGTTATCATAATACTTACAGCCGATCATTAGCGCCTTCTACATCTGCGTTCCTGACATTGTTGAATGATCGTGAAAATTGTGTTCGTTTTCTTGTCTTGCGTTACATTATAAATTCCGGTTCGCATTTTAAATTATTTCTATATAAACATTGTTATTTAAAACACATTAATTCAATTTTCACCCTGTACCCGGAACAAAACCTAAACCGAACCCAGTTTTTGGCGGGTTCCATGCCCTGGTTTTTAAAGTTTCAGTACTTCTAACCATTAGTGTCACCGTAATACCGTGAGCATTCATTTTGTGACTAGATTTGAGTGATTCTTAAATGTGTGCATTTACCCCATTATCCTTCATTTCACGTAAAAAAAAATTTTTTAAAATAGTGACGGAAAGATAGGTGCACTTTGATCTTTTTTTTTATTAGATAATACTCCGATCTTCCCATCACTATTTTCTTACGTGAAATCAAGTATAGTATGATGTTTATATTATATTTCATTTCACGTTAGAAAATAGCGGCTGGCGCATGAGAACCGACCGTTTTTATATAGGTACTTTATATAAATTCGTGAAACCAAACTTTGTCAATAATAAAAATATTTTTATCTGCAAAATGTCCGAGCCCCGAATATTAAAAATTACATCAAAACATGGTTAAATATCACTCAATCCTGTTGATTTTATTTTATATCTGGCAGCTGACAAGTGATATTTTTTTCGAATTTATAAACCAGGTTAGCACTCTGACCAATCAAAGGGCACAATTTATATCCCTATCCAAACCAACTTTTTTAATTCTGTTGATTTTATTTGATATCTGACAGCTAAGTGTATGTTTTTCGTCTTTGTGAACTAGAAACTAGACTAGCATTTTGAGCAATCAAAGGGCAGAAGGCAGAATTTATATCCCTATCCAAACCAACGCTATTTTCTTACGTGAAATGAAGTATACCTAATAATTTGTCATTAAAACAAAATAATTTTATTATTATATGAACGAAGAAATAAATGTTTGCATTTATTCCGTTATTGCTACGATGTTTCCCCAATAATTTGCCATTAAAACAGTTTATTTATTCAAATGAAACATGGATGTGATAATCTGTACGTACCGTACCATAAATATACATACATCATACATTTGTTATGTGTAACAAAATATTTTATTTACCGATGATTTCCCAAATGGTACAAAATTGAGTTGAACATAAGGAGATAATTCGGCCCAGTTTGGATATAATTGTTCTGTTACAAATTTTATACTATCTGGACATAATGATTCGTACAAAATTGTAACGTCCACCTAAAATAAAAGTGACAAAATAATAAAAATTAAAAACAATACATTAAATACCTTTTGGCGTTGGCTAGAAGAATAATTAATAGATGAAGAAATGAAACTGAATAAAATAAGTAAAAAATTAATTTTGAACGACATTTTGCAAAATGATGTGGAAAGATGTAAACTAAACTATGAATTTAAAATTTATGATATTCTTCTGGCCTAGTTTTAAGTAGTGAAAGGTGTTTATTAATACTGGTACCTGTATGAGATGAAAGAGAAAGTTTTTTTCAAGAAAACAATGTTAAAAATGCCGGTCGAATCATTTTTAAAAATCAGAATAAAAACTAACATTTGTTCAATAAATAGAAACTACATATATGTTGTTTAAACAATTTATTTGTATATATTTATACATAACATAATTGAATATTAATCTGCTGGTCTAATTGTGATGAATCTTGACAGTAGAAATGCTAAGACTACAGTAGAAAGAACAAAGACTACTACTGTGGTATAAAAAATTTCTTCGGTGAAGACGTCTGTGAATGCCGGCAGCTGATTATAAATATGTTCAATTAGTTTTAATTGGTAATTTTTAGAGTTTGCTTTCACTGCCATGACTAGAATTACACTACATTCAACGCTTCTTTCCCTGTTTTGTAGATTTTGGTAGTTTTACTGGAGTTGTATCCTCAGGCTTCACTAGAGAGCTAACATGTTTGTTATAAATCTGCAGCAACTCTAACACTGTCAAGTTCCCAGAAAGCAACTTTATACTCCTGTAAAATAAACTAAATGTTTTCTTGTTGGAAGTGAGGTTCTAGAATACTTTACTTGGAATCTGCTAGGTCTATTTTGATAAACGGTTCACTCCTATCGCAAACCACGTTTGTTTTGACTAAACAGCTTAGATTTGTGTTTACAATCTTTGGTGCAGAAACATAATATAAGAAATCTCTGAAAACATTTAATCGCTAGAAATTGGAGACAAAAATAACTAATTTTCATCGCGCATGTGTTTTATAAATAGATTTAATGGATCAATATTTTCTAACCTCAAAATGGGGCTTACCTTACAGCAGTTGCATTTTCATGAAAAGGGTCGAATTGTATTTGAATTTTTTTAACAGGCTTTAAATTTACTATTTTTAATTGTTTTCCTATTGCACTTACGAGGCCTGCAGACCTTTTAAACGTACCGCTATATGGAATAGACATTGTTAATTACAGTTCCAACACTCGCATCGCGTGCGTTGCGTACTTACAATAACTAACTATAAAATAAAAAATCTGATGTGGCCAGCACATTACTTTCCTTGAAAAATATTCTATATATCCAGTAAAATTGTAACAGGAACATATACTATTTTCTACAAATTCCATACCAAAAGTTCCTTGGAAAAGATTCTATATATCCAATAAAATTATAACACGAACATACACTTTCCATGATTAAAGCAAAGCTGGCTGATTTATGAAAGTTAATATCTTTATAATTCTTTAACCCTATATCTATGAAGGAAAATATATAAACAAACCGTATGGACAAAAAGATATTCTTTCATATTGATAATCACATAAAATGTCAAAAAATTATATTTAACTGAGTTTTTTCAAGAAAAACTATTAAGAACTTCAAATAATGGAACTTCCGATTGATCAATTATAACCAAATCTAATCAGTTCTTCATATGGATGTAAAGAAGAGGAATACGAAAGAATTATAATTTTTAGAATTGTAGTATTGGAGTTATCGTCAGAGAAGTTTTTGTCACACGCAGCACACGTACAGATATCATCGTAAAACTAGTAAAATCTTATTCTAGGGAGGGACCCTAAACCGTGCTTATTCATAAAAAACTCACCACCGAATTTTTTGAGCAAATACAATATTTCTTTACCTAAAGGTGACGGAAGGTAAAAATACAAGTATACATGAAAATAACTGCACACTGTTTTTCTGTAAAAATTTATATTTTGCATATTGCTTAATCCATTTCTATGGAAATTTATGTACAATATAAATATATAACATACAAATCAAACTGTTCAATAAAAATTCCAGATTATTACGTAATAATATATATTACTTTATAGAAATACTTTGTTATTTAGCTATCACTATGAATCCATTGTGTTTCCATTGTTGGCTTGGCTGGTAACTCAGTAGGATAATAGATGAGTAATTGGCCATTACCGAACCTTCGAAATGAAATGAAAAAACAAAAAATAGATAAATGAAAGCACCGACTTCACTTAAATTATTCCTTAACTACGCTGGTTTTATATTAAACGGAGCTTCTAATTTAGATTATATTGTACCGTTCAAATTTATGTATTGTTTTAGTTTCACCATTGATTATATATACTACGTAAACGTTTACTATAAGTACATATACTGTGTTAGTTAAAAGTATGGAGACGGCGATTTAATGTCGTTAATATTCATTTTAGGAAATTATGTTCAGTTTTTTTTACTTTTCACTTTTTAACATTGAAACGACCGATGACTGCGAAATATTGAGATTGGCCGCTAATTGGTTGGTTGATAAATGGGGAACTTCACATACAGCCAATAAAACATCTAGTTTTTTATCATCGGTTTTCGCTGTTCTAGGTCTACCACTCCTTGGCAAATCTTTAACGCTACCAGTTTGTTCAAAGAGTTTTAAAGTTTTACCAACAACGGATTTAGAAATTGGATCTCTATTTGGATGCATATTATTAAATAAATTACAAACGTCTTGTAAACTTCTGCGTCTATCTCCATAACCCAACATCATAAGTATTTCAATTCTTTCACGTTCACTTAAACTCGCCATTGCTAATATTAACAGCAATAAATTGCACAAATGTGTTTAACGTAAACAATAACCACTGATAAAGTTACATCGCTCGAGTTTGTTTATCGCTTCGCTTTTGTCTATCTTAGATGTACCTACAATTCGTAAATACTTGAACCGGTGTTTTTCGTTGTAAAAGTATTATTAAAATAAATTGAAAAATCTGTTGTGGCCAGCACAAGACCTCTCGCAATTTCCATTTTATGTTATATAAGTAATGTATTGCACTTCGCTATCAAACCGTCGTTTTGTAACAAAAAATTTACAGAACTTTACCCAAATATGGTTTTTTATTGTATTTAACATGTCTTCCGCATACATACAATTCTAATTATATCTATTTTTCATTGTATGAGGAAGTTCCTAAATGTCAGAGATTCTTCCAATGCATTAACAAGATTGGCGGTATTTCTAATGGATATATGCAGGTTACCTATAATTTTAAATATTTAATAAAACCATAAGAAAGATTAAATGTACTTCCCAGAAAAAGCTTTCAGAATGTAACTAAAATTTTTGATTTTTGACACTGTCATCTGTCAATTACAAATTATGTTATAAACATTTGAATTTGTCAACTGGTTTCCTTAGTGTAGTTTCGCCTACTCGACTTATTATATCCCGGTATTCCATGTAATATAGCGTCTTTATCTCTAAATTTATAGAAGATATAATAAAAAATTTAAATGTATCCGATGTAGAATGGGGGATTACACCATTTTTTTTTTATAATTTCATCTGAAAATATTAGGAAAACTAGGACTATTGATGAAAATCCGGTGAAAAAATTCCTATTAATAAGCGAGTTATGGTCTCCCGAATTTTGAAAAGATTGACGTGACGTCACATATATATGTTTTTTTATCAAACTGTTTTCATCATGGACCTAAATGTTCTTGAAATATATGCTATTTTAAGTTATATTTACATAAAAATAAATGAATATTATAACACTGTACAAGTCTACATACTTTATAATTACAGGTGTATTTAAATTATTAAATTTAATGCAAGAAATTTGTGTTAAAATAAAAACTGTTTGAAAACTGTAGTACAGGAATGTTAGCCCCTCCTTTCGAATTTGAATTTCTTAACTTCCATTGGTAGTAATCCCACCTCCTAACACGCTATTTGTAATGCATGTATAGGCGGTTTCTCGGCCGCCAATCAAAATATTTTCATATTAGTGTCGAAGCGCTATAACAAAAAACCCTTTATTTCCGAAAAATCTCAATTATACCATTTCATTTTTTTTATTAATATTCGTTATTCAGCATATACATTCGTAATTTTTTACTATTTTCCTTTAATTCGATTGAGCCGTAATCCCCCATTTCATGTTCTTCAAAATTAGTAATATCAAAAATTTTCAAAAAATTATATTTAGAAGATTTTTTAAAAAAAAACTACTACTTCCGGTTGTTCAATTGTTACCAAAACCTTGTCAGCTCTTCGTCCCTCCAACATCCAGCCATACACACACACACACACACACACACATCATTGTAAAAATGTTAAATTCGAATTCTAGTGACATTGAAACGTGCTTATTCATTAAAATCTGGATATGTGATTTTTAGCATGGTTCCAATATCTCTCTTAGCGAGAGATAAAAAAAAAAAACAAAAATACTGTTGTAAAGAGAAAAAAACGCTCTATCGAATGGTAGAGTAAAATTAACAGGTTCCCATTTAAAAAAATTACGCGGACAAGCGTAACTCAAAAACAATTGAAGAAAAAAAAATTCAAGTATTCTCAAATGTGGATCAAAATATCTTAAAAAACTTTTGTAGTGAACATAATTTCCTAGAATGAATATTAACGATAATAAATCGCCGTCTCCATACTTTTAACTAACCCTGTATGTAATCCATGGTTTTATTAATGCCCGGTGTTTTTATCTCCAGTTAACTGTTTGTTTACTAAACAGACAGATAAAACGAAAACTGTTGTTTAGAAAAATTAACAAATGCTTAATTTTTACAACTTGCTACAATATCGATGCTAGATTTTTCGTTTTAATTTAACTCACTGTTAAGTGTACCTGTTTAACCAGATATGAAAATATCGGACTCCCAGTGCGTCATTCACGAACAAAAATGAGATCGGTGGAGTTAAATAAAAGCTAGACTGACATATAAGGGAGTTTCACTATGTGAAATTTGAATGTTTTAGTACTGAAAATATATCATATAAGTATTCTATTAAAAAATATAAAAGTAATATTATGTTGTTTTAATATTTAAAATTGTAATAATTCAAAAGAAGCGGTTGCTCGCCATTTAAAATCCGGTTATGACATCAATCTTTCAACAGTGCAAGTGCAAAGTGACTAGATTATATGTGCGCAATGGGACGTATTTCGTTGTGCAGAGTGGACATAATTCAAAACAAGTGGTTGTTCGCCGTTTAAAATCCGGTTATGACATCAGACTTTCAACAGCGCGAAGTGTCTAGATTATATGTGCGCAATGGGACATATTTCGTAGTGCAGAGTGGACAATCAGGTATAAAACATATTTTTTCTACAGTCTGTATAAAAAGTAGGCATTTGCGCTCGCTTTTGTCAACACAAAATGTCACTTTGCCGTTAATGAGCGACAAAGCAGAAAAAACGCTCGCTGTCCGAATTCCTAACTATAAAATGTTGAGAAATATCACTTGTTTACATTCTTAATGGGAACGTTTAGACAGGAACTGATGACGCTGTAATTACTTACACATTTACCACCTCCACAAGTAAATCTGACATATGACTGCACTGTCGGTATATTACATAACTCTACAAAATGCCGTACTCTGTGTAAAGGAATACAGAATAGGGCATTCATTTACAAAAACGAAAGTAAAAAATGCTTAGATTAGATTGAAGCAATAGCTCAAGCAGAATGGAAAATAACAATAAATTAAAATTATAAAATATAATCATTATTTATTGAATAGTACTGTAAGTACAAAGTGTACATTTTATTATTTTTTGTTATGGTGGAGGAGCCCATTGTGGCGACTGTAGAAAAAAAAAAATCTTGTGTATGTTTCGAGCGCAAATGGACATTGTCGATTTCGAGAGAATGCCGCGCGACGTTGGAGCTCGGCAACAACCTCTCAATCGACAATATACCATTTTGAGCTCTTAATACACAAATAGCTATTGTTCACGTTGCTATAAAATATATATGTAATTTCAATTTAATCTATTTAAATTTCACAAAAGAATACTTACCGCTTCATGATCTCTGGCTACAACCACACAACAAAATAATATAATAATACGAATAGGTTATACTCGCTGCGGGGATACGCTGAATGGCTGAACGTTACAGTTATATTTTATCTTTTTCTACACCATGGTGAACTATATATTATATATCTTCGTTCAACAGAGAACAAATTTCTGAACTTCTTATTTTCTTTTATCTCTTACTTTGCGCTAGTAATATGGTATAAGACTATCTTTTACAGCGAACGATTGTCGAAAGTCTGACGTATTTCCTCAGCTATTAGAGCGATATTCAGAATTTAAAAAAATTTATTATTTTTTTCAGCAATATGGAGTACTTTATAAAAAAATACGTATCACGTATTAATAGATTAATAGATTATATATATAGTGTTAATTAAAAACCTGACCAAAGCGTTTAACATGGGAAAACAATTTTTCTTTGCGCAAAAGTCCCCAATTAATTTTAGACAAAATGATTCAAATAAAATCTGTAGATAATCATACTCTACGCCTAAATTACTAAACAGATTTAATTTTGCATGTTTGGAAACTTGTAAAATCTAATTTGAAATTGTACAAATACTGCTCATTTGTAGCGATACCCAAAAAATTGAAACAAAATTACAAAGAAATTCATATCGTTTGAACTGTCAGAAATTTAATTTTATAGATTACAAAATGTGAAAAAAATAATAATAAAAGTTATTTAAGTGTCAGATTTTAAAAATAATACCTGTGTAGTGATTTATGTGCAGAATTGAATTATCAACTTTTAATTGAAAACCGAATTTCTGACAGTTCAAACGATACGCATTTCTTTGTAACTTTGTTTCAATTCCATGGGTATCGCTATAAGTGAGCAATATTTATACAATTTCAAATTATATTTGACAAGTTACCAAACGTGCAAAATTAAATCTGTTTACTGATTTTAGCGAATATAATTATCTACAACATTTATTTGAAATATTTATGTCTAAAATTAATTGGGGACTTTTGCGCAAAGAAAAATTGTTTTCGCATGTTAAACGCCTACGGCCAGATTATTTTTAATTAACACACTATACATATATAATTTTCAAAAATTGTGAAACTCCCCCATTAGGCAACATATTTTAAGTATAAATACATTTGTCATAAATTGACAAACAAACTCTTTATATTTTAATAATTATTTACGATATAAGTGGAATAGACATTATAAACGCACGTATTGTGAACTGCCCTGCGAGCTCACAGGGCGAGTTGGGGTAATCACATAGTGCAGTATCCCACGAATATCGTACAAAACTTTATCTATCACCGTATATCATATCGCACTTATTTTAGCCTTGTTGAGTGCGAGAATGATATTATTCTGCTTCAAAGTTCTTCGAAAAAAAAAATTAATTTTGCTTATAGTAACAGAACGCTTTATTCGATTTGGATGAAATTTGGTATGACAGTTCGTATGGTTATGTCATCTTTTAAGATGATACTTGTTATTATTAGTGAACTACTAGTATATAAAACTTAGGTGTCTCAACATTGAGTAGACCGCAACTTTTTAATGGCCACGCCGATAACGTAAAATTATTTTTTTTCAGAAAGATACATTCAATAGTAGTTCACTAATAATAAGTATCATCTTAAAAGATGACATAACCATACGAACTGTCATACCAAATTTCATCCAAATCGAATAAAGCGTTCTGTTACTATAAGCAAAATTAATTTTTTTTCGAAGAACTTTGAAGCAGAATACTGGCTAAATGGTACACTTTCCGGTAGAAGCAAGTTTAGTTAAATCGTCTTATTTTACCCTCAAGAATCTGTGGTTAAGCCATGTCCCACTATTTAAGAGACATCTGTATATCTAAAATGAGTGTGATATCCAACGGTGATAGAAAAAATAATTTCTAGCATTCCATGCGTTTCGAGCAATTTTAGAAATTAACCAAAAAATATTTTATCTATTTTATTTAATAAATTATCATGTTTTTTTTTTTAACAATAATATTGCCTAAAATTGATATCAAAATCGAATGAAAATAATTATTACAACTTAAAATATTTAAATTATTATTTTACATTAAAAATTTATTCAAATATTTCTATATTAATATGTATTAAAAATCAAACATCCATAGGTAAGTCAGCGATAAAGCCTTGAAATTCGAAGGTTGAAACAGACAATTAGTTTAACATTTTTTAGCTAAATTTAAATTAAGGTTGGTTTAAAAATTTAAGTGTCAGCGGTGCAACGAGATATCAGTCAATATCTTTACTATAATAGTCCCAAATATTCAATTATTTATTACATATTTTGCAACCGAGTATCATTCTATGCAACTGTATATGATTTCCGTAAATTCCAATAAAAAAATCTTAAATTTAAAAGTCATAACAATGTATTTCTCTTCGTTATTTTTCATCACTTAAGAAATTTTTTATCTATTTGGGCGAAAAACAAAATAAAGAAATGGATTATGTAATGAGTAATGGCATAACATACAGGGTATTCGTTCCTTCCCGCACAGTTTCAAGCGGATCTCTTTGGTATTGAACACTCTCTTCCGATGCTGGCTCTTCGTTATCAATATGAAGATCTTGATTATCCATTATCCCATCATCGTTGTCAGGAACAATGCTTTCTGAGTTCTCTCCATCACCGACGACTTCTATCACAGCGGTTGTTCTAGTAGGAGGTATAGGGACGGAGTTTCTCCGTCGGGTATGCGTATTTAGGTGCCGCTTCATGTCCGACCGGACACGGAAAGGCTTACCGCACACTTCGCAAGGATGAGGCTTCTCACCTAAACATTAATTGTTACTAAAAAAAATTGTTTATGTACATAGTTACGGTTTATTTACAACCAAATATAAACCAAGTGCAATTTCGTGCTAGTTTCACCAAGCTATACATATGTAGTCAAAAATTGGCATTTACAATAAAAATTTAAAGGTCGCACATATGATCTCCCAATTGTATGTAATTCATTTAGAAGTTTCTAGTTGAAAGTGTATTTACAAAGTATAAATAATATAAACTCTTCAATTAATAATTAAAAAATAAATATTAAATACATATAATGCGCGTAGCACAGAATTCTACTTTGTATGACAGATGTCAAGGTCGTATTTTCTTTTTTCCTTTGAAGTGGTTGTAATCATAAATGATAAAGATTTGAATCCACCACAATATCCATTTTAAATTAAAATTATGCAGGTTTAAAGCTGATTGTAAATGTACTTTTATTCTAACCTGTGTGTATCCTTCGATGGTTTTGTAAGTAAGAAGAAGCCCTAAAAGTTTTACCACAGAATTCGCAGCGGTAATTTTTTTCCCCTGTATGTATTCTTCTATGAACTATTAATGAATACTTTCGGGCGAAGTCTTTGCCACAATATTCACACTGATATTGCTTTTCGTCTGAATGTATTGATATACAATGGTATTTTAAGTCTCCACACTGTCTAAAATGTCTTCCGCAGTATTCACATTTATATGGTTTGTCGCCTGAGTGCAAGCGAATATGAACCTACAGATAATAAAAAAATGTTATAAACATGGAAAAAGTTTCAAACGAAGTTTATTTTAAATTATAATGTCAATGTCTATAAATCTGCAGTATAGGTTTTCACACAGACTATTCCATTTTTACACAATGGTATTACTTTATATTTTCAAGTGGAACACATACACTGCTCAACATTTGAACTGGTGCACTTATATAACATGCAGTAAAATTAAACAACCCTTCTTAGGCGTTTGGCATGACTTCCTACATGATCAGTAGTGGTAGTACGCACTTTAGAATGGGGGATTTCAGGTCAATCGAATTAAAGGAAAATAGTAAAAAAAATACGAATGTATATGCTGAATAACGAATATTAATAAAAAAATGAAATGGTATAATTGAGATATTTCGGAAATAAGGGTTTTTTTGTTATAGCGCTTCGACACTAATATGAAATCTATATATAATATTTTGATTGGCGACCGAAAGACCGCCTATACATGCATTACAAATAGCGTGTTAGGCGGTGGGGATTACTACCAATGGAAGTTAAGAAATTCAAATTCGAAAGGAGGGGCTAACATTCCTGTTCTGCAGTTTCCAAACAGTTTTTATTTTAACATAAATTTCTTGCATTAAACTTAATAATTTAAATACACCTGTAATTATAAAGTATGTAGACTTATACAGTGTTATAATATTTATTTATTTTTATGTAAATATAATTTTAAATAGCATATATTTCAAGAACATTTAGGTCCATGATGAAAACAGTTTGATATAAAAACACATAAATGTGACGTCATATCTTTTCAAAATTCGGGAGACCATAACTCGCTTATTAATACGAATTTTTTCACCGGATTTTCATCAATAGTCTTAGTTTTCCTAATATTTTCATATGAAATTATATATATATAAAAAAAAAAAAAATGGTGGAATCCCCCATTCTATATTCGCTTTTTGATTCGAAAATGATTGGATTTTATACTATTAAAATAAAAAATATTATGACAGTTGTATATAATAAATGTATAAATTATATATAAATTGGCTTTGAATAGAACTATGGCAAAATAATGATATTGCTTTGACACTTTCGCCTTAGTCGTACGCTTGCAAGCGAATATTTTGAGTCACGCATGCTATCCCATTATAGCTTCGTGACGAAAAGCGAAAATTTGGTAGCATGCGTGTATTAAAATATTCGCCTGCAAGCGTACGACTCGAGGCGAAAGTGTCAAAGTAACGTCATTATTTTACCACAATTCTATTCAAAGCCAATTTTCATATAATTTATACATTTATTATATACAACTGTCATAATATTTTTTATTTTAATAGTATAAAATAGAATAATTTCCGAATCAAAAAATGAATATAGAATTCTATCATAGAAAGCGGGCGAATACGATTTTATTTTTACGAATCTTGGTAGCACGCACTTTAGAATTCTATATTCACTTTTTAATTCGGAAATTATTGGATTTTATACTATTAAAATAAGAAATATTATGACAGTTGTATATAATAAATGTATAAATTATATATAAAATGCCTTTGAATAGAACTGTATCAAAATAATGACGTTACTTTGACACTTTCGCCTCAAGTCGTACGCTTGCAGGCGAATATTTTGAGACACGCATGCTACCAAATTTTCGCTTCGTGGCGAAATGCGAAAACAAATGCCTCAATTGATAGAATTCTAAAGTGCGTGCTACCACTACTGGGCTGTGTTTCGGAATGCAAACAAATGCCTATCGAATAACATTTGCGATTCAATTGTTTATTTGTCATAAGTGCAGTTAATAAGCTCGCGGACGCTTATACTTTATCAAGTTTTAAGAGAATTTTTGCGAATTTCTCGAGTTTTAATTCAGAGTGGTTGACTGCATTTTAAAGATGCCATTAAGGCGTTTAAGTATTGAAGAGATGAGCCAAGCTAAAATGAAGATTTTGTTATTTTTCTATTAAAACATTTGAAATTCGTTATTTAAGTTTTATTATTTTAATTTTTCGCCCTAACAGTGTTTCCGGAACCATATACTATCAATTAAGCAATAAGGTATTCCTCAAAAAGTAGTAAATTGTTATGTATATATGTTCTTGTAAGTGTACCAGTTCAAATGTTGAGCAGTGTATATTTATTTAAATTTGAAAAGTGTATGAAATGTAATATCCAATAGTATACAAATAATCATAATTATGTTATATTACAAATTTCATCCATTTCAATCCAATATTTCATTATTACACATTTAATATTATCAGATGAGTCTAATTATAAAAATAGTATTGCAAAGCCTTCTGTATTTAATAAAAATGTAGTATTTTAATCATTTGCCACTGTATTTTTTAAAATTATAACAAAGGATTGTTAACCCGGTATAGACAAGAGCTTGGGCGACTGTATTATATGACCAGTTATGTTTCTGATAACCCAAATTAGAACATAACATACAACAAAGTTAATTATACATACACTTCCTACAATGTGTGCTGATACTAAAGAAATTCATACATCAAAAATTAGTTCTTTTTTACAGGAAAATAATTAGTGTAGGTATGCAATAATGTTTAAACCGTAGAAATGGGTCTTAATGATCAAGGAAATTTTAACTAACGAATTCACAAAATCTTTCTTTGTTAAAATTTCCTTGAACATTAAGGCCCATTTTTACGGTGCAATAATTTTATTCATACGGGAATGAATATAGTATAGTACGCATCAAGTCTAAAATATAAGTTTACTAGATAAAGTTGCTAATTTTTAAGATAAACTGTAAGCAACTTTTGAAAGCTTTCAAATCCAGTTAAATGGTTTTCTTTTCTTTCTTCATTTTATTTACTGCAATACACACACTAAAATTTACAAGACTAGTCCAAAAAGAAGAACTTTCAGTATCAGTTCGGTAATGTTCTCACTCAAAATTATGTGCATAAAAGATGTTACATACAGACAAATATTTAGATTATTTAAATAATAAAAGAAAAATGTGAAATTTGTTTAAAGAATTATTTCTTACTTTAAGAGCACTGGCAGCAAAGAAACTCTTCCCGCAGATATCACACTGATGAGGCCTCTCTCCCGTATGTCCCCTTAAGTGATACATCAATGAATTCCTATGACTAAACACCCGATCACAATGCGGACAGAACAGATTCCCATTTTTCCGTCTCTTTTTCCTCGTCCGACTTTTAGATTCCGAGTCCGAGGAGTGTTCCAATTTTGTTTCGATATTCGCCTTACATTCCTGGAGATGATTCAACACATCTTCATTACACCCGAAAATTTGACCACAAAGATGGCAAATTTGCCCTTGGCCTTCAAGTTCTTGAAGGTCGGTTTCAGAAGCTTGAAGGCCAGTGGCGTGATACCAGATCTTAGAGTCTGGGCCATCTTCATCCGAGTTACGATTATTGGCTTCCACGACGCTGCGTATACCTTCCATGAGGTCTTCTGGTTCACTAAATTCATCTTCTATCTGAGGAGAAGAGAAATTATTATTACAATAGGAGATATATTACAAAATGTTTATATACCCTGTTATGTACGTCTCGCATGTGAGCTTCAAACGCCTTTTGTCGTCTAAAATTTTTACCACAATGAATGCAATTTAGGGGAGGCAGTAATGAGCTAAGTAAAGAATCTTTTGATTCTTCTTGTTTTTGATGTACAGATCCATTCTATAAAAGATATATATTAATAAACTATTAACATTAATATTTTGAGAACGTATACCTCCTTAATTGAATGAGAAACTAAATTAGGCTCATAATGAGTTTTTAAATGTTCGAAAAATGTTAACTGGTCATTACAAATAGCGCCACAAATTTGGCAAGAAAAGGGGCTTGGTTGAACAACAATATTTACAGAGTGGCACGTACTGTGAACATTTAGCTCTTCTATTGTGTTAAAAACTTGATCACATGTGGCACATTTGTGTCCTTTTCTTGATACAGCACAATTCTTCTTTAATTTTCTTGATATTCGTTTTTTATGTGGAAGACTCTTCTTTGATGAGCGTACATCGTTTCTTAAAATAATAAATATTATTTACAAATATTACCATCTACAAAATATAATATCTTACTTATTTTCACAATCTGAATCTCGCTGCTGTAGAACTGATTCTTCATTTTCATGTTTTACTGCTATATATTCATCTTTAATAGTTCCAGTAGAAAATCTATCACTAGTATCAACTGTTATATGACCATACTACAAATAAAACTATAAGAAAATTGTTTGGGGGTTATAATTATTTAAATACCTTCTTTAAAAGAGGTAGAGAATCATGATGTAAATGTCTTTCTTCAATAGTGCTTATGTACGTGTTATTAATGGATGATATCACAGGTTTATCAACAGATGATATAACAAGTTGTTGATCTGTTAAATCTACTTTTCCGTTGTCTGCATAAAATAAGAAGATAATAATTTCAAACGAAACAAACTATTGAAAACTTACCTAAATGAGAAGAAGAAACTAAAGATGCTAAAGAATTCGTGCTAACTATAACATTAGAATCTTGGTGGAGTTGCTGTTGCTTTTGCTGCTGCACGAGTTGAACAGCTACTAGAGCAGCGGCTAGATTTCGATCTTCTTCCGTTAAATCATGATCTAGTAAATCCTCAGCAGCATAGCTCACTGCTGGAAGGTACTCATTGTTGCTCATGTCCACTACGAGACCGCTATGTGGTGGCAAAAGCTCACCACTAAGAATTTGCTGTTCCACCCCTATCCGTTGCATCATAAACGGTGGAGAGACTTCCGTCATTGTTACATTATCTAGAAGTTCGCGACTTGAATCAGATCCTTCCATTATTTGCAGAACTTGGCATCACTTAACAATAAATAGCCTGAAAAAATTTGACACATTGGCAACTTATACACAGTTTTAGCCAACACGTAGTTGAAAATGGGTTTAAATATAAAGAGTATACGATAAAATGTTTTCATAGTAACAATTTATTTTTAAAATAATATTAATAAATTTAAAATAGCCGCTAGAAGACAACCGGAAGTGTGTTAATATCAATGACAGCAGAAAGTTGCAAGGTCACACATGTAGACAACATATACTATTTAAAACTTTACGAGCTTTCCCTACTCACTCTACATACCTTAATTTAAATTTCTTTAACTAATTTCTATAATTTATAACATCACAATGTACACAAGACCTGGTAGGAAGATAAACAATAGTAACACATAACGACACTGCAGCAAAATATGACAACAGTGCTACATCACCCGGAAGCAAACAAAAGCATCTGCGTTTCATGTGCTTAGAGCTGCTGCCCTCTATAATATGAGTATTACCGCGAAATTAATTATCCTACATTCAAAAAATATCCATTACGTAGCACACCTTCTCAAAATTTTAAATAAATATAAATATATCTTTTCAGTTTATTACTCATTTCTGAGATGCTCTTTGCACAACAACTTTGAAAGCCCGTGAGATGACGCGCAATAAGTGCCTTCAAAAGTCGTTATAACCAAAATCTAAAATTTTGATTTAAATAAATGTTTATTTAATAAATACATATTAAATAATTTATACTTAGTGCCGACATTTTTAAAAATAATTATTTGAACTATAAATACGGGTGTATACTCAACGCCCGAATATTCAAAACTAGAATATTCATAATGAGAATATTCAAAAGCAGAATATGCATATACAGAATCATTCAAATTCCGAATATGCAAACACACTACGCGCATTGCCCGAAAGCGTATCAGCTTGACTAGAGGCCGCCTTACGGTGTTTATTGTGATCGGAACATATGCGGAAGTCGTGGTGTATTGCGGGCTGCGTATTGAAGCCGTGGTGTATTGCGGACTGCGTATTGGCTTAATATTTGTACTACCTTTTTACCTCCCGCTGCCCTTGGTAAGGGAAGTATAGGGATCGTGCTAAAAATCTCATATCGAGATTTTAGTAAATTACCACGTTTTAAGGTCCCGATAATCCATTTTTAACATTTTCACGATGATGTCTGTATGTGTGTATGTGTATGGATTTTGTCTTCGCTCTAACTCAAATACTATCATTCAGAAAATTCTGAAACCTTGTATTTCTATCCTATTCTAATATGAAAAGAAGCCATTAGATTTTGGTGTAAATCAGATAACCGGAAATGGCACTTTACCTGAAGCTCATAGTGGTTTTTCTTCAAAAAATACCATTAAATGCCATTTTTTCGAATTTTATGTCTTATGAAAATTAAAGATTATTGAATTTTCTACAGGAATACATTCATACTTTTTCTATATATTTTACAGATAAATTTAAAAATATTTTTTTTATTAGTCGCGAAGCCTAAGATAAAAACTATTCCTTTGTTACACAGTTTATTTATCAGCTATAATATCCCGAGGACATTGATAATTACGAAATAATTTTGACAGTTACCGAAAGCGCGTTGCTTGGTAACAGCCCGACGCCGAAGGCGGAGGTGGTGTTACCTAAAAGCAACGTGCTTGAGGAAGTGTGATAAAATTATAAGTATTTATCAATGATCGAGGGTTATTCGATGAGAAAATTTTATGCAGTTTTAACATTAACACGTTAAGCGCCACGTGGTCTGCGAATGGCCCACACTTTTACTTTGCTCCGTGCCCGACTGTACACTTCGTAAGTTATTACTGAAACGCACCAGTGTATTTCAGTTTTTTGTAGTAATATTTCTCATTTTTTATTACTTGGTATTAAATGGAAATTGTAGAAGAAACCTTCAGAAGAAAAAATAATACACATCGAACAAAAATGTGAATAACTTTTTTAAAAATTGTCGTACAGGGTCCCGCTTTTTTTTTAAATTGAAGCTTGTTTTACCGTGGGACCGAATACAATAAAATATTGTATATTTCTGTTGGACTAGGATTTATAAAACCAATATATAATAGAATAAGCTATGGGTCAATTACGGACCACGCGGTCCACCAAGAATCAAAATGTGTGGGTCATCGGCAATCCACATGGGTTCTCAAACAAGATTTGAAATTAACATTGTTGGCGCTTAACGTGTTAAATTTGCCTAAAATTTGTATTTGACAGAATTTTTATGTCTAACATAGCCCAGTAGATGTTACTAACTAGTAGCTATGAACGTGAATGTGGCTATGAATATGTTCAGTGCTTCAGTGTGAAGTGTGCAATGAGAATGCGACCTGTTTGAGAAAAACCAAAGAGAAGAAGATAAGACATAAATATTCTCCACGTTTAGTTTTTTATTTAATACAGTATTTTTTGGATGTGTTTTCTTCTATAATTTTGTTGATTAAATCATCATTTTTATTGACAGCGTGAAAATGACATTTTTAAATTAAAACAATTAATCTTTAATTATATGTCAAAAACTGTTTGTTACTTAGCAACTTATTGACATAAGTGATAATTGTCTTAGGATAATTATCGGTGTAAGTTTGTTTTGATTGGTTACATTCGCACACGTGGTCAGCAATAAAGGGATTCAATTGGATAATTATTTAAACAAAACATTTTCAAATGAATGTAACTGACAGTAAATATCACTGTCAAAAAACTAACCACTTCAAATTAATAATAGTGACAATTTAAAAAGAAAATAGTAAGTAAAGCAATAGTTTTCTGCAATGGAACAGTTTGCAGCGTTAGTAAATACGTCGGTAGGTATGTATTTAAATTAATAAAAATTAAACAGCGGGAGGTTTTGTGTTGGCCACATCAGATTTTTTACAAAGTAATGACTAATTACTGCTTTTGAGATATGTAAATCATCTTTATTTCCAATAAATTTCAGTCTCGTTGCTCTTATGTTATTATTAGTACGAAACCTAAAAGTTACACTTTGTTTAATATATTATTTGTAAAAAAAAATCCCAGTTACTTACACATGAAACGAAATATCCTTACTTTCTTTGTATTTTTTATTACAATTTGATATACTCCGAGATATACTCACAAACTACACGCAAAAAATTAGGTTTGGTTACAGTAAAATGACAAGTAGTGACATATAACACAACAAAACACTGCCCGCAATTCACCATTACTTCCAGCCCCCCTCCAACATGTCTTCCGTGGGGAGATCCGAACAGTTGCGTCTTAGCCTCCTTACTTAAAACCAATGGCCCGATTCTAAACAAACCTGTAAGTCTTACAGATCCGTAAATCTGTAAAAAATGAACAAAATCGCAACGAAACCCGCCACTCTTATGTATAATTTTATATTAATCAACAAAACTAGATGTGTTTTTGTCAGTTTTTTACAGATTTACAGATCTGTAAGACTTACAGATTTGTTCAGAATTGGCCTATAATATTGCTACAAATTGCTACCCGCCTCGGCCGTAAACAACTTGCTCATACCTTAAAGGTTCAATTTTCGTCCTAGATACATAAAATACTATTATTGCACAAAACAAAATTACTATTACAAACATTACATTTAAAAAATACGATTAGGCTATTTGTTTAGTTAAAATTAAAACATGGTAATATCTCTACTTTCACAAGTTGAACTCGTCCGGATTAATTTTGCTCTCTGCGCAAGTTTCTCTCTGGGCGCGCGGACCCTACTTATGTAACGAAACGAAAATAGCAAGAGGTATTATGCTAGCCATAACAGATTTTTAAAGTAGTAATACCAATTTTTCACGGCACCAAGCGTTCCGACAAAAAGACCGCAGTCTGGTCCTGAATTCAATTATGAAGTCTTATTAATGACAACAGAAATAGTATCCATCCATACTAATACCGGGAGTTTATTTTATCAGTAAACATAGGGTATATCATTGCCATAGTTACGATATGAATATTTGACAGCAATGTATTGAAGCGTTTATTTTATGAGTAAACATAGGCGTTTAACATGGGAAGCTGTATTTTGTAAATACAAAGTGTCCGCCGAATAATCAAACCATATTATTGAACATGCTAATATTACATTACATTTTGTACATTATTTAATATGAACTGCTTTAATAATATTGCAGTAAATTACAGATATTGTCAGATAAATAATTGTCTAACTTTTTTATTATGCAATATGAAAAGTTTTACAAATGTCTCCGGTGGCTCAATGGTTATAACAGTGGCGTCTGAAATTTTTGGTTGGGGTTCGATTCCCCGTTGGGGTAATTATTTTATTTATTTTTTTACGTAAAAATTGTTGAACTTTTAAAAATCAATTTCCATATTACAATCATTTAGAAATAATAATTACATTGTAATAAATAAAGAGAAAATAATTGAGAATAATTGATTACAATAATTAAAATATTGATACATTAACAATGCATTGTATTTTCTTTTGATATTAATAAAAATAACTGAAATATAATAAATTTGAGTACTTATTATGTTTTTACTGTATTTATCAAAAGAAAATACAATGCATTGTTATTAAATGAATGTTTTGATTATTGTAATCAATTATTGTCAACTATTTTCTTTATTTATTACAATGTTATTATTATTTTTAAATGACTGTAATACGAAATATAACAGAGATTTTAAAAAGTTCAACAATTTTTATGTAAAAAAAATAAAATATTTACTCCAACGGGGAATCGAACTCCAACCAAAAATTTCAGACGCCAATGTTATAACCACTACGCCACCGGAGACATTTGTAATTTTTTTCATATTGCATAATGAAAAAGTTAAACAATTATTTATTTGACAATTTCTGTAATTTATTGCAATTTTTGCAATATTATTATGTAATTAATATTAATTAATGTACAAGATGTAATGTGCTATTATTATGTTCAATAGCATGGCTTGATTTATTGCCAGACCTTCGTATTTACCAAAAACTGCTTCCCATATTAAACGCCTATGTTTACTCATAAAATAAACGCTTCAATACATTGGTGTCAAACATTCATACCGTAACTATGGCAATGATATACCCTATGTTTACTGATAAAATAAACTCCCGGTATAATAATTGCGAAAGTAACTCTGTCTGTCTGTCTTTCTGTCTGTTACGTTTACACGCCTAAACCGCAGAACCAATTTTGATGAAATTTGGAATAGAGATAGACTGGATCTTGGAGAAGGACATAGGCTACCTTTTGTCGCGAAAGTAAAACTTGAAGGGGTGAAATAGGGGATGAAAGTTTGTATGCAGAACCCATCATTTCTTCCGCTGAACCAATTTTGATGAATTTTGGTATAGAGATAGAATGGAACTTGGAGAAGGACATAGGTTACCTTTTGTCGCGAAAATAAAACTTGAAGGGGTGAAATAAGGCATGAAAGTTTGTATGGAGAACCCATCATTCCCTCCGCTAAACAAATTTGGTGAATTTTGGTATACAGTGCGTCCCATTTAGAAGTGCCACCATTGGGATCTCGAGAACTATAAGAGATACCATGACGGTTAAATGGAACTTTTTGTGCGCGTTTGGGAGGCAATCTCAGATGTGCTTTTGTTTTTCCAAAAATTCTCATAGGGCACTAGATAATGACAAAAAACTGAATATTGTTGGTTTTTTCTTTTTCAAATAACTTCTAAACTATTAGTAATTGAGAAAAACGTTTCAAATATAAAAGATAGATATTTTTATTAACTATCCAGTGGCGTACGAAATAAATTTTTATATCCGTAAATATTCGAGATATAACACAAACTTATATGTTTTTAAATGGAACCCATATCTTATTTTAGTCTCAAAAAAATAATTATTTTTTTCTCTTTTTAACGATGTAAGGGTTATTATGTTTTATATTTATTTTGCTCCTAAAATTAAATTTTTTTCATTACTTTTGTGAATTTTCTTATTTCTCAAAAAAAAAAAATATTATTTTTATTAATTATATTGTATTTGATCGATATAATTTTTTTATGCCTTTATTACTTAATATTTTTATTCTAGACTCATAATTACAAATTACACTATAATGTGCCAAGGGCGACCTGATACAAAATATTATAAAAATTAATTTGATACGAGTTTTGAGCAAATTTTTCTAACGAAATAAATTATTTAAATACAAAGAGTATTTCTAAATAGAAATCTACCAATATTTTCAAAATAATTGTAAATTTAATACAAAATAAGGAAAAAAATAATAATTTTGAAGGCAAAACAAATATAAAACATAATAACCCTTATAACATTGAAAAGAGAAAAAAATAGTTAATTTTTTGAGACTAAAATCAGATATGGGTTCCATTTAAAAAAATATAAGTTTGTATTATATCTCGAAAATTTACGGATATAAAAATTTGTTTCGTACGCCACTGGTTAGTTAATAAAAATATCTATCTTTTAGATTTGAAACGTTTTTCTCAATTACCAATAGTTTAGAAGTTATTTGAAAAAGAAAAAATCAACAATACTCAGTTTTTCGGCATTATCTAGTGCCCTATGAGAATTTTTGGAAAAACAAAAGCACATCTGAGATGGCTTCCCAAACGCGCCCAAAAAATTCCATTTAACCGACATCGTATCTCTTATAGTTCTCGAGATCCCAATGGTGGCACTTCTAAATGTGACACACTGTAGAGATAGATTGGACTTTAGAGAAGGACATAGGCTACATTTTGTTGCGAAAATAAAACTTGAACGAGGTAAAAGACGGGATGAAAGATTGTATAGAGAACCTATCATTTCTCCCGCTGAACCAATTTTGATGAATTTTGATATACGGATAGATTGGACTTGTAAAAGGACATAGGCTACCTTTTGTCGCGAAAATAAAACTTGAAAGGGGTGAAATAGGGGATGAAAATTGTATGGAGAACCCATCATTTCTCCCGCTGAACCAATTTTGATGAATTTTCATATATAGATAGAATGGATTTTGGTGAAGCACATAGGCTACCTTTTGTCGTGAAAATAAAACTTGAAGGGGGTGAAATACGGGATGAAAGTTTGTATGGAGAACTCATCATTTCTCAAGTTAGGGATATAAAAATTCTTATTTATGCTTTTGGTAAAAAATAAAGTGTTTTGGCGTTTTTGAAAAATCATCCCTCAAAGGTGGTACAATAGGGGATGATTTCAATTATTTTATCTTTGTATCTATAGTTAAGTTTTAACCGTTAGCAGATTTTCGATATTTTTCGGAGAGATAGCTTGCATCATATGTACATAAGTAAAAGCACCCGAGACATGATCCGGTGGGCAGTGGGCGGAGCTTGTTACATGTACGATGCGAGGCAGGTTGCCGGCTCCCTACGCAGCGCATGTCTCCGAAGTAAATGTGAAAAAATACTGGTACACGTGTAGCTAATTGTTATTCTAACTTTACCCGTGCGAAGCCGGGTCGGGTCAACTAGTATTTTTATAAATAAAACAACAATAACCTGACCTAATGCGCAAAAGTCACGTTTGGAAAACTCTGGCTGTTTTGTGCTTTAGGTTAGGTTATTATTGTTATATTTATTTAAATCCGGACCAGATTGCGATTTCTTTGTCAGAACGCTAGGTACAATGAAAAAATGATATTACTACTTTTTAAAAGTAGTGTAGAACCACTTTAAAAATATTAATTATCAGTGAAAAAGTGGTATGACAATTAAAAAAGTGGTAGTACCAGTTAAAGAAGTGATAATACCATTAATAGTATACTCTGAAATGGACCTATTACATTAAAAGAGAGGTACCTAAAGTGTATTAGGGTACCTCAATAATCAGGGTATGGCGTATGGTCATGGTAAGGCTCGCTTTTTGTCCGCCATTACAGACCACAGTCATTTGTTTTGTTGTTGCGCAAATTATTATGTATTTTCGTGACTATTTGTTTTATTTTAAAGAAAAACACATTCAGTTATAGTTTTAATGTTTATGTAAAATGTGAGTAGAAAAAGATAAAAATTACTAGTATTAAGCACAAACATTTAAATTTTTAAAAGGTAAGTGTAGAGTATATAATTATTATGTCAATAATAATCACAGATATTAAATTCGATGTAATAATAACAACATACAGGAACTTGAGCGATAATCGACTGAGGAATGGATGAAGGTTCCCGAAAGAAAAATAATCGGACAAGCAGTCTGCAGTAAAAGCATTTATTTCAAACCGACGTTTCGACTAATACATTAGTCTTCTTCATGGCTTCAGACTATTTCTTGCCCTGAAGAAGACTAATGTATTAGTCGAACGTCGGCTTGAAATAAATACTTTTACTGTAGACTGCTTGTCTGATTATTTTTCCTTCGGGAACATACAGGAAGTTAAAAAAAAATAGAGGTCACGGATTTAAAGGTGGATAATACATCTCAAAACAATAAAAAAGTTCATATAAACATATATCCGGAAATGCCTACTTCTTTTGTTTCTACGACAAATGCAAATTGTTACATATAACAAAATCTATTAGACTAAGTATTAAAAAATTAATATTGTGTATATTTTGAGTGATTAAATCTTCTTTCATAAATTGTTGTTCTGGTTACCTATTTTTGAACATAACTCTTTGAGAGTTCATCCTAGGTAAAAAATGCAAGAACCCTTTTTGTACAAAAAGTAACGAGCTTTAAATTTGTATTCTTGTAAAATTTTGATACGGGCCACTGTTTTCGAGATAATAGCAAAAAACTCATTTCTTGCACTTTTGATCCAAGATGGCGGCTCACGCCGAGCCTCCCCAAGGTCACAAATTTGAATTTTTCATCCCCGTCTCGTCCCAAACAACATATGTTAAAATCGTTTTTTCCCCACCTTTTGTGGGGTAAAAACCTCTATTGACTGAACTATAAAAATTGTGAAGACATTTAATTGAGATGATTGTGAATTTTCAAATGTTCGCAATGAGATAGAACATTCCGAATAACACCAACAAATTAGTCGGAAATTTTTTTAAAAGATCATGTAACTTTTAACTTTAAAGTAACTAGGAAGGTTTCAATCTCCAACTAAAATAGTGCCGCAAACCTTCAACATGGCGGCGTTCAATTTGTCACAAAGGTTTAACATTGCGTCCGCTATCCAGTTGTGTATAGAGATCAGTGGGCAAAGCGCTTTCTGGCGATGTACGATTCGGTTCTTGAATATTCGGGATTTGTGTGATTCTGTGCATGCATATTCTGGTGTTAAATATTGTGGTTTTGAATATTCTGGTGTTGAAGGCTTTCCCATATATGTATTTAATGTTCGGTCGTGTAGTATATGATATGCCAAAACTGTATTGGAATTGAGAGCACATGTTTCCTTGAATTATATAAAATACATTACAATTAATGGCTATGAGTATATAAAAACTTAAAAAAGGAAGGAAAACGTACGGAAAAGTGATATTGAAGATATCAATAAAAAAGAAAATGAATACTCAACGCCTGCAAAAGTTTAAGGTAAATGGGACTCCAGCAGAAGTAGCATCGCGATGGATCAGATGGAAAAGGCACTTGGAATTTATGTAGGAAGCAAAAATGTTTCCGATCCAGCAAGAAAGAAAGCTATATTGTTACATATGGCGGAAATGGATGTACAAGACATATATTTCTACTTAATAGAAGGAACAAATGTTGGGTAAGCCTTTAACACCCGAATATTTAAAATCAGAATATGTATGCACAGAATCATTCAAATCCCGAATATTCCCGACCCGAATCGTGCATCGCCAAAAAGCGCTTTGCTCGAATGATTCATAAACCGAGTATCTAGGCGGGGCCAGGAGGCCAGGAGGAGCAAACGTTAGGTTATATTTACGTTGGTTAGCGATGGTTTTGCTGATACGCTTTCGGGCAATGCGCGATTCTGTGTTTGAATATTGAAGCCTTCAACACCCAAATATCATATTCTGCACCTGATCTAGGAATCCCAGCCATCCCGATTTAGGCGGGAAAGTCTCGTTTTTAAGACGCCTATTCCACTGTTCCCAACAATAACTGAGGGACATCAAAATGTCCCGCTTTTCAATTTTCATTAAATTATAAAATCTACACAAATGGTTAGAAATTTCTACAAAATTATTTCGGCTACTTTAAATATAGACTTAAAACTTTAAAAAACTGAGGGCCAAATGTCTGGTGATAATAGTTCGATCTATATTTTTACTTCCCTGTACGAAGTAAAGGAAGTATTGTAACCGCGAAAAATTTCGTTTCCAGATTTCAACGGAAATATCCATTTTGACCATCCCTGAATCCATTTTGACTAATTTCGTCGTGACGTCTGTACGTACGTATCTCGCATAACTGAAAAACGGCAAGCCGTAGAAACTTGAAATTTTGTATTTAGGACTGTTATAACATCTAGTTGTGCACCTCCCTTTTTGGTCATTATATAACTTCCGGAAGTGGTACTTTACTTGAAGCCTATAATAGATTTTAATAAAAAAACCATATTAAAATATAATAAATAAAATAAAAAATTTTCAAATTTGGTATATAAGACTTTTATATCAATGAGAATAACATAATAGATTTTGGTTAAAATGGTCTAACCGTAAATGATACTTTACTTAAAACTGTTATCCGTTTTTCTTGAAAAAAAAATCTGTTGTGGTCAGCACAAGACCTCTCGCCATTTCCATATTAGGTTATATAAGTATTGTATTGCACTTTGCTATCGAAACGTCGTTTTATAACAAAATATTACAGAACTTTGCCCAAATATTGTTTTTTGTTGTATTTAACATGTCTTCTGCACACATATAATTCTAATTACATCTATTTTTCATTGTATGAGGAAGTTCCTGATTGTCAGAGATTCTTCCAATTCATTAACCAGATTGGCGGTATTTCTGATGGATAATGGATATATGCATTTTACCTATAATTTCAAATATTTAATTAATAAAACAATAAGAAAGATTAAATATACTTTCCAGAAAAAGCTATCAGAATGTCACTAAAACTGTTGATTTTTGACACTGACATTAATATGTGTCATTTATAAACTATGTTATAGACATTTGAATTTGTCAACTGGTTTCCTTAGTGTAGTTTCGCCTACTCGACTTATTATATCCCGATATTCTATATACAGTGTGTCCCATTTAGAAGTGCCACCATTGGGATCTCGAGAACTATAAGTGATACGATGTCGGTTAAATGGAACTTTTTGTGCGCGTTTGGGAGGCCATCTCAGATGTGCTTTTGTTTTTCCAAAAATTCTCTTAGGGCACTAGATAATGACGAAAAACTGAATGTTGTTGATTTTTTTCTATTTCAAATAACTTCTAAACTATTAGTAATTGAGAAAAACGTTTTAAATATAAAAGATAGATATTTTTATTAACTAACCAGTGGCGTACGAAATAAATATTTATATCCGTAAATTTTTGAGATATAACACAAACTTATATTTTTTTAAATGGAACCCATATCTCATTTTAGTCTCAAAAAATCAATACTTTTTTCTCTTTTCAATGATGTAAGGGTTATTATGTTTTACATTTGTTTTGCTCCTAAAATTTAATTTTTCCTCTTTATTTTCCTGAATTTTCTTATTATTGCCCCAAAAAACATTATTATTTTTATTAATTATATTGTATTTGATCAAAATAATTTGTTTAATGCCTTTATTACTTAATATTTTCATTCTAGACTCATAATTACAAATTACACTATAATGTGCCAAGGGCGACCTGATACAAAATATTATAAATATTAATTTGATACGAGTTTTGAGAAAATTTTCTAACGAAATAAATTATTTAAATACAAGGAGTATTTCCAAATGGAAATCTACCAATATTTTCAAAATAATTGTGAATTTAATACAAAATAAGGAAAAAATAATAATTTTGAAGGCAAAACAAATATAAAACATAATAATCCTTACATCATTGAAAAGAGAAAAAAGTAATTATTTTTTGAGACTAAAATCAGATATGGGTTCCATTTAAAAATATAAGTTTGTGTTATATCTCAAAAATTTACAGATATAAAAATTTATTTCGTACGCCATTGATTAGTTAATAAAAATATCTATCTTTTATATTTGAAACTTTTTTCTCAATTATTAATAGTTTAGAAGTTATTTGAAAAAGAAAAAATCAACAATATTCAGTTTTTTGTCATTATCTAGTGCCCTATAAGAATTTTTGGAAAAACAAAAGCACATCTGAGATGGCCTCCCAAAGGCGCACAAAAAGTTCCATTTAACCGACATCGTATCTGTTATAGTTCTCGAGATCCCAATGGTGGCACCTCTAAATGGGACACACTGTATTATAGCGTCTTTATATCTAAATTTATAGAAGATATATTAAAAAATTTAAATGTATTAGATGTAGAATTTTGTTCTTCAAAATTAGTAATATCAAAAATTTTCAAAAAATAATATTTAGAAGATTTATTAAGGATGAAGGAAGGTTAAAAAAAAAGAAAAACCCCGAAGTGTTGTCCACACTGTTCTTTAATTAAAACGTGGACCGGTTTCGGTTACTTAGTAACCATCCTCAGCACCGGTTTTTGACTACAATCAAATCAAAGCAATATTATAGCCACACGACATAATTTACAAATAAAAAAATATTCAAAAACACAAACATATTATTAAAAAAAGTTACATTAATTTATTGTTAAATTAAATTGTTGAATTATAAAAAAGTGTAACATTCTATTAGTGCAAATTGTAAAATATAAAATTCAAAAACATTAAATGTAATTATAAAACAATAAATAATTAAATAAATAAGAATATATAAAATAATAAACCATAATTAATACTTACACTTAAAAACTACAAAAGTGTAACACTGTACTACGCACGAGGGAAACTGTACAATGAACCCCAAAAAACATTCAAAATTATTTTTTACAAATTTTTTTAACAAAATTTCTTTTGATAGTTGTCTGCTCAGTAGCTTGTCTATCAATGTGTTGGGAGTAATGAACTCGTGGGAATAGCCTTGCAAAAAATCGCAAAACATTGCTAGAATTCGCCAATCAATTTAAAGTAATAATTATTTTTCTGAGGAAGATGAAGAATGGGGTATTCCACTCAATTTTTTTTATTATTTTAAATAAAACTTCATTCAGTTTTGAAGCAATTCATAGTATTAAAAAATCTTAATTGTTCCTAGTTTAACAGTATTTTATTTTCGAGAAATCAGTGTAACGTCACATTTCCCCTATATTTCTCTTTCTCACACACACTGCTCTGAGTACGCTGCGCGAGAAAGATAACAATTGTATGACGTCAATTTTCCCTTTTAGCAAATGTGAAATATCTCGTAAAGTAATTATTTAAAAAATGTTTTCATTGTTTAAACTATTATATATTGAGCCACGCTTTATGTTAAATTGATTTTTTTAAAATTTTGTTGTTATGGTGGAATACCCCATTAAGAAACGAATTATCCAAATTTGGAAGAGCAGTGGGTTTTAAACATTGTGGAATTGCGAGTCACTTTCTCGCCGGAGATTTAATTCTGGCGAAGAAAGATTTTTAATAGCCAAATTTTTACTACCAGGCGTTAATATAAATATACCACCATTTTGAATGACACCACAGTTTACGGTGGAACAAATTCAGAAAACAATATTGCGAGGGCAAGAATACACGTAGAAGGGGCCATAGGAAGAACTAAAGCTTTTCAGATATTACATAAATTTCCTTTTTATAATGCTCCATGAGTCATTCTTCTTTAAAGTTTGTGGGGAAAAAGATAATTTGCAGAATAGGTCTATCATAACTCAGTTTCTTGTTTACTTATCACATGTACCGTTTAAATTAAATAATTGATACTTCTCCACTTTCAAACCCTAAATACGTAGTTCTGCAGAATTGACTGATTCTGCTGAATGACGGATATATAAATATTAAAACAACCTAGAGTAGCTGTTTACCATCACAACATGTCCCTGATAAATTAAATAATTGTATACTTTTCCACTTTCAACCCCTAAATACGTCGTTGCGCTATCTAGAGGTAGAGAACCAGAAGATGTTAGAATTACTCTAAAAGAATCCCACACCCGAGGCAGACTAAGTCGTCGTCGAGGAATTCATATCTGCAGAATGACGGATATATAAATATTTGAACAACCTAGACCTAAAGTAGCTGGTTACCTTCACATGACCATGCTAAATGTGTTGTTTACTGGATGAAAGATGTTCGGGTTTAGAATAAACTATTATATTTTAAACATAAGCCTTTTATTCGACAACTTTCAAACTCAAC
The DNA here is from genome assembly GCA_943142095.1 of Ophonus ardosiacus. Taxonomy (NCBI): domain Eukaryota; kingdom Metazoa; phylum Arthropoda; class Insecta; order Coleoptera; family Carabidae; genus Ophonus; species Ophonus ardosiacus. The sequence goes on along the minus strand of OW964830.1, from coordinate 20,582,444 downwards.
TCTAGCCCGCAGTGTTGCCAACTCTCTATTTATATATCACACATCCCCTTTTCTCAAAAGTGACAAATACAAAATAAACTTGAATTAACATTTCAAAATAAGTTTAAACTCAATACATTTTATAGTCTTTAAATTTCAAGAGGGTTTGACGATGCCCACTGCTTCGTTTAACGCTTTCTTCTCTCCGCTGAACTTGTCTGACTGGTTGCTTGTTATTCTACAGCTCGCTGAACATTACTGGCACCGACCAGAAATCTAAATGATTACTGGGAACTTGTTTGGGTATAGGCTGGAGATCACCGCAGTTTCTTCGAAATGTTGATCCCTCAGCCTTTACTATGTAAGATCTTGGCGTTGTGTAGTTAGTACTCTTTGTAGTATGTGTTGTCTATGGTACTCTTCCTCTCTTCTTTTCGCTTACTAGCCACACAGCTTGGCCTTCTTCTAACGGAGATGATGAAATAGCACGATGGCTGTTATTGTATTGCTTCTCTTGGCGTTTCTTCTCTTTCTCGAATGCTTCTTTCACTTTCTTGTGATTCGGTAATGTAGGATGAAGTTACTCTTCAATTTCAAGGAACCCTTCTCTCAAATTTCGGCCCATTAAGAGTTTTGCAGGCGACACTCCGCAAGAAGGTAACGGCGTGTTGCGATACGGCAAACCTCGCTGAAAATAGTTGGGATTCTTCTTTAAAATCATCTTGGCAGTTTTCCGCTTGCCTGTTGGATTGTGGGTGGTATGGGCTACTGGATATCCATTTGAAGTTATAGCTACCTGCAAAATTACGAAATTCCAAACAATCGAACTGTCTCGCGTTATCATTGCGAACTACTTTTGACAGTCCGTACCGCGCGAACAATTTTTTTAACACATTTATAACGTCTGAACTTCTGGTATGTACTAATTGTTCAATTTCGAAGAACTTCGAATAATAATCCACCACGACCACATAATTTTTACCCGAATATTCGAATAAGTCGACACCTATTGTTGCCCACGGAAATGTTTCATCGTTCATAGTTTAAAATTTTATCTTCGATATGTTTAGTAATATTAGGCCACCAGCCACCACACTGTTTCTCGAGCTGTTTCTCGTGCACGTTGTGATGATAGCACGATTCCCAGATGACCTGAATGTAGATTATTTAGATACTGTTCTCTATATTTCTATCTTTGGCCAGCCATTCATCGTATATTCTTTTACCTTCTGCATGGAAATCTCTTCTTCTTGAGCTTTGATATAATCTTTTTATAATATTTTATTTCCTCTTTAACGAAATATTACAAAAACATGTCACATCAAAAACAAAACAAGTTCCCAAAAATATCAACTGCAGCCTACGATATTAATAATTCTATCTCCACCGAAACAATATTATACATATTTTTTTTTTTACGTACATAATTTTATTTGACTGACGTGATAGTTACTTATTCTTTTCGTTTTAGTATCTTCAACTTTATAAACATTTGGATTTAACCGTTCTTTAATAATTTTATGGCCTATCCATTTTGGGGCGAATCCTGCATTGAATCCTTTCATTGTATTTGACACAGGGTAGTTTTTCACATAAACCTTATCCTCTATTTGGAAGGATATGTTTTTATCTTTTATTGTATATTTATCTTTATAACTTTTCATATTTTCTTTAGCAGCACTTTCTATATTTTTAATTTCTTCAATTTAGTGTGTAATATTTCTATTAACTCTACAATTTTGTTCTATTAAATCCCAACCACCTGGACGTTTTAACTTGTGTCCGTATATGATTTCTGCTGGGGAAAATGATGTGGAATTGTTTACCCTATCCCGTAATTGAAACATGATTTTATTTAACTGTTCATCCCAAGTACTGTGCTCTTTGCATATCATTATTCTAAACTGTTTTTTAATTTCTTGATTTCTCCTTTCAGTGGGATTCGCTTGCGGATGATAAACAGGTGTTTTAAATTTTTACATTTCCAGTTTAAACACGCATCTTCCCATAAATTTGAATTGAATTGGCTGCCATTATCAAAAATAATAACTCTTGGAAAACCCAGTCTACTAAAGATTTCACTTAATATATTAATTACAGTGCTTTTTTTTTGTAGAAAAAAAGGTGCCGGAACGTACATTTCATCAGTGGCCAAAATTTTGGTGGGGTAGGGTATTACGAAAAAAAAGACGCGAAAATTTTTTTTAATCAAGGTCAAATGCCTTATAATTGAAAGTTAAATAAATAAAAAAAATATTTTGTATGTTTTTTATTAAAAAAAATATATGCTGACATTAATTTATGACATTAGAAAAATTCATAATAATTTCCACCTGCACAGCTTGTGTGTAAATATTTAACAGACCGTATATTTTTGTCATTTATTATTATGCGCATATGTATAAACCAGGAGTCGAAGCTTAGGCAGTGTCGTGTCCGATGTCGCATTTTGGAACTTAGTATTTACGATTTAGGTCTTCCTCACATAAGTACAACTTCGAATGTCACACTAGTGATATTCATTGATTTGTATGGCAACACTTGAGAATAACAAAAATGAATTATACAATTCGACTCAATTTGATGCTTGAGAGTAAATGTTAATATTATATTTCACAAAATAGAAGCTAAGAAGCTATTCTTTGACAGTAAATTTGACGTTTGGACAAATTATAGCAACGAACATGGTTTGTTTAATTAGTGTGCGTCAACTTCAAGGCATAGTGTGCTCCTGCAAAACCCTAAAATCTAATTCCTAAATCCTAAATAATCACTAGATTTAGGGCATATAAATTTAGGATTTAGATATTAGGATGATAAAAGTGCAACATCGGACACAGCCTTAGGCGATGTACTAAATTAAAAACACCGCTGAGAAGTGCAATACTGTGCTTCAGATGTGTGAATATTTCATTGGCGTAATTTTTATATCCACAACTTAATAAAATTATCAAAATAAATAAAATAAAATAAAACCCGTCGAAAAAAGTTGCCGGAACCCCGTTCCGGTGCGTTGTTACATTACACAAAAAAAGCCCTGATTAATTATAACCAAAGAAGTTGCCCTCCCAATTGCGTATGCCTCTATCCATTTACTATAGTCATCCATGACAACAAATACATTAGTTTTCCCGCGTTTAGATTTTGGGTAAGGTCCCATTAAATCTACGTAAATAACTTCCCACTTATAAATAAATTAACTAATCATTGAAATATATACTAACTGGAACTCGCATACTCTACCTATCAGATGATAGGTACGCTGCACTGAAGTCCCATTGAACAATAATGGCTGGTCCTGTTCGCGCACGTTCGTGTCGAACCGAACCTAGCCGAATAATTCGTATCATAGCTGATCGCTTTATTTTCATGTTATGCTGCGCCACACGAAATAATTTCCGTCTACTCACGAACTATCCCGATGTTTGCCGACTACTCCAGCAGCCAGCTTTCAATATGCCTTCACAGTCACGGGGTCACGGTACGTACGCACATTCCAGTTAGTATATATTTCAGTGTGTATAATAATATCGTCTAAATAAACCTCGCAAAATTCGTTCTCAAACCCACGTAAAACTTCATTCATTAGTCTTTGGAAAGTCATTGGTGCATTCTTTAACCCAAAAGGCATAACATTACATTGGTATAAACATATTGGTGTACTAAAAGCTGTCAGTTCTTTAGATTTTTCTTCCATTTTTATTTGCCAGTAACCAGATTTTAAATCTAACGTTGTGAACACCGAAGAGGCATGAAAATTTCGAAGAACATCGTATATATTTGGCATAGGGAATTTATCTGTTATTGTAATAGAATTTAATGGTCGATAATCAATACAAAATCTATCACTTCCGTCTTTCTTTTTTGCTAATACAATGCGAGAAGCCCATGGTGATTTACTTCTTTCAATTATACCCATTTCTTCCATTTCTCTTACTTTATCAATAATTTTTCTCTTCTTTTTTAATGAACAAGAATAAGGTTGAAGAGAAATTGGGGAATTGTTATTAGTTTTAATTCCATGCCGTAAAGTCAGAGTTCTTCCTAATTCACCGGAAAATAAGTCGTCGAATTTATTTAAAGTGTTAAGGAGATTATTTTTATCATCCAATAACATTTTACTACTTATATTAACTTCATCTTCATTAAGAGTTAATATTTTATTTGTGTTTATTGTTGGTCTATTTATCCAACTTAATTGTAATCTGTTTTCAATACCAAAAGCAAAATATTTACCAGCATAATCTATCACGCCTTCGAATTTGCAAAAAAATGAATTACCCAAAATTAACTCTGAAGCTAAATTTTCAAGTTCAATTGCATCAAATTAAATTTCATTATTTTCAATGGTGAAAGAAATTTTACACTTTTTATGAGATGTTACATGAAAATTTGTAATACCTAATTTAATTTCCATAATATTTTCAATATGTGTTTGCAAATTTAATGTTTGAACTATACTTGAATCAATAAAATTTTCGTCAGCTGCAGTATCTAACAAAGTTTTTACAAAATTCGATTTTATATTTAGAAGTACCGTAGATTTAAAATTCAAATTCGTTTCTAAATTACATAAATTAAAATTATATTGACTAGAGCTCTTATCTGCTTGAAGTCTTCGTCGCTAGATGCCGGAAACGGTGCCTCTACCCCAATTCCAACCTACTCGTTTTCCTGCCTAGAATTCATTCTTTTCGTCGCTGCTGGTTCCTGGAAACCCCTCTCCGGACAGTTGTTTCTATAGTGACCTTCCATATTACAGCCAAAACAGATGACGCGTCTACCACCTGTATCAGCTGACGTCTGTACCACCTTCATATCATCTTCTACTTGTCTTGTAGTGATAACAAATCTTCTATGTTTGTAATCCGGGCAGTACGAAGAAATGGTTTCAATTGTGGTTTCATTAGCCCAATTATTAAAGCTTTCGTAGTATCAAAGAGTTCCTCGGGATAAAATCTTTTTTGTAAAAGGAATTTGCTTCTGATAAACTATTCGCTATCTTGATTTGCTTGCTGAGGTACTGTTCTTAATTTTGTTTTCAGTTCATTTATAAGTGAACTGTCATTGAATCTTGTTAAAAATGCTGCGTTGAAAACTTCCCAACTTCACTTGATATAATCTTTTTATAATATTTTATTTCCTCTTCAACGAAATATTACAAAAACATGTCACATCAAAAACAAAACAAGTTCCCAAAAACATCAACTGCAGCCTACGATATTAATAATTCTATATCAGCTTTCAACAAATCTTTAGTTATGTTATGCTGTTTATGAGCAGAGGCTCACATTTTAAAATATTTGGATCTTCTTGTCCTTCGTCGAGTGGAGCTCTGGAAAGTGCATCTGCTGCTATTAATTCTTTACCAGGAATGAATTTTATTCTATACCTATCTATATTTCATTAATCTCATTCGAAATCTCTGAAGACGAGGGGTCAGATCGGATATAGGTTTCTGTCCCAAAATTTCGACTAACGGTTTATGGTCCGTATTAATTTGTAATGGCCAGTGCCTCCTTCTCTATCTGTGCGTATCTTCTTTCGGTATGACTTAAGGATTTTGAACAAAACATAACAGGCTTCCAAATCCCATCTGGTTGTTTTTGCTCGAAAACGCTCCCTAATCCATAGCATGAAGCATCTGCTGATATTCTTGTATCAGCATTAACATCAAATACTGCTAAAATTGGTGATCTTGCTATTTCATGTTTCATTTTATTGAACTCTTCTTCGTGATCTATTGACTAAATATATACCTTCTTCTCGTTCAGAAGTTCTCTTAGTTTTTTTGTTTTCTCTGATGCGTCTGCGTCTGGTAAAAATTTCATTACATATGTAACTAGTCCTAAAAACTGTGTTATCTGTTTTCTGCAGTGGCGGCTCGTGGTATTTTTGAGCGGGGGGGCAAATTAATCTGTGGTCATGGAACTTTATTTAGAAATCCGATTTGCTTACTAACAATTTTAATATTAATTATCAACAAGAATATAAATACAATAGAAAAAACTAGAAGAAGACCTCCAAAAACAAGAGATAACGATACAAAAATATATTACAATAGAAGGAAGTAGAAGTAACAAGATAAGAATAAATAGTAAAATTGGAATATTACAGTACTACACATTCAAGCTTTGAGTAACGCAAGTTTCATACGACAGACCTGAGACTGAGGTGCTTTGTGAGACTTGCTCTTACTACGCGAAACGCGAGGTACGAAGTGCTCCGAGTACGTGCGATTCTTTCCGATTCACAACGTGGGCTTGCCACCTCTGCGGCTCTCTCACTCAGATATTGGGATTATTTTTATGAATTAATTTACAAGCTTGAAAAATAAGCAAAACATTCATTTGGAAATTAAAATATCAATTTTGTTAAAAAAACTCTTCGATGATTTTTTTAAATACATGCATATTTATTTATTAAAATTCGTAAATAATTTTTTTTGAAAATATTTTATGTATGTTGTTATATCAGTTTTCCAGAATGTTTACTTTAACTTTAAATTATTAATTTGTTTTATACAAATTAATTCTGTATAACTCCATATTAACCATTAATATCATAGAATTTATTATAAATATAATATATACATATTTATTATTTAAATAATAAATCCAATGTTTAAATGCGAACAAACCGGTAAATAGATTTCATATTTTCATAAGAATAAGAAAATAATAAGAATACTGAAAATATAGTGTACCCATTAGCACGGGTAATTTGCTGTACAACATAAGTAAAGAAATCAGTATTATAGATGGCCAGGGGGGGCTTGCCGCCTCTGTGTGCTGCGTGACCCGACGTACGTCTTACTTGTATTGGAAAGTATCAATTTTAATACATGTAAAAATATATTGTAGTATGCTATGTCAGTCAGTTGTTTTGTATTGTGAAAATAGTGTGACAGAATTAAAAAGTGATTTTTTTGAAAGTTGTTCTTTATTGCCTTTTTAACTGTATAATTTGTAAATCATCCTGCCAAAAACCAACAGGTTATGGTGCCCAGAAGAATTAAATAGCTGCAGACTTTGAATTAAATTAAAAAAAAAAGTCAGACAGGTCAGGAAGATGATGCAAGAAGAAAAGTATAAAATTCCATTGTTCGATGGAACGAACTTCAGCAACTGGAAGTTCCGTATGGAAACGTTGTTGGATGAACTCGAACTAAGCGAATTTGTTAATAAGCCATACACGGAAATGATTGTGTCGGCTGAAACGGACACTCCTGCACAAAAGGTGGAAAATGAACGACAATTAGCACAACTGCACAAAAAGGATCTGAGGTGCAAATCACAAATAATTCAGAGGATCTCCGATAGTCACTTAGAATACGTGAAAGATAAAGTGACAGCCTACGAAATCTGGCAAGTACTATCAAATACTTTTGAAAGAAAAGGTATTGCTAGCCAACTATTGTTAAGAAAGTCTCTATTAACTCTGAAATTTAATCCGTCGTTAGAGACTCTCGAAACACATTTTTTAAATTTTGATAAGCTGGTTCGTGAACTTCGTTCCACAGGTGCCACGCTTGAGGAAAATGACGTGATTTGTCATTTGCTACTCACGATGCCAGACGAATACGGGGTGGTGGTGACTGCACTGGAAACTTTATCTGCGGAGAAGTTGACTTTAGCCTTTACGAAAAATCGTCTGCTGGATGAAGAGTTGAAAAGAGACAACAATGGAAAGAAAACGAAAAAGGATATACCTGTAGCTTTCTCAGCTCCAGCGCAACGTAACAGCGGAAAATTTGGTTCTGGAAATCAAAAAGATACCAGAGGTTCAGGAAAGACGTATTTTCCATATAAATGTTACAATTGTGGAAACCTTGGTCACAAGAGGTCTGATTGTAAAAAGAAAAGTCAACAGAAACATAGTAAGCAAGGCCAAAGTACGGCAAATATGGTGACAAATTTGTATGACAGTCAGCATGGTGAGGACTATTCTTTTATATCCTTTGCTGGAATTGCTACCACGAATAGCACAAGTTGGTATCTCGACTCGGGTGCTACGGAACATTTAATAAATAACGATGATATGTTAGTTAACGTCAGAGAACTCTCAGATTCTGTGAAAATACAGGTTGCAAAATCTGGTCAAACACTGGAAGCTACAAGAATTGGTGAGATAAAAGTTAAAGTAAATATTCCGGGTAAAATTAACACTATTACGATTAAAGATACTCTTTATGTACCTGGTTTAAAGTTCAATTTGCTGTCTATTTCCAAACTGGAAATGAATGGATTTAAAATAATATTTGAAAATGGCAGTGGAACAATATCATTGGACAATGAGATAGTAGCTATAGCTCGACGAGAAAATAAATTGTATAGATTGGACATGTGGAATGATATGGAATGGGCCAATATAGTATCATCAAATAAATCTATTGAACTGTGGCATAGGCGCATGGGACATTTAAGCAGAAGTGGACTAGAAAAACTTGAAAATTTGGTTGAAGGAATTGATGGGAAAATAAAATTTGATAATTTAGGAACTTGTGAACAATGTATTGAGGGAAAACAAACTCAACTCCCACATAACCAGGAACGAATCAGAGCAAAACGTCCACTCCAGCTTATTCACAGTGACATTTTTGGTCCCATAAGCACAGAATCATATAACGGAAAACGGTATGTTATAACTTTTATTGATGACTATACACATTTTGTAGCCACATACTTAATGAAAGCTAAATCAGAAACCTTTCATTTCTTCAACATTTATGAGTCCATGGCTAGTACACATTTTAATTTAAAAATTAGTAGATTCCGTTGTGACAATGGCGGTGAATATATCTCGGAAGAAATGAAGAGATATTTCGAGAACCGTGGTATACAATTTGAATATACAATTCGATACACTCCACAACAGAACGGAGTTGCAGAACGCATGAACCGCACAATTATTGAAAAGGCGAGATGCATGTTACTTAATTCGAAGCTGAGTAAAGGATTCTGGTCCGAGGCAGTACTAACAGCAGTCTACTTAATCAACCGTAGTCCTACAAAAACACTGAAGGAAAAGGTGCCAGCGGAAATGTGGTTTGGAGTGAAACCAAATCTTCAAAAACTAAGAGTTTTTGGATGTGTGGCATATTTACACATTCCTAAAGCACTTTCTCATGGAAAATTTGAATCTCAGTCAAAGAAATGCTTTATGGTTGGATATTGCCCAAATGGATACCGCCTTTGGTGTCCTGAAGAGCGGAAAATAATGGCTGGTCATGATGTAATATTCAACGAATCGAGATTTTCATATGAAGAGAGTTACATACTCAAAAACGAAGAGAATGAAGAGAATAATGTAGAAACAGACAATTCAGAAGAAAAAGAGAATAATAACGAGCCTGAATTATTACCTCAACGAAGTACAAGAATTAAAAATAAGCCTAAATATCTAGAAAACTACATCTGCAATGCTGTGGCATTGGCTGCAGAATTACTGGACGACACTCCGAAGAGTATTGACGAAATTAGAAATCGTGAAGACAAGAAAGAATGGGAGAAAGCAATACGTGAAGAAATGAACTCACTCATTAACAATGGAACATGGTCATTGACAACATTGCCTCCTGGAAGACGTGCCATAGACTGCATGTGGTTATTTAAATTGAAACGTGACGGAGAAGGCCAAATATGTAGGTATAAAGCTAGATTGGTAATCAAAGGATGTTCACAGAAAAAATACTTTGATTATGACGAGACCTACGCACCGGTTGCACGAATAACAACTGTTAGAACTTTGTTGGCAATTATTAACAAAGAAAATCTGCACGCAATACAAATGGATGTTAAGAATGCCTTTCTTCATGGAACACTCAAAGAAGAAATTTATATGAAGCAACCGCCAGGTTTTCTTAAAGATCCGAATATGGTTTGCAGATTACACAAATCCCTATATGGTTTAAAACAAGCCCCAAAAGTTTGGAATGAAGAGTTTGATCACTACATAAAGAGCCTAAATTACGTACGTTCTGAATATGACAAGTGTTTATACGTAAAGATTACTCACGACACAAAAGTATACGTCTTACTTTACGTGGATGATATGATATTAGTTTCAAACAATATAAATGAACTCGATAAATTAAAAGCTGAATTGGCAAGGAAATTTTCTATGACAGATCTCGGGGAACTAGATTGTTTTTTAGGAATAAAAATTGAAAGAAAGGAAAATGGTATGTTTTTAAGCCAAAAATTGTATTTGCAAAACCTTTTACTTCGATTTAAAATGGACGAATGCAAACCTTCAAATACTCCAATGGAAGTAAAAGTAAACAAAGAAGAGATCACAACATCAAAATGCATTATTGAGAAGAAACCTTATCGAGAGTTAGTAGGAAGCTTAATGTACGTCATGTTATGTACGAGACCCGATTTAAGCGCATCAGTTAACTACTATAGCAGGTTCCAGAATAGCGCGACCGAAAGACATTGGACAGGTTTGAAACGTATTTTGCGTTATATAAAAAATACGTTGGACTACAAATTATTTTATCGTCGAGAAAATGAAGATATACCTCTAAAAGCGTTTGCTGATGCTGATTGGGCAAGCGACATAGACAGAAAATCTACGAGTGGCTACCTAATAGAAGTATATGGGTCAACAGTTTGCTGGGTAACTAGAAAACAAAATTCCGTTGCTCTTTCATCAACAGAGGCGGAGTACGTGGCCCTAGCGAATGCTGCAGCAGAATTACTTTGGTTGCGAGGTATTCTACAGGATTTAGGTATAAAGATTACATCTCCAATCACCGTATTCGAAGACAATCAATCCTGTATACACCTATTAAATAAATGGGAACACCAGCGACTGAAACACGTTGACATAAAATACAATTTTGTCAAGGACTTGTGTCTTGACGGCACTATACAAGTTCAATACATCTGTTCCAGAGACCAGAAAGCGGACATCCTAACTAAAGGATTACCAGCACAACAGTTTACATTTCATCGGTCAAGTTTGGGACTTTGTAATTAAAGCCTATATAAAATAATGATTTACTGTATTAACATTGAGGCGGAGTATTGGAAAGTATCAATTTTAATACATGTAAAAATATATTGTAGTATGCTATGTCAGTCAGTTGTTTTGTATTGTGAAAATAGTGTGACAGAATTAAAAAGTTATTTTTTTGAAAGTTGTTCTTTATTGCCTTTTTAACTGTATAATTTGTAAATCATCCTGGTCCGAGGCAGTACTAACAGCAGTCTACTTAATCAACCGTAGTCCTACAAAAACACTGAAGGAAAAGGTGCCAGCGGAAATGTGGTTTGGAGTGAAACCAAATCTTCAAAAACTAACAACTTGTTCATCACTGGTGAGCGCTGCGCTAGTTACTGCACAAGTTTGGAACGTATCGCGAGTATAATGCCATAATTTTTCTTTGAAGGGGGCATGCCCCCTCAAGCAGAATTTCATGCATATTGCGCTGTTGAGCGTAGTGTTGCCACAAGACCAAGACCGGTCTTGGTCTTGGTCTCGTCTCGTCTTGGTCTTGTCGAGACGAGACCATCATTTGGTCTCGACTAGAAAAGTCGAGACGAGACGAGACCAGCATCAAGTCTTGTCGAGAAAGTCTTGAAGTCTCGACAAGACTCTCGACTTCATATCAAAGGTATTTTTTTAAACATTATATTCTAAAAGTGCTTCAAAAACTAAGAGTATTGCTGTAAATACTGTTTGAAAATTCGAATAAATAAAAAAGATATTAATTTTTCAAATTTTGTAATTTTCTACTTTCATAGTTGTGTTCCAGAAACATTAATTTAAGTAAATATGATGTATTCCTTATTCTTCTAAATAATCCAAAAGTAAGTTTTAAATAAATTTAAATTACAATGTAGGTGGGATGAAATCAAAGAAGTATAAATTTAGAATTCTTGTGTTATTTTAATGCATTAATATTTTAATTAAATTAAAATTAACCTTTATTTTATAATATACATATGTTTTGTACGTATAAATATGTTGATTTTAATTTAATTTTTGTTTAATTATCAATTAATATATTGGTACGACTGGGTATATGAAATACTCACTACATCTTGAAAAATATATCCAATTTTCAAATAGCATACAAAAATTACATCTGTGGTGCACTCTCAACGTTAGCAATTAATTTATTACAACAAAAGTAACGTTCCCTGCAAATATACAGTATTTTTCTTTTATTTTTAAAGAATTTATTGTGATTCTTAGAATTTTACGAAAATGCAGACAAAGATTTTAGGATTTTAGGGAAATTCCCGGTTTAAAACAACCATATTCTACATTTCCAACAATATACTTTCTATTCATGGGCGTAGCCAGAATTTTTTCTCAGGGGGGGCGAATAAAAATATATGTTATTTATTTGCCAAAAAAATACACTTATTCCAAAAACTTAAGTAAATTATAATAAACGTATTTAGAATAATAATGGTATATTTAATAAAAACTGTAAGTAGTTACATAAACACAATTCTCTAACAAAAAAATATAACTCTTATTTGAAAAACATAAATAAATTATAACACACGTGCTTAAATTTATAAAATTAATAAAAAAATTAGTAACTAAGAAATTTTAATAACAGTTTTACGGTTTAACGAATTATAAATAGATTAACTTTCAAAAATCAAAAAATTGTAATTGACAGATTTCAGTGTCAAGTACAATTTACATAATGATTGTTCGTGCTATAATTTTATTGGATTTATATAATTTTTTCCAAGGAACTTTTGGTATGGAATTTGTAAAAAAATAGTATATGTTCGTGTTACAATTTTATTGAATATATAGAATATTTTCTGGGGAACTTTTGATGTGGGTTGTACAAAATACATCAAATTGACGGAAGGTCTTGTGATAGCCACAACAGTTTTTTTATGTACTAAAACTTCTTTTACATATTGAAGAAGGCATGTGGTAAAAAAGGATAGAATTTTTAGAGATATCTAATAATTCTTCAAATGGTATTTCTTTCTCAAGAGGTTTCTCTTTCCACTTAATAATAATGATTCCTCATAAAAATTGTCTATGTTATGTTTCATTTAATTCTTGTATCATACGTTTATACTTTTCTTTATTACATGGTTTTATATTTTTAGGATGCAAAATTGTTAGATTGACTAAAGTATTGTATTCTGTAATATTTGGATTTGGGTTGGGCAAACCTACCTACTTTTATTACTAGCAGATGTCTAAAAGTGGTTATTATTGTCTGGTAATTTATAGTACAGGCCGTTGTAAAATTTATTGTTCCATTATTGAATTTTTACAAGAAAAGAAATGTGTTATTTTTAACCAAAATTTTTTTTATATTATGTTATATTAGGGATTAGGAAAAACAGTTTATTTTACACATTTGTGCATACAAAGTTTTAAGGAAATTGTTAAGAAGGGCTTGTACATTACGACTTTTATATTTACATTTCCTTTAAGGCTGTAAGTCAACGTTGATTACTGTTTTCAATTTTTTCATATGAATGAATTAGGTATTTATACAATGTATTTTAAGCGCAAACTTTTGAAATAAAGCAGAGGTTCTCAACCTGTGGTACGCGTACCAGGGGATACGTGAATGGCTAGTTTTTTTATCTGCCTATTTAACATTTATTTATTAAAATATAAAAAAAATAGCGAAAGAAGTTACTTTTTTGGAGATTTTTGTCTATTTACTTACTGCTTCATTTTAAACATATACATAACTGTTTAACTATTGCTAATAATTCTGTAGCTAAGGAATTGAAATTATATATTTTATGTTTAGTAATGAGAAACAACACGATATATACGTATATTTTCATATTAATTATTTCAAGAGCTCAATTATCAAGTTGATGATATTCATAGAAAACTTAATAATAAATATCTCAAATATTATTTGGAGTATTTGAATCGCGATTGTACTGATGTTCTTAGAATTTTATGTACTATTAGATACGATTATAAAAAAAAATGTTAATGGAGGTAAAGTCGAGAGTCTTGTCGAGACTCGAGACGAGACGAGACTGACATCAAGTCTCGTCTCGACAAGACCAAGACGAGACCACTCTAATCGAATCGAGACCAAGACGAGACCGACCCCAAGTCTCGTCTCGTCTCGACTTCTGGCAACACTAGTTGAGCGGCACAGCGCCAATTTCAATTTAAACAGTACATTGTTTAATGATAACTATAGGATCAAATTGATACTTTTATAATAATTAATTTATAATATATTGATGTAAAAAAATCTGAGGGGGCTCTGCCCCCTCTGCCACCCTGGACGAGCCGCCACTGGTTTTCTGTCATTTGGAACGGGATATTTAATTATAGCATATACGAGTTTTACCTTCCGTCCCATTTAGGTAAGGAAGGTATTGTCTTTGGTCAAAAAAATCTATGGTGAGTTTTTAATGAATAAGCACGTTTTAGGGTCCCCAGAATATGATTTTACTAGTTTTACAATGATGTGTGTGTGTGACAAATTTTTCTCCTACGATAACTCCAAAACTACAATTCTAAAAATTATGATTCTTTCGTATTCCTCTTCTTTACAACCATATGAAGAGCTGATTAGATTTTGGTTATAATTGGTCAACCGGAAATACCCTTATTTTAAGTTCTTAACAGGTATATTATTATTATATTATATATATTATAGGGTATGTAAGTGATGCAAAATAGACTAACTTTTACTAATAAATTTCAGTTATTAATTTATTTATTTTAACTTTTTGTATCCCCTACATACCCTATAAATTTGTAACACGTATTCATTTACACCCTTTATATTATTTATGTACGTATGTGTCAAATGTATTTTGTTATATGATAATCTATTTTTCAAATTTTGTATACCCACTTCTTTTATTTTTCTTGTATAATATTTTTCAAATGCATTTTTGATTTTATTAATTGATTATACTGCAAAATATTACAATGTTATAAAATTACCTTTATAAGAAACAATTTTTAATTCTAAAAAAGTTTTTATTTATTTATTTATTTACTGATACACTGCCCAACAGGTAAAAAACCCAAAAAGATGGCAGGAAAAAATACATAAAAACAAAATGCAAGAAATAAATTCATACAATAAAAAGAAACACATATCATAAATATATTAAAGATTTTGTTTAAGTAAATAAACGAACGTTTTTGGGGAATAAAGGAAAACATCGACATTTGAAAATTTATTAACATAAATGTGACACATTCGGTGTAAGGGAGATAAGAATAGTGCATTGGTACGAGGGGTGGGAAGATAAAAAGTTGGAGAATAACGAGTATGCATATAAGAGGTATGCAAAGGAATAAGACATGAAAATGGGATAATCTATTATCTATTTCATCATAAATTAATTGAGTTGATGTGCATGTTGGAAATTCCGACGCTCAATGTGAATATTAAATGAATCTAAAAGCTCAGAGTAGGTACATGAATTATTGGGATAGTATCCATTAATTTTGAAGTATAAATTTTTTTAAAACTTTTTCTGCATAGACTCAATGGCTGGTAGCACAAGCGTGGTTCTAACACACCGTTGTTAACTATAACTAACTATAGAACCATGTCAACGACTTGACACATACTTCAGGTTTATTAACAAAACAAGTGTTGCCTCAACTTATCGCCCTAGTGGCAACATGTCTTTTTCAACTATCAAAGACTTTTTGTTATAATTCTAGACAAGATTTGGGCATTCACAAAAATGTGTAACTAATAAACAAATTTTATACAATATTAAATCAAATACTATGTAATTGCTGAAGATGGACAAATGTTGTCCGAAAGGTCCTAGTTTTTTATAAATAAAGACAATTATGACTGCTAGTCATAAGACAATTATGACTGCTAGTCATAATTATTGGAATCTACGGCCTGTTTTTTCCTTTATTGAAAAGATTGTAATATTTTATCAACTATTTTGTACATACGAGTATATATTTATATATTTTTATTGTTATCATTTTAATATATGTATGTAATAATTAATTAAAGAAAAGGGCTGAAGGAATGCTCCTAGCTACGGAAATGGCTTATTGGAGGAGGGCAGCAGGAAAGTTAAGAAGAGAAAAGATAAGAAACGAAAGAATAAGAGATATCATGGACGTTAAAATTACTATAACCGATGATATAAAAACAAATCAATTAAGATGGTACGGTCACGTACAGCGAATGGCCAATGAGAGGCTTCCAAAATAAATACTACAGTGGACACCTACCGGCAAAAAGAAAAAAGGGAGACCTAGAAGAAGTTGGGTAGCAGGAGTCCAAGAAGGAATAAGAGAGAGAGGATTAAATGAAGACATGGCAAGATAGAGAGCAGTGGAGAAATGGCATCGGAAGAAGTCGTAGAACGTTATAAACCGATTATATATATGTAATAATTAATGACTTGCTACAAACAATTAATGTATCGTAGTTAAAAATATACGAAATATGCAATATTCAAAAAATCTGCCGACGCTATTTAAAATTATTTAATATGATTTGTTTTTTAACTTTTCTAGGAAAAACAGTTTTAAATAATGAGGTCAAATTTACTGAATATGGCTGTCAGTACATTTTCGATTTAATTCAGTATATTGGCAACTCATTTTGTTGACAACCCTGAAGTATGTGCCAAGTCATTGGTCGCGTTCAGCACCTCTTATCGCTGGCATCGCTGACCACCGAAGTTTTGCCGAACACAATAAATGGACGAATCTGATTGGTCCAGCAATTACATTCGGCAATCATCGGCGCTCATCGCTGCCAGTTCTGTCGGGGTGCCGAACGCGGCCATTGACAAAGATTCTAGTTGATACCGGTGTTAGAATACGCTTGTGCTACCAGCCAATGTGGTCCTGATAAGTTTCATAAATAGGATTCCAGATAATGGAGCAATACTCTAGTTTGGAGCGGACAAATACGTAATAGAGGGAAAAAATGGAAGTTATATTGCGGAAAGAACGAGTAGTGAGTATAATAAAAATAATAAAACCAAGCATGCCAAGAGAATAATTATAAGTACGGTTTATGTGATCAATAAAAGTAAGTTTACAATCAAAAGTGACATCCAGATCATCAATAGAATAGCAACGTGACAAGGAAAGATTATCAGTAGTATAATTAAATAAAAGGGGAAAAGATTTCCTGGTATATGACATAAAAGAACATTTATTCAAGTTTAAACCTAAGTTAAAGATCACCAATTAAATAAATTATTGAGATCATTTTGAATAATTAGACAATCATGAGCAGTGGAAACTGGATAAAATATCTTCAAGTCGTCAGCGAATAAAAGGTTGTCAGTAAACAATGTATTACTAACGTCATTAATGAATAAAATGAACAATAAGGGACCAAGGTTAGAGCCCTGGGGTATACCAGAACTGGAAGTAAAGGATGAAGATTTGTGACCAAGAAAATGAACAAATAATTGGCGATGGGAAAGGTAGGAAGAGAGAAGCTCTATTAATGAAGATGAGAAAGAACATGTATGGAATTTTTTGATTAATAAAGAATGGTCTACTCTGTCGAATTCTTTAGAAAAGTCAGTGTAATCTTTTTTCTTTTTTTATCTTTTTTTTAAAAACCTCTCAACAGGATTAAATCCCAATTACTGAGTAGGATCACATACACAAAAATCCATGCCTTAGTGGGATTCGAACCCAGAACCCCGAGCACACTCATGACTAAGAGGCGTTGCTCTAACCATTGAGCCACCGGAGCCGACTTGGCCTTTGGTATTTAAAACAGAAGAAACAGTATGGGTGAGACGTGACAGCTATTTAAATTTGGTGATAGTACGGTTCGTTCACAATAAACTCTTTCAAGATGCAGTTAAGAAACCTACTTTCAGTTTTTGTAATTCCCGGTCGATTTTGACGTCATCACTTATTCCTGTATCTCCTTTACCTACGGTAACAGGAGGCTACAATAGAGTTTGTATTTATATTCGTTCGTATTTGCGAATACTACTTGTTTTTGTATATTTTGAATATTCCTATTAAATACTATTATACTTTAAGAAATAATACAACTGTATTACATTTAATAAAATAAATTTTTATTAAAATGCATCATACAATGAAAATACATAATAGCGAAAATATTACATTAATATTCAAGGAATAAAGACAAACCTGTTAAAATCCATTGATCATGACTAGCTTTATCAGAAGGCAAAAGCATAATACTCAAAAGTTCTTCCCTTCTTGAAGATGAATACAAAGGTACAGGGAGATTATTTTCATTTTTCTCAAAACTCTTCTGCAAAATGTAATAATATTATTAAATTTATAATATATATATATATATATATATATATATATATATTAAAGTGAGAAATACTTTTGGAACCCAAGCTATGGAACAATTAGGTGCTGCTGTAATATTTTCTGAATCTGATGAACATTGAATTAACTTCTGTCCATCAAATAAAGCTCCTTCTACATAAATACCGGTAAGAGTTACATTTCCAGGTGCTTGTAAAGATTTATGCCAGTTGTTTACCAAGTGTAGATCATTTATTGCAACTTTAGTCAATCTGTAATTTTTTATTAAGTTAACTAACTATTATAAATTAAACAAATTTGTATACCTAGATGTGTGTTGTTTCAGTGCAGCTAAAAATACTGTAGGACGGAACATTGAGGAAAGATTTATAGTAGATTGTACTAAAATTTCATGTGAATCATCTCCAATAGTCCACTTAGACACTGCTAAAGCTTTGTCAATTACAGTTTGCAAATATTTGAAAGGTTCTGTCGGTCCTTTCCAAAAAGATATCCATTCATACGGAGTCTGCAAAATAGTTTGCAATTTGAATTAGTGCTGGATACTAAATAATTTTCTCTATTCTTACTTGATATGCAAGCAAGCTATTAACAATTTCAATATCTTTTTCTGTAGGTAAAGCTGTCCCACGAGTTATTTTACTAATAGAAATAAACGATCTATGAATACTTTGTATTAGCTCAATACAAAATCTTTTTTCTTCAGTCATATATGTTGATATAGGATTATCTGTATTTGTTGGTTTCGGAATATTTGTTCTCAACCAATCGTGACCTTTATTTAATTTTTTCCAAAAGTTTAATAGCGGTGTTAATCCTCTGGACCAATCTTCCCGTTCAATTTTTGTAGAATTTTTTAATGGAAGTTGGATTACTTTAATACAAAATGCACATGAGTAAAAGCAAAAATATTAAATTTTAATAAATACCTTTTAAATTTGAAATTATTTTTACACTTGAATTTATTTCCAATGCTCTATCAATATTTGCAGGTAAACCAAAATATGATAAAACATCACTGTCTGATAACTGATTAATGCATTCTATGTAGTCCTTTAAAATAAAAATGTTTATATATTTCCTCAATACACTAATTTAATAAACATACCTGATAATTGGCGTTATTAGGGAATGGTGTATTCATACCTAATAATTTCCACTTATGTCCTAAAACAGTATCTACAAAATTTTGTCTTAAATAAGCGAGCAAAACACGCTCATCTTGCTTTTCATCTATTCTTCCACCATAAACTGCATCTGAACATAATCCTCGAATATGGTTCCATAAAACTGCACCAATTTTAGAACTCCAAATTTCTTCCGATAAATTAGCGGCTGTATATAAATCTACATCACTAAATTCATACCATTTTGTCCAGCCTACAAGCATTTTGATAATTTAAAAAAGCATTGAGCTAGTAATAACATTACCTTGAGGTATGTAAGTGCGTCGTTCTTGCAATAGTGCATGGACATAGGCAAGAATAAACAATAATCTTGCTCCTGTGGCATTCTGTTTTTGAATGTAGTTTTTACCCCAAGTAGCGTAGCTTCTTAATAAGTTGTTTTTTATTCCGGGTGGGGCCTACAAAACGACAGCATAGACAGTGAGCATATTGATGAAAGTATTGTCATTGTCCCCTATAGAGGTATTATAAATTAAAAGCATTGGCTGTTAGCAAGCTGTTAGTATGAATAAATGATTAAGGGTAATTTGCGAGCAGTTGACTAGCTGTTTCATCTCTGTCAATCGTTTATGGAATATGCTTCGAATAACTGCTATAGAAAAATTAATTGAACGTATTTTTTTAATTAAAGTATTTTTCTCTAAAATAATCTATAAATAATTGATAGAGGAAAAACAATACTAGTTAATTGGTCACTAATCACCCATAATCAGAGGTGATCGAGAGATTGACAGGAAAGTAAGTTTGGGATGTAACATATTGGGTTGTCTAGGTACGCTTGAGAAAAATATGAATATAATGTAGAGACGCTGGATTAAGTGTGTCTGAATGTTGGATATAGACGAAGAAGATTGAGACATATTTGGGAGGGATCGCCTGGGTATAAAATTTATGACAAAACTTTGGAGATTTTTAACATAATATCTAGAAGATTTACAAAAAAAAGTTACTACGAAATATTGTTGCTCTCGTCGAGTTGTATCACTGGTTAAATTTAATGTACTTATTTCTGTTTAACCTGTATGTATTCAAATACAAATATTTTTATTTAGGTGCAAACATTCGTCTCGTTCACATTCATACAAGTTTCTCTTCATCAACACAAAACTAACAGCATTTTACAAATGGGTCAGAACATTTTTAAATTTTTATATTACCTCGTATGCCAGTTTAGTGCACGACTGTATTAAAACTGAACTGAATTTTGGATGTGGTTCAGTTACAAGCCATAATCTGAAGTTTTGATGTGGCTTTAATGTTTGTATTTTCTGACTAAGTAACGATGACCATGCTGTAACTAAATGTAAGTTTTTCAAACAAAGCCAGTGACCAAGTTTTGCCGAATCTTCGAGAGCCTGTAGTGCGAGAGATTCTTGTCCTTCACCCATTGCAACCTGCAAGATTTTCTATATATTTAAATATATTATCAATATTCTGTTACATACTTCTTTATATTTTTCAATTCCGATTAAAGCTCCTGCCAAATCTCTTAATTCTGAGGATGGATCTGCACCCGGTGCTGTTATTAATAAAACTGGATCACTTGGAACAGTTTCCTTGTAAAGTTGAGATAAATATAATACTCTAGGAGACAAATTTTTCATTCCTATAATTGAAATGAGTTAGATACATGATAAAAATTTGTTTGTAGTTAATACCAGTAAGATGCAATATGCATTTATTCATCATAGTGTATAAACGGTCTGGTCTTAACATTTGCACTATCAAGATTTGTTGAAAATCTGTTAAATTACAAAAACTAGGGAAATATTTTTCACATTCTCGAGATTTCATAAATTTGTCCCAGTTAATGTATTCATCGAGTTTTAAAGCATTGTATAAATTCGGTAATGCATTCTGAAAAAAATCAAGTAAGAATTATATTGTAATAATTATATTTATAAGATAATTACATGTAAATTTATAACATTGTGCATATATTGTTCTGGTATCCAATTTTGAGAAATTTCAGAATTTGTTGCAGATTCATTTTTAGATATTTTTGTGTGTCCCAAAAACAGTTCCCATTCCTAAAAATGACAAATACTAATATATAATTTGAGAGTTGTTTTAACATATTTACCTGATTAGATATTTTTTCTGGAAACATGTGCTTGCATAAATACAGTGCAAATAAAAGTCTGTCTGATTTAAACATTCCTCTACTAACATAAGAATAAACAGATTGTAAAAGCACTTTTTGCACTTGATTATAATCTTCTTGTGCGTTATTTGTTGTAGAAATCGCATTTAAGAATAATTTAATAAATGCCGAAATAGATATAGAATACATAACATTCAAACGAACTAAATCAGTAGTAGCAAAGTATAAAAGACTTCCAAACGATGACAAAGGACGTAAAACATCACATTCTATTTTGAGTTGTTCTTGAATTTTTATGGATTCTTTTAAAGAAGTAGTGATTGCTATACTGCTGGCTTTCGTTTCGTTTAGAGACGCTAATAATTGCTATAAAATATTAATAATAATAATAATTGAAATCACTGATATAAATAAGAATAGTACCTTATTTTGTAAAATATCTCCAGTAGCATTAGCAAGTTCTTCTAATAACTGATTCTGCAAATTGTATTGTTGTTCTTGTAATTCTTCTTGTTTTTGCAATAAATCATTTCGTTTTGTTTCTAACTCTGGATATTCTTGACGAATTGCACCACTTAATAGTTGTTCTACAAAACAAATCTCTATAGTATAAAAGTAAGTTATACGTAGGAGTCTGTCTGTCTTTTTGTTTGTTAGCGCTAATCTTGAGAATCACTAGATGGATTTTGATGCGGTTTCTATTCTAGAGCAGTTTTTAAAAGATCATTCATTAAATTATTTTAGCAAGAAGTCCAAGGCACAATAAATATATATGTCAAAATTAGAACTGCATCCGCTATATATAAGCTGTGACGGTGCGTTTTGTTTGTGATAATAAGTAAATAAAGAATATTCTTTTATATTATCATAATTTAAGTATGCTGCGCAAATTTAATTATCTGTAAGATAAAAAAAGGCTGGAAAAATTGCTATAAAACATTTCCCAAGGAAGATTTAAGAGTAACATTAATATATGATAAAAAAAAGTCCATCAGCAGTGATTTCATGAGGTACGACGACGAAAAAATGGCCGTGCGAGTGCCTCTTTGCCTTGCGCTGTTTAAACCATATAAGATTTTTGGAATTTGTATGGAGTTTCAAAATTACCAGAGTTCAGGACCTGTATCTACCCAAAAATGGCTTTAAAATTTGAACCAACTCCCCCTTCTCCCCCAAGTTTGCAATTTAAACTATGGGTTATAAATTAATAATAAACACAATAGCCATTAGCTCCTATTTTTAATTTAAATAAATATATCATCACGGAATATTACCCATTTCTAGATGTGCCAATATTCTTTATAAACAGATTTCGGTAATGAAGCTGTATAAATAAATAAGTAAATATAAGTAGCAATTTACCTGTTAATCCAGCTTTGGTAGTGGTAAAGTTAACTATACTCAACACAGCGGATGCATCTGGTGGAATTTCGACAAATAAATTTCTACTACTCAAATATAGAAAAAAATCGTTGTGAAAGTCCACTAATTTATTTCCCAAAAGTACTAAGCGCCTTGTACCTAAAATTTTATATTATTTCAAACAATTAAATATGGTAATTTGTTATACCTTGATAAACAAATTCTTTTCGCAAAATTGGATACAAAATTGGAGGTATGCAATCTATTTCTTCAATAATCAACACTTTACCAAATCTAAAATTACTTTTTTGAGTATATTTCAATTTAAAAAATATATTTACCATACCTGACTGCTAGTTCAAGTGAATTTGAAAATCTTGGCGAATTTGGAGTAACAAGTTCAACTGTACGATGTTTAAAGTGATTTTTCAACCATTGTAAAGCAAGAGACGACGGATCCAAGAGCATTACATTTACATTTGTCTAAAATATTAGTATTTATTAAAATTTTCATAAGTTGTAATAAAATATTACCTTTAATATGACAATGGCATTATGTACAGAAAGTTTATCGGATAATAATCCTTCAGTTTGCCATTGTAGTTGTTCTCTTTCACTGGACAAAAACTCTTCAAAATTAAAATCATATGATCCACCCATTAATGTTTGACACCACTGTTCTATTTGTGCTTTTCTTTCGTTTTCAAACTCATCAGAAAGGTAACAAATGTACGCGGCAGCAAGGATGCATTTTGTAGGTAAGTTATTAAGATCTTGTGATAGTTCTATCAACTAAAATAAAACAATTTTTATTAAGACGTATGTATTTCTTAAAATATAAAAGTATGACATACTTGAGCTTTCCATCTGTCATATTCGTCATTTAATTTATTTACGAGTCCCTCTGCAGCATGAAGTTTGTCTTCAGCGATTTTCAAGTTTATTTCAATTTCTGCTGCCTCTTTCGTGTAAGTTGAAAGTTGCACTTTGAGTTGTGCAACTTTTGCGTCTACATCTGATAGTCCCGCACTTAATTCTCCTATTTGTTGCTTGGCGTTTTCTAAATTCCTACAAGAAAAACAATTAACAAAAAAAATTATAAAATGATATGTAAAATATTACTGTTGTAGTTTATATTGTTCTCGTTCAAGAGGACGAATTTTTTCAACTACTTGGGAGAATTTGACGTTAGCCATCACCCAAGAGGCTAGTGGGGCGGCAGCTACTGAAGCCCTACGAGCAGCTTTTGGGTTGAATGATTCGCTTCTTGTTGCTATTAATTGTTCCACTGCTTGGCGACTATCTGGTCTGATTTTGCTGGCGTCAAACGATCTAAAATACATTCATATACATCAAACATATTTACGACATATATACGATAGAATATTTAATAGGCTTTGTACCTTATATCTTCTTTGACTCCTCGTTTAGCTAAAAATGTTTTCATACTATTCCACGAAGTATCTTGAGTACCCATTAATCTTAAAACGCCCTCTAAAATATCTCGAATAACATCAGGGGGTGCTCTCAAAGACCTTATTTCCGAAAGAGCCTCCGGTCTAATGTTACCGACCGCCGCACGAGCTTCTTGTAAAATTGGTTCCACTTCTGCTAATTCTAATTCAATTGCTTTCTTCCTATAATTAATTCATTGTGCATTAATTATTTTTTTTATATAGAAATATTTTGTACCTTTCAATAATTTGTTCATTCTCTTTTTCAGTTTGCTCCTTCAAAGTTTCCATTTCTTGTTTGTGAACGTTTGCATTTTGCATTGTAGCACTTATCATATCTAATGCAGAATTTGCTTTTTCTTGTTTTTCGGCTAAAATTTTTTGTTGATCTAAAGCTTTTACTTTTAGATCAGCTACAACATTTCGTGCTTCAGTTAATTTAGTTATACCCGCCTAAAAAGGATCAATAATTAAAAGGAAATCAAAATTTACAATAGTTTACTTGTAGTTTAGTTTGTTTTTGAATAATAATTTTTTTCTTTTCTATGTAAAGATTTAAATAAGAATTAATAAAAGAAATATATCGTCGAGGAGTAGCTAAAGAATTTTTTGCTTCTTTATGAAGATTGTAAAATCCTGGTGGCATATCTATTACAGTTCCATCGTCGAAACTACTTTCTGAAAGTCTAAGAACATAATTATTAATATATGATTCAACATATAACAAACAATCGTACTTCTGTAATAACAAATTAGGTATTTTGGTCATAGATTCTGAACTCCATTCAGATTGCCATATTACGGTACATCTTTGATACATAATAGGACAATTTTCCAAAATTCTCCAAAATTCAGAGCTATCTACTTCCAAACTTATTATTAGGTGTAAATTATTGCGAACTCCTGTAAACAGATAATTATTTCTTACAGTTATATACATAGTATTTAAATTGAAATTACTTTGCACAAAAAATTGTACATGATTTCCTTCGAAGTTTTCCCTATCTGCTTCTTCTTTCAGGCCAGCTGAAAGAGAATCTATTTCTGCTGTTGTATGAAGTCCAGGAATCTAAACAAGGATAAGTTTGTACGAAACAGGTAATACATGAAATCATATTATTTCTTAAGAAAATAAAATTAAATGCATTTTATTATTGCTCAATATATAAATTTGTGAAACAATCAAGTGCATTTTATTTTATTAAATATCATCTCCTTTCTTTCAAAAACATATCATTTTACATAAAATCAGCAATTATGAATAAAAATATTTCACGCAATAATATTTCGTTATCAAACATCTCTAAAATTTCGGTTCTAGTTCAAATTTTAACTGTTTAGTTCGGATTTGGTAAAACGTGAAACAGAATTAATTTTTTTTAGATAATATGCAAGCCCTATTCAACATCAAGTGGTGCGTGACTAAGGGTCGGTTTTTCAATCTGTGGTTAAAATTTTAGCTTCTGGTTAAATAAACAATATTGCAACGTTTTATTGACAGCAATGATAAATCTGTCATTTGACAGTTCATTTCGTTTCAATTTTGTTTACTTTACTCTTAGTTAAAATTTTAACGAGATATTGTAAAACCGGGTCTTAATTGTATACTCCTATTATTTATCATCAATGAGTAACATCGCATTTTATTCTTAACAACTGCCATAATTCTTTTGGGTATTTTATATACTAAAATATATTAATTTTATGATGCGAATTCGTTATTCTTCTATTGTAGATAAAACTGTTATTTTGTTTTACATTAAAACAACAAAATAATTTAGAAAATATGTATAAAGTAACACCAGAAAGACAAAATATTAATAATATAATAAAAATTGTCAATTATTCAAATTAGTTATTGTTTGTTTTATGGATTAGATTAGTAATGGAGGTATAAGGATTGTGCTAATAATTGTATATTGACATTTTGTTAATAAGGTCCCTAGGATCAAATTGTAATATTTTCACGATGATGTCTATCGATGGTGTATGAATCTTATTGATTGCTATTAACTCATCATTCAGAAAATTTTGAAATCTTAATCCTACTTTCTACTTTACGAGAAGAATCCGTAAGATTTTGATGTACGCATCGAATCGCTAGAAGGGGTACTTTACTTGAAACTCTAAATAGTTTTCCTTAGGGCCGGTATTTCAATCTCCTGGTAAAACTGTCAGTTAAGTCGTTACTGGTCACTTCAAATGGCAAGTAAAATAACTGTCTGGCAAGTAAATTTATGTTGCTGGGAAACCTTACTTGTTGATTGAAATACCAAAAATTTACTTACAGACAGATTAAATTTACTTCACACGTTACCAGGAGATTGAAATACCGGACCTTAGAAAAATATCTTTATACATTTCTTTGCAATTTGTTATTACATAAATTAAAAATTATTAAATATTCTACAAGTCTGCATCGATTAGGTATAGATAAATTTATAAATTAATCAATTTTTATAAATCATGCAGCCTATTCTTTTAAGATAAACACAACTTTTTTGGATCCGTTTTGAAGCTCACATTTTGCGTACGTCGTATTTATAGATTATTACGTCATAAGTAACTGCAATATTTCTCAAGTTAGCAAAAGAAAATTTGATTATTTTATTCAGGTATAGTGTGACAATATGTATTTGATTTACTTTGATGTAGGTAAATAATTATAAAAATATGAAAAATATACCAGGTACTGGCAGTTATGGGTGAACATAGGGATTCAATATGGGATTTTAGTTTTATTCAGTGTAAATTTATACAGAATTAAGAGTTGAATACAAAACTGTTTTTGCATTTTTTTTGTTTCTAGTTTCTTCACAATTTTGTTTCATCCGCTATGAATCACCCTGTATAAAATTGTTTAAAAGCATATCCCAATAAAATGTTCCCGTCACCAAACATTGCAATTACAGGTGTATAAAAAAGTTTCACGAACATGCTCACTGGCAATCTCACCAATATAGGTCGCTTTTTTTAAATAATCATACATTCACCACTTGCTGAACATGATTAAACAATCTATACTAATTAAAAATATAATTTAAAAGACATTACTTCTCCTGCAGCTAACAAAGTATTCATCAAATCTACAATGGCAGAGTTTCTCATCATGTGATCCTCTAGCATAAAATAAACTTGTTCCCCTTCAACTCCAGCAATTTGCATCGCCTAAAAACAATTCTGTTCAGTAATATGATTTCTTATAAAAAATGTACGCTTCTTACAGTTTTCAAATCATTTTTAAATTGTGCAATAGACCCAGAAATCGGAGTTATTAATTTAGCAGACTGTAAAGCGGACACAACTCTCACAGAAGAATGCCGTCCTACTCCCGAGCGTCCTGCTAAAAGTACACAGCCGCTATTTTGAGACAAAGAGCGAGCTATGGATGAAGTTAAGAATAATAGTTCAGATATTACTAATAAATTTAAGGTTTGCCCCTCTCGCCCTGAAAAATAATTGTCAGTACTTAATGTAATAATTTATTGAGGAAGAATTTACCAAAATGTGATATTCCTTTTTTGATCAAACTTATCCAATCATCTGAATTTAATCTATTTAAAGATATGGATTCTTGTTTTTTATCATATTGTTCAGAAGGCACATAATAAATTCCTTTCAAGTTACTTAATAGTGTTGATTTGCCCCACTGCATTTGGAAAATTTTGCCAATTATAGTTTCGAATTTGTTGCGATCATCATCATTTACTAGTTTATCACTAAATATTCTAAATGCCTCATATATTAAAATCTGCAATACACATATTTTAATATTGGAAAAATTATTCAATTTACCATCTTACTTCCATCATTGTGTTTTCAGAATCAACAGGCGTTGAAAATAATATATGTTTATATCTATTTAAATTTGAACACCAATTAGTTAAATCATGAGGACTGAACACGTAATGCCGTTGTTGCATTACAGTAAATGTATTTTTTACTTCTTCGTAAATTGCAATTAAAGTAAGAACTAATTTTGATATTTTGCTTTTTACTGCCCATACTGAATTATTTGGTAAACACGATTTTATAATTGCAGTCATATAAGATTCGTATATTATATTCAAATCTTCTTTTTCCGGTAATCTGCAAGAAAATAAGTTAAGTGATATATTTTGTGCTAAAGAATAGAAATTTTTAAATATAAAGAAAAACTAAACGTATTTAGTAATACATAATTATGTTCGCTAGAAACGTGAACGTATCTACAGATGCTTTCTTAAGTGCGTATTATGGAGTGCTTGTAGTGCCAGAAGATTTGATGTATGAAAGTGAATGTTACGTACAGGAAAAGTACACAAGGATAGTGATTGCCGTAGAATTGAGCTATTTTCATGGAGTATGTGGATATGTTAGGATTTAAGTAGGTAAGAAGAATGAAGAATGTATAATGGGGACTTATAGGGACGGATTTTACCGCCCATATGATATAAAGTTGTTGCTGTCTCATAATTGTTATATCTATATAAATTAACATAAATTAGTGTATGGGTGAGTTCTTTTATTCACCGATGGGTCTATTTATTCAGCGCTTTAAAAGCAATGAATTTCATCATAGCGTTCCTATATTCAGCGATTAGTTAAACAGAAATCTATCGGATCCATCAGGTTTGAGTGTCGATGGATTTGATAATTTGTTTTCAGGTTATGTTCACAAGTTTGTTGACGTTTTAGCCGGCAGTCAGTGAAGAAAAGTCGTGAATTATGAATGTTGTAGAAATGATTTCATTATCATTATCTCATATTTTTTTAAAATTATTAATAGAGTTTCTAAATTGCCACTACTCGAATTAGCAGAATTTTATTCATTGGAAAATGAATCCAAATCGGAACAATTTAGTTATTTTCCCAGTTAAAAGCCCTTTATAACTTCTGTAGTGACAGCGAAAATTCTTACTCTAACCTACAATATGTATAACTTCCAGCACCTTTTCATCAAGTAGTTTCTATTTTCACCATCTATCTGTTCCATCACATATCCATCAGTGACGTCATTATCAAATTGCAATGATTTTCACCGATGAATAAAAGAACTTGCCGTATTCTAAATTGTATGAAATTTTTATTTAAAAGTATTGTACATATCTATAACTCAATAACCCATCAGATAACAAAAAAATGTGTGAAATAAATAAGTCTCGGACTTCCGAAGTTGACGTCACACAACAAACATCCTTCCCTCCAGTACTACATGTCTTTAGAAGAAAACAACAAGCTCGAAGAGAGAGATAGTTGAGCATTACCATGGC
Organism: Ophonus ardosiacus; assembly: GCA_943142095.1. NCBI lineage: Eukaryota > Metazoa > Arthropoda > Insecta > Coleoptera > Carabidae > Ophonus > Ophonus ardosiacus. The sequence goes on along the minus strand of OW964830.1, from coordinate 20,552,848 downwards.
ACTTCTTCTCTTTTCAACATGTTTTAAATTCTATCTAACAGCTCACGATAATACTCAACTAGGTATCTCTCTCTTCGAGCTTGTGTTTCTTTAAAGACCTTACTTCAGAACTCACTACATGGCAATCATGATTTTCTAAAATTATAAGTCCCCATTAGGAAGAATGTTGTTGAAAACGTGGGAGTTAGTCAATTGAAATGCTAGGCTAGGCCATCTTTAGAGAATGGCGAGTAAGCATTTAGTAAAACCTATATACGTATGTTAGTGAGATTGAGGGTATGACCTTACGTGGACGTTTGGTATATATGTGGATATAAGGTTGAGCTCGTGTCAATAGAGAAGGGAAAAACTGCACTATAGCTGTACTACCCAACCTTAAAATGTTAACTTCAGAATTTATGTGCCACGCGTAATTTAGTACATACGACTAAAACCCCTTCTTTATAGAATTGGATTCGACAGAACGAATACTGGTCTCTGAACATTTCCCTTCTCTAATGGCACGAGCTCTATAAGTGGTGTGTTAAGTTAAAGAGAAAGGAAGTTTCCATGCGAAAAACATAAAAGCACATGTATGAATGCAGACGAGGGGAAAGTAGTGTATTTGGATTTGGTAAGGATGATTGTTGCATGAATGGTTGGGTTTTGTCCAAACCCACTTTGCGGGATATAGCGTGAATACATACAAGGTAATTCATAACGGGTGAGCCAAAATTAAACCACGTATATTTAGGGAAATATTTTGAATAAAAAAATGTTATATATGTATGTATGTCCGAAAACGTTTAGTTACAGAGTTACAGCCCTTTGAAAGTGTACCTCGTCAGACATATTTTTATTAATAACTCTGGTACTAGTTACACTAAAATTTTGAAACTTGGTATGAGGATACTTCTTATTTGTATTGTATTCCAGATAAGAATGGAGTTAGGAGTAAGATCGGGCTTACGATTTTAACTTTTTGATTGACCTAAACGCGAACCTAGTTTACAAAAGTGAAAATATTATAATAAAACGTTTCAGTCAGCTGTCAACGGGAGTTGTAGTCAGTGCGAAAGTCGTAGCAGAAATAAAAGACGGAAATATACAGAGTAGATGAGCAATATCGATGTTGAATAGTATTCTGTGGCATCAGACAATATCAAATGAAAAAATTGACGTTTTTAGCTGTTAAGTATGTCTTACACGAAACAAAACTAATTCATAACTTTTATGTGTGTGAAACAGGCTGGCTCCGCAGCGCCACCAACTCCATTCTTATCTGGAATACAGTATAAATGCATATTTATACTTTCTTTTGTTTGTGTATCTCAACCAGAAGTGTTAGGGGAAAGCCTCTTGAACGTTTTTGCTCGTTACTTTTTTACCTCTCGCTAAGAGAGGTACTGGAAATCATGCTAAAAATCGCACACCCAAATTTTAGTGGATAAGTACGTTTTAAGGGCCCTAGAATCAGATTATAACATTTTTACGATGATATACGTGTGTGTGTATTTCTCGTCGTTACATCTTTATGGCGATATGATTAGATTTTAGTCATAATGGGGTATTCCACCATAACAACAAAATTAAGAAAATTTCAATTTAACATAAAGTATGGCTCAATAAATAAAAGTTACAACAATGAAAACATTTTTTAAATAATTACTTTACGAGATATTTCACATTTGCTAAAAGGGAAAATTGACGTCATACAATTGTTATCCTTCTCTCGCAGCGTACTCAGAGCAGTGTGTGTGAGAAAGACAAGTATAGAGGAAATGTGACGTTACACTGATTTCTCGAAAATAAAATACTCTGAAACTAGGAACAATTAAGATTTTTTAACACTATGAATTGCTTCAAAACTGAATGATGTTTTATTTAAAATATTAAAAAAAAATGAGTGGAATACCCCATTGGTCAAATGGAAGTACCCACATTTGAAACACTTTAACAGTTTTCCTTGGAAAAACGCAGTTAAATCTCATCTACTAGCGAACAATGATTTGGGCTCAGTGTTTCAACAATGTGATAATTTAACACTGTAATTTTATTTGATGTTAATATAAACTTCAATAAAATTCTTTTTTGCTGATGATGTGCACGAAACGTCCAACGTAATAAACACAAATTTCTTATGCAACATAAGTTATAATTAAAAACTAAGGAACTATAAGACCTCCATTATTATTCTAAATTAGAACTGGAAGTTCCCACGCAATTAAAATTTCGATATTTTACGTTATTATAATTATTGAAGAATATTTTATTCTAAACGATTTGACTGCATTTTTTTTCTTCATATTCAGTGTTTATAGAGATAAAAAATTATAAAGATATTTATAAAAGACAGAATAAAATATATAAATTTACGGAAGGTACCTAATGAAGTTGGTTACAGCCACTTGGATACCGGCCCGCTACATTTACAAGCAAGTGGAACGGGAAAATTGGCGGCCGTGGTCGCGAGCGTTGTGGATGCCAAGTGGAATGTACCCTATACCAATTGCCAATTGTGGCAAAAAAATAAGGGTAACATTCTAGGGTTAATAAAAATGGTGAAGTGCACCTTCAAAGGGCTGTAACTCTGTAATGAAAGGTTTCCGGACATAAAATTTAATTTTGGCACACCCGTTATGAATCACTGATTCATAACGGGTGTGACGTATACAGGGGGATGTATACATATGGCTATAACAAATAAATATATAATATCTACATACTCAATATTATGTATTTTCATAATGGAAGTGAAACGAGAAGAAAGAGAATCCGTAGATGATAAACTCCCAACAACTGTAACAGATTCCAATCCAACCCATTCTAAATTAGAGTCAAAGAGGCCTCCATAAGTTATAAGCTGAAAAAATATAAAAAGAATATATAGTTTACTCTGGAAAAAAACAAATAAAATTACATTCGACCAAATAATTATTAAATCACAGTCATCTGTCACATTTCTCGAATATTTTAAAATGGAAATTTTCAAAGTAACAATAAGTATGTAGTATTTGTTTTCAATAAAAATGTAGTCCTATTTTCAGCTTTTCAATCCTGAATGGCCCGTGCCTGTTCGTTCTCCAAAAGTGCCTGCCGCTGAATGTAGTAACTGTGAATATCTGAACAAACAGCTACAAGAGAAGCATGAAGTTTTGCTCACTCTTATTAATAAGGGAAATGATGTGCAAAAACAGCTACAAGAAAGTCAAGAGAAAGAAATGGAACTGCAGTCTGAGATTGAAAAGCTGAAGAATAACAATAGTGAATTTTTAAATATCTTGGACGAATACGATCTACTCCTAAACGAATTAATTAAAGGTAGATGACATATTTAATAATTTTTACAAATACATATTTGTATTTTAAAATGTTTTATAGATCGAAATGTTCACAAATCTCAAAGCGATGTTGCTTCGACACACTTAACTAATTTAGAGTTTTCTTTCTCTGATGTCCATTTAAAATATGAGCGAGCAAAACAAATACTGGAAGGATATAAAGAAAACGAAGTAATTCTATTAGAATCTATAAAAGAAAATGAAAGAACCATTGTGGACTTGCAAAATAAGTACGTTAAATTTATTTTAATTTTAGATATGTAATTAATCTTTACATAGGTATGAAAAGCTGAAAGAGAATTCCGTTAAAAAATTTCAAGAAGCCAATGAAACCCTTCGTAACATGGAACAGCAACACAAGGATGATGTACAAAAATATAAAACAAAGCAGAAAATGTTAGAATTAACGATAAGTTCGCTAGAAAATGCGTTGGAACAAAAAGTACAAGAAAATCTGAAGCTATCTTCCATTTGCAATGAATTCATTAAGGAATAATTTGTTTCGTTATATTTATAATTGTTCACAGTCATTTCGTTACTTAAATTGGCTGAATATACTTACTTGATGTAAAAACGCAATTAATATGTTCGTGCCCCATTTATCAGGTTTCAATAAATGTAATCCTTTAAAATATAAAACTAGGCGTCCTTTTTTCGGTCTAAACACTCGACCACGATTACTGCTTACCACCATACAGTACTAGAAATAGAACAAATCATTAATAGAAAATTCAAGTAATACACTCTTTTACTTCTTGCTTTTCCTATGGTGGTAAAACAAAAACAGAACTTGAATGTTTTAATGAATGTAGTAAAGCTAAATGTTTCGTACTTACTAATAAAAATTATTACATAAATTATTCTTACCTGTATTAATTTATGTAAAACATACTGCGGCATAATATTATTACTACAATATATTGTTGCAATGTCCATGTTATGTTGTTCGCGAACCAATTGATTTATAATTAAACTGAAACATTAACACAATAATTAAAAATTAAGTCGTTTACGTAACCGCAACTTCTAGATGTAATAAGGGCCTAATATTTAATTTATTTCATGAGAAGTATTGTGCGCTGACAAAGGTAAATAGAGTTTGTAGGTATCTTTAATTTATTTTACCTTTTGGCGGAGCCATGAGGTCCAACCAGAAGAAAATGTTCCTCAGTTCCAACAGACAACCAAGGTTTCAGTATATCCATCGTCTGCAAAACTTTTCCCGTTAAAACTAAAGGCAAATCATTTAAATTTATGTCATCTATGTGATAATTTGTGTCAGAGTAATAAATGTCTATAACATCTCTACTTGCGTTGTAACAACATCTTAGAATTGATTTTTCGTCCGGACAATGTTCCCCTGTCCATTCAAAAACCTAAAAAAAGAATGTTAAGTGCCTTTGAAAATAAAAATAATTATATGATTACTTTTTGTGCAAATATTTCTCTAGTTTGTTCAGTAAGAAGTCCACCTAATCCTGCTATTAAAGCAACTGTAAATTGTGCTTTGCTATTTATTTTTCTCAATTGGGAGAGGCCAGTTTGAACCAGAGAAACATTGGAACATGGGATAACTAGGTCTCCTTCAGTTTTTATCCAATCAATAGCTGTAAAATATATTAGCATTAATTCCTTAACATCTGTGTAGAACATGTGGCAGGATTATTTTAAATCAATGACCTGTTGAGTTTCCGAACTTGTATAAATATGGACGAGATGAAAAGTGGTGTGTTTGAATATGTGTAGCAAATGATTTTTGCATAAATGAATGATTGTACGATTTTGGGCCTGTACCAAATTACATTGTAGGAGATGGAGTGAGAAAAATGCATACGACATACGCGACATACGCTGTTTCGTAGGTTTGAACCAACAAGCGATTTCGAACTGGGTCACCGGTTCAAAATTGTAATATGCGCACGCATGCGTCGACGCGGATCAGTTCGGAACTATTTTTGCCAGTCTAAGATTTGGTGGAACAGATCGTGGACTAAATCATTTTGTAATTTTAAGCTAAAATAAGCAGTTTTGAAAAATGAAGATAATTTATGAATCAGCTCAGGATAATCATCACATGATTGTAAATAACAGAAAATCACTTTTTCCACCTGAATCTTTCATACTTCGAGCATACTGACTAGAGAAGTAATTCCCTATGCCATTGCATAGCATGTTGTGATCGGAAGATATGCGCAGGGTGGATTTGCGGGGCTGGAAGTCATGGTGTATTGCGGGCTGCATTTTATTGTGTTATGTCACTATTTGCCATTTTACTGTAACCTAACCCCATTTTTTGTGTATATTTTGTGAATATATATTTATTTTCTGATTTTGTTTATACTTTTTATTTTATACTGTGTTATGTCAAAATACATAAAAATACAAAGAAAGAACGGAAATTTTGTTTCATGTGTAAGTGTAACTTTTAGGTATCCTGTTAATAATGAAGTAAGAGAAAAGATGATTTATATATTTCAAAAGCAGCAACTAGTCATTACTTTGTAAAAAGGTAATACAAGTATTAATAAGATAAAACGCAGCTCGCAATACACCACGGCTTCCGTCCCCGCAAATCCCGCCGCTCGCATATCTTCCTATTACAACAAACAAGGTAAGGCGGCCTCTAGCCAGTATATGCTCGAAGCTTTCATAGAAATGAAATTTCTCAAAAATCTGCATAAAACAGCAAAAGTATTGAAGATCAAGTAAACTTGAAACTTTAGAAATTCACATTTTTACCTTCCGTCATCTTTAGGTAAGGAAGGTATTGTCTGGTTAAAAAATTCGTTGGTGAGTTTTTAATGAATAAGCACGTTTAGGGTCCCTAGACTACGAATATACTATTTTTAAGATGATGTCTGTATGTATGTATGTATGTATGTATGTATGTATGTGTGTGTGTATGTGTGTGTGTGTCCGTGTGTGACAAATTTTTCTCCGACGATAACTCCAATACTACAATTCTAAAAATTATAATTCTTTCGTATTTTTCTTCTTTACATCCATATAAAGAGCTGATTAGATTTTGGTTATAATTGATCCACCGGAAGTACCCTAATTTGAAGTTTTTAACAGTTTTTCTTTAAAAAACAACGCAGTTAAATATTATTTTTTAACATTTTATGTTATAAATATTAAAGAAAATGCTCTTCTCTATACGGTGTGATTATACATTTTCCTTCTTATTCAATAGATATAGAGTTAAAGTATTATAAAGAGATTAACTTTCAAAAATCAGTCAGCTTTGCTATTTATCATGGAAACAGCTGATATACCTATACAAAAAATTCTAATTGACAGATGTCAGTGTCAAGTGCAAAACCAAATATGGAAAGTATAGAATCAGAATGCCGGGAGTATGAGGAAGGCGAAAGAGAAGATGGAAGGATTGTATCGCAGAAGACTTGAGACAGGAAGAACTGTGTGAAGAAGATGCGTTGGACAGGAATGACTGGCAGAGAAGAGTACGAAACAGTGACTCCTAATAAAATTGGAGAAAGCTGAAGAAGAAAGAAGGAAGTGTCAAGTGCAATTTACATAGTTTATGTTCATGAGGGAATTGTATTGGATTTATAGAATCTTTTCAAATGAACTTTTGGCATGGAATATGTAAAAAATAGCATGTGTTCGTGTTACGATTTTACATGATATATAGAATCTTTTCCAAGAAATTTTTGGTATGGGATTTGTACAAAATACATCGAATTGACGGAAGGTTTTGTGCTGGCCACAACAGATTTTTTTAAATAGGCATGTTCTCAGTGTTATTACATGCTCCAATCTGTTGACTGTTTTGACTAGCTTCAAACTGATTTGCGATCGGCTCAAAGCTTGTTGGAAATGTAGCAGGTCCTCCTATGTTACATCCGGTAATATTTAAAAATTCATATCTCGCTCAAATTAAATAAAAATGAACCCAGAATTTTAGATATTTACGATATGAGCCATGGCGTATATATATAATTCCTGTGTATACAGGGTGTTTCATAATATATGCGCAGGACTTCAAGATGTGATAGCTCGTCCAAAAATATGAAAAAAGTACTCTTGGTCATAAGCTCTAAAGTTGACCGTTTTCGAGAAAAATCAACTTTTATGTTGAAATCATGGTCTATTTTTTGAAATAATTTTTTTTTTTACTAATTAAACAAAATTTATTCAAACGTTAAAACAAGTAACAAAACCAAACGTTAACGTCATAATTGCAAAATTTGAATGCGTTGAAACAAGTTATGGTGTGGTATTCGGCGATCAGGATGTCTTTTTTGATACAACCGCCTTGCTTCTGCCGAATTACCGCTCGCCATTCCGTAAAGGTAATGCATTTCGCACATTTCAGCGTTTGTGTAATTCATTTTTAATTTTGTAACACAAATTTACTTTTTGTAGGTACAAACAAATTGTTATTTTGTTAGGAGGTAGCTTTTGTTTTAAAATTTAAAGCCTACTTGATAAAAAAAAAAACTAACGGCGGACATTCGCAACAATTTATTTAACTGAGTATGATTTGTTATTGTTTTTTTTATTTTGCAATTATGAAGTTAACGTTTGGTTTTGTTACTTGTTCTAACGTTTGAATAAATTTTGTTTAATTAGTAAAAAAAAAATTATTTCAATAAATTTACCATGTTTTTCAACATAAAAGTTGATTTTTCTCGAAAACGGTCAACTTTAGAGCTTATGACCAAGAGTACATTTTTCATATTTTTGGACGAGCTATCACATCCTGAAGTCCTGCGCATATATTATGAAACATCCTGTATATATATACCGTGAGTATTTTTTAACGTGAAACATTGGGGTTATCATATCCATAGTTACGACCAGGGGTTACGACTCGAAATTTGATTGACAGCAATGTATTTGCTTGTCCGCTTGTCCCATTTAAAATGAAACATAGGGAACGAATTTGACAGAAGTATTATATTTACATATTGTAAGAAATTTAGCCGAGTCATGCAGAAAACCACTCGAGAGCACTAAACATATTTCGGACACAAGGTACACACAATATTTTTTCTACAACTAAATTTTTAGAAAAAAAGGTATATTTAAAAAAAAAAAAATAACCTCTAATGACATCTTGTCAATATGACAGATAACCATTGAATTTTCCTATAAGTTACGACTTGACATTTGATTGACAGCAAAGTATTTGCCTGTTTCATTTAAAATGAAATATAGGGAATGAATTTGACAGAAGTATTATATTTAAATATTGTAAGCCAAGTCAGAAAATCACTCGGGCACAAGGTGCACACAATATTTTTTCTAAAACTAAATTTAATTTATAAAGTATGTATAATTATTTAAACAAAATTAACCTCTATCGATGTGTTGTACAAATGTCAAATTTGTTCCCTATGTTTCATTTTAAATGGGACAGACAAATACATTGCTGTCAATCAAAAGTCAAGTCGTAACCATGGATGTGACAAATCCAATGTTTCACGTTACAAAACACTCACGGTATATATATATATATATATATATATATATATATATATATATATATATATATATATATATATATATATATATGATCTGGATTACAATGATGATAAGTATCATAATGAAAATTATTCAACTACAGATGACATACTTAATACATATATTTAAAGCATAGATTACACTGAAATATATACTAACTGGAACTCGCATATTCTACCTATCAGCGTACGCTGCACTGAAGCCTCATTGAACAATAATGGCTGGTCCTGTTCGCGCACGTTCGTGCCGAACCGAACCTAGTCGAATAACTCGTATCATAGCTGATCGCTTTGTTTTCATATTATGCTTCATTTATTTAAACATGCGCCACACGAAATAATTTCCGTCTACTCACGAACTGTCTCGATGTTTGTCGACTACTCCAGCAGCAGGCTTTCAATATGCCTTCACAGTCACGGTTCGTACGCGCATTCCAGTTAGTATATATTTCAGTGATAGATTAGAATACAATTATTAGAATACGACATTAACGGTTATGATAATGTTGAAAGTACAATTAGATATTGAATCATTTTGAATTTAGCGCCCACCCGTAGTACGACCTGCAGATGGCAGCACCGTACTTCGAAAACGTTATTGAGTTATTTTCGTTTTGTAATCTGTATAATATAATCTTTCTCATTAAATATAGTTTAATTATCATTTCCAACCACGCCTTTTATTTCATCAACATACGCTACCGCACATCTCTACAACTATGAATTCAAATGAACACGAAAACTACTTATATAATTATTCTACTTTCAACATGCCTATTTATATTTTTAATATTTCAAAGCACATTTCACAGCATTCATTAATTAACATACCTTTAAAGAAATATTCATTTAACAAATGCGTAGAAATTCTTATCGTATCTTCTGGTTGCCAACTGAGCCAATTGTTAACAATATCTCCAATTTTTACATCTTCTTCACTGTAATTAACAAAATAATAATTTTATATAATTAATTAAAAATGTTTTGTTTACCTTAGAAAAACAATTCCCATTCTTGAAATAGTAGCAGGGGACGCATAGCTCAAATCATGTGTTTCAAACAAGAAATTAACATTTGGTCCGAACTGAATTCTCCATCCGGAAGGCAACGTAAGTAATCTGTTGTCATCAAGAACAGAATTTAGAGATTCTACCCACTCTGGATCTATATCTCCGTCGCAAACTACCCAAGACCACACTTCTATAAGAACATTTTATCGTCAAGAATACGCGAATATTAAAAAATTAAATAATATACCATTTGGTTCGTTGTAAACCTGTAAAGCATACAGTGTAAGCACACCATCAGTCCATTGCCGTGTGTCTAAATCAATTTGGCCTAGAAGTTGAGGTCTTGTCATAGCTTTTGGGTTAAAAACATGTTGAGTTATTGAATGACTCATTTTATTTAAAGCCTATAACATGAAAATGTTGAAAAGGAACAAATAGTTAAATAAAATTTTAAAAAATACCCGTAATAACAATTTTCGTAAAGTACTTTTTCCTGAACCTGATGGTCCAACTATAGTGACACCCATACGTTGTTGAAGTTGTTCGTAAAGTTCTATGCACTTTGAAATCTATAACAAAAATATTAGGTATTTTATTATTTATACATTATCAAACTGAATTTGGAAAAAAATCAAGGAAACCAAGAACCATTGTCTCATGCTGCCTCGGTTTGCCTCATTCACGTTCGTGCTCAAATGTGTACCCGCCCTTACAATAAGGTAGTAGTAGATAAGTCTGAGGCGCACTGAACAGTTCGTCGAATTTTTTTACAGTTCAATGTAAATTGAAAGTTCGGTACCTTGAGTACTATATTTCAACACAAAAAAAATTATATGGTTATATTAATACAAAATAGATAACTACTTATTTTTCTTTTGTGTATTTTTCCTTTTTATGAAATTTAAAAGAAATGTAAACTCTTGTTCCGATATTATAGCAAAATTCTTAAATTTGTCATTACTTTTGTTGGATTAAAGATTATTTAGTTAAAAAAAGTACTATTTACTTTATATAATTTACATCTCTGCAAATATATTTAATAGTGATGACCACTAACGCTTATTACTTCTCTTGTCTTTAAATTTTTATTCGTAAGATAATAAATTACTCTGAATAAAACTAGAATTCTGGTCTGACGTTTTAATTCATGTATCGTGAAATTAAATGGTCAATTCATCCATAATGTTACTTTATTTCTACGATACTTGAATGTTTACAATTGTTTGTGAAAACATCAATAATCATATAAATTAAACGAATATAGAATTAAAGAATTATTGAAAAGATAGTTTTGAATTGACTAAACACGGATCCACCCGCTTCTTGCTACGCCACTGCGCGCGTAAAGGTAATCAAACTTAATATATATGTACATCACCTGATTACGAGTTTTTGTTGATTTTCAAATTTAAGGATTATATCTATACCATGTATTGAATTTATGATTTATGTGACGGATCCAGCAAGATTTAATAGGAGGGGTGATTTATTTACAATAGTGGAATAAAGTAATCCGCCTTTGATAATATCAATTTCTGAGATTAAATGAACAAATAGTTGTTGGACAACAAAAGAGCTGGGATCAGGGGTGGGATCCTAAGACTACGCTATGATAGCGTAGCGAAAAATACCCCTTACGTTTCACCTTCCTTCCACAATTCATTTTGACTGTTGTTAGGGAAACAAAGTGTTATTTGTCACTACGCTATCATTGGCAACTGACTTTAAGCTCGCAGCGCCAAAGCGGAATTTACATGAACTCACGGAGTTGAGATAACCATATGATAACTATAATCTTTGTATGAGTGTTTTTGTTTTCTTCGTGTTTTTTAAACTAATAAAGCTTCGGCAGCAACAAACTCTGCTTAAGAATGCAATACATTTTCAACATGATAAATATTAGTTTTATTTTTTCTATAATTTCTTGCAAATAAGCGAGAATTTCCACTAGTGCTAGTGGAAGGTATGTCTTCATGCTTTAAAGTGGGCAAATTTTTGGAAGGTGCAGCAGGTTTTTTAAACATTTTCGTTTCTTTGTCTTAACATTTAAAAAAGAACATATACTTATTGCAAATAAAACTTTTCCTCTTGCATTATTACATACCTCTGGTAAAATAATCACTATCAGCCAAATATAAAGACCTTCATAAATTTAGAAACTGGTTTACCTATTTTTAATTTTATTATCCAGGTTTTTCGCCGGTCAATTTTCTCTTTATGGCCAAATTTGTTCTCAATGATAACATATTTTTTTGAGAGAAAAAATGGTAACTTATATATTGTTTTTTTTTAAATAACGACTTGCATTGGGGTACAGAACAATAAATATTACTCATTTTAATATAAAAAACAATTATGCAAAAATTAATGAAACTTCGAAAACAAACTTATTTTAAAGGTTAGAATGCAATTATTTGTATATTAATACAATAAGTTAATTATTATACATACAATACACTATCTGCAAAACAGATCTACGATGGCAAATTTCACAAATTATTATAATAGAAAGCAAGAAATAATTAAATAATATTAATTTTTTCTGATACGACAATGTTTTATATACAGAGCGCGCCAAATCTATCTCAACTCCTAGAGTTCAAATTTTCGCCACTAGTTAGCGTATCGCTTAAAGTCAGTTGCCAATAGCGTAGTTTTGGGATCCCACCCCAGATAAAACTGGCAAAGGTACATCGTCATTTTCGACATTTATTGTTTGAGATGTAGTATTAAATCCGATATTTTCTTCATATTCATTTCATTTCAATCGCTCTAGAGTTGTCTGAGATTTTTTTACTCGCTTCACATTTTTGAAAAAGAAGACTACTATAATAATATAAATTGAATTGCTCAATTCACCATAAATACATAATGCGCCACAGGTTTGACGATGTAAATGCAGAAAGTGAAGATAGATGTCTCTGCTTATGCTGGTTTTCCATTTGCGTGGGTTTTAAAAAATTAATACATGGTTAATATAACTTTTGCAAGACAATATAATGAAAATTACATTTATTCAAAATTTAAATAATTATTAAATATTGTCAAAAAATATAATTATACCTAGCTCCTTAGAGCGGGCGACAAACAATAAAACAAATAATTATATAAATAAGCCCGGCGAAGACGGATATAATAGTCTATTTTCAAATAAAATAAGTAAACTTTTACTTACTTGTCTGTCATTAACTTGAAAACCTAGTTCTGTACAGCTTTCTTCAAGAGCTGCCATCAATTTTTCATGCCCTGTATTTTGGAAAGCAACACCAACAAAAATATCGTTAACTAATTGATCAAATATCTCACTGTCTGTATAAGTTAGTTTCGACAAAGTGTTAACTCTTAAAGCTTCCACAACTAATTGCATTTCTCTTTTTAATATATCCTCTTCTGCGTTTGTGATATTGCTATTGATTAAATAATCTTTGGTTCTACGAATGCGATTTAAAGCTGTACCACAAGCACCTATAACGGTTTTCAAAGCGCGAAGACCCCAATCGTAGTGTTGTTGTTTGCTTAAAAGTTCGCTGAAAAATAATAATTATTGTAATTTTATAACAAGTGATGTTGTCTCCCATACTTTGCCATTGCGAATACTTCAACTACTTTCTTTCCAATGAAATCAGCGTTTTGATAACCGTCGCAACGAAGTAAAGTTTTCGTTATTTGCTCATGATCAGGATGAGACATCACTACAGGACGGAAAAGTTGTTTCAAATTATCTGGGAGTCTATTACGGCCTTTGTAACCCCCTCCAACAGGGTTTAATGTTACGAATATACCACAATGAGGATTTATTTCCATCTAAAAAGATTAAATATAAAAAATACGTGACTAAAAAAAGAAATTTAAGGAGATCTAAAGCTCATTTTTAATGTTTTAAAGTTATTCATGAAAAGTGTTTTGCACGAAACAATCACCTTAGCACAACTTCTTTTATTAATATTATCTATTTTGTTTAAATGTGCAGTACTTATAATCTGACGGCGAATGAGTATAAATTTATACTTGCTTACTTTTGTGCATAAATTTAACATCTTTGGTTTTACAATTCAATCAAGTCTGGAATTTGATGACACTTGTACCATTTCTAAAATACTGCGCATAGTGCGTACAATATTTTCATATAAAAAACTTATGTATATTCTACTATTCTACAATGGGTATATAATATTTTGGCACTTTATATCTCTTCTAATTTTATTACTTGAATGGGGTCCTATACCATTTTTCTTTTATTTTTTTTTCCTGTAAGAACAGGATAAAATAAGAATTTCAGTGCAAACGCGACTTAAAAATTTTACGTAATAAGCGAGATATGAATTTTTAAAGTTTAAGAATTTGTGCGTGACGTAGCAGGTACTAACAAGTGATCGACAAACAATGGGACAAGCTGTTAGTTATACTGGAAACAATTTTTTTCATGTTTGCATAGCTGAAATGTTTTTATATAAAAACTTATACGTTATATTTACGAAGAAATTATTATTAAGTATAAATAACATAAATAATAAGCATTTAACAAGGATTTCTTCCTAATAAATTACAGAACATTGAAACAGTTTGACAATATTATTACCCAAAGTATGACGACGGATTGCGCTAATGTTTGCCTGTTTTGAAGTTTCAATATTAATTTAATTAATATTATTATTAATTTAATTCATATTACAAATTGATTTATTTATAAATACATGATTATTGTTAATATTACTAGATGTTATAATTAAACAAATTCATCAAACACAAAATTGTTAAATGTTTTGTTAGGTTATAGAACATCATGACATTTCATATTCTTTCAAAGGTGACCGCTACAGGCGCGCGAATCTTCTTTTTAAAATCAGGCGACCAATCAAATTCTTAGTACCTAACACGTCATACCCAATTAGTAATCAGCTTCAATCGCTTGTAGTTTGTGACCTAGTTAATATTTAAAGAAATTTTTTTCACTAATACTCATTAATTTATGTATATTTTCGTCTTCTTATTTAAGATAGTTAAAATATGACTATGGTATAGGACCCTATTACAAACCTATTAGTTTCTTTATATGAAAACGAAAGCATTCAATCACCTTGTACTACTTACAATTTTATAATAGTAAGCAGTGCGGATTATTAGTTTTATAATTTTTACAAGGAACTTATAAATTTTGTATGATATACAGTAAATATCGTTTATAACGACATCAGATATAACGACATATCGGATATAACAATGGAAGATTAAATTCCCGGCCAGAGTCCGTAAGACTTCGCTTATGACGACATCGGATATTGCGACCGAAATGATATAACAACAACCGAAAAAACTAGTATTTAGACTCGTATATAATGACGAGGCTACTTGCGTACCTTTTTTTTATTTAATATTTTTGAAGAGAAGGTAAAAACTTGCTACCCATATTTTTTCTTTTAACAAAATTTTTATTAATTAGCCAGAAAAAAAAAATAATGAAATTTGATTATTTGAATTCCCGCCATGTATGACGTAGAATTACGCCGCAGCAATGAATAGTTGTAAAGCCACAGCGTGGTGCCGTCCCATAGTAATGGTATGTTTGTGCGGGTAATGTAGATCAGCTGTTTGACGTTTCAATAATAGTTTGGAGGTTAGTATTTTAGTTTATCTTCTTGGTATCGACATTTTAAATTACAAGTAACTACCTATGTGTTTATTTATAAAGTAATTAATGTATTTGAGAGACCAGAGAGAGAGAAAAATGAACTAATGTCAAATTCAAATTAAAACTTTCTCGCGCGCCATGCCATCTATTGATAACATTCTTAAACATGCTTCCCCTCCCTTAGTTAAAATAATGTGGTTACAGAAAATTTTCTTTCTTAACTTAGTAAAAAATAAGTAATTATTTTAAAATAAAATTTATATTTTTATATATGTTTTCAATATAACTTTACGTATATAGTGACAGAAATCGGATTTTCAGTACCACGCAAGTAGCCCATTAGGGGAATTACAGAATTTTGCGAAAGATTTGTGGGTGTTTGTGGTGGCCAACTACAAGACACTTGGGCGCCGGCAGGAGTTATTGAAAGGTGGTGCAAATATTGTATGCGTGGATATACAATCTGTAATTACAATATTTAAAAAATCACTTGAGATGTTTCACAAGATTTCAGTATCTGAATCAATCTCTCGGTCATTTATCAGAGATTGGCTCACTCAACCAGAATCACAGACATGTTTCTTTATTATTTGAGTTCATCAGTGTGGTTGCACTGCATCCCAGATGATATGATGACTGCAAAGCACAGAGGTAACTAACCACATACAGAGCCGTCTATCGAGAACGCCATAAATATTGTCATTACGTTCAGTTTATAGAATTTTATGAATATTGTTACAATATGAAATATACAGATATCTAATAAGGTATAACAATTGATTTCAAAACACTTGCACTAACTTTGCATCATGCTGCCGGCGCCCATGACAAAATAAACTCTTTCTGCTATTCATTTAATTCGAACTTATTTCAGATTCAAAGCAACTGTAAGAGACGCAAATAAAGAGTCCGTCATTTCAACTCTAGAAAGGACAAACGAAACAGATCTTTTTAAAAAGTAAACAACTATGTAAACAAAGCAAAGTAACAGATTTCTTTGATAAAATAAATTAAGGCACATGTAATACTTTATGTACTTCTTTATTTTTTTCCTTATCGACCTACGGATATAATATATCGACCTAATACGTCCGGTCCCTTGGCAGTCTTTATAAACCATAATTTATTGTATTTCAGATTTCAGTTAATACATGTTTTTGGAGAACGAGATAAAAAAAATATAATTTCTTGTATATTAAATAATTATTACTATTACTAGAATAAATAAAGTTTAGTTACCTGTTGATCTAGGAGTATAAGGTTTTTTCGTCCCGTTCTTAAGGCAACTTGTATTGGCTGTATATGCATGGAAACTGCAGATAAAGTAGCTTCATCCAGTCGATTAAATTCATCAAAACAACCCCACGCTCCGCTACGAACTAAGCCTGATAAAATTCTTCCCATTGATGTTGCATCTACGCCCTAAAATAGCAATTTAGTGAAGAAAAAAAAAATATCATTTACGAATACACATATGTAAATAAAATCATGTATTTTTTCATAAAATAGATTGAAACACTTAATCTATGTACATGCAACCATTATTATTCATTATAGATTACAATTCTATTAGTTTCGTTCCTACATAAATAAATAAATATGTATATCTGCACGGCACCACGGCATATTACCCATTGCAGGGTATCGGTAATGATGATGACATATGCGTTTACCAGGTGTCACTTCATGGGCACTCATAGTTGGTGTGGAGAGTGCATCAAATTTAAAATTCGAAATAATTTTTACCGTCAGTTGTGATCGAACCTTGGTCACCAGATTCGCAACCAGATACTCAGGCACAAGGCCATGACCATGAAACTCTATTCCCATTTATACTTTTGATAAATAATTACATAAATACGAGTATATCAACAGGGTTTTAACTATATCGAGTATGCCAATCTCCTTTTTCTGTTTGTAGATTGAGGGTGCTCACAAGGCGTGAGATAAAGGAATTATGTTTTTAAGTTTGACGTCGGTCGAAATCAAATCCAGCCCGTATGAATCACAAATAGACATTTACATAACGCATTCAACCACGAGACCTTATATAATACAGGTGATTCATAATTACGCAGAACAAATATAAGGACGTTATTTTACAGAAAATATAAGAAAAAAATGCTAATAAACTATTTTTAGACGACCATTGTGATAAGTATAAAATATCAACGTAGTATCCTAACACAGAAAGTTGAACTTATCACATTAGTGTTACGATATATTTCATATCGTAATAGTTGACACGGTTGCTAGGTTACTATGTCATTATTTTCTGGCTATATGTATACATTATTCATTTGTCAACTGTCCGTACGTTTGAACCTAAATTTCAGTTTTGAAAAAAAAGTAAAATTTATTTATGCTCATCTAAAAAATAATGTTCATAACTTGTATGAAATTCAAATATCTTAGCTCGTGTGTATTGACTTGCACTCCGCTACGCGTCATGCGTCAATTTACACTCGCATGATATTTGGTATATTTCATAACTTGTTACGACAATAACTATATCCTAGAATCATTCAGCTACTATAAAATTTATTAAGGAATTCATGAAAACAAATGCACTTTTGTTTATTATTAATAATAAATTATACAATAAAAGAAAAAAAAATCTGTTGTGGCCAGCACAAGACCTCTCGCCATTTCCATATTAGGCTATATAAGTACATATTGTATTTAACATTTTTGATACACACAAAAATTCTAATTACACCTATTATTATTTTTTTTTTTATATTTTTCAATTCATTCTATAAATAAGTTTCCTTCTACTCTCTTCTAAATGTTTGAGATTCTTCAAATTCATTGACGAGATTGGTGGTATTTCTGATGCGCATATGTAATATAATAATAATACTCAGATCTTGGCTTCTCTTGTAATATTCTTCCACTGTATTCTGTACTGTGCTCTTTCTTTTCAGTTTTTTTTTTTATCCCTAACACTAATAAGTCTTGATGCACTGATATGTAATATATGTATCTATAATTTTAAATATCTAATTAATAACATCCCAGCTTATTCACCTTGAGCAAGTCAGAAGCTTATAAGCTATATTTATCATTGGAATAATAAGCAGATTCAATATACTTTCTTTAAACCACAGCATCACCCATTCAAATATTTCGCGAAAACTTTTGTGATACATGTTGGTGTGTTAATTAAAATGGAGCCGTGGACGTATAACAAGAGAAATCAATTTTTCCTTACGCAAAACTTCCCAATTCATTTAAGTCAAAATAAAATGTTTCAAATAAAAGTTATAAAGATATAATCTCGTAAATTTCACACAACTGACTAAACACATTTTATTTTATACGTTTAGTGTGGAGGTCATTAAACTAATTTGAAATTTTATAAATATTGCTTATGTGCGGTGATGTCAAAAATTTCATTTTTAAAAGTTACTGATAATTAAATAATTTTCCGTCTAAATTACTTTATTTTTTGTTTTGTTTTACAGATTACGAAATGTGCAAAATAATTTTTTTTGATGATTTATATGTAGTTTTTAATTATTGACAACCATTGTTTGAAACATTTTTTTCTAAAATTAATTGGAAAGTTTTGCGCAAAAAAAAAAACTTAATGTTAAACGTCTGTGGGCCGCTTATTAATTGTGTTAATTAAACAAATAACTAAACATAATATTAAACTACATAAAAATGTAATATAACAAACATTTATGAATATGGTGTCATACGAAATTTGAAGGCAAAGGTTTCATTGCAATTGAAATTGAAATCTTTAAATAAAATTGTTATCAATTACTATAAAAGAACAGTTATCTTTAATTTTACTCTTTAAGGTAGGTATCTAATTTTGCAGTGATTTTGCTTTCTGTGCTAATTAAACTTAAATTTGATACTCTTTCCTGTGATATACAAGATCTTAAATTATACAGGGTGTCCCAAATTGATTAGGCTACCATTGGGATCTCGGAAACTATAAGAGCTACGAGGACGGTTAAATGGGCAATGTTGTGTAGTATTGAGGGTTGATTCAGATTCCATTAAGAAACATTCAAAATTCCAAACAGTCTGAAAATTATTCAAAAAAAACTGAAAATCGCGATTTTTAAAAATGTTAAATAACTCCGTAATTATAAGAGATATAAAAAATGTTTCATATAAAAGTTACACTATTTAATAAGGCAAACTTAAAAATGTTGTCATTATAAAATTCAAGATGGCGGTTTTCAAGATATTAATAGCAACTTTCTAATTTTAAATGGGCGCCATATTGGATTTTTACATCATTAGATAGAACTTTTTTCCTCTTTTCAACGATGTACAACAAAGTATGTTTACATTAAAATTTAATAAAGATATTAATTATTTCAATTTGATAACTAATCAAATAGGCTTAAAAACAAATGCAAGTGAATAAGAAACAAAACAATATTTATTATAACAGTGAACTGTCATAATGAAATTTGTATGTATTCGTTTATTCAATTTAATTAGTGAATTTATTTATTACATGTTTAAAATGCCTACTTTTTCAACATTAGAGCAGTACGATATGTTTTGTACATACATCAAATGTAATAAAAACTCCCGTCTTGCGGCACAAACTTATTTCGGTAACTTTCCGGAGAGAAGATAACCCAATGATAAGGTGTTTAGAAGATTGGATATAAATATGCAGCAATATGGATGTTTTAAAAACCTACTCGTGACCCACAAGTGATACTCGAAGATGAAATTCAGGATAAAGAGTTAGCACTGGCATGTGTAGCGGCTATTCCGACCATGTCAACTCGGGAAATAGAAGCCCAGGTACATGTATCTAAGACGAAAGCGTCAAGAATTCTTAAAAAACATAAGTTTCGTCCCTTTAAATTACACGTTGCCTAGATTTTACGACCAAATGATCATGTCCGCAGATCAGTATTTGACAGATGGTTTACTAACCAAATAAGACAAAATAATGATTTTATTAATCACACTTTATGGACTGACGAATCTCGCTTTTCTAACTGTGGCTTATTTAATCGTCATAACGAGCATTATTGGGCACAAGAAAATCCACGCATAGTGATTCCACGGCGAAATCAAGATAGGTTCGGGTTTAATGTTTTTTTTGTGGCATATTGGGAAATAATTTAGTTGGCCCTATAATTTTTGATAGAAACCTAACTGCACAACGATATTTGGAAATTCTTCAGACATCCCTGGATAATTTACTGGATGATTTACCTTTGGCACAAAATTACCGAATTTGGTATCAGCAAGATGGTACTCCTGCTCTTAATGCTAGAAATGTTATTAATTATTTAAACAATCGCTTTAATAATATAATCATAGCGACTAACACACCCATTTCATGGTCAACTAGATCACCAGACTTAACGCCTCTTGGGGCACTTTAAAAGATAAAGTGTATGGCAGTAACATTATTTACAATAATGTAGAGGAATTACGTGAAGCAGTAGTGAACTCTTTTAATAGTATTAATCGCAATACATTGCGGACAGTAACTGCCAGTGTTGCAAAAGGTGTTAATTTATGTTTACTTAACAAAGGCCAGAATTTTGAGCATTTGTTATAAATTAATGTTACATTAGTATTAAGTTGTTTTGTTTTTGATTTGTTAAAAAAAAATGTACTTGCATTTGTTTTTAAGCTTATTTGATTAGTTATCAAATTGAAATAATTAATATCTTTGTTAAATTTTAATGTAAACATATTTTGTTATACATCGTTGAAAAGAGAAAAAAAGTTCTACCTAATCATGTAAAAATCCAATATGGCGCCCATTTAAAATAAGAAAGTTGCTATTAATATCTTGAAAACCACCATCTTGAATTTTATAATGATAACATTTTTAAGTTTGTCTTATTAAATAGTGTAACTTTTATATGAAACATTTTTTTATATCTCTTATAATTACGGAGTTATTTGACATTTTTAAAAATCGCGATTTTCAGTTTTTTTTTTTCATAATTTTCAGACTGTTCGGAATTTTGAATGTTTCTTAACGGAATCTGAATCAACCCTCAAAACTACACAACATTGCCCATTTAACCGACCTCGTAGCCCTTATAGTTTCCGAGATCCCAATGGTAGCCTAATCAATTTGGGACATCTGTATATAATTGTCGTTCTTAAAATGTACGTATGAACTTCGCTTCTTATTACATAAGAAACATTATTATAGTGCGTCATCATAAATTTCCCCCCGAACCCTAAAACCCCCGCTTGGCGCGGGCGTGTAGCTGTAAACAGGAGAGAAAACGATTTCGCGCCTCTTCTTGCGAGTTGCGATAGTAACGCTAGTAATCCACAGCGGTTGAGTTTGTCAAACCTAATTCGACGATGTTTTGCATTTTCTTACATAAGTAATAATAATCTAGAATAAATTTTAGTATACCGGGTGTTCACAGAAAGCGGGACACCCCTATTAACTTTTTTATTTATAAAGTTATGTAATTGAAAATTTATATGTGTAAACTTAACACATGTGGCATTATTTTAATTTTAGTTAGTTTAACCGGAAATTAAATCAAATTTCTTATTTTAAATGGAACACCTGTACATTTTTACATTTTTGAATTCTACGTTAAATTCTGAATACAATGATATGCCACAAGTCAAGTTTTGCAGTAACAAATAATACAAAAAATTCAAATTAAAACAAAAGTTGGCTGTGGGTCTGTGAATTCATTTAATACACACCAAGTGAGCTAAGGTAATGTTTATCCATGAGAAGAAAGTTTAGCTCACGAGCCAGTAAGGGCGAGTGAGTTAATTTCTTCGAGTGAATAAACATTTTTAGCTCACGTGGTTTGTACAATATTTTATTCAATTTTGACGAAATAATAACAAAAACCATTATAATATTTAATTTTGACAAAATAAAAAACTGATCAGTTAGTAGGCTGAGCATGACAATCGTCGCTGATAGACGTCAAGTCATATATTTAAAAAGCTTTATTGTCTGTCATTTATGTCGTAAAAAATAATGTAAATCGTTTAATTTCTAGAGAAATTATAGTTACGCATTTTAATTGTTGCATAAATAAACAATTTCCACAAATTCAGAAGATGTCAGTTTCCAAGTTATATGATTTAATTGTTTTAAATAAAGTTACAGCCAACTTTTGCTGTTTTAATTTGGTTTTTTGGAATTATTATTGATGCAAAATATGACTTATGGCACAACAATGTATTCAGAATTTAATGTAGAATTTAAAAATCTAAAAACATACAGAGTGTTCCATTTAAAATAAGAAAGTTGATGCCAGTTGCGGTTAAACCTGAAGTGATATGTTTATTATTTATACATGAAAATAATGCCACATATGTTAAGTTTACGAACATAAATTTTCGATTACATACCTTTATAAATAAAGAAGT
Organism: Ophonus ardosiacus; assembly: GCA_943142095.1. Taxonomy (NCBI): domain Eukaryota; kingdom Metazoa; phylum Arthropoda; class Insecta; order Coleoptera; family Carabidae; genus Ophonus; species Ophonus ardosiacus. The sequence continues at coordinate 20,530,035 of OW964830.1, read as the reverse complement.
CAACAGGGATGCCCCGCTTTCTGCGGACATCCGTTATTGGGGTTATTGGGCTTCCAAATTATCAAGAGATGGCGCTGACGTCAAACGTCAAAATTCAGACAATGGTACATTTTTCGCTGGCTTCCATAAGAGTACAATTGGTGTGAGACTAATTTTCGTAGTTTTTAATTTAATTTGAAATGTAGTATAGTGCTTTCTTGTTAATTTCGGTAGAATTGAGTTTGATCTTTCTTGTAGTAACAATTTAGTGATAGTTTTAATAATATTTTAGTTAATAAGGTTAATTTTAGTAAGTAGTTGTAGGTTAAGAGTATTTTAGTCATATTTTAATTAACAGTATATTGTTTTTTTTTTAATAAAAAAATATTTGATTTCCTTTATTTAGATTATATTTCATTGCTGTAGTTGGACATATATATATATATATATTTCTATCTACATAGCCTTACTTTTATTTAATTGTTTTTGTTTACATGTACACTTCACTCAGTTCAGAAATCTGCCACCAGTGGCGCATTTTAATTTTGGAAGCCCAATAGGGACCAAATTCTGTAGCCAAAAAAACAAAAAATGTTGAAAACAAAATACCAGCCTACAATGTTTTAAATAAGAATTGCGCTCTTTCAATAATTTTTAATCAACAATTATCTCAGAAACAAATAATCCAAGGACAAAAGTTTATTAGAATATTTTTTCTAAAATGTATTTTACTGTAGCCACATATTTGTTCCGTGCATTTACAAATTATATACCAAAGATTGTAGTTATAATTTTTGTCTTACCTCATCACAGTTAAAAACAAGAACTTGTCTCCCTAAAAGTGACCCCAAAGCTTTTACAGATTCAGTTTTCCCAGTTCCAGCTGGACCATAAGGATTTCCACCCATTCCAAGATGCATACCCTGCGTAAGAGTTAAAAAACATTTGTCTGTTAAAGGAGTACGCACTAGTTTACTAGCATTTCCTAAATATTCGAAAGAGTAATTCATTTCTGCGTTTGCCATTCGTACTATAACAGCCTCATTTGCAAGATTGTTATAAAATCTTAATTGTTTCTGCCAATGCCAATCATTCAGGGACGTAACATTATAATCTATAAGTTCTTCTATTACGTTGATATGGTGAATTGTGTCCAACAATAAAGATTTTAATTTTAATTCTAAAACATTTTCATCTTTGTTTTCTGAACTCGGACCTGACATGTCTTCGTTTGTTATTTCAAATAAACTGTAATTTTTTAATTGATTCTGTAAAGATAAAAGTTTATTTAAATTACAAAAAAAAACACTGCTAAAGAAATTTATTAACCTTGTAAGTAGCTAAAAGAGGAGGTAAAGTGGCAGATTTTATGGATTGTTCACAACGAGAAGTGAACATAATACTGTCAGACAAACATAAAACTTGTGACGGAAACTGTAGAGGATCTGGACCAGATTGTTGTGAATCAATTAAACATTGTTTCAAAAGTTGACATAGAGTATTCTGCATTTCTTTTACTAGATTATTCAACCAATCCTACAATTTTTATCATTAATAACCACAAGTAAATGTGTATCATAATAACAGAGTAATACCTCTACGGGACAATCAATCCTTAATGGTTTCATAAGAGGCACAACTTCTCCTTGTAAGGAACACATTGCTATAATTTCCTTAGTCTCTGTATTCATTTTAACACTATATATTCCAGAAAATAGTTTTTTCAGGTGTGCCTGGATTACATTCTCCCTTGAAGATTGTCCCAAAATTTCCAATAAATCGTCGTCTCCAAGAAACAAAAATCGAGGGAATTTTAATCGTTTTTCCTGTAAATATTCATAAAAAAAAAAACAATTTGTTGATCTGTTAATACTTTCAAATCTTACGGCTAGAAAATTGTCCAAGCTGTTTTGACATCTTGAAAGTTGATCTTGAAGAGTGTCTAAAATAGTTCGAATGTTGGAATATCGTGCTAAGGAAGTGACTCGAGAATCTCGTTCGATGGAGTTGAGAATATGCCGAAAATCTCGATCTAAACGGTCGAATCTGGCGCGTTCTTGACGAAGAGTTCCACTCCCGAAAATGGGTTCCAGGTACACCCATCTACAAAAAATATATTATTATAGTAAAAACTGATTTATAATTTTTAACACACGTTGAAATACAAGTGGTGTCTTTGTTAATTTTTAATTTACACAAAGCAACACTTAAGCCATAAAAATACCCATTAAACAATATTTTTCAACTTCAACTGATATGGACGATGCGATCCGTAAAGAGTAAGACTTAGGTACCTATGTCAGACACACAGTTATTAGAAGAGGGTAGCATCTAATACAGAATAAGTATACATATAAAAGATGCGTATTATTATCAAATTCTTGCGAAAAATTGCCATCTATTCATAAAATAGAAAATAACGGATCAATTAAGTAAGTAGCAAGTAAGTAGTCATATTTCTCCATTTTTATGTGAAGTGCTGCCTCAGTGAGGTATGAGTTGCATAAGCGTATGATATAAGAACGGCGTACATATCGTAAATACTGTTTTGCATACGGACGAGGCAAAGTATTATTGTCTGTGTACGTTTGCAAACAAAGAGTATATCAATATATTATCCATCACTTTATCTATCATCCATTGATATTCTTTAATTTAATATACTTTTGGATACGAATTGTACATCGATGTATCGATAATCTACGTACGAGGTGTGGCTACAAAATAACAAGATTGATCTTAGAACATTGACAATTTATAAAATTACAAAACAAATATTGCCACCTTCAATGTACTCTCCTCCCCGAACCCTACACCGCCCGATGTGAATATTCCATTGTTGGAAGCAATGCCCGCAGGTCTTTTTTGTTAGGTTGTTTATAAGCTCTGCCGTTTTTTCTATAACTACATCACGGCCCCGAATTTGGTGCCGTTTAACGCAGAATTACAATTTGCGAACAAAGGCAAGTCACATGGCACTAGGTCAAGTCAGTACGGTTGATGTACCAACACGGTGATTTTGTATTTCGTCAAAAATGTCTTGCCGGACAGGGCGTTTTGTTCCGGTGCGTTGTCTTCATGGAGAATCCATGAGCCGTTTTCTCACATTTCTGCCCTTTTTCTTCCCACCCGTGCCTGAAGGGTTATCAAAACCTTTTTGTAATGCATTTGGTTAACGACATGCCCGTCAGGCACCCAATCCATGTGAGCAATCACTCGCATTTCGAAAAAAACAATGTCAGTGCACGGCCGAGACGCTAATCGTCTCCGATCTCTTTTCTTCCTTCTTTAAATCTTCTAAACTGCTCGAAAACTGGAGTACTAGATAGACCCTCATCACCATAAACATTCTTCAACAATTCGTATATTTCTCTAGCGGACTTTTTAAGTTTCACACAGAATTCATACTGACATTAACATAATTCCGGCGGAGTACGAGAAAGTAGTTAACTTCAATCAAAGGCTACTGCCGAATGGTTTGCCTAATGGAGTGGATGGAGAGAAGATGACAAATTAATATGACATAGCCTCCAATGTTGCCAAATTTACAAGAAGCCGGAAAAAATAAATTTCTTTATTTAATTGTCACACCTCGTATATTATCCATTTACCGATATTTAAATTTTACAAAAAAGTGATATTGAAAAATTACGATTTTTCCCAGCCCTAGCTATGTCCAAAATACGTAATATGTAAATTATTAAATGCAATAAAAATTATGCATTATCTTAATTCACTGTAAGTTAAGAACAAACATATGTAAAATACTACCCGATTTTTTCATTCATTCATTGCCATATCTCAGATTATTTGTGTATAAAATGCATTTCACGGTAATAAAATTATTAGTTTCCAAAATGCATGTAACAATAATTGCATGCATATTATTTTCATTTGCTGATGCTTTGGTAAGATCAAAAACTTTTTTATTATAATTAACTTTGATTCAATTAAGTAAAATAAAGTTTGTGGACAAATTTTGTGAAATTATATTACAATATTTCGGTGCTCGTTAACCAGAAACTTTAATTTAGGTACTTAATAATAAATTTTATTTTCGAAAAATGTACATTCTATTTTAGAAAAAGTAATATCAATTTCAGAAAAAGTAAATTCAGTTTCAGAAAAGGTAATAATATCATTTTTAGCCAGCAGTCAAAGACTCAGGAAATGGTAAATATTTACTCATTGCATGATATATTTTATTGTAAATATTTTTTATTACAGAAACATTAAAAATTTCGCCCAGAATAGCTGATGGTATACTAGAACCACCTAAAATTAATTATTATGAAGTAGCAATAGTGTCAGATGCAGAATCACTGCCTGTTGTATTATGTTCAGGAGTTCTTATTAAAAGTGAATGGATTTTAACATCAGCTTACTGCATTAAAAAGTATGAAGATCGTTTAAATTTAACTAGAAAATTTATTTACAAAATATATCACCACACTGAACAAATAAATATAAGGCCGGCCCGAAACTTTTGAGCGCCTCACGCGAAAATTTTAATTGCGCCCCTCATTTATTAAAATTTACATACCCATATCATACTGATGAAATTTATTTAAGAAACATTTTATTTAGATAACAAAGGTACAAAAAATAGCACAAACAAATATGGTAATATAATGTATATCACTTTTCCTTATTTTGCAATTCGGAAAATCTAATATAGCTCTTTAACAATTCATCCTAGGTAAAAATATAAGAATCATGTTCTATATAAAATTTTACACTCTTCTAAAATTTCGAAACTGGTTACGGATTACTGTTTTCAAGAAAAAGGCTAAAAACCAAAATATGTCGCCTTTTCCCAAGTTGGCGAGGGGAGCGAGAGGCAATTCATCACCGCATTTTTCTTTACAGGATTCCGTAAAAATAATTTTAGTTTCTTAATGTTGAGGGGGTATTTTCCAGTAGTAATTTTGATATACAATGTTTTCAACTGATATACAGGCCCATTCTGTAACTCAGTTGTTAATTTTTAACAACTGGTTACAAATTTTATCCAATATCTACTGATTTGACAATCAAAAATCCAATTTTTTGTTATATATTAACATACTTGATTGGTTAAATTTTTAACCAGTTGTTAAAAATTAACTACTGACTTATTACAGAATAAGCCCGGTACTCGCTAACATGTATAACCTTTCTTCTTTCATAGTAGAACCCCTGATCACATAACATAGTTATGTGATCAGGGGTAAATAGGATTTAATTAATATAAGTTTGCTGAAACTTATTTCACAGCTCAACTGTTACTGGAATTATAAGCATTTTGATTAAAGCAACTCAAAATTCGTCCTTTGGTCCCGGAAAGTTTACATATAACTACACAGTTGACAATAAACTTATGATTTCATTTTTAATTTATTCTCAAAAAAAGTCGCCCTAAAACCAATTTCGCCCCAGACGGTCGCCTGGCTTGCCTGTACCTTGGGCCGGCCCTGAATAAATATTTTAATTTATTCAACATTGTATTGTAATACATTTTCTCAAATTCTTGTAGGAAAACAATATGGCGGGTATTACTAGGAAATGTAATAGTAGATTTGTCAGGACAAACAGGAATATTAGTAGATGATGTAATACCTCATCCAAGTTTTAATTCTAATTATATGCTACATGATATTGCTCTTCTACACGTTAAAAGAGCTGCAAGTGTTACTTCTATCACTCTGGCTGAATTACCACCTTTTCCGACTACAGCTACAGAATATAATGGGCAATATGCCAGAATTATAGGATATGGTTATCAGGGTAGGATATTTATTTATAAAAATAAATCAGTATACATTGTTCAATGGGCCAAAAATATTATAAGGCGCGAGCAGAGACTTCATTTGAACGACCTTGACATGCTTAAAATCAGCTGTTTTGTGTGCGTTGTCGCTTTCCATTTTTATTTTGCTTTGACTATTATTTTTTTTAGTTTACAGATACCCAAAATATGCTCATTATAAAATATAACAAGAAATTTATTCATATTTCTATTAATAATATGTAAAATAATTGTTTGAAAGACTTTATTGCTTTACATATTATTACGATATTTTTCAAAATGAGAGTTCGCATTATATCAGAACACTTACATTTTTTACTCGTCCACATTCATATAAGTTTGTCTATTCTTTTTCATTGGTAACTTCATTTCTCTTAGCCTAGCCTCATCCATATAATATATCGGATGTCATTGCAAACGCATACCGACATATACACATTTCATTATCGTTTATACAGGGTGTTAAAAAATAAGTGTCTCAAATTATGAGGGCATATAGTACTGAGCAAAATGAGTAAAAAAAGTTTAATCAAGATGGGTCCGATCTTCAACTGTTTACGAGAAAGAGGCCATTTTGTATTAGAATCGAAGAAAAACAGACTAAGATAGTGGCCAAACAAAATTTTGTCTATGCCAGTAAATAACATATTATATAAAACATTTTTTTCACTTTCTAATAGTTACGAAGTTATTTGAAAACTAAATATTGGCCAAGGGTGCCACAACTTGTACAATTATTCGATTTTTTGTGAAAAACAACAACACATCTAAGATGACCTTTGAAAGGTAAACAAAATGTCTCATTTAATCAAAGTCGTAACTCTTACAGTTTTCGAGATAGCAGAGGTAAACACCGAAAAAACTCATTTTTCATTGCCTTTTATCTCGAAAACAGTTGAAGATCGGACCCATATTGATTAAACTTTTTTTTACTCATTTTGGTCAGTACTATATGCCCTCATAATTTGGGACATTTATTTTTTAACACCCTGTATAAAAAAAAATGCGGGTGTAAGATAATAGGATAGCTTATATAACAGGCGTTAATTTTATCTGCAATATCATATTTTAGGAAGCGAGGGAAGCATTACGAACTACTATTCATTACGATACAAAGATGTATGGATTGAAAATATATCACATTGCGTGCAATGTGGGGATTATATGAATTACTACAAACTTTGTACGGGTGGAAGAGCAATTTGCATGGTACGAATTTAAAATATTGCATTGATGTTCCCGTAATTTATTTTGTATTTCAGGGTGATCAAGGTGGCCCTCTAATAATTGGAAATTCGGTAATAGGGATCGCTAGTGCCGCATTAAAGGCTTACAATTGTGAAGTGCAAAATTCTGCTACTTATACAAGAGTGAATTATTATAGGCAATGGATTGACCAAACAATTCTCACCCATAAATGTTAGGCAACAATAAAAGCATTATGTAAATTGTAAATTATATTGTTGTACCATGCAAGTGTATTCTGCGTTCATAAGAAGATAATAAATAGTATGAATAAAATATTATGGAGCATTATAAAAATTAGCCTATTTTCAGTGACGTGGTATCCTATGGGCAAAATGGGCAACTGCATAGGGCCCCACCAGGAAGGCAGCCCCAAAATCAATGTTTTTTTAAATTCATTATAATAATTTGGGTCATGTATAGATGTGGAAACCTATTTTTGGATATATCCGTTGGTTTCCGAATATAAATAAATAAATATATCAATAATAAGAATATCGAAATTTACATATAACTCCCCTGTAATTGGAAATTGTTTCAAAGTGATTTGTGATCAGTTGGTATCAGATATTAATAGCCGAATTGAGATATACCAAAATATTTTGAATAATTTTGCTATTTTTAACAAATACATATCATCAAGAGTATAATAACGGTATTATGAATTTAATGAATACCTATTTAGATGATATCGATGTTAATATATTTAAGGAAGAATTAACACAGTTTATACAATTTTCAAAAACTGAATATTTAAATACTCCTTTATTGATGTACAAATCGATTCAAAGAGGATTAATTTCCACATTTCCCAATGTGGAAATAATTTTTAAAATATAGTTAGCGCTGATGCATTGGAAACAGAAGTGATCATTCAATGTCCCCAAAAGAATTAAAAATTATATTAGAAATTCAATTGGCCAAGAAACGTTATGTACTTTGGCAATTATATATTGAGGATAATATTTCAAACAGAGTTGATTACAATGAACTGATAAACATTTTTTTCTACTCCAATGCGTGAAGTGATTACTTCACCTATCAATTTTTATGTGTGAAGTTTGATTTTTTGCACACAGTGCGTGAAGTAACATTTCACGCACCGTTCATTATTTTAAATATTACAAACTGAATTGTATTTTAATAAAACAAAGCTGTTAAACACCCGTAACGTTGGTAACCATGGTTACACAAGTCGATAATAGAGGCTTTACGTTAAAAGAATGAAAATGTGAAGAAAATAGTATATTATACGCCAAGGTTGAGAAGATAATCATTAATGACCAGGCGCCTTGTATCCCTCGGGCTACGCCCTCGGGTTACAATATTGGCGTTGGGTCAATAATGATCTTCTCAACCGTGGTATATATACTTTTTTTAATTACGTTACTTGCTTATTAATATTCATAAAAACAAAGTAGGCTGCATTTGTTTTTATCTGACGTTTCGCTCATTTCGCTAGTTTGATAACCTCATTTATGGGCCTTAATTTATATGTGATTTAATTATTTAATAAAAACACTTTGTGCTAATACAGTCAGCAGCCATATTAGTTTATTATTATTTTTAAATAAATCTATTGAAATTTATTTACCTACAAATACAAAAAAATAGTGATTTATTCATTTCTACACATGTTTCACATTTTCACCATAACAGCACAGTGGCCAGGCGAGGCGGCAGCGTAGGTCAATTAAAAATTAAGCGGCATATTTAAATTATATACTTAACACCTTTCTTGAGTTTAATGAGTTAAATAATATTTCGATTTGAAGGCTTGAGATTGATTGAAAAGTGACATTTTGCATTATAGACCTAGGTTAATAATAAATTATTATTGACCTAGGTTACCATGGTTACAAGTTACAAGCAAGCGGTAGAGAAAAACAATTTCTCATGTCAAATAAAGGTAAATAATAGTGGGTTCCTAGGCTAGTAGTGAAAAAAATATATTTTATTGCAAGGTCGTAGAAAAAGTATAGTATGTAATACGTGTGTGAAGCCTATTTTACATTCGGGTGGTTTGCAATCTCCACCCTCATGTAAAAATTTCAGCTTCACACACTTGCCACATAATATACTATTTCATCTCAAAAATCACAAAAAAATAAAATAACCTTGTTTACTCGTCAGTGTAATCTGTTTTGTAATTATTCTTTAAACAGTCGTCGTAATTGCGATGTTCTTTTTAAATTATATATTTTAATATCTCGAACGGTTAAATAATATAGTTTATTATTTAGTGCAATAAATGTATATTATTCAATGAAGTGTATTGTTTTCGAATTTTTCTTGTCGATTATAATATCATTGTTCACAAATATCATTACATACCTAATTTTGTTTTGTTAATAAAATTTTATGTAAAATTGTTTAGTTTTTTTTTTTTTTTAGATGGAAGGTATTGAATACAAGTAGTTACTCGATAGAGGGAGGGGGGTGTTCGCCAGCCCCAAATTATGCCCGACGAAAAATGTCTGAATTCAACGCTGTACATGGGGCCCCAAAATTCAAATTTACCTGGTGCCCCATGAAGTTATAAGGCGCCACTGCATATTTTTAGGAAAAATATTTGCATAACATTTTTTGATTTACGTCAAATTAAACAAATACATAATCACACCATTTCCACGAAATAATAATTTAGTAAGTCTACAAAATGATAAAATAAATACTGTAATAATAAATCTCTTATATAAAGATTTATAATATTTGTTACACCAATTTATATAATTTTTTACACATATGTATAAAAGGTGAATTGTTATTATCTCGTTTAGCATTCTTTTAATTTATTCAAAATGAAATTATTTACGGGCATATTATTTGTCCTACTTCATTTTTCTCAGGTTTGTAAACATATAAAATAAAATTCTATGTTTAAAGAACACATTTCATTCTAGGCTACCTCAATAGAAAATCAACAAACTCCTGCAGTTGTTGCAATAATAAACAATAATAAGAATAATACTTGTGTAGGGACACTTATCAGTCCAGAATGGGTTCTTACTTCCGCAGCTTGTGCAATGAAGTATGTATTTCTTTCATTTACATCTTTTTTGTAAAAAACTATAAGATGATGCCTTTGTTTATTTAAGCGAAAAATGTTTAATTAAAATTAGGGTTTCTCAATTCAGAATACCAATGTGTATTATATGTATACACATATTTTAATTTTTAAACTAGTACTACATAATTACGTTGAAACTCAAATTAATCAAATCAGACACGAGTACTACTGCTTCTTATAGGGTATTATACAAACTGGCAGCAAATTATTAGATTTTTGGTAATCTTTATAAATCAGATTTACCAGCAAAATTATTAATTATTTAAGCCAAAAGATTAGTTTTTTAACATGGGTGCCCGCAGACATTTTCACAAAGTGGTCGAAATTTTGATAAATAGGCAAATTATAAAGAATTTTGTACAGAAAATTATTTTTTCTTTAAAATTTATTAAATACAAATGGGGTCCTATACCATAGTCATATTTTAACTATCTTAAATAAGAAGACGAAAATATACATAAATTATGAGTATTAGTGAAAAAATTTTCTTTAAATATTGACTAGATCACAAACTATATGCGATTGAAGCTGATTACTAATTGGGTATGACGCGTTAGGTACTAAGAATTTGATTGGTCGCCTGATTTTAAAAAGGAGATTCGCGCGTCTGCAACGGTCACCTTTGAGGCCTTTGAGTCACCTTTAAAAGAATATGAAATATCATGTTGTTCTATAACCTAACAAAACATTTAACAATTTTGTGTTTGATGAATTTGTTTAATTATAACATCTAGAAATATTAACAATAATAATATATTTATAATTAAATCAATTTGTAATATTAATTAAATTAATAATAATATTAATTAAATTAATATTGAAACTTCAAAACAGCCAACACTAGCGCCATCCGTCGTCATACTTTGTGTAATAATATTGTTAAACTGTTTAATTTATTAGGAAAAAATGCTTATTATTTACGGTATTTATACTTAATAATAATTTCTTCATGAATATAACGTGTAAATACTAGTTTGGATTGTTTTATGATTTATTTTACTTTGCATTACAGAACCCATATCTCAGTTGTTTTTTTTTTTCATACTAAAGATCGGTCTACTAATCAAAGTTGCCTATTTGACAAACAAATCTAGGATATAAGCTCGACAATCAGAGCCCGATCATCCCTTTTTGTAATCTTCGATAAACGTCCAGTTTTAACGTTTGTGTCAATATTTCCGGTACTTTTAAAATGCAAAATTATCGTTCTTTGAGGAAAACTGAAGTTTTTTTTTTGAATTTTTTGTACAGAAAGCCCAATTTTATGCCCAACAATAATAGAATTTCGTATATTAAAGGGTAAAAACTTACCGCGTACTTTTCACCTTCCGTCACCTTTAGGTAAGGAAGGTATTGTCTTTGGTTAAAAAATTCGTTGGTGAGTTTTTAATGAATAAGCACGTTTTAGGGTCCCTAGAATACGAATTTACTATTTTTAAGATGACGTCTGTATGTGTGTGTGTGTGTCCGTGTGTGTGTGTGTGTGTGTGTATGTGTGTCCGTGTGTGACAATTTTTTTTCCGACTATAAATCCAATACTACAATTTTAAAAATTATAATTCTTCCGTATTTTTCTTCTTTACATCTATATGAAGAGCTGATTAGATTATGGTTAAAATTGATCCACCGGAAGTACCCTAATTTGAAGTTTTTAATAGATTTTCTTTTAAAAAACGCAGTTAAATACTATTTTTTGACATTTTATGTTATAAATATTAAAGAAAATGTTCTTCTCTATACGGTTTGATCATACATTTTCCTTCATATTCAATAGATATACAGTTAAAGCATTATAAAGAGATTAACTGTTAAAAATCAGTCAGCTTTGCTATTTATCATGGAAACAGCTGATATATTCAAAAAATGCTAATTGACAGATGTGTCAAGTGCAAAACCCAATATGGAAAGTATAGGATCAGAATGCCGGGAGTATGAGGAAGGTGAAAGAGAAGATAGAAGGACTATATCGCAGAGGACTTGAGAGAGGTAGAACTGTGTGAAGAAGATGCGTTGGACAGGAATGAGTGGAAGAGAAGAGTAAGAAACAGTGACCCCTAATAAAATTGGAGATAGCTAAAAAAGAAAGTGTCAAGTGCAATTTACATAGTTTATGTTCATGTTATAATTTTATTGGATTTGTAGAATCTTTTTGTAAAAAATAGCATGTGTTCGTGTTACGATTTTACATGATATATAGAATCTTTTCCAAAGAACTTTTGGTATGGGATTTACACAAAATACATCGAATTGACGGAAGGTTTTGTGCTGGCCACAACAGATTTTTTTACAATAGTACTACGTTGACATGTCAACAATAAGTTTTAATTGGTTTTTGATGCAAACTTGATGACATATTTGAACAAAAAAAAAAAAAAATCTGTTGTGGCCAGCACAAAACCTTCCGTTAATTCGATGTATTTTGTGCAAATCCCATACCAAAAGTTTTTTGGAAAAGATTCTATATATCATGTAAAATCGGACACACATACACACTCACGAACACACATACGGACGTCATTTTAAAAAATAGTAAATTCGTATTCTAGGGACACTAAAAAGTGCTTATTCATTAAAAACTCACCAACAAATTATTTGACCAAAGACAATACCTTCCTTACGTAAAGGTGACGGAAGGTAATTTGATCGAAATATAAACATTTATTTTATAATTATTGTACGTGGAATACATATTAAATATTGGTAATTAATTGTTAAAACTCTAGCAGCCCGATTCACAAAAAAGTTTAAGCTAATCCTCATTTTTGGACTAGCGAATTCTACTCTAATTTTGACAGTTTATATCTTAAAATATAGTCTAATCTATTCCTAGTATCTACCTTTATTGATAATATCATGAAAATTAAATTTTAAATACCGGAATAGAATAGAATTCACTAATCCAAAAATGAGGATTAGCTTAAACTTTTTTGTGAATCGGGCTGTAGAGTATTTAATATACATACATATTTGTTTTTCTATAAATAATTTGTATTTGATACACTTTAATTCTAAAAATTAATTTTCTGCATGCGACATTATAATAATAAATTAATTGATTACCACTCCTCATTCTATCACTTCAGCTACTCGTATTTCATACTTGATAGTAATATCAACCATTATTATTAAAAAAAATAATACATTGAACTGAAAAAAGTAGAATTACTTATATTTTTGTTTAAAAAATGGATACTTCCATAAATGAAAGGGGGGTCCGTCGACCTGATCGAAACCCCCCCCCCCCCCCACCCCTCATCGAAGAAATAAAGTAACTCGATCTAACTGTATGATGTTATTTGAAAGCTTGTTTGTTTACATTTGTTGACTTAACAAGTTATTTTACTGCTCTTTTTTATAATGATACAGTAAACTTTTAAAATTTTAAGTGCATTTTTTTCGCTGAATCAGTTATGTATAGAGTAAAAAAAAATGAATACATATATAATACAATAATGAAAAATAAATATATTTTTTCTGGAATTTATCGAGAAATTTATAAAAAATCTTGAGACATAAGATATAAATTCCTCACTAATTTCTCGAAAAGAAACCCTAAATAAAATATCTTTCTGTTTTTTTAGAGGGTTCTATGAAGAAATACGTATCGTTTTCTTCAACACTTACTCTTTCAACTCGGCAGGCCAAATAGAAAACATTTACATTCACCCAGCATATTATTCTCAAAACAGATTTAATGACATCGCTTTAATAAGACTCGCTATAGCTGCTGATCTATCTATAAGAGTCTTAAGGATTCCGACATCTGAAACTGTCGCTGAAGCCCAAAGAGCTTCAACTATAAGCTGGAGAACCCGGTTGACAAATGAGAATGATTTGGACAAAAATGTGACAGATTATGAAATCCAAGGAGCTATGATCTCTAGAAACGTAGTTATATTAGACAACAATTTATGTGAACGATATCCGGTTTATTTAAATCCAGAAAGATTGTGTGCTTATCCTAATATTGCTTGCGAGGTAAGATGAAATTAAGTTATTTCTCAATACGATTGATAAAATAATATTAATAATAAAAGCATTTATGCCTTTCATATATTTCTTTAAAATTCAGCTTCTAACTTTCTGCTATGTATCTTTTCGTTTAACGTTTTGGGTGTATAACGGGGTGATTTTGATCCCAGCTTCCATTAGTATTTAAATAACTTTTTAAAAATAAATTCTATATTCCTTTTCCATCTAATTTTATGCCTATAACAAATCTTTATTATAACAAAATTTGAATCATTTTTTAATAATATTTAGAACAAAAATATAACGATTTGGGGTTAATCTGACTCCAAGTGCAATTCTTGTAACGATATTTTACAGCTGTATGCTAGCGGATGAGTTACCATAGCACCCAGTTGAATATTCCCTTACAAAGAGACCAACTTCTTCCTTTTACATAGACCAGTATTATGTACCCCGTTTGTAATACGGGCCAGAAGCTAGTCAAGACATTGTTGAAAATGCTATTATTTCCACATAGGAGTTATAGCAATTATTATTAAATGCTCAAATATTCAGTAATCCCTCAAAATGACCAACAGTTGTAAATGCCTGTTTTAAAAATATATTTATCGTTAATTATAAATCATTATATTTCGAAGGGCGACGAAGGAGCACCTTTAATCCTTCAAGGAAACCAGGTGATAGGACTGGTGTCCGTTAGTGCTGTACAAGCTGCTGTTTGTGAAGAAAATCTACCAGGTTCTTGCGGTTGCAATAATCTATTTCCAGTCACTACATACACATCTACTGCACCATATAGAGACTGGATTAAACAAACTACTGGTTTAAACATATTGTAAATGTATTTTACAACCAATAAAAACTGTATTTTCATTTTGTGATTTTATTTAACGAACTATGCATATACATATATTTTGAAAATACAACAACTGAAAATAATCATTTTAGGGACATTTAGTAAAAAAACTAACAATTTACGAGAAAATTCTTATTTTGCTGGACTTATCCATTGTTAGATTAATGAGTCCATAAAATGCAAAGATTTTTAACCTTTTCTGTTTTCAATAATTTTTTTTTACAAAAGCCAAACTTAAAACCGTTCATTGTATAACTTTGGCAATTGGAAATAGTTTAAAACATTTATTATAAAAAGAGGTTACAATAGATAATCGATCTTCTTTATTTATATAAAGAAACATTTATAGTAAACGTTGACAATGAATATAAATTTTATTAGGTAACGTACGAGTACAATCGTTAATAGTCCAGTCATTTGGTAGAAAAATAAGGGTTTATTCCACAAAAGGTCGGGTATTTTTGATTTTTGGATATATTGTATATTTAGGGGTCCTAATAAAAAATGCAAGTTTTCCCCCTCGGGGGCCTTCGGGAAGCACCGCCAACTTGAGAAAAAAGGCGCAAAAAAGCGGTTTTTTCTAAATATCTCTTCACTGCTTTGCATTAGGCAAAAATAGTTATTATCTAATTTATTGACTATAAAATTCTCTACTACTTTTATCTAAAACATTTTTTTCTATAATTAATAGATAGCGAGCTACAGTGCTTCAAACAGAGCAAATTTTTTGAAAATTACATGAATGCTTCATTTAAATCATATTTTATTATATTTTTTTTCGTTTTTTTACAAATTACTTTTTGACAATCATAAATTATTATTATTTTAACTAATATATATAAATATTAATTATTGTTTATAGTTTTTTTTTTCATTCTAAAGATTTTTTATAGTCCAGCAAATTTATGATTTTACCTTAAAGTAATTACAACAAAAGCTTTTTAACGGAATCCAGTCCCAGAAAAGTGCGCTGAAAAACATATCAATATTTTCCCGAAATCGGAGCATGGGAACCTCCTGCCAGTTTGGACAAATGGCGGCATATTCAATTATGAAAATATTTAAATTATTCAAAAAAAAACAAACAATATTACGTACTTGATACTTAGTCTAATAGGTTTCACTATTTACAACAATTTACATTCGACGTGGCATCGAAAGAAGTAAGTTATCGATAACTGTTTTATAAAAATTGTTAACGTTTTCCTGCAATTTTTTAGTTTTTCGTCCACCACTATGATGTTGTTAAAGATACAATGATGCGGTTTTAAAATTTGAATTTAGCATAAAATTCTCTTTCGTATCGTGTATTATACTATTTTTGCCGATGAACGATTGGCGAGTTACTGCCAACTAAAACTCATATGAAATCCCTCTAAAATTTTAAACATCTGAAAATCGGCTCTTTTTTCATTTTCTCATTCAAAATTTCAACAGGCTTACAGATAACCAATATTAAGTATTTAATAGGTGTCAAAGTGGTTGATGAAAAATTGAGAAAAGAGCCGATTTTCAGATGTTTAAAATTTTAGAGGAATTTCATGTGAGTTTTAGTTGTTAATAACTCGCCAATTGTTCATCGGCAATAATCGCGTAATACATGATATTAAAAAAATTTCATGCTGAATTCAAATTTTAAAACTGCATCATCGTATCTTTAACAAGATCAGAGTGGTGGATGAAAAACTAAAAAATTGAAGGAAAACGTTAACAATTTTTATAAAACAGTTATCGATAACTTACTTCTTTCGATGCCACGTCGAATGTAAACTGTTGTAAATAGTGAAACCTATTAGACTAAGTATCAAGTACGTAATATTGTTTGTTATATATTTTCATAATTGTTTTAAGCAAATGGCCATAAACCTGAATATGTCATCATTTGTCCAAATTGGCGGGAGGTTCCCATGCTCCGATTTCGGGAAAATATTGATATGTTATTCAGCGCACTTTCTGGGACTGGATTCCGTTAAAAAGCTTTTGTTGTAATTACTTTAAGGTAAAATCATAAATTTGCTGGACTATAAAAAATCTTTAGAATGAAAAAAAAACTATAAACAATAATTAATATTTATATATATTAGTTAAAATAATAATAATTTATGATTGTCAAAAAGTAATTTGTAAAAAAACGAAAAAAAATATAATAAAATATGATTTAAATGAAGTATTCATGTAATTTTCAAAAAATTTGCTCTGTTTGAAGCACTGTAGCTCGCTATCTATTAATTATAGAAAAAAATGTTTTAGATAAAAGTAGTAGAGAATTTTATAGTCAATAAATTAGATAATAACTATTTTTGCCTAATGCAAAGCAGTGAAGAGATATTTAGAAAAAACCGCTTTTTTGCGCCTGTTTTCTCAAGTTGGCGGTGCTTCCCGAATCAATTAGCCAGCCATATTGTTTAATATCGGGTAATTTTAATATTGGCTGTAAAGAATTTTTCCAAATTTTCGTAAAAATTCCTCGGTTGCAAAAGCAGTATTACACACCACTATTAACGAAACGGATACAGAGAGTTCCGATAAAAATTAATGTTATATTTTCCAAATATTCATTGATAGTCTGTATTTTATTTTTTAAATGAAAGTTTAATTATATTGTTTGGTTTATTATCCCTTCCTAGTTTAAGTTATAATAGTATTACTTAGCGATAAAAGTAAGGTACGTAAAATATTAATAAAATATCGATTAATGACAAAAGCAAATTATTTTTTAATATGTATTGGTGTGTCTAATCTTCATGTAAATAAATTACTATTATTTATGATTACTTTTACTAAAAATTTGTTGCCAAAAAGTGGTAATAAATGTGTGTACATATATCGTATATTTTTTAAATCTTAATTGATACAATACATATGTACTACAATTATTAAAATAAACCACAAATGAATGATGGGTAGAAAGAGATAGGTCAATAGGGATACAGAGAGGGAGATATAACTAGAGAAGTGGGGATCGCTCAACGCCGAACGCTGATGGAATGCATGAAAACGTGTTATTTTATAATTTATTAAATACTTCGAATATCATAGATCCAAAAATTATAAAAAATGTACCACCGCATCCCTAAAAGATGAAAGAAAATTTTATAAAGAATACAATTTTTTGATTTACGCCTTACTTTTTGAGATAATCTGGTGTAAACATAAAAATTGGTTAATTTTGCTTGATTTTTCCGTCATTCTTTTAGAGTAAATTCGATTTAAAGTTTCTTAAACAAGTAAACCACAATGTATTTCGTATATTTCAAAAAATAATTAAAAATAGACCGGCCACGAAAGTTGACATTTTTTTAATATGATTGTAAGATTCACTTTTCGGCTGCGTGCCGATGGTTTGAAATGCAGGCAGAAAGCACTTGACTTTCCAAAGTATAAACACATTCCTAGAAAAATAAACAGCGCTCGACGCTCCAACCCTTAGAGTTAGAGGCTGGGTGACTGGGTCAGTTGTGTTGTGATCAGTGTACTATGCAGATGTGTGAGTGTCAATAAGACGAGCAGTTTGCTGTAATAAAAGGTGAGTGTTTAAACTCACGGTCATTCTAATCATTGAACAGGTATGGCGATCGAGTGTAAATCAACAAATGCTTGATTGATATGCTTATACACTGTTTGTGTATTTTATATGCATGGTATATGTGAAGTATACATTTGTATTATTTGTTTGTGGCCACAACGTGTAGTTATGTCCTAATATCCGAAGGGTTGTCTGGGACAACCCTGGGTCCATAGAGCCTCGTGCTCTGAAGGTGGCTAGGGTACATAGTGGAGAAACACCAAGTGGGTCAGGGACCCACAGGCCTCTGGGAGGTCGAACTCTGGGAGTTCAACATGTCTGGGACATGTGTTGGTGGCTATGGTACCGCTAGTGACACTAAATGAGAGGCTGAGATCCACGAGAACGTCTGGGACGTTAAGGATAAACCTGGGGTTTATTATAGGTCTGGGACCTATGTGTGATCGTAAGCTAAACTCTCATGATGGGTCTGGGACCCATGGCCTCTTGGAGGTCGAGCTCTGGGAGCTCATCATGTCTGGGACATGCGTGGCGACGGTATCGCTAGTGGCTTAAAGTGACAATTCACAAGAGCCGTATTCCAGCAGATTGTCCCTGCACTAGGTGCATACTTTTGCGGATAGAGGTACCGGAACCCACAAGGTGCTAGGCCGTATTTAATATGCGGGGCGCCTGCCCAAGTCTGGGACTTGGGAGTAACCTTATTCCTGCCCCCCCTCCTTTCTATCTCATTAGATGATAAGGCATGCCTGCATTAATTGTTGTGATTAGAATGACAACGTATATTTATAACACCTAGGGAAACGCGCCCTAGAGGAGCTGTCCGATGATGACGAGCTCGTGTGCGTGTGAAGAAGAGGACGCCGATAACAGGTCAAAGGGAATGTGAAATGTATATTATATTAATGCATGTATTATCGCCCATATATTCCTGACAATACATAGTTCTATAGTAATTAGCCCAACTCTACATGCACTGAGCTTTCATAGTTCTTACTATCAAGGAAAGAAAAGATTATAGTATAATACAGTACGTTTATATCATATCTCTGTCCTATATTCAAGTTACGTACTAATTGAGAAAAATTAATTAATTAAAAGCCTACCTACATACATACTTTTTTTATATCTTTTATGATTAAATTCAGAATTTCCTTCTCTTTACAGTTATGTGTATAACTCAAATTTTGATTCTAGTGCCCTTTTGCCAGGCTTATAGTTTAACAAATTCGAAATTTTAGTTTGTCAGGTCATTAACTTTCATGTGTGAAAATTCCGGCTTGTAACACCGATTCCCCCACAAAACCCATTTTTTGACGCTTTTCGTAGCGCTGAGCACTCTACTATATCTAAAAATCAAAAATACCCGACCTTTTATGGAATAATCACTTGTTTTGCTACCTAATGACTGGACTAAATACTTTTAAAGTAGACATGCGTTTCTTTGTTCATAGCCTACTCCAAGTTAAGATTTTTTAATACACTGTATAACTGTTATAACGAGATAAGTAACTTCATCGCTGATCAGCAATAAACGAAAATATTGAAATACAATATTACTGACAATACAAGACAAAGTGGAGATAGTGTTATTAATAGGGGATAATAGCAGAAGTTTTTAAAAAGCGACAGAAGAATCCTGGGCAAAGTCATTAACATAACATTATGAAAACAATTAGTGTCATAGCCCTCTCACATATTAAATAACATCTATTAACGATTAAAATCGAGCGAAAGAAAGTAATTATTTTTAACAAATGAATAACGCCAATACTAATAACTCAAATTTTGATTCTAGTGCCCTTTTGCCAGGCTTATAGTTTAACAAATTCGAAATTTTAGTTTGTTAGGTCATTAACTTTCATGTGTGAAAATTTCAGCTTGTAACACCGATTCCCCCACAAAAGTGAAAATTATTGTTCTCTAGCACTCTACTAATATATTATATTGTTGGGAAATAAAATTAAGAAGGCCGGAAATGGTTATACAACATCTTATCAATTAAGAGTCTGGTTGTGACCTAACGACTAGTTAAAAGAGCAGACGTGTTACCGCATAGAGGACAGTGTTTATCGAGCAGTGAACGGGTTACCGTCAGCATCGGTGTATCAGGGTTGCTCTTGTTAGAGTAGACTTATGTTATTGATCAGTGTTCTTATGTTTTTAGATCTGATTCAAGCTATTTCTAACATCAGAAGTGGGATTGGATAGTCCGATCTGCTTTTTCATTCTGACACTTAGATATTTTTCGCGGTAGCTTTGTGTATAGAAAAAAAAAATGCTTCACTTATGTGTATCGTGAGCAGACCTCACGTGTGAGCAGACCTCACTTACAGTGGGCAGCAAAAGTATTCGTACACCATTGCAATTTATAATGAAACCTTAATATACTATTTAGTGTGTAACATATTGCCTTGCTTATTTTTTCATAAAATGAATATTAGTTTGCATTATTATTTTTGTAAGTTACAAAGCACTGCACCTTTTTATTTGATTAAAATATTTAATTTTATCAAAAAACGTTAAAAGAATGAATAGCAAAAGTATTCGTACACGTTGTTATAGCATGTACAATTAAATTATTTTATACCAAATCTTTTATTTTATTTTGTATTTAACGTTCAATACGTTTATATTAAATATGGGTCGTAAATCTAAACATCTAAAGAGACTACTCGTATTGAAGAGCGACAAATTATTGTTCGTCTTCATAATGAAGGAAAATCGTGTCGTAAAATCGGAAAAATTGTAAACAGAAGTGTGTCAACAGTTCAATATATTATTAAAAAATATAAAATCGAAAAAATACTTAATAATTCAGTGATAAGCGGTCGCCCAAAGAATTTATCTGTACGGGAAGACAGATTCATAGTAAATGAGGTGAAGAAAAATCCTAAAATTAATGCAGTAGAACTGAAAAATTAAATGAATACATTATTTAATAAAAACGTGAGTAGTGATACGATACGAAGATCAATTAAAGATACTGGGTACGCTGCGCGGGTTGCAAGAAAGAAGCCCTTTATCAACGAGATCAACAGAAAAAAACGACTTGAATTTACTAAGCGGTACGTGAATGAGCCACAAAAATCCTGGAATCGCACAATTTTATCTGATGAAAGTAAATTTAATATATTTGGTTCTGATGGACGACAAATTGTGTGAAGAAAGACTGGCAAAGCTCTAAAAAACAAAACATGCGAGGTACCGTGAAACATGGCGAAGGCTCAGCCATGGTATGGGGTTGTATGTCGGCGAATGGGGTTGAGAATTTAGATATCATTCCAGGGATTATGGACATAACAGTGTATTTAAATATTTTAAAAGAAAATATTAACCAATCTGCTGAAAAATTAGGAATTAGACAAAATTATATTTTCTACCAAGATAATGACACAAAACATACGGTAAGAACAATACAAGAATGGTTATTTTATAACACTCCTAAAGTATTAAAAACGCTCCCTCAATCGCCTGACATCAACCCTATAGAAAATTTATGGCACAAATTAGAAAACAGGACCAGGAAACATCAAATAAGGAATAAAGTTCAACTCGAAAAGATATTAAAAGAAAAATGGGCAAAAATTACTGAAAATTCAACAGAAAATTTAGTGGAAACAATATCTCGTAGGTTAAGGGCTGTAATAGGAGCTAAAGGTTACGTAACCAAATATTAAATTAATTTATATTAATATTATTAAATTATTTAAAAAACTGTACGAATACTTTTGCTTTTGTAATTTATAATAGTTTCATTTTTATGTAGAATAAAATAATAATTTAAAACAATTATTTGTTGTATATAAAATAAAGTTGATAATGTTTTATAGAATAATGTGAAAAATCACGATGAAAATATAATAGTATGACTTTATTAATGCATTTTTCTTTATTTTTTGACGTGTACGAATACTTTTGCTGCCCACTGTATGTGTATCGTGAGCAGACCTCACTTATGTGTATCGTGAGCAGACCTGACGTGTGAGCAGACCTCACTTATGTGTATCGTGGGCAGACCTCACGTATGTTTACTGTGAGCAGAGCTCACACGCTAACTTATTGGTTGGGATACGCCTGCGATCCGCAATATTGTATGTGGGTTTGTGTTCTGTTAGTGAATTTATAAAGGCATTGGCCAGTAACAGGATTCCGTCTGTGTCCCACCCCGGAGAGTGGTGACGTAATTACAGGAGTTGGTTAGGTTAGGTTACAGGAGTTGGTTAAGTAGAACCGTTAGTAATGAGTATCGAATTTATGGTAAGCGGTCAATACTGGTAAGAGATTTTTATTACAAAGCGCGATATATCGTTGTGAGCGATGCTGTTTGCAATTGGGTTCCTGTTTGTAATAAAGGACAATTCGGTCAGTTGCATGTTGAGAAACGAGAGACGAAGTAGAGTTTAGTTATTTGTGAAATAACAAACGAACTAATACAAATTTCTTAAAACGTCTAGAAAGATAGTTAAAAGTGGGAACATGTCACGAAACTCAGCTAAAGGTTAAAATAGTTCATGACACCCAGAAGTGAAGGATTGTGACAGAAAAGATAAGGAAAGCAATTATTCTGAATTCCGATGGTTTAAATTTTTATTGTGAGTACACAATTGAAGAGATTTATATGGAAACTGCAGATAAAGTTGAGCACAAACCAATTAGCTCGCTATATGAGCAACAAAACTAGAGCACATGCGCTTATCTATAAAGTTGGTGATGAAGTATGGGCAAGGATATCAAGTCGTGCTGGCGATGAGTCAAGTAACGACAGGTATAGGTAAAGGATGAAAAGTTCTTGGACAGATGCAGAGTACCATATGAGATGAGGAGAAGTGTTCAGCGAAGAGCAGTTTAAAGCAATTACGGTTGAACGATTTTTGTAGTAAAAAGGTAGACCAGTGAACAGTAAGGTTCAGCTAGGCAAACGGTATATTGAGTGACAGTATGGTCCAGTTCAACAAGTGGTTCATGAAACCGAACATCTTAAATGATGCTGTTACTATCTAATATGCGAGAGTTTGTATAACAGTGTGTTAGTTGATATAAGGGAACCAGATTCCCTATACCAGTAATTCTTAGGTTATCAGACCAGAGTACTAGCTGGCTGGTAAAGGGGTGGCTGTAAGGGGAGGTTGGAGGCCACTTGGGGGTGTTTACCCCAGTACTCTGTTTCTCAAAGAGCTCCAGTCCAAAGAGGAGCAATTCCCAATTTTCGCGAGATCTGTTTTGATGATTTTCTTAATGTATAAGTTCCAAGTGAGCTTTTCAGTGTTTATGTTTTAGGTACAATCATTGAAGTTTTAAGGATAATGTGATTGAAGTGGGAGTTTTGAACAGAAAAGTTTCTACTACCAGTGAAGTAGAGCTAAGGGCTTTATAAGAGTTGAACCTGTTCCAGGAATTAAACGATGGGTGCGGTGCGTACCAAATGTGAGATCGATGCATTCGATCAGTTATGTACGATGGTGTTATTTGGAAAAAATATTGATGACAGCAGCGGGAGAGCTGTAATTAAGCACGAAGTCTGAACCAGTCTGTCTCGAAATAATAAGTCAGAATGGACGAGCGTTAAGATTGTTCAATGAGATGAACTAAGTGTTTGACTTGCAACTTTTTCAGAAACAGTTGGGCAAGTAGATGATATTCCAAATGAAACAGAACTTTAAGAATCCCGAGAGCAGGATACCGATCAGCGTGGTCGTAGCTATAAATTTGACGTTTGGTTTTGATGGGGCTGTGACCGATCAGTTTCTTCGTAGCCGTTTTGGGGCGACCATGCCAGTTTTGTCAAATTGTGAATTTGTTGAATGTTTTAGTTATGACAATCTAGATCATCCGCAGAGGAGTTGTATAGAGCAGCTGGTGCCCGGTGGGGAGGCTGCCACGGTTGCGAAGCTGAGTGTTTTACCTGGAAAACAATTAAGCAACAGAAATCTGTCAGCTATTGGAAGCAGAGAAGTCTGACAAGACGAGACTTGTTTTTCACATGTTTGTTTTAATGTTTGGCACGCCTAAGTGCAGCGTAATGGACGCTGGAACAAATTGCTTTAAGTTTAATCATGCCGGAGTGTTTCGATACATTTGGTATTACGTATTATTTACATAACACTTGAATCCACGTTCTAATTTTTAGCTAGAGCGGTTCGTGCATACAATAATGAACCATCTGTAGGTTGAGACCACAATACGGTCAGGCACGGCGAGTGAATTGTTGAAAATCTACAGGGGGAACTAAAACTTTGAAGAGCCGACAAAACATTTGCAACAATAGTGGCTAAGGAGCAATTGAGGCATTGGTCTGGAGAGTGGGCATTTTCGTTAAATTTTCCAGAATTATTAGCTGTAGTGGAAGATGACATGCTACTGTGATGCCTCTGTCATGGTGTTCCGGTATGCTACTGTGATGCCTCTGCCGAAGGTGACATGTTAACTAGGTACCTCTGTCATGTGTTTCCCAGTAAACGATGTGCATCGTGGCCTAAGACGACGTGCTAAGTTTTCAGATATGCATTCGGAACTCTGATCTAGCACCTCAATGTTAGCAATAATAAAAGTAATAATTTGCTTTGTGGCATCGGGAGATTTAGTCCATGTATCCACCTTGATGATCAAGGGCGCTCATCCGTCAGGAAAGGCCGTGTTGGGAAATAAAGTTAAGAAGGCCGGAAATGGTTATATAACATCTTATGGTGATTAATATTGTTATGATCAAATAGTAATTACTAGCATTCTAACTAATTAGAGTCTGGTTGTGACGTAACGACTAGTTAAAAGAGCAGATGTGTTACCGCATAGGGGACAGTGTTTATCGAGCAGTGAACGGGTTACCGTCAGCATCGGTGTATCAGGGTTGCTCTTGTTAGAGTAGACATATGTTATTGATCAGTGTTCATATGTTTTTAGATCTGATTCAAGCTATTTCTAACAATATATTTAGAAGGCGGTACTAATAAAAAATGCAAGTTTTTCACCTCGGGGGCCTTCGGGAAGCACCGCCAACTTGGGAAAAAAAGGCGCAAAAAACGGTTTATTGTAATATTGTTTGTTTTTTAAGTAATTTCAATATCTTTCATAACTGTTTTGAGCAAATGGTCAAAAAACATAAATATACCAGCATTTTTCCCAATTGGCGGGAGGTTCCCGTGCTCCGATTTCCGGAAATTTTGGGCAAAGATTCCGTTTAAAAGCTTTTCTTGTAATTACTTTGAGGTAAAATCATAAATTTCCCTAATAATTAATATGTATGTATAGTAGTTAAATAACAATAATATTTGGATGTAACTTGTGTGTTTTATGTACTTTTTGAATAGACCTTCTCGATATTTGTGTCAAAAGACTTAGTTGGCGAGTTGATAAGGTCGGATCTATTGATATTTGTTCCAAAATACCTATTTCGTTTGCTTCATTTACAACTAGTCTATCACGTTGTCTTCTTCTGTTTGCCACAGATCCAGCTTTACGAAATTTTGTCACAATTTCCAAAATATACTGAATAGTAAAACACATTATAAACTTGTAAATTATTGGTATAGTAGTCGGTCTTACTTGTGCGACGCATTTCTATGAGGATGTCTCTCATTGAATAATCTAGCTGTTTGTCTTGCACACTGATTTTGGGATGTAAAAATGAAAATAATTTCTACTTTTTCGTCTTTTGTATAAACCATGATCAAAGAAATAATAATAATAACAATCTAACAACTGATAACTGTCATACACAATCTTAAAACTAATTATTAGGTGGAAATAGTTTTAGAAGAGTACGTGATTTCTTTTCCATAAAGTATGAAAATATCTCCAATTCCAAGTATAACAACAATTTCTAAACTTGTTAAAAAATTTGAGAACACAGCTAATGTAGCTGTGAACGCAAGTAATGAAGGATATAATAATAATAAATAATAAATAATAAATAAATAATAAATAATAAATAATAAATAATAAATAATAAATAATAAATAATAAATAATAAATAATAAATAATAAATAATAAATAATAAATAATAAATAATAAATAATAAATAATAAATAATAAATAATAAATAATAAATAATAAATAATAAATAATAAATAATAAATAATAAATAATAAATAATAAATAATAAATAATAAATAATAAATAATAAATAATAAATAATAAATAATAAATAATAAATAATAAATAATAAATAATAAATAATAAATAATAAATAATAAATAATAAATAATAAATAATAAATAATAAATAATAAATAATAAATAATAAATAATAAATAATAAATAATAAATAATAAATAATAAATAATAAATAATAAATAATAAATAATAAATAATAAATAATAAATAATAAATAATAAATAATAAATAATAAATAATAAATAATAAATAATAAATAATAAATAATAAATAATAAATAATAAATAATAAATAATAAATAATAAATAATAAATAATAAATAATAAATAATAAATAATAATAATAATTAATAATAATGATAATAATAATAATAATAATAATAATAATAATAATAATAATAATAATAATAGAAGACGTCATAACGAAGTGAATGAAGAAATGGTATTTGCCATGATAAATCAAAATTCTACGTATAGTATAAGACATATTGCTTCTGAGTGTGGTTTGCACCATTCAACAGTCCTGAACATTTTAAAAAAGCATGGATATAAATATATTTTGCGAAATTATGCAGCAAAAGGCAAATCGTGACCGACATTTTATTTCATCCATTTGTTTCACGGACGAATGCACATTCACGTTGAACAATGAACCAAATGTTCAAAGTACTCGAGCATGGGCCAAAGAAAATCCCCGATTGCATGTGTGCACAAATAGCCAATATCATGAAAAAAATTAATATTTGGGCTGGGATTTTCAACAACCGAATAATACGGTCGTTCGAAATTACGGGAAATTTAAATTCAGACAGTTATTTGGAACTTCTACAAAATAATGTTGGTCCTGCATTGGAAGATGTTGCTCAACTAGATCAGGATATTTGGTTCCAGCAGGATGGCTGCCCGGCTCATTTTGGATTGAATGTTAGAGAATATATAGATTTCATCTTTCCTAAACAATGGATTGGGCGAGGTGGTGAAATAAATTGGCCCGCAAGATCTCCTGATCTTGCTCCTTGCGATTTCTTTTTGTGGGGACATTTGAAAAGTAAAATTTATCGCAAAAGATATAGTAATTTAGATTTATTAAGAGAATCTATATTCGAAGAGTGTAGAAAAATTACTGAAAAACAATTATCTAATGTTAGAGCTTCTTTTTACAACAGACTTGGTTATTGTCTTGCCGAGAATGGTGGCTTATTTGAATATTTATTGTAATTTGTTAATTATTTTTTTGTTTATTTTGTTACAAATAATTATGTTACAATTATTTCTTCATTCTCTTTGTTAGGATGTTTTCTATTACTATTACTGATTTCATTAATTTCTTTGACCTTACATTAGTTGAAATCTCAAATTTTTAACAATTTTTGAAACTTCATACATTTGGAATGGATTACGTAAAAAAATTCGTACCAAAATTAAAAATTGTTTGTTTTTATTTAATTTGTAAGTTAGATTGACGCATGTTTGACGTTTAGATATAAATAATTTTTGACAACCAGAAAAAATTCCATGGCTACTGCTACTAATTAGAAGAAATTTCTTTTTAAAATTGTGAAGAAACCAACAACATTTTGGAAAATGTAAAATAAGTTTTATATGCAACTTTTAATTCTGAACATCTTTGTACTCTTCAGTTTTTGCCGTAAAATGAACAGGAGAGCAGGAAATTGCAAAAAAGTAAAATCCCATGTTAAATCCCTATGTTCACCCTTAACCGCCCCCAGCCTGTATATACAGGGTGTCTCTTAAATAGGGGGACATGGCTTAACCACAGATTCCTGAGGCTAAAATAAGACGATTTAACCAAACTTGCTTCTACCGGAAAGTGTACCGTTTAGCCAGAAATCTGTTTCAAAGTTCTTCGAAAAAAAAATTAATTTGCTCATAATAATCGGACGCTTTATTCGATTTGGATGAAATTTGATATGACAGTTTATATGGTTATAGGTCATCTTTTAAGGTGATACTTGTTATTATTAGTGAACCACTAGTGTATGAAACTTAGGTCTCCCAACATTAATTAGACCGTAACTTTTTAATGGCAATGCCGAAAACGTGAAATTATTTTTCTTCAGAAAGATACATTCAATAGTAAACTTTTCTCTCTCTGTGTAATTTGTGATATCTGTTACGGTTCACACAGAAAAAAATAAAATCTAAGTGTCTGCACTGCTAAATTTTTAAAATAAATTTAATCTAGCAGTCTATCCAAATGTCAAACAAGTAATTTTTAATGACAGTAACAATTGTTTTACGGGTTGTCAAAAATTTTCTTCGCAATATTCTAAAATTAGTAACATCCGTGTGTTCGGCCTAATAGTATTTTACTACCATTATTATAAATAAGACGATTACATATCTTAGCTTACTCCTAAACAAGTTGTAAAGATTGACAACTCGTTACTGTCATTACAAATTACTTGTTTGACATTTGGATAGACTGCTAGATTAAATTTATTTTAAAAAATTCACGGTGCAGTCACTCAGGTTTTATTTTTTTCTGTGTGAACCGTAACAGATATCACAAATTACACAGAGAGAGAAAAGTTTACTATTGAATGTATCTTTCTGAAGAAAAATAATTTCACGTTTTCGGCATTGCCATTAAAAAGTTACGGTCTAATTAATGTTGGGAGACCTAAGTTTTATACACTAGTGGTTTACTAATAATAACAAGTATCATCTTAAAAGATGACTTATAACCATATAAAATGTCATACCAAATTTCATCCAAATCGAATAAAGCGTTCGAATATTATAAGCAAAATTAATTTTTATTCGAAGAACTTTGAAGCAGAATTCTGGCTAAATGGTACACTTTCCGGTAGAAGCAAGTTTGGCTAAATCGTCTTATTTTAGCCTCAGGAATCTGTAGTTAAGCCATGTCCCCCTATTTAAGAGACACCCTGTATATATTAAGAAAATGTTTGTTTCAAACTTGCGCCCCATATCCATTAATCAATTGTAATCAGATATGAATATTTTGAAATACAATAAAGAATTATTATTGTGACATATATTTATTTGCCTTTATTATTTTCTCTTTAAATAAAAAAGATGTTATCGTTTGTTTACAAATGGATATGGCTAGATTAGGTCAATAATAATAAGAGATAAAAATAGACGTTTAGCACAAATAGTTCACAGAAAAACTGATCATTATCTGCTTTTACAAGTATGTTCTAAGAAATTTTACAGTAATATAATATATGAAATTTGTATTTTAAAATTTTTTTTTTACTTACATGCATATTCATAAATAAAATAAATAAATATATCATCACGGCTTATTACCCATTCCTAAGTATGCCATTCTATTTTTATTCGCATATTTCGGTAATGACATAACTGTATCGCAGAGGCCGTTTGTCAGGTGTTACCTCACAGACTCTCAAAGATGTCATAGAGAGAGCACCCCAGGGTCAGGGGTCACTTGTGTGCTGTATTTTCATATATTATAATAAATTATTACTCAATTGTTTGTTTGAGCATTTTTAAATTAGTTCACCATTTTACATGTGCCTGATACATATTAAAATGATGTAAAGTAATAATAATAACTGCAAATATTTTACTATTTAATAAAATTATATTGTATGTTAAGTGTATTAAAATCTTAAACTGCGCATATTTAAATAATTTGTTTGGTAGATATAAATAAATTAAATGTTTTTCTGAATAGTAATTTTTTTTAATTATCTTATAATACAAAATAAATATTTAAACCATATATATGTAAAGAAAGTAATTTAATGTTTTAGATAGTAACAGTAATCTAAAAATTTTACTTAGTATAAAACGCACACAGAAACTAAAGAAACTATTATTATACAAAATTATTTGAAAATGAAATTATCGTTTGTTGTATGTTGCACTTTGTTATTATGTTATATTCAGGTAAATATAATATAAACCTAATATATGCAAGTTTTTTATTCATCAAAAAATTAAGCACTGAATTTCAGCGCATTTTAAAATTCATTCAGCTTTGATATAAAACCATTTGTATTAATTATTAAATCATAAATAATATAAAAATCATGCCAGTGGTATCCATCGACTTCAATAGTTATGTTATTATATTTAAACTCCATAATAATGAAAATAATTTTAAATGTATTCAAAGCTGAATCTATACAACTTTGACAAGAAAATATATGATTTAGCCCACCACTAATCCATCGGCCTCAAATACAATTGAACCGATTTAAGTATGTAGAGTAAAGCTGCGTTCAGAACCAAATAATTTCAATTTCCAATTTGAATTATTAATTTTTACTTTGAATTCGCCGCATTCACAACATCACGTAATTTCAATTTGAGGCATGTATAAACTATCAAATTCTGCGTGCGTATATTGTGTTTCTTGTCACATTTCTGTACACATTTGTTTCTATCATAGACAATAATATTCTTTAGACCGGAAACTTATGTGTACTTACACTGAACATTACACCTGGAGGTTGGAATAGAACTAAAATATAAATTAGGCAACCCGTTTTTGAGTTTTATACATAATATTGTAGTTTTGTTTGTTGATATAAATTTATTTTGACAGTAAAATGCATGTGCACACATTTAATGTTTAATTATACTTTTTCATTTATACGTAATAAAATTTTATTTTCAAAATAAATTTATGTCATCTTCATTGAAATAATTTTAACGATTTAACAAAACACGAATTGAATTTCTTATATGAACTTAACAACATACGAAATTAAACTATTTTACATTACAAACTTGCATAATAGATACACAGATGTTACAATGAATAATAAAAGTAAAAGTGAATTATATAGAACCGTCATAGAATCGAAAATATGTCAAATTTATAAATTTACGTCAAATTCAAATGTTTCCCACGCATCCTTATTCCCTATCTCAGAAAAAAATATGTGGATCAATAGTTGCTTAGTAATAAACAACCTTTGGAAACTTAATATGGTGAGTGCTGGAGGTCTATTCTAATTCATAGCCACATGTGCTATCCGCTGTATAAGTTCCACTACTAGCCAACAGATGGGGGTCCCCATCCCGCTATCTTAAAGTCACTAGATATATAAAGTACCGCAATTGGCCGCCATATTGTGTCGAGCTTCGGCGCCAAATTTAAAATGGATTATCTTGAAACGAGTGCGTTATTACAAAGAAAATAATCGGTAGTGAATAAATCTATGAAGGCAAGTAATTAATATTGATTTTATGTTTACAATTTTTATAATATGCAAACATATAAGTACAAAACATAACTGATCAAAATTATAAAGAAAATAAAAAATAAATACAATTAAGGTTAGTTTTCTTCAGGTCGTTTGACATGATGACAGCATTGACGCTAAAGTTCCCAGATATAGTGACTTTTATAGGGACAGCCAACTACAACTAGATCCTGATGTGACCCTGATTGGCCTGATTCCGCCATATTGGCTGGTAGCACAAGCCCTGTTTTAACTAAAACACTGTTTTAAGAAATGTCAAATTCAAATTTCAATATTTAATTTCACCTTTATGTTTAAAGAACGATTTTTTTTAAAATATTTATTTGAATACAAACTATGTTCTGCTTTAAAATCATATTTTAATAAATTTGATACTATTTATTTTTGTTATTAAATAATGAAATCTGACATTTCTTAAAACAGCGTTTTAGTTAAAACAGGGCTTGTGCTACCAGCCATTGTGTCTAAAAAACGTTCTTCTCTCTCTAACACATTGGTACAATGAATTGCGGTACTTTATATATCTTGTGACTTTACGCTATCTGACTTCAATCCATTTGTTGGCTAGTAGTGGAACTTATTAATATTGTCAAATGTCAAGTTGACAAGTAGTTCGGCTTTTCAATTTTGTGATCAAATACTTCTGTTCGTGTGTTATATCAATAATATTTGATTAATATTGTAAGTACCTATTTAAATTATAATAATTATTTGTAATTCTAACAAATAGCACATGTGGCTATCTGACTTGAATCCATCTGTTGGCTAGTAGTGGAACTTATACAGCGGATAGCGGATAGCACATGTGGCTATGAATTTAGAATAGACCTCCTGGACACTTGCCATTAGTACACAATTCCAGTCAGTAGATATCGCTAATGTCGCTTTAAGAACTTTCAAATTTTATTACTAAGCAACTATTGGTACACGTATGTTTCTGAGGTGGGAAATAAGGATGCGTGGGAAACATTTGAATTTGACATGCATCTTTGAATTTGACATATTTCCATTTGTGTTTTTTATTCCATCACGGTTTTATATAATTCACTTTAATTATTCATTTGTAACTTCTGTGTGTCTATTAAGCAAGTTTTTAATGTAATATTGTTTAACTTTGTGTGTTCATAAAATCATATAAGTAATTCAATTCGTGTTTTAATTTAAACCATTACAATTATTTCACTGAAGTTGACATAAATCTATTTTGAAATTAAAATTTTATGCTGCGTAGATGAAAAAGTATAATTAAACATTAAATTTGTATAAATGCATTTTAATATAAAAATAAATTTATATCAAACAACAAAACTAAACTAATTTATATAAGAATCAAAATTGGTTGCCCCATTTACATTTTAATTCTATTCCAACCACCAGGTGTAGTATACAGTGTAAGTACACATAAGTCTCCGGTCTAAAGAGTATTATTTGTCTATGTTTATGGTAATAAAAAATGAAAGTTCTTAAAGCGACGTTCGCGACATCTATTAACTGGAATTGAGTACTAGTGGCAAAGGCCCGGCACTCGCCATATAAGTTTCCAAAGGTTGGTTTCCATCGATACTTTTGACAAAAGATAACTGAAGCAGAAGAGCCTTTTTGCGATTAATTTCTAATGTTTTACAATGACCCTCCAAATAATGACAGCTGAGCTTGACATTCCACGTTTAGCAACATTATTCGCATGCGTTACCTCATACCTCAAATTGAAATTGGAAAATGTAGACCTTGTTAGGTTCGAATTGGAAATTAAAATTGGAAAGTGAAATTATGTTGTTGGGAACGCGTATATTCCGGTACGCGAGTAGAAATTCAAATTGGAAATTGAAATTATTTGGTTATGAACGCCGCTTAAGCGCTTAAAGTGGTGTATTATGAATACGCTCTTCCATCTAATATTCTTAATAATTTAATAAAATGTCAGAAGACAGCAGTTAACTGCCACCATTTTTTAATTTCGCTTATGTGAGCGTCATCTACTGAATTGGTTCAGTGGAATAGAGTATACTTAGGCTGTGTCCGATGTTGCACTTTTATCACCCTAACATCTAAACCCAAAATGTATAAGTCCTAAATCTAGTGATTATTTAGGATTTTAGGAATTAGATTTTAGGGTTTTGCAGGAGCACACTATGCTTTGAAGTTGACGCGCACTATTTAAACAAATCATGTTTATTGCTATAATTTGTACAAAACGTTAAATTTACTGTCAAAGAATAGCTTTTTAGCTTCTATTTTATGAAATATAATTTTAACATTTACTCTCAAGCATCAAATTGAATCGAATTGTATAATTCATTTTTGTTGTTCTAAAGTGTTGCCATACAAACCAATGGATATCACTAGTGTGCTATTCGGAGCTGTATTTATGTGAAGGAGACCTAAATCCGAGCCTAAATCCTGAATACTAAATGCCAAAATGCAATATCGGACACAGCCTTATGCCCGTATTCATAGTCGATGCTCAATCTCGTACTTGAGTATTACTTCGCCAAGCATTACTCCGGTCGTTCTCGACCTCAAGCACATCATATGCTTCATAGTCGAAACTTCGTGAATTCTCGGATTCCTAGGGAGGATTTTAGAGAATTTGTAATAACTATGTTGGTATATTTGTAAATTTTAATATTTTTCTCTCAAATCGTATATTTAACATCTACAAATATGTCACAGGTTACAGATGCATGAGTCATATCATGAATATATCTTCTTGAAGCAACCCTTTTTCATTGTTATTATTAAAGCTTCTTCTACTATATCTACAAATTCTAAAAATTGTTGATTATCTTCATGATTCATTATTTAACTTAGATGTCATATGTGATGGAAATGACAGTTTGACAGTTTTTGTAAATATTGGTCAAGTCTACCTAAATTTTTTGAAAAAAGCATCAATCAGTTCTTGAGCATTACTCAAGGTTGCTTGGAAATCGCATCAAGTAAACCTTCGATCGAAGTACGAGTGAAGAAACAAGTAGCGACTATGAAACGAAATCTGGTACTCAAGGCAGACTCAAGTATGAGCCGAGGCGAAGTACTGACTATGAATACGGGTATTATTATTATACTTCATTTCACGTAAGAAAATATCTGATGTGGACACCACATGACTTCCTTGTACGCCTGTTACACTATACATATTTTGTTAATAATTAAAATATGTATTATAACAGACCCAATCATAAAATTGCACGTACTTGACATATTTTGACATTGACATTAAATTCTTTATTTTTTTGTTATTTTTTTGTCTTAATTCATGGCAAACTTAATTACAGAAACCAAAAAGTACATAATTTTTAAATTGACATATCTCGCTTGTACAAAGAGCTAATTTAATCATATGTTTTCGACGCAGAATTCAATTCTCTAAAACTTTTATTTGAAGCATTTATTATTAAAATCAAAATAACACCATTTTTTTCAAGAAAAACTGATAACAACTTCAAGTAAAGTATCACTTCCGGTTAGACTATTTTAACTAAAATCTATTATGTTATTCCCATTGATATAAAAGTATTATATACCAAATTTGAAAACTTTTGGATTATATTTTAATATAGTTTTTATTAAAATCTATTATAGGTTTCAAGTAAAGTACCACTTCCGGATAGACCATTTTAACTAAAATCTATTGTGTTATTCCCATTGACATAAGAGTACCATATACCAAATTTGAAAAGTTTTGGATTATATTTTAATATAGTTTTTCATTAAAATCTATGATAGGCTTCAAGTAAAGTACCATTTCCGGGTAGACTATTTTAACTACAATCTATTATATTATTCCCATTGATATAAAAGTCTTATATACCAAATTTCAAAACTTTTGGATTATATTTTAATATAATTTTTCATGAAAATCTAATATAGGCTTCAAGTAAAGTACCACTTCCGAAAGTTATGTAATTACCAAAAAGGGAGGTGCACAACTAGATGTTATAACAGTCTTAAATACAAAATATTAACTTTCTACGGCTTCCCGTTTTTCAGTTATGCGAGATACGTACGTACGTACGTACATACGTACGTACAGACGTCACGCCGAAATTAGTCAAAATGGATTCAGGGATGGTCAAAATGGATATTTCCGTTGAAATCTGGAAACCGAAATTTTTCGCGATTACAATACTTCCTTTACTTCGTACAAGGAAGTAAAAACGGTCGTTTTCACATGCAGTAAATAAATAATTTAAATTAGTGAAACCAAACTTTGCCAATAATAAAAATATTTTTATCCTTAAAATGTACGAGTCCTGGTCCTGAATCTTATAAAGTACATCAAAACTTGGTTAAATATCACTTAATTCTAACTATTTTATTTGATAATTATTGACAGCTGACAAGTGATATTTTTTTCGCTTTTGTGAACTAGGTTAGCATTCTGACCAAGCATTGGGCAGAATTTATATACCTATCTAAACCAACGCTGTTTTCTCACGTGAAATGAAGTATAAGGCCCAATCCTCAATTTTCGTCGAAGTGATGCAGTGAAAATTTAACAAAAAAAAAAAAACATACGAAAACAGTTATTCTTTGCTCGTTGCTTCAAATAAATGTTGTAGAGCATTATATTCTGCTTTAAATCATTAGCTAACTTCATTTCGTACATTTTTTGTACATTTGTTTGACTTTTAGTAAAATTTCATGGCTAGTACCATTAAATTGTAATTTCTGCATTTATAAAACATACGAAATGAATTTTGCTTACTTTTATTTGAAGTATTTTTCTCTAAAATAACTGGAGAAGTAACGCGCCATCGGGAACAATAGGATTAATTTAAGATCATTTAAATCATTCTATTATGAACTCAGTATAGACTTACGAATAATAAAATCTTTTTTTATTTCGGTGTCTTATGAGTCTATACATTGGAAACAAGTCGTTATGGACATCTATAAACGCACTGTTTTTTGTACTTTTTGTTTTTTAGAGGTGGTATGACTGCTTTCAAAACTGACAGATAAATAACATATAACCTCAAATTATACTTTGATTGCATCAGAAAAAAGAACCTTGCGGTGGCCATATTACAGAAAATTAAATTTTTGCAACATCACTTGTGAAAATGACATTTTATTCACAATCATTATAGTAATATACAGATTCCTAACCTTTTGGAGGTTGGAAAATACGTCATTCCTAACTTTAATGACAATCTCTTGGGTTGGAAATAACAGATTTCACTTCCATCTCTTGGGTTGGAAATTTTTATGTAGGGGTTGCCTAGCAACATTGCCGTAGAACCCCATAATTAAGTATGCTAAACAAATTTTAAGACAGCTGTCAAAATATTAATAAAATTAAAGGTTATAATTCATTAATTTATTTTGAAAATTATTGATTTAAAATGAGGATGATTGTGAATAAAATAGTATACATAACCTCGGTGGGAGTTTCGTAACAGCATCGCGCATTATCTCACCTCGAGGCTTCGCCTCTCGGTAATATACATGAG
This sequence comes from Ophonus ardosiacus, assembly GCA_943142095.1. Classification (NCBI taxonomy): domain Eukaryota; kingdom Metazoa; phylum Arthropoda; class Insecta; order Coleoptera; family Carabidae; genus Ophonus; species Ophonus ardosiacus. Next base: position 20,492,801 of record OW964830.1, on the reverse strand, counting down.
CCCTCGGCTGTAATGCAACATCTCCCACCTCGCATGTAATATACTATTCTTCACTTAATTTAGTTGTGATAGTAACTACTTCTCTCACAAGTGAGGAAAGTAATACTTTCCTCACTAAATGACGAGAGTTTTTTTATTAGATGTTTCCACATTTATTCGTTGAAATAACAGATATATGGACTTCAATACATACGAAAAATGTAATTTTCACATGTAATGTGCAAAAAAAAGTATGTAATACACATGGAAATGGAATTTTCACATGTAATGTTGAAAAAAATTGTATGTAATACACGTGGAAAGGGGCCATTGCAAAAAATGTACGACTAGAACACTCGCTATCGCTCGTGTTGCAAATTTCGTGCTCAGTTTACAATGATGCCCTTTCCTCACTTCTATTACAATATACTATTGCTATACATATATATATATATACAGGGTGTAAATTTTAAAACGGGTCATAGGGCTATAACATAGGAAAACAGTTTTTTAGACGCCAAAAGTTTTTATATTAATTTATTGAAAAAAGAATTAGTGCATATTATAAAGAAAAAAATTACGATTTTTTTAATACCAAAAACATTACATTTCTGTTTCATATAAAGCCAGATAATAAATTTAAAAATTTGTACAATTAAGAAAAAATAACAATAGCCATGAAACTAACAGTAACAATACATTATCATCAACATGATAGGGAACAATTAAATATTAAAGTACCTAATTAATTTACGAACTAATATAAAATAACATAAAATAAAGAAAACACTAGGATATTTATTTAAGAAACAATATTTATTGTAATAGGTATTTACAAATTAAAGATGATCTACATGTAATAAGAAATGTTATAAGAAACGAGAAAAACTGGAAACTACAAGGGAAAAATATTTTGTAATTTTTCTTCTTGGGACAAATTATCCATGATTTCTTGTTAATAAAACGAAAATAATAATAATTTAACAAATAATGTCCAAAAAATTTTTATCAATGACAGTCTAAGTCAAAAATGGTTTTGTTTTGTTTCTGTCAGTTTCAAGGCTAATAATATTTTTTCTTAATTGTGCAAATTTTTAAATTTATTTTCTGGCTTTATATGAAACAAAAATCTAATGTGTTTGGTACTAAAAAATTCGTAATTTTTTTCTTAATAATATGCACTAATTATTTTTTCGATAAATTAATATAGAAACTTTTGGCGTCTAAAAAACGGTTTTTCTATGTTACAGCCCTATGACCCGTTTTAAAATTTACACCCTGTATATATACTCGTTTAAGCAAAAATGTTGAAGATTATTAATTTTTAATTACTGTTTTGGTCAGTATGTGGACATTTTTACGTTGCAAACTTTTCTAAAATTTAACCCAACGCATAAAATTCACGTCCATAGAACTCGAGTAATTATACTATACTTATATTTTAATTATAAGTTCGAGTCTTTTTATAATAAATTCCATGTCAAATTCTCATAACGCAAGACGTTATACCGCTATACTCTCTTTTTCGTAATTGACACTAGATTATTGACCACTAAAATGATAAATGCGTTTACCCGTATATAACGTTTATGATTTTCTATAATAGCGTGTATCCATTCTATATAGCGTTCATTCATTTTGTATAGCGGTTATTTTTTAACGTTTATTTTTTCTAAATAGAAGATTGATTTTTCTATATATATATATATATATATAAATCAACTGATAAAGTTTTACAGGATACATGATATTTGAAAAAAAAACAAAACTGTTTTTCCATGTTGTTTAACATAAACACCTATGTCATGGATTCGTGTTCATTCTGTATAGCAAGTCTATTAGCATTTATATTTTTAAAATTAAGTTAATTCTCTATTAAATTTATATTATATTTTTAAAGGATGCAAGTGGCCAAGCTAGATTAATAGGCGTAACTCCACCAACTACTGATCCAAACTCTGTTGCTATATTATTTAACAACAATGGTAAAAATATTTGTTCCGGTGTTTTAATACATGCACGGTGGCTGCTTACTTCTGCCCTTTGTGGATTGAGGTATGCATTATAAAATGAAATAATATATAATACTCGAATTAAATAAAATGTTTCAGGCGATTCCACGAAGAATTGCGTGTTATTATAGGTGGTCAAATATCACTCGACTTTAATACTGGTTTCCACATCGAAGATGTTTACATTCACCCACGCTTTTGTGCCTGGTCTTTACAAAACGATATAGCGTTAGTTCGTCTAGTATCTCCCGCTCCTACAACTATTAGAACTGTAAGAATTTCAGATAACGATGATAATATTGTAGGAACAAGAGTATATGCACTTGGATATGGGAATAACGGTAAGTTATTAATAAAATCATATACTCGTATATCTTTATATATTGCCGTATCATAATGACAACAATATAAACCTCAATTTTTGTACTCTAATGACATTCATTGTAAGAATGAGTACTGAGTTTAATTCTTGCCAAGATATACCGTTCTTGACTTACTATTTGTGGTGTACCGCTTTATCAGCGGGTAATTTCGGTATCTGAATGTTAAGCGTGATTAAGATTATTAAAATTTTGATATTTTCAAGAAACTTAGAAAAATGATCTATTTCACGAGAAAAACAATGGGTTTTTTTAAAAAATAATAACGGTAAAATCTCCAGTTTATTTTATAAACGTAGTAGGTAAAATTTAATTCTAGTTGCTTATTAGTTTTCAACAACTAAAAATGTGAAAAACTTTAATTACAACCCTGATTTTCTTACCCTTATAATCTTTCAGCTGTGAGGGTATAATGAAGTCCGGGACGGTACAACGGTACAACTATGCCATAATAGTGTCAGAGTAACAAACTGTTTTTAATTTTTTAATGATGTTGGCAATACTAATATTCCCTTATTAACTATTTCATTCAAATTACAATCCAGGATATATATACATTGTTAATTAAGAACGTGGCCATATACGTTTAAGATGGGAAAACAGTTTTTCTTTGCGCAAAAGTACCCAATTAATTTTAGACAAAAATGTTTCAAATAAATGTTGTAGATATTAATATTCTACGACTAAATTACTAAACAGATTTAATTTTTCACGTTTAGTAACATATAAAATCTAATTTGAAATTGTATAAATATTGCTCACTTGTAGCGATACCCATGAAATTTAAACAAAATTAGAAAGAAATTCATTTCGTTTGAACTGTCAGAAATTTAATTTTATAGAGTGTGAAAAAATAATAATAATAAAAGTTATTTAAGTGTTAGATTTTAAAAATAATACCTGTGTAGTGATTTAGGTGCAGAATTGAATTATTTGCAACTTTTATACAATTTCAAATTAGATTAGAAAAGTTACCGAACGTGCAAAATTAAAACTGTTTACTGATTTAGGCGTAGAATATAATTATCTGTAACACTTACTTGAAACATTTTGTCTAAAATTAATTGGGAACTCGAGCGCGAACTTTGGCGCAAAGAAAAACTGTTTTCCCATATTAAACGCCTATGGCCAGTTTTTTAATTAACACACTATATATATATATATATATATATATATATATATATATATATATATATATATATATATATATATATATATATGAGCTCAACCCTAAATTTATTCGTACCACCTGTAAAACATACTATGATTTTTTTCTTGTATAAGTGTTCATTTTAAATTTTTAATAATTTTTTTTTTTTATAAAATATAAACACAAACTTTGCAAATATAAGTATATAGGTTACAAAGACGTTTAAAAGGCCAAACAATTTCTATTTCACATGACAAATTTAAAGAAAAGAAAAAAAAATCGATAAATGGTTCTCAAATTACGGACCTAACTTTTTTTTATTTTAAATGAGAAGATATATTTTTTATTTGCTCAATCGTTAGATAATTTCATTCTGAATTCAGTGATGATATACACTAATATTCTTATATCCTTACATAGCGATTTTTTTGAGCAAAATGCATAAAGAGTTTTTTATTAATTTGATTATGGATATAACTGAGTTTTTTGCAGATAATTAGAGTGCCGTGACAGAAATAAGTGAATATTTTATTTTATATTAATTTGATTAAAATGTGACCACAATTTACTATAATAGTGCTATGAATGGAAAAATGAATGCGTGTAATTTTTGTACATAGTTTTAGAATGCTATGGAAGAAATACGTCAATATTTTGTTTTGCGTTGACATTGTATGATCAATTAATGGTCAGCTGCACCACTTATAGTTAAATTGTTAACTATTAGTAATTGACAATATCGTATCAAAATGAAGTGTCAAATGAATTGTTAAATGTAAAAATTTTGATACGTACTTTTTTGTTAACCTACTATAAGCTGTACTACTGATAAAGATAAAAGACCAAATATGCACTTATTTCTGTCACGGTACTCTAATTGTCAGTAAAAAATAACATGTTTTCATTTTTTTAATCCGTGGAACTCATATTGCAGCCACAATGGCTGGTAGCACCACAGTAGCACAAGCCTTGTTTTAACTAAAACGCTATTTTAAGAAATGTCAAATTTCATTATTTAAAAATAAATAATATCAAATTTATCAAAATATGATTTTAAAGCAGAACATAGATTTTATTCAAACAAATATTTCAAAACGTAAGGGTGAAATTAAATATTGAAATTTGAATTTGACATTTCCTAAAACAGTGTTTTAGTTAGAATAAGGCTTGTGGTACCAGCACTGAAATTAATATAAAACTTTTCGTGCACTTTTTTACGTCTGTTAAAAAAGTTCTGTTAAAAAAGTGCACTTTTTTTCACTAAAATGAATTTATAAAGTTGTCTTTTTTTAACAAAATACAAGTGTGAAAAAGGTACACTTTTTCAACGTACACGAGTGAAATAATGAAACGTTAAAATACTTTTTTCATGCTTTTATTGCAGACGTAAAAAAAATTGTATGCAACTCGAGTAAAAGTGCCTTATTTCACTCACAGGATAAAACAAACTCGCCTGCGGCTCGTACGGTGACACTTTCCTATTCATGAAATAAGACTATACTTTTTACTCTTGTTGCACAAATAACTATTTTCTCAATTAAATCGTTATGTAAGGATATAAAAATTTGTCACTGAATTCAAACTAAATTCTCTAAGGAATGAAATATAAAATGTATGTTCTCAGTTAAAATAAAAAATTTGGGTCCCATATTTTGAGAAGCACTGGTACATTTTTTTTTCTTTTCTTTAAATTTGCATTGTGAAATAGAAATGGTTTGCCCATTGAACAGTCTTTGTAGCTTTTATAGTTGGCTTTTATGGTGGCCCATTTAAAATGAATACCTGTATACTTCATTTGCAAAAACAAAAATATATTGTATTTCAGGGAAAAATCTTGCTGATGGAACTCTTCATCAAGAAAGACTTAGTATATTAGATAATATGATATGCATGCAATATCCAGTTCCTATTAATTGTGACAAGTTATGCACTTATGAGTCAAAGGCTTGCGAGGTAAATATATTCTTTTTTTGCTGTCGTTCTACATGTATAAATATTATTGATGAATGTATAGGGCGATCAAGGAGGGCCACTGCTATCTGAAGACAAAAAAATCGTTTATGGTTTAGTTTCCATCACAGAAGATCAAGCTGCAATGTGTGGTGGCGATAAAATTATTCCTGTTACAACATACACCAGAGTCAGCTCATATAGACCTTGGATAATAAATACTACTAATATTCAATATTTGTAAACATCAAATGTCATTTTGAAAAATGTATTGCTTCTTAATTACAAAAACTTTACTTCCTTAAAAAAAACATCATATTTTAGCTATATGTATATTCCAACTTACTGGGTGAGGTAGACTATTTTTAGGACGAACCGCAGCCTAATTTTTCTGGTGGATTATAAAACTGACAGGCAGAATGTCTAACTTTTCTGTGATACTCGTTTTTGTAATTTTTAATTCTTGGCACGTTTTTATCAGTCACCGCCACTGGAAATCGCCCCTGTTTTCGTAGTGATGCCGCGAGACGAGACATGGCGAGAAACAATCCACTCTCGTCTCGTCTCGAATTTTCAAGACGAGAATTCTCTGTATCTCGTCTCGTCATATTTTTTCTTACTTTCTCTCGATCTCGACACGAAAATTCTTGAATTTATAATTAGAAATAGGAAATAAATTAACATTACAAGCAACATTATTTTAATAAACGGGGGCCACTGATTAAAACATTATGATACTAAGTCTCGTGTTTGAATGGTATGTAAATAATAGGTTCTCTATAATATCATGGCTTTTTACCCGTTGTTGGGTGCAGAAATCTGCTTTGTATGCTAATATTGGTAATTATGAACATATATTTGTATAGTGCGGGCACTTGAAGCTAGCGTAAAGAGTATACCATATAGATGTTACTTATGTGCATTTTCTTTTTACTAAAACGCAATAAATCTAAAATTAATAAATAAATATGAATTTAAATGAAGATGCAATTAAAATATTTATTTATACCGACAAATATTTTATTTTGTATATTTTAATTAGAATTATTTACGTAATATAAAAAAAATAGTACAATCGAGATCTCGAATTTCTACTCTCGTCTCGAGCAAATCTCGAAAATTCAAGAAATTCGAGACGAGATCTCGCGGCATCACTATGTTTTCGATCAACAGAGTTGCGATAGCGGCCTTTTTATTACCAACAAAGTAGGAAATGTACCGGTTACTGCTTTAATTGATTCGTAACTGTGTCGTGTCAAAATACCGGGTTCTCGCCGCTGATGGTGTAGCTCAGCCTGTATTAGGTAGCATTTCCGTCCCATAACTTTACTTGGCCGAACGGAACTTAGTATCTGTGTGGCTGCGTCTTCTGTGCGCCATACTCTAATTTCAGGGGTGATTTCTGTAAACTGTTTGGCCTCTATTTAAATTTAACGTTAAACTAGTGGTCGTTAAATGGTGAAATAGCCGCTATGTCGAGTATATCAGGAAGCTATGATTTAAACTTTTTTCAGCGTTCCGCCCTTAAAACTGTCATGGCAGAATGGAGCTTGGAGAATCTTCATACGAACTGAATAATGTGGATAAAATGGGGATAATACAAAAAAATTCTAGCCCTTGGTGTTCGCCAGGTCTTTTAGTCAAAAACTCCTACGGTTCTTATTCAGTTTCTAAAAAGGACGCTTACTCCCTCCTTAGAGTCGACTCTATTTTGATTAAATTACGGGACGCAAAATATTTATCTTCCATTGATCTTAAAAGTGATTTTTGGCAAGTTTCTTTAGAAAAAGTTTCCTGTGACCAAACCGCCTTTGCCATTCCGGGACGCGACCACTACCACTACGAATTCACTCGTATGACTTTTAGTGTATATACTCTTAACAACAATACTCTTCAGTGGTTAGGGGACCAAATTTTAGGGCCCAAATTAGAGCCAAATATTTTAGTTTATCTGGATCATCGTTATCTCTTCCTCTGACGAACATTTGTGTATCTTATATAAGGTTCCTTATCGTCTGGGGTCCCGTGGCCGCGTGCCTGAGTGTCTGGTCGCGAACCTGGGTTCGATCCCGACTGACGCCAAATATTTCCAATTTTAAATGGCACAAAAGTGACCCCTGTGGTGCACTCTCCACGCCAGCTATGAGTGCCCGTGAGGTGACGCCTGGTAAGCGCCCACACGGTAAAATATATCGTCATCATTACCGATGTCTACATGTGTTGTAGATACTGGCACACCCAGAAATGGGTAATATGCCGTGATGATATATTTATTTATTTATTTATCGTCTGAAAAAAGCGGGTTTAACAGTTAATGCCGAAAAATGTGAGTTCTGTAGGCCGTCTCTTGAATATCTCTACTTCCTTGTAGACCGGCAAGGATTTCGTACCGACCCCGATAAAATTAGTACCATTGTACATTTTCTGTGCCCTTCGACTGTCACGTACGTCAAATGATCTTGCCGCCCCCATTAACGACTTGACTAAGAGCAAACGAAAAAATCTGGTGTGAATACCACGTGACTTCCTTGTACGCCAGTCAAACTATGGTAGAAATGAAATGGCAGAAGACTTACGTCATCAAAAAATATCCCTAAAGTAATGACGTCATATACTACTAGGTTTACAGGGGATACTAATTTATAAGGCGTGAACAGTCATGTGACTTTGTTGGTCTTTCTTGACAAGCAGATATGGGAACCCGTGACAGAATGACAGCTCGAAGTATATATGAATGACAAACGTCATCATTTTTCATTCCAAATTTCATGATTTTCCAATTTCAGGTGGTTTATCTTCTGACTAATGATTTGAGTTTGCGCAGTTATACGATTTTAGTCAGCTGTTTTGTTAAAAATTAACCTTGTAACTTGGAAGTGAAAGCGTCATTTTCTGTTATATTGACGAATTTCATCTGAAGAGTCGTATGAATCGGGGGAATTTTCTTCTAGTGATGAAAACAATTTGGAAATGTTTGGCGAAAATCCGAGGTCAAAAAATGAAAATTATTTAGAACAGTAATAGTAATCATGCACATACATAGATGTCAAATGTCATTATTTTTCATTCTAAATTTCATGTGATTTATTTAACTCGCCAAGTAAAGTCCACGCACCTGGTGACAGTGGCGGATCCAGCGGGGGGCACAGGGGGCAATTGCCCCCCCTGAGAATTTGTTTTAAATATATATATATATATATATATATATATATATATATATATATATATATATATATGTATAATAATTTCGTTTTCTTTTGTTTTTTTTTTCTTTCAATTTAGTAATAATTTCTTATATTGTTTCTGCTCTGACATAGTAAAATTTTGTATTTATTTTAAAGGGTTGAATTAGATAAGGATTGAATAACTTGGTTTTTAGTTTAACAACTTGGTTTTGTTTTATTGTCGATGACTATAGTTTCGCTATTACAGTAGCATTTTCAGATCAACAGTGATTTTAAACTAATCTACGTTTCTATAAAATCATAAGTATGAGTTTTTTATGTGAAAGTAAGTGAAATTCTGAATATAATTTTGTTTAATTGTTTAAAACTTTATTATAGTTTAATTTTATATAAATATTCGAATTAAATTAAAGATATAAAAATAAATTATTTCTAGGTTTTATTTTCTTACATCCCTAATGCCCCTCCTGAGAAAATTGGCTGGATCCGCCACTGCCTGGTGACAAAGAAACCACGTGAACTTACAAAATCTTAATATTTTGAATTAAAATTTATGACATTTGTAAGTTATGTAAATGATTACTAGCTTTCATTCTGAAACGGGTGCCCATACATGATGGCGGGTAAAGATAGTGCTACTGAAAAAGTGTCTGAGAAAAATGTCTGTATTAGGTGCCATAAAAATGCTGTAAGTGGCTATAAGTGCTCAAAATGCAATGTGATATCGCATACTAGTTGTGTAAATGCATTAAAATTACACATCGAGAGTGACGGTTCGATAACATGTTGCAAAAATGAAACACATGTGAGTGATGATGACTCGTCCTTTAAAGAGTGCAATGAACTGTTTTACTTAAAGGAACTTATTGCACAAAAGGATATATTAATTGAATCACAAAATCGTACAATAGACATTTTAAAACTTCAACTTGACGTACTAAATAATTTAGTTAATAAAATTAACTTTGCAAGTGTACACCAACAGCCACCTAGTGTACATAAACCAAAAAAATCTAATAACAAACAAGCAAGTGCTGACCCACCATCAATAAATAAACATTTAGTTTCTAATAAAGTTACCGACAGTGTCGAGCATGGACAAAATGGCGGAAATGTAAACAAAATAGTAAATACTGAAAATCATGCAATAAAAACATTAATTACAAATGAAAATGTAGAGGATCCTACAAACAAAACTAAAAATTTGCAAATAAAAAAAGCAAAGCGGATTTTAGGGTCCCGAAAATTAACAGAAACGTCTATTATAAAACCCTCTCAAAGGTTTGCATTCATTTATGTGAGCAAATTACATCAGGATACGAAAACTGAAGACATGAAAAGTTTCCTGTCGCCCACATTTCCAGAAGTGCAATGCGAGAAGTTAATTTCGAAGCATCCTACTCTATATTCGTCGTTTAAAATAACTGTAGCGGAAGATAATAGGGAGAAAGCCATGGAACCAGCTTTGTGGCCAGAAGGAACGGTTATAAATAAGTTTTTTCAACCATACAAAAGACTTAAAGAAACCACAAAATAATTCTGTTTCAGTGCTAAACGTGTTCAACATTTTTCATGTGAATATCCAGTCTCTCATTAACAAGGTAGACGAACTAAATCTCTTTTTGAGTGAATATTTCTTTGACGTGGTATGTATTTCTGAACATTGGCTTGATGGCGAACAAATTAAAACAGTTCTTTTATATAATTATTTGTTAGTAAATTCATTTTGTAAAGGTACTGGTAGTCATGGAGGCGTGGCAATTTTCTTGAAAGATAACTTAAAATATAAAACTCTTAATTTAAAAAAATTCTGTTTTCCTTTTGAAGCAGAATTTTGTGGTATTCAATTAATAGACAGAAATCTAATTATTATAACAGTGTATAGACAAAAAATTTCTGTTTTCCTTTTGAAGCAGAATTTTGTGGTATTCAATTAATAGACAGAAATCTAATTATTATAACAGTGTATAGACCTAGTGGTGCTACATTAGAATTTTTTTTTAAGCAGTTAGAATTGCTGCTTTCATTTGTCACAAATAAGAATAAGAAAATAATACTTGCAGGAGACTTTAACATAGATCTTATGAATATGTCTACATGTACATTGAACCTACTTAACATCATATATACTTTTGGTATAACAGCTATTATAAAAGAACCAACTCGTGTTACACATAGTTCATCTACTTGCATTGGCAATTTTTTTACCAATTATAGTGAAAATGAAATAGAGGCGGAGGTTATAGAACCTCTATTATCTGATCATAAAGGTATAATTCTGAAAGTAAAAGATGAACATCATAATACAATGCCGGATCACATTTTCAAAAGGCGGTATAATACTAATAATATAGACAACTTCAAAAGCACATTATTGAATGTAAATTGGAATTTTATATATAATCCAAATTTAGATGCTAATTTAGCAATGGAATATTTTATTGAGCTTTTTTTAAAACAAATTGATACTAATTTCAGAGTATTTAGAATTTGTAATAAGCCTAATAAAATGTTATTAAACTGGTACTCTAATTTGCTTTATAACATGAGAACCACTTTAATGAACCTAAAAACCATTTCATTATGTACTAACAATACAGATGATGTTGAAAAGTATAAAAATTTCAGAAGATATTATAGAAATGAAATCAAGAAAAGTAAAAAAAGAGCTTATAGTAACTTCATTGGTAGGTCGAATAACACAGTAAGAGATAGCTGGAGAATTGTAAACTCAAATACAGGGAGAAATTCCATAACAAAACCCAGCAATAATATTTGTAGTGTTGATTTCAATGAATTCTTCACATCTGTTGCAGAAATTACTATAAAAGATATAGCTAATAATGACATTTCATCCAAAAACTTCATTTATAATCCTCCTAATGTTACCTCACATTTTGTTCTTTATGAAATTACAGAACAAGAAGTGTTTGAAGCTACTCTTTCTTTAAATAACTCAAACTGCCGTGATGTATATGATTTGGACATTAAAATCATTAAGGAATGTATAGAATACATATTAATTCCTTTAACATTTCTTTTTAACAAATGTATCAAAGAAAGTATCTTCCCAGATTCTTTTAAACTCACTAAAGTTATTCCTATTTACAAAAAAGGGGATATGAAACTTTGTGAAAACTATCGTCCCATTTCTATAATTCCTATGTTTTCTAAAATATTTGAATATATTATTAAAAAACACTTAGTTAGATACATAAATGACAATAATTTTTTTAGTGAATCACAATTTGGTTTTCGACAAAACAAATCGACAACACAAGCAGTTTACACGATAATACAGGAAATTGTGGACGCCATGGAAAAAGTAAATCATTCTGCAATTACAGTGTGTGACCTCTCCAAGGCATTTGACTGTGTGTCTCACAATATACTAACAGAAAAATTAGAAATCTATGGAATAGTTGGTAATACTTTAAATTTTTTTCGTTCCTACTTATCAAACCGTATGCAGTGCGTGTCTTTACAAGAAGAGTCATCCCCTTTCTTGCCGATAAGACATGGAGTACCCCAGGGTAGCATCCTAGGGCCCATTTTGTTTCTTATTTATATAAATGACATATCAGCTTTTCTATATCCGATAAAAATAGTACAATTTGCTGACGATACTAGCCTCATATGCTCAGAAAAAGAGTTAAGTAAACTAAATCACTTATCACAGTCTATTTTGAGTAAAACAACATCATGGTTTGAAGCAAATAGATTAAAACTAAATACAGAGAAAACAAATATAATGACTATTTCTACTAGTAACGAAATTCAAAAAGGAAATAACGTTAAAATCCTTGGTCTTCATATAGATGATCGTTTAAATTGGAATCATCACGTACAATACTTAGCAGCAAAACTCTCAAGTATTATTTTCCTATTTCGCAGACTTACAACTTTCTTAGATTTGGAAACGTTAGTTTCTACATACTATGGTCTTTTCCATTCTCTTATCAGTTATGGGGTAATATTATGGGGTTCTTCACCATATGCTATAACAATTTTTAGACTTCAAAAGAAAGTGCTGCGAATTATTGCTGGAGTAAGAATTAACGAGCATTGTAAACCACTTTTCATTCGCTTTAATATATTGCCACTTCCATGTCTATTTATCCTTGCATCAGTACTAGAAATACATAATAAAAAACGTGATTTTCAAACGTCATCAAATATCCATCATTATGATACCCGTCACGCCAACTTAATTCGCCCTAACCGTTTTAGGTTAAAAAAATCTGAACAAAATTCATTACAAATAAATTTATACAATTATTTACCAAATACAATAAAAGAACTCCCTTTAACCACATTTAAAAGAAAAATAAAAACCTTCTTAAAACGGCACTGTTTCTATTCAACTAGTGAATATTTAAATTACGTCTACAATAATGAAGACTGGATATAAAACTATGAAATTAATTTATTTATAATATAATCGTTTTATGTATGACTTGCTATAAACATTGTATAAACTTTGTAAAATAGCCAACTAATAAATAAATACTAATACATAGCAGATATGTCAAGATTTGCTTATTTGCAGGGCATTTGCTCCTCTCTAAAAATACATAGTTTAAAGATTGATAACAAGATAAATATTTGAAAAAAAAATACCTTTCGAACGGCTTTCTACGGAATTAATGGCCCACAATTCCCATTCGAAATAGTTCATGACATGATTAGTTTATGAAATTGCTTTTTTAAGCTTTAGGCATTATTATGAATGTAAACTGACAACCAAGTGACAATAGTGACAGGATGCATATTCGATCGATATAAAATTTAATGTAAACATTGTCATGCCAACGTATAGAATAAAAATAAACTACAATTATTTCAAATAATTTCAAATTCCGTAAAAGGAATAGAGATTGACTTAGAAATACTTGTAAATTTCATTAATATATACTTTTCTTAATACTAGTATTTTTCTTTCTTCTGTATTTAAAAATAAATAATTTCTACAAGTTATATTTCATTTTATAAAGTTTTTTCAGATCTATAACGTAAGTCTTCTGCCATTTCATTTTCACTATATACATATTTTGTTAATAATTGAAATATATATTATATATAAGTATATTATAACAGACCCAATCATAAAATTGCACATTTGACATTGAAATTATTTTTTGTTCTAGTCCATAGCAAACTTAATTACAAAAACCAAAAAGTACATAACTTTTAAATTTACATATCTCGCTTGTACAAAGAGCTAATTTATTCATACTTGATGTGTTAGCCGAAGATTTCAATTATCTAAAAATTGTATTTGAAGCATTTATTTCTAAATTCAAAATAACACCATTTTTGATATAAAAGTCTTATATACCAAATTTGAAAAGTTTTGGATTATATTTTAATATAGTTTTTCATTAAAATCTATTATAGGCTTCAAGTAAAGTACCACTTCCGGAAGTTATATAGTGACCAAAAAGGGAGGTGCACAACTAGATGTTATAGCAGTCCTAAATACAAAATTTTAACTTTCTACTGCTTCCCGTTTTTCAGTTATGCGAGATACGTACGTACTCACGTACGTACGTATGTACGTCACGACTAAATTAGTCAAAATGGATATTTCCGTTAAAATCTGGAAACCGAATTTTTCCGCGATTACAATACTTCCTTTACTTCGTACAAGGAAGTAAAAATGCCACTGAAAAATCCTTTCATCAGCTCTATTGTTGCTATCCCTAATTACAGTCATCCTTTAAAGCCGTTCCAAATATATACGGACGCATCAAACCATGATGTGGGGGCTGTGCTCTTCCAACTTGGCCAAAACGACAAAGAGCATCCTATCGCGTTCATTAGCCGTACTTTAAATAAAGCCGAACTTAACTACTTTGTCACTGAGAGAGAATGTCTCGCCATAGTTTTTGCCATAGAAAAATTTCGATTTTATTTTCAGGGTCTTCCTTTTACAGTGACTACTGATCACTAGTCCATTCTCCAATTAATGAGAATGTCTAACCCCAGCGCCGGATTAAGGTATTTTCGGGCCTGAGGCGCTAACAATTTTGGGCCCCTAGAATAAAATATAAGACCCCAAAAATATAATTTATTTCATAAATTAAACAGAAAAACAATTACAACAGAAATAAACTTATAAAGTAAATAAACAACAACGTTAAAATAATAAAAACTTGACATAATTGTGCCGTAGCCGGCCTCCTAGCAGGCCCGGGCCCTGAGGCGCGCGCCTCATGCGCCTCATGGTTAATCCGGCACTGTCTAACCCTACGGGAAAATTAGCTCGATAAGCTGTTAAATTGCAACATTTCGATTTCGTATTTAACATCAGCCTGGTAAGTTTAACGCCGTGCCAGATGCTTTGTCGCGTGTCCCGGTAAAGATCTCTGCGATAGACACTAACGTTTGGGCGGATAATAAAGACCCTTGGTGCCATAATATTCAAACTAGTATCCTTTCTCATCCTGTTCAATTTTCCAATCGCAAGTAGAAAATCATTTAGTTTTCAAGTTAGTTTCTTTATCCTTTATCCCAAATAACCTATCGCCCTGGAAGCTTGTGGTTTCGATAAATCATCGGAAAACTGTCTCAAAGGAATCATGACAACCCTACAGCCGTTCATCTCGGTATTTTTAAGACCCGCCCAAAAGGTACCCAATTGTCGCCCCATGGTCCCATGGGCCAAGAAAAATTAATAAAATTTCCATGGCAATGCATCTCTATTGATTTAATTGGTCCTCTACCTTCATCGTCTAGAGGCCATCAATATATTTTTGCTGTGACCGATTGGTTTACTCTTTAGTACTATTATTAATTATTATTATGTTTATTATTACTATTTATTATTAATTAAAAAATAAAATGAAGTCTTAAGTTAAAGTTATAACTAAGAAAAAAAAAACCCTTAACATTAACAGTAATTTTAAAAACTGTATACTCCGTTCTCATCAACAGTAGAAACTACAAAGTAATGACAGAGAAGTTAAGATTACTGAGCATGTAAACCATGCCAGAGGTCAAAACAGCTCTGAGTGGCTCTGAGGAATAAGGGAGAGAACACAGGTTATATAGGGACAGGAGCCAAAGATGAGTGGATATCTAATTGGGTAATTAAGATTAAACGAACTAATGGCCGTATTCACCAACATCAAATAAATCTTCGAATAGATTATTCATTGAATAAGAGAAAAATATCGCATCAAAATATGACATCTAGAATAAATACCTTCATTTGTGTTATGGTATCGATGCGATATTTTTCTCTTATTCAATGAATAAGCTATTCAAAGATTTATTTGATATTGGTGAATACGGGCATAAATGTCTTATATTATATTAACGCATATAATCTAGAATTTGGGATGGGACCTAGATCCGTGTTCATCAATTTATCTTTAAATTTATGTATTATCAAACTCTCGTGTGCGTCTAAATATCTATTAGTACATATATATATATATATATATATATATATATATATATATATATATATATATATATATATATATATATATATATATATACAGGTTGTCTCTCAAATAGGGGGACATGGCCTAACCACAGATTCCTGAGGCTAAAATAAGACGATTTAACTAAACGTGCTTCTATATGTAACATTTAGCTAGAATTCTGCTTCAAAGTTCTTCGAAAAAAAATTAATTTTGCTTATAATAACAGTACGCTTTATACGATTCGGATGAAATTTGGTATGACAGTTCATATGGTTATAAATAATCTTTTAAGGTGATACTTGTTATTATTAGTGAACCACTAGTGTATGAAACTTAGGTGTCCCAACATTGATTAAACCGTAACATTTTAATGGCCATGCCGATAACATATAATTATTTCTTTTCAGAAAGATACATTCAATAGTAAACTTTTCTCTCTGTGCTTAATTTGTGATATCTGTTACGGTTCAGACAGAAAAAAAATTAAATCTGAGTGACTATATCGTGAATTTTTTAAAAATAAATTTATCTAGCAGTCTATCCAAATGTCAACTAATTTCTAATGACGAAAGTTGATTACCACTTCCCTTCTTCCTGTGTACTGTCTACCGAAACTGGATGTTTGGTATCACTTTCAATTATTCGTGCTGATCTGCTGATCCGAACTTTGGCTGTCTTTGGTTACAAAATTCGGTATCCCTTTGTATTGCTGTCATATCCTATCAAGACACCCTCTTCAGCTTTGTCATCCCATTTCTTCCTCCTTTGTTTCGGTACAAGTGAATAGACTTTTGAACCAAACACTCGTATATGGTTTAGATCTGGCTTTATTCTTGTGCAGTATCCAGCAACATGCATTTTGCAGATTCTGTTAATGATCTATTTTTCCTTTCTGCGACACTGTTTTATTGATTACAGGAATAAATTCAATATTTACTAGCATTTTCCGAAGAATCAAATGCTTATATATTATTTTACTTATCGCGTGGTAAATTGATCGCAAAATACATTTATTGCATACAAAAATTGTTGTTTATAACAAATATGTACACTGAGTAAAAAATTACATATAACGCACAAAAGTCAAAATTCGGGCTGATTTTTGTGCGTTAGGCTAGCTTATTGTTATTAAATTTACATAAAAGTCACGCTCGGTAAACTCGGGCCGAGGTATATAAGATAATTACTTATAATAAAACTGTTCATGGTTAGAAAATCACTCGTTAAATTATTAATAATCGATTTTATCTATAGACATTCCCAAAGGCGTTTATATTACAAAAAAAAAGAAAATTCTTAAACTTTTTCTCTTATATACAACTGACACTATAGATAATTATTTATTCTTTTCAGACCCATTTTTGAGTACCTATCAGAAAGAATTATATAGTAATTCATAATTTTATGTTTAATTGCTTCGTATGGATCAATTTCTTTTTTCCCGAAAATGGACATTTTATTTTAATTAATGCTCTTTCTCTTAGAAGGCCGTCAGGTGTTTTTGTGACAATTAACAGTGTACGTTACGTACATGCGACAAGCCAGACATTTCCCCTCGTCCCACTACACCTCTGTTACGACAATTCTGAAATCGAACTTTTGTAGACTAGCTTCTTAATTTATTTTGATTATTACAAGAGTGAGAAGAATTAATAACAAGCAAAATATTGATTACAACAATGTTGGGTCAATATACAGCAAAGTTATTGTTAAATCCTAATAAAAAAATGTTTAAAATATAAATATATTGTGTAGAGTTAAAAATATTAAAATTTGCTACCTTTTTTAATTAATGACCAATGTACAGGTGTCTCATTTTCGATGCTTTTTTAGAGTATCTCGGGAAATATCAATGATAGAGCAAAATCGTTTGCACATTCCAAAGTCAACTTTTTGAGAAAAGTTTAATAGTCACCACAGGTATTTTCGATCTTCTTTTGTTTCTGAGCTACAGACAAAAACTTGTTTTTCGCTCATTTCGAAAATATCTTAACTCATTTATTATGGTAGTTAGAGAAAAATTGTTTTAACAAATTTTATACCGTTTTTTAGGTAAAATAAAATGGCGTAATTAGATTTTTTGGAAACTTCATAATTCTTGAGATATAACACAAACTTATGATTTTTTAAATGGCAACCTATGTTGAAAATAGTCTCTTCTTTTTGCTTATTTTTTAAGCTTTTCAATGATATATAACAAGTCTACACATGAATAAAAGGTGATTTATTAATTTTTTGGAGTGAAAAAATTGAAAATTATTAAGAAACAAATGAAATATACTGTAATACTTCATCATTTGTTTATTTTTATTCCATATCTACTAATTATGTTTTCATACGTAATATAACAAGTGATATGATTATCATCGATGATATTTTCGAGTGAAACCGAGTTGCAGATTTTACGAGTCCGAAGGACGAGTGAAATGTGCTGCTTCGGTTTCACGAGCAATATCTTCGATTATTAATCATATCACGAGCTTATATTTAATGAGAGAATATAATGAATTTTTGTTAAAATTAACTGTCAATGTTGTAAAAATCCCTTAGTAACGAATGTAAATAAGGTGATAATTTCTTTGTTTTTTATCATCGCTGTGATAGACATGTAACTAAGGAAATTCTGAATGTCGATTGACGGAAAACATGTCACGTGACTAATGAATTATATTCTCATAATTATACTAAACCAATTATT
This sequence comes from Ophonus ardosiacus, assembly GCA_943142095.1. NCBI lineage: Eukaryota > Metazoa > Arthropoda > Insecta > Coleoptera > Carabidae > Ophonus > Ophonus ardosiacus. The sequence goes on along the minus strand of OW964830.1, from coordinate 20,474,014 downwards.
TTCGGATTAGTTAAATTATGAGACACCCTGTACTATACATTGCAACATTGCAAGTATATTAAAGAAACACATTTGTAGGCAAAATATCAGTACACATTCACAATTGCTTCATGTTTGAAGCCCCAAAGATACATATATGAAATAAAATAAAACCCTTAATGATATGATAGAAATAAATAGTTTTTCTTGTCTACAGTTAATGTATTATTACCAGCAAACTTTAAATTTGCTTGAACGTCACAGTCACCGTTTCAGTACTGTCAACAACTGCAAATGTCAATCACATTCAACTATAACTATACTTCATTTCACGTGAGAAAATAACAGATGGCGCCTGAGAGCTGACCGTTTTTACATGCATTAAATAATTTAACGTCTTACTGGTATGTTATTTTATCATAACAACCCCGCTTTCAGGGTTGTTATATACCAAATAACACCCTAGGGTTGTTATAAAATTGTTGCTATGAAATCGGTATTGTAAACAAATAAAAATATCGCGTTTCCTAGTTACAGCGTTTAAGTAAGTAGATTAATATCTCTAACACAAATCACAATGATAAGACATAAATCGATAAAAATCTTTATTAAAATAATATATCGGTCGGACGTTAAACGTTGAACGCACCACGGGTGATAAACGGACAATAATCCCTTCGGTCAACGTACCCACCTCGGAGAGTACACTGTTGACATTAGGCGTTATTGTCCTTATAACACCCTTGATACGTCAATTACTATAAATTCGTACGATCTAACTTTATCATTAATAAAAATATTTTTATCTGTGAAATGTACGAGTCCCAAATGTTAAAAATTACATGAAAACATGGTTAAATATCACTTAATTTTGTCAATTTTATCTGATAATTGACAGCTGACAAGTGATATTTTTTCGCTTTTGTGTGTTTGTGTGTGTGTGTGTACGTGTGTGTGCGTGTGTGTGTGTGTGTGAGTGCGCGTGTGTGTGTGTACGTGTGTGTGTGTGTGTGTGTGTGTGTGTGTGGTGTGTGGTGTGTGTGTGTGTGGAGTAAGACTGAAGACTAATTTAACTACGTATTCCTTAATTCAATATTAATGGGAAGGGCTGGAAAGGATATGGTAACAATTGGACAACCGGAAGTAGTAGTTTCTTAAAAAAATCTTTTAAATATTATTGTTTGGAAATTTATCTTATTACAAACATTAAAGAATATACAATTATCTATCCAATGCATTGAACTTTATTATTATTATTATTATTATTATTATTATCTTCTATAGATTTAGAGATAGACTGATAAATATATAAAAGCCTAAGGAAACCAGTTAAAAAATTAAAATATTTGTAATTGACATAAATGTCAAAAATCCAAACATTACTGAAAACTTTTTCTGGGAATTACATTTAATATTTCTTATTTTATCATTAATTAAATATTTAAAATTATAGACAGATACGGAATTCAAACATGGACAAGTCGAAATGGAACAGTAATATAAGAAGCTGTTGTTATAAAGAGGAAAAAACTCCTTCAACATCTAAAATTGGTATAAAAAGAAAGGGGGATTCATTTATAAGCCAAAGTATGTACAGTATCACGGTCAACTAAACACGCGCTTACATAAATACAATTCATCATATACCCTTAAAAAATACCGCCAATCTCAACAATGAATTGGAAGAATCTCGAACATTTAGAAAAGTAGGGGGAAACTTGCTCATAGAATGATTTGAAAAATAAAGAATAGATGTAATTAGAATTTTTTGTGTGTACCAGAAATGTTAAATACAATACTTATATACCCTAATATCAAAATGGCGAGAGGTATTGTGCTGGCCACAACAGATTTTTTTTAAATTTTCTAGAGATAGCAATGGTGGCCGGCGGTCTATTTAAAATAAAGACCTGTATATGTATAATAATTCATATCTAAATTTATGTGACACTCGATCAATATAATTGTGCGTAGAAGATAGTGCGATCTCCACAAATCACAATTGTATTAAAATATCTTGTACATGAGATTAAATGTTTCTTATCACCTAGTAATTTTTGATAACAGATAAAAATTTATATAAAAATGAAACTACATACAATTTTTTATTATTTAATAGGCAAAAATGACTTTAATAATTGCAGTCATTTTTAGCATTCTGCTTGCTGAACAAGTGCAGGTGAGAAGACGTAAAATTAATGTTTATATATATGCAAAAATGTTTCAAATAAATGTTGTGGAGATTAAAATTCTGCATCTAAACCAATAGTCACATTTTCTTTTGCATGTTTAGTAACCGAGAAAGTTGATGTAAAATTTATAAAACTTACTTCTTTATAGTGGTAACCATAAAATTTCAAACAAATTTTATGACATTTTACCAGTCAGAAATTATAAAATATAGTTTAGTTAGTTTTAGACAGGTAAAATTTCAGTACCATAAAGAAGTAGCTTTTATAAAATTTGCAAAAGAAAATGTGACTATTGATTAGATACAAAATTAAATTCCCTACAGCATGTATTTGAAGCATTTTTGTCTAAAATTAATAGGCCACTTTTGGGCAAGGAAAAACTGTTTTCCCATGTTAAACGCCTATGGCCCGGTTTTCCTATTACACCGGTTAACAAATATTATTTCAGAGTCGAAGCCATATTTCTAGAATAATTAGTGGAAAGTATGCGGATTCTAAAGAGACAGGCTATGTGGCTATTTTCCATCGAAATTATGATGCAAATGTTGCTATATGTTCGGGAGCTTTTATTCATGTTAGATGGATTTTAACTACTGCTTCTTGTGAACGCAACGGGTACCTAATAACAAATATTTTTATTGAATATTGAAAGACTAATTTTTATTTGTAAACATATTTTAGCGACATATCTTATAAGAATTTTCGCTATCTATTTGGCGGAAGTCTAGGATTCCCAGCAAGAGGAAGCCATTATGATTCAGCTTATTTTATAAACAAAATTTATTATCATCCAAGTTATGCCATATCAAGTGGGGCAAATGATATTGCATTATTCCAAACAGTCAGTGACATGTCAGTTCAAGCATTTACAATTACAAGAACTAATCCCAATCAAATTAATCTTGCTGTCATATTAAGAGCATATGGATCTACGATCGTAGGTAAAAACAGAGAATTTATTTTAAAATGCAACATTATGGTTCATCACTTCCATGGTTACTCACTATTGTCAAAAATTGACAGCTATGTAATATTTGTCCATTTTAAAATGCAACAGGAGATACCTCCTGAACACATCACAAATGGTCAATTTTTTTATAACCGACTAGAATAGTGCCTTAGTGTGAATGAGAGTATTTTGTAACATGTATTACATGAAAGTTATGAATTTTTGTAAGCTAAAGTTTGTTAAGATGTGCAACACTAATGTTTTGATTTTTGTTAATCGTATGTACGCTAATTTATTGGAAATTAGTTTTGATAATACGAAACTACAAATTTTGTATGTTGTATTTTAAAATGGACAAATATTACATTGCTGTCATTTTTTGACAATAGTGAGTAACCATGGAAGTGAATGACCATATGTTGCATGTTAAAATAAATTCTTTGTATGTACAAAATATATAAATATATACATACCTATACAGGGTGCCCGTTTTTCGGGGTTCACCACGGGTCTTAAAACATTCACTACCCTCGTGTTTAAATTGACCCATTCGTTATTAAAGACTAGCTTTACGTACTTGTATCGTAAACAACTATTGTTACTCTTTTCTAGTTACTAACTTGCAAACTGACATCCAACTTGCTAAATTTTATAAGATATCAACCACGTTAGCAACGTTGTGAAAATTGCGTTTTGTTATTGTCATATATATTAAAAATAATTGTCAATTGCAACTAACAGGTTTTAGTTATACTTTTAAAATTGATTTACAAGTGAGTAACAAAAAAAAATAGTACACAATAACACACTACGTAATTGTTTTACTACCTCAAGGAGGTGACAGGCTCGCCTACTCGGCTCGCCTTTCAGCAGTAAAAACCGTTTTACCTGGCTTGTAATCTAAACTACTATTTCCCTTTTAGTGATTCGGTCGAGACGAGACGAGACGAAAAATTCATTGTCTCGTCTCGTCTCGTTTCAAATTCATAAAATTATGTCTCGTCTCGAAATTTTTCTCGTCTCGTTTAGTAGAGTCTCGTCTCGGCCGAGATTCTCGCCAAGATTTCTCGACGGAAATTTAATATGTATATTTTGGTCCCATAAACTAATTATTAAATTTATACAATTTTGTATTAATAGCAATTTGAACAAAAAGTTAAATATTTGTCTTTTTATCTGTCAAAATTTGATATAACCTGAAACTTGTGCAAATTTTATGTTTTAATTTTATTAATTTAATATTTATCCAGCATTTTCTAATCTGTTATAAAATATTAAAAAGAAAATAACGCTAAAAATCTTGGCTAAAGCCTGGATTACACGATGAAGTTTTTATTTTCAATTGACTTGAAAAGTGTCTTTATAAGTGACCTTACAAGTTTTTGACAGTTACTTGATAGTTAAAATTTGTTGGGACTTTTAAGAAAAATTAGCGTATAGTGCATGTTCCAGTTTTTCTTTAAAAGTTTTTCGTTAAAAGTCTATTCATTTGTCTCTCTTGCACGCATGGCGTTGTGCGAGAGAGAAAACTTTTCAAGTCACTTGAAAAGGAAAATTTCATCGTGTAATGCACGCTTCACACAAATTCTGACAGATAAAATATCAAATACTTAATTATATTTTTGTTCAAAAATGCCATGGCTAAATAGAGACAAATATCACTAAAAATATGTTAAATTTCACACGTTTGCAAATGTAACTCATGAGAAAAATAACAACCGAGAAATCTCGAAACAGTTTTCGAGAATCGAGATCTCGGCAAATAGATCTCGTCTCGTAAAATATTTTCTACGTTTCTGTCTCGTCTCCCCGAGACGAGAAATCTCGAGTACGAGACGAGACGAGAATCTAGAAATATCTCGTCTCGACAAGAAACACTATTCCCTTTGTGTATAAGTATAATTCACTCATTTTCCTTTTGCTTAAAATTGCTAACATAATAACATACTATCATAACCCAAAGCAAAAACTAACACCCCGTTGTTTATCGTTATTTAGATACATTTTGTGTTACTATCTTTCGTAGGAAACGAAGCTAGTGTTACTAATAGGTTATCAGAAAAACAAAGTAAACTAGAAAGAATTACACTATGCAGTATAATAGATCCAGATGTTCCAATTCCATTAAACAAACTATGCAGTTTAGATAAAATATGTATGGTATGTGTGAAATGTCCTTCACAAAAGAGAAATAATTTTTTTTTAACTTTACTTTTAGAATGATCAAGGTGGACCGTTAATAGAGCAAAAGACTGGTAAACTTATTGGAATAATTTCTGCTCCCGCAAAAGCTCGGCTTACGTGTTATGCAGGGTATACTACATATACGAATGTTTTTCTGTATCGTGCTTGGATTCGCTCAATTTCAGGAATAAATGATTAGAAAAATGATAATAAGTTATGTAGGTATGTTTAATGTACTAGTATGTCACTTCCTATAATACTTAGGCGCCTCGGTGGTCGTGCGGCTAGAGGTAGCGCTTAAGCGACCTTCACCGCTCGGTTCCGGGGTCGTGGGTTCGATTCCCACCAGGCGCTTGGATGTTTGTGTATGTCCTAAATTATAACTCAATTTTACATTGTATCTGGCTAATAAGCACCGCACCGAAGGCCATAATTAAATAATAATAATAAAAAATAATTTCTAAAATACTTCAGGAAATTAAATTTATGGATGTTGACTTACATAATCTACGATTTTAAAAATTCTGAAGTACAATTATAATTAATTTATTATTATTTGAATATCTCCTAAGGCCTTGAGACAGACATATCTCGTTCTGCCATGATTTTTTTTTTTGTAATATCATTGGCATACCAGTGGCGGCTATTCGGGTGAAGAAGGTGAAGAGCAACTTCACCTCTTATTTCAGAAAACAAAATATTTTTTAAAAAATTAATTTCACATAATTTTTTTTTATTATGTTTTATAAAGCCTGAAATAAACATTAATATAATTTAGAAATCAAATTATCTACTAAAAATGATATAAACTGATCGTCCGCAACCCGCATTATATGAAGAGTAATTTAAATTTTGAATAAACTCTTCACAGTTGCGCGCGCAGCTAGCGTTTATTGGCTAGATAGAATGGTTACCATAGCAACGATGCTTCCCCCTCCGCTTATAGAAGCGAATGGTGAATACCACATTTCGAACTCTGCATCTCGTCCCCACATTGAAATTGATGCATTGTAATTTGCTTGTTAAAACAATTTGAATAGTTATTATTTTATTTATTATAATTTTAACTTATTTGGAAGGTAATACTAATATATTTTTAAGTAAAAATAAATACACATTAATATTTTATTGTTAATATTAATACTTTAACTCTTTAACAGATTGCACATTATATATATTAAAATCATCAGAATGAATCTGCATAATGCATAATGATATTATATGCAATTTATTGGAAAGACAGTTCTCTAGATGGATAGATGATAATAAAAAAAGATGTATTGGCAAGTGGTCGACCAACCCCAACATTAAATTTAAATAAAATAAAAAATGTTAAAAACTGTGGAAGAACGCACAATCTACATTTTAAATCTGCCTAGTACAATAAATTTTCCTGGTTATGTGGTAGCTTTTATTTGCAAAAAACTTTTTTGAAGGATAGGCGTATTGAGCTAATTTATAAAGTATGAATTAAAAAATATAATTTTGTTTTGTTTATAAATATTTTTTTGATTTAAAATATATATTTGAAATGTATCGTACGTAATAATTACAACACTCAACACCCCCTCCCCCCCCCCCAATACCCCCTCCATCCGACATTCATTTTTAAATATCTCTTCACCTACTTTTCACCTCACGAGCCGCCACTGTGGCATACCTATACTCTGTTCTACCTTACCCATTCAGTATTGTAAAGAATAGGGCATAGTTTTGATTTCTTTGATTGGCTGAAATTGGAGCCAAGTTTATACTAGTGTCAATATACAGGTGTCTCATTTTCGATGTTTTTTTTTTAGGGTATCTCGGGAAATATTACTGATAGAGGAAAATCGTTTGCACATTCCAGGGTCAACTTTTTGAGAAAAGTTCAATAGTCTCGAGATATAACACAAAGGAACTTATAATTTTTTACCTATTGAACCTATATTGAAAATAGTCTTATCTTTTTGCTAATTTTATAAGCTTTTCATTGATAACAAGTCTACATTCTTTTGTTGTACACATGAATAAAATATATAAAAAAATTGAAAAGTATTAAGAAACAAATGAAAAAAACTATTATAGTTGATCATTTGTTTATTTCTAATATTATTTGCTTAAGTTTCACACATATTTTTAATTTATTTACATTAAAAGCATATTAAACACTTTTTTTTTTCGAATTATGTCAAAGCCAACTGTGACGTCGATAAATAATAATTTAAGTAATCCAAAAATAATTGTTTTAGAATTATTTTGAGAACATAATTAATAGATATGCAATCAAAATAAACAAATGTTGAACTATTATAGATTTTTTCATTTGTATTTAAATAATTTTCAATTTTTTCAACCCAAAAAATTAATAATTCATCTTTTATTCATATAACAAAAGAATGTAGACTTGTTATACAGGGTGTTCGTTTTAAATGTGCCACCATTGCTATCTCGAGAACTATAAGAGCTACAAAAACGGTTAAATGGGCAAACAATTTCTATTATACAAGACAAATTTAGAGAACAGAAAAATTTTTTTTTCGACTAGTGGTTCTCAAAGTACGGGACTCAACTTTTTTATTTTAAATGTGAACATATTTTTTTTATTTGCTTATTCGATAGAGAATTTAATTCTGAATTCAAATATATAATATTATCATATCCTCACATAACGATTTTTTTTGAGTAAAATAGATATAAAATTTTAAATTAATTTGATTAAAATATGATATTACTAAGAGTGCCATGAATGGAAAAACTGAACACAAGTAATTTTTTAACCTGGAATTAGAGTGCTCTGAATGAAATAAGTGAATATTTTGTTTTGTTAAGTGATCATAACTTTCAAGTGAAGTTCAATATCATTTAATTTAATTTTAAAAATGTATAATTTTACTCACATTGAAAAAGTTGAGATGTTTGAAACATACATTTTATCAAGAAAAAATTCGCGAGCTGCAGTTAAAATGTATAGGGAACGATATCCTGAAAGAGTAGTACCGTCGCGGAAATATTTCCGAAAACTTGACCTAATATTACGTGGTAATACTACTGCATTTATACATAAACACAGAAGACCGGTGGATGAAAACAATGAAATAAATGTTTTGGCATATTTTGAAGCCAATCCAAGAGCTTCTGTACGAATGGCCTCTGATGAATGCAGATTAAGTGTAGGGACGGTGCATAAAATTTTAAAACGACACTAGTATAAGCCATACAAATTCCATAAAGTTCAACACTTGCAACCTGGTGATTATGACCGCAGACTTGAATTTTGCCATTTAATCATTAATGAAGGAATTGATATTTTAAAATGTGTTATTTAGACGAATGAAGCAAATTTTTCCAATAATGGAATGTTTAATGTAAAAAATAAACATTATTGGAGTTCCGAGAATCCTATTATGGTACGTGAAAGAAGTTTTCAAAGAAAATTTAATATAAATGTATGGCGTGCAATTTTGCACGATACAGTGTTTTTTCACATGTATGAAGGTACTCTAACTGGAGATCGTTACTTAGAATTTTTAAGAAACAGACTTGATGATATATTGGATGATCTGCCATTAAATGTCGTTAGAAATCTACACTTTCAACAGGATGGAGCACCAGCCCATAATTCTCGTCAAGTAACCGCGTACCTGAATGAAACATTTCCAAATCAATGGATTGGTACCAAAGGACCCATTGCATGGCCTGCAAGATCACCCGATTTAAACCCTTTAGACTTTTTCTTATGGGGTTATTTAAAAGATAAAGTCTACGATACTGTGCATCAGAATCTACAACAATTAAAAAACAGCATTGAAAATATTTTGAACAATATTGACGGAAGAAAATTAAGATTAGTTAGTAATAGTTTATTTCATAGAGTACAGTTATGTATAAATGAAAATGGAGGCAATTTTGAACAGTACTTATACATTTATAGGAGTTTATTTTATTTTTGTAAATATTTCTTCATTATAATTAAGTTAAAATAAAAATTATAACAGTTTTTTTCATTCATTATACTTTATTCACTTCTTTCTATCATGGCACTCTAATTATGCGTAAAAAACACATGTACATATTCAGTTTTTCCATTCATTGCACTCTTAGTAATATCATATTTTAATCAAATTAATTTAAAACTTTATATCTATTTTACTCAAAAAAATCGTTATGTAAGGATATGATAATATTATATCATTGAATTCAGAATTAAATTCTCTATCGAATAAGCAAATAAAAAAAAATATATTCGCATTTAAAATAAAAAAGTTGAGTCCCGTATTTTGAGAACCACTGGTCGAAAAAAAAATTTTTCTGTTTCCTAAATTTGTCTTGTATAATAGAAATTGTTTGCCCATTTAACCGTTTTTGTAGCTCTTATAGTTCTCGAGATAGCAATGGTGGCCCATTTAAAATGAACATCCTGTATATCATTGAAAAGCTTATAAAATTAGTAAAAAGATAAGACTATTTCAACATAGGTTGACATTTAAAAAATTATAAGTTTGTGTTATATCTCGAGAATTATGAAGTTTTCAAAAAATCTAATTACGCCATCTTATTTTACCTAAAAAACGATACAACATTTGTTAAAACAATTTTTCTCTACTACTATAATAAATAAGTTATGAGATATTTTTGAAATGAGCGAAAATAAAAGGTTTCGCTTCTAGCTCAGAAACAAAAGAAGATCGAAAATTCTTGTGGTGACTTTTAAACTTTTCTCAAAAAGTTGACCCTGGAATGTGCAAACGATTTTGCTCTATCAGTAATATTTCCCGGAATACGTTAAAAACATCGAAAATGAGACATTCTGTACATGACATATGACATGTCATGTAATCATCTTTATCCGATTTGGAAATCAGGTAGATAATACTTTATATTTCGTACCTATTACCCTTTGGTTCATTAAAGAGATAATTGGTAATATCTAGCAAAAAAATTTAATTTGTTGTATAAACAAAAAATTATTTATATTTTTCAGAATGTAAACGTTTCAGAACCTTAACTAAATATCAAATTAGAACTGTGTATAATACTTATTTAGTAAATATCAAGCAATCGGTAACTTCGGATCCAAAAACTTTTTGATCCTTTATTAATAACAAAAATAATAATAGTAGAATCCCTGGCACTATGCGTTTAAATGATTGCGTCGATAATAACCCTAAGGATTTACTACAATAATTATTCAAAGAATTTTTTAGTAGTGTGTATACAGATCCATGTAGTAATAAAAATAGTGCAGTGATTAACATCGAAGTTTATTAATATAAACTTCATAATAACCTTTCACCGATAACAACCTTATATTTTACAAAAAAGAGGATATCAGACTCGATATAAAATCATTAAATAATACACTATGATCTGGAATAGATCAAATTCCAGCTTTCTTAAAGGATTGTTCCAACATATTAGTTTTTCTACTATTAAAAATCTTTGTTTACTCAAGTTCTTTTCTGGAGGTATGGAAAGAATGTAAGGTTTGTCCTGTTTTAAAATCTGGCGATGATTCTAATATTTAAAATTATAAACCAGTTGGTCTCCTTTCGAACTTTGCAAAAGATTTCGAAATTGCATTATATAATAATATATTACCACAAATTAGAAGTTTTATTTTACCGCTGCAACATGCGTTTATGGCAAAAAGATCAACCCTTGCAAATTTGAGTTCCTTTTGTATACGTGAGAAATTTTGGAATATCACGGTCAACTTGATGTAGTTTATATTGACTTTTCCAAAGCGTTTGATCGCATCAATCATTACATTTTAATTCAAAAGATCAAAAGCTACAATATTTTGGATTTAGTGAGAACTTGTTAAATTTTTTATATCATATTTGTATTGTAGACCTCAACGTGTAGCATTTAATGGATTTTATTCAAATTCATTTTTAGCAAAGTCAGGAGTTCACCAAGAGTCAGTTTTTTATTTGCAGATGATGTGAAATTGCTGACAAAATTTCGATTTGCATTTTTTTTGTGTGATCTTAGTTTAAAATTTAAGCCTTGTTGGTGCAAATGGGCATTAGTGAAACTGATGGCGAATTAAAAAAGAAATCCGCTGAAATGATTCCCTGTGAAATTAAAAAAAAAACTTCTGTTTTAGTATGATATAGAAATTAGAGATTTTACAAATGATTTTGAAATCGACAATTTGTCTAATGAAAATTTTGTTGGATGGGGTAAAAATATTGTAGACGGAGTAAAAGTTGATAATAGAGATAATTGTCAATATCTGCCGGATTTAATATCAAATGTCTTTAGATTGTTAAAAGTTCTACCATTATGGTCAGCAATAATGAAACCATATTTTATAAATTTACCCCTAAGATCTGACGATTTTGTTCAAATATATATTGATTCAGTAAAAGGTGAGATGAAATTAGCAGCGTCTGACCATAAAAAAAAAATTAAACAAAAAAAAGACTTCCATGTAATAGTAATGAAATCAAATAGTAATATAAAATAAGATTATTTAGAACAAGAAAACTGGAAACGGGAATTATATCCGCAAAAATATTTATTTAGAGTTAAATACAGAAACTACAACAGCAAATCAACAAAATATTATAAATGTGCAGTCTGTTGGTTTACTAAAAAATGAAAATATTTTAAAACCAACTAAAATTGGGAAACAGAAATTTATAGTTTCTAAAACATGAGGAATTGATGCACTACTAGTACTTCAAAATATTTTGTGTAATTTATTTTGATTCTCAAGTTTAATGAATGTTTCCCAATCAAGTCGGAATTAAAAAACTGTATTGAATATATTTGTAAAGGCATTAATGTAAAATGTTATAATTTAAGAGCACAATTATTGCAAAATATATTTGAAGCAGAAAAATTACCTAAGAATGTTACTATTGTCCTGTGAATGTATAATGGATATTTAATTAAAAAATTAATAGACAATAGCAACATTATGTAACCAATGACGGAATCAATTTGTTGTATTAATGAGAATTGTATTACGGATGAGATGTTTAGGCGTAATATCATTAACTCTACCACAAGCAGATAGTGTGTCAGATTTAAATAAAATATTTAATGCGTATTGTGAGGAGTTAAAAAAGTCTTCTAAGTGTCGTAGTCGCTGCAGTACTATGAATAAAATATTAGATTTTAATAAATATTTCTTATTTATAGAAATTATTATGTTAGATATAATAAAATCAACTACAAGCCTGAACAACATTCATAAATCAATAGAAGTAAATAATCACACCTATTTTTGAGAGGAATCATTTCATTTAAGGGTTCATATGATGTAAAAGCTATAGGACATTATGTTGCTTATGCTTACAGAATTACAGAAAAAGTATGGTTTGGGAAGAATATGACGATTTAAAAGATAAAAAAATTATTATAAGTAATACACATGTTATTCCACTTATTATTATATATACGACGTAATATACCACAGTATTAGCAATAATTTATCTTTTTATACTTACTTTTTATTTATGTATATTATGTTCACATAATAAATATTTTGTTAAAATTAATAATAATAATAGTTTTCATCAATTTTTATATATTTTTTCCTTTATTTCATCCTTTTCCGAATTAGTTTACTGGTAACTTAGAGTTCAATGAATTTGATGTTATATGTATGCAATATGATTTTATTTAAAAAGTACCCATTTGGATCTCACTTGCAGTCTTAATAATATTTAAATATGATATGGCTAAGAATTTTTCCTACCACGGAAATGTGTTAATTTTATTACTTACATTAGTGGTAGCAAAATTAATAGTATTTTACATTACAGGCGAGGTAAAACTGCCTTGAGGCAGTAAAACAGTTACTTGGCATGTAATGTTACTCACTTCCGTAGGCGATAACGACTCCTGTAGGTCGACAATGGAATGGGCGATACAACTCTGCACGCAGGCCAACAGCAAAGCGAGCAAGAAGAATGACAGAAGGAGAGGCTCGCAACTACGGTCGCTCATGCGTAATACGACCATTTTGCTCATTTATTTCTCGCGTAAAATAGGTGTGGTTGAAAATTCATTCCAAAACATTCGTTCATATGTGTTGTACGCGACTTATATGTTCACTCTTAAATAAACAAAAAGTTTACAAATTACTGTGTTTGATGTTATTTACCACGACATCCGATTCTGCCATCCTCCGCCTACACTTGTAAATACAATTTAAATTTATAACCAAAATCTGTCAGTTGCAATCGTTGTGTCAAAAACTCGCAAAAGCCTTTGGCGCGTATTACTGTTGTATTTATTGTTACATTGTAACACTTTCATTCGTATTTATGTACTATATTTTCAATAATACACTATAAGAAATATGTATTCGTCATCATCATTTTATTTATTTCTTAGATAATATTACCACAACTGAGATATAGGTGTCGCTAATAATCAATATCAAAATATTTTTTTATATAGTCACGACAGTCACTAATGGGACCCGAAGAATCCGCTTGCGGCACTGTAAGCGAAACTGTCATGGCGGTCACTGGGACATGTCAAATTATTAACATTTTGACTGAGTGCTTGCTGAACCATAAAAATGTTAACAATTCAACTAAATACGATTTTCGTGTTTGTACATATTTTTTATATTTTTAATCATTTTCATTATTGTATTCAAATTATCCGTATTATAATCAACAATTTTATTGTTACTTATAAACAAATATTTGTTAATCTGAAGAGCTATAAGATATAACTTCTGCCTTAACATTATAAAGAATAAAAAAATATAGAACTACATTAATTTATTTAGTGGTAAATAAATAAATATGAATTGTTTATACAGGTCCGGCAAAATAATCTCCTACATTTTAATCTTTAATAAAAACGACATTGTAAATGCTATTTACATTTTTTTTTTATTAAATGGAAATGTATACTATGCCATTTGTTTTCATTAAGTTTTGAAAATAACAGAGTCCAAGTGGCGACCATTTTTTTCGATACACATTCGAAGCTGATTTCTGAAGGTTTCCATTACTCGAGCAGTCATTTCAGGCGATATTCTTGCAATTTCTCTGTGGCTCTAAAGTTTGAAACCCACAACAGTATTGTTTTGCGATCTGGAACCGGAGCATGTCCACCCAGCGCGAAGTGAGTACGAAAAGTTCGTTGCGTTGTAATCACAGATTCGTTACTTTTCATAAAAGTTTCGATAATGAATGCACGATGCTCGCCCGTCCAAATCATGAAATGGCAAAGCACTAAACTAAACTAAATACACTAAACTACGCTTCTCTTCAGTTGTTCGGGCACAGTGGAGGTGCAAAATGTGGGAGGTCATTTTGCCGGACCCTGTAAATAGCTGGACCCCATGAAGCGCGGGGTGTGTAGTACGGCAGACTCGGAACAATGTTTTTTTTTTTTTTTTTTTAATGACTGCTTTGCACATGAATATTCTGCACAATATTAAAAGGAAAACTAGTATTAAAATCAATCAACAACTATAATTCATTAAAAGTACATATTATATACCGACCTGCAAAATGATAAACCTGCTTTGTGAAATGTAAAGAGCAGACGTTTTTAATTTATAACATTAGAGTTTTGAGATACTTTTAAATTCCTTTTCCATATATTCAGTTGATCATGCTTTTCTTCTTTGCCAAAATAATTATTTACGTACATAATTCCTGAGCCTTTCTTGGTAAAATTATGAAATGCTATTTTCCGATTACTTGTTGAACTCGTAAATCCTATTACGCAGCACTTTTGCATACAATATTTTCATTTTCTTTACTCCACTCATTTTTCAGCAACAGAATTTCTTTTTAAGATATTTGAATCGATTTTTTACAATTTTTGAATTTTTGACGTCCTATCAGCACCCATTAATTTAATTCCGTGAAATTCCGCATTCCGCTAGTGTCGCATGCTATTCTGCGAGTCCCAATAGAAAGTAGCCATTTGTGCTCTCTTTTGTCAACACAAAATATCACTTTGCCGCTCATGCTCGACAAAGTAGAAAAAAACGCCGCTGTCCAAATTTCTAACTATATAATGTTGAGAAATGTCACTTGTCTTGATTCGTAATGGAAACGTTTAGTTAGGAACTAATAGCATTGTAGTTACACATTTATCACGTTCACAAGTCAATCTGACATGCTCTGTCGGTATATTACATAACCAAACAAAATAACGCACTGCTGTGAAAATAAAATAGGGCATCAAGCTTAAGAAGAATGGAAAATAAGGATAAAATAAAATTAAATATAAAATAAATTGTGTTATTAGTTTCTATGTTTAGTAACAGGAATGTACTGTATTTATATTAATTACAATAAAGTTATTAGGTTTTTCGTTACTTAAATAATTGCGAGAAGTCAGTCAATACACCAGGGCCGTACTATTGAAAATAATGCTCTACATGATGAAGTTGATCGTTTAGAGCAATATTCGGGGCGTAATTGTCTAAGAATATTTGGAGTACCCGAAGAAAGATCGGAGAACATTGAGGCTAAGGTCAGTCAAATCTTTCAAACAAAATTGCACGTAGACATCACATCAGACTCCATCGATTGCTGTCATCGTGTCGGCAGAATAAATACTAACACTCAGCCCACGAACCATAACTGTCCGCGTCCCATCATCATTAAGTTCACCAGCTATCGTGTCCGTAATACAGTTATTAAATTGCGATCCAAACTAAAAAATCTGTTGTGGCCAGCACAAGACCTCTCGCCATTTCCTTATTAGGCTATATTGAATTGCACTTCCCTTTAGAACCGTTGTTTTATAACAAAAAAATACAGAACTTTAGTCAAATACTGTTTTTTATTGTATTTAACATGTCTTCTGCACACATATAATTCTAATTATATCTATTTTTCATAGTATGAGGAAGTTTCTAAATGTAAGAGATTCTTCCAATTCATTAACCAGATTGGCGGTATTTCTGAAGGATATAAGCATTTTACCTATAATTTCAAATATTTAATTAATAAAACAATAAGAAAGATTAAATATATACTTCCCAGAAAAAGCTATCAGAGGATATAAGCATTTTACCTATAATTTCAAATATTTAATTAATAAAACAATAAGAAAGATTAAATATATACTTCCCAGAAAAAGCTATCAGAATGTCACTAAAACTGTTGATTTTTGACACTGACATGTGTCATTTAAAAACTATGTTATAAACATTGGAATTTGTCTAATGGTTTCCTTAGTGCCTTAGCCTCTGCGATTAAATTACTCTATATATTATAGTGTCTTTATCTCTAAATCTATACAAGATATAATAAAAATTTTAAGTGTATTAGATGGAGAATTTTATGTTTTTCAATATTTAATAAGAAAAATTTCTAAAAAATTGTATTTAGAAGAATTTTTTCTCAGAAACTACTACTTCCGGTTGTTCAATTGTTACCAAAACCTTTTCAGCTCTTCCCAGGAATGTCAGATTGAATTTTTAAGTCTTATGGTTTTTGAGGAATCGTGTCTACAACATCCAGACATACACACATACACACATATACACATGCACACATACACACAAAAAGAAATCAACATTTTCCTAAACCATAAAGCCCTGAAACAAGTTACTACTATAAAATACTTAGGTATACAAATCGACAACAAATTTAGTTTTGACGGACACGTCAAACACATAACAGATAAGTGTTGCAAACTAATTCACACATTGGCAAAATCTGCTAAAATTAAGTGGGGGTTACGACAAGAAGCTATAAATACGATTTATAAAGGTGCAATTTTACCAATACTATCATACGGAATTCCAGCTTGGATTAGTGCCCTTCAGAAGAAAGCAAACCAAAAAAAATTAAAACAAGTGCAACGACTAATAAATATTAAAATTCTAAAAGCATATCGTACCATATCGTATGAAGCGTCCTGTATATTAACTGGGAATAAACCAATAATAATAAAATTAGAGGAATGTGTAAGAAACTATAATCAAATTAAAACTTATTCCAACACTGACAGAGAGATAGGTGTTGAAGAACTTAAAGTAATAAAAAGAACAGTGATAAGTGCGGGTAATGATATTAGCATTGATAAGTGGCAGAGAGAGTGGTTAAGCAGCAGTAAAGGGAACATTACAAAACTATTTTTTCCTTGTGTTCGATCAAGACTGAAAACGAAAATACCTTACTCTTCAAAAATAACAACCATATTAAGTGGGCATGGTAATTTAAATAGTTACTTTTACAAATTTAAAATAAAGGATAGTGCGGAGTGTAAATGCAGTGATGAAAACCAAACAGTTGATCACATCATCTACGACTGTGCAACACTACATACCCAACGAACAATTCTCCGAGGCAGTGTCATAAGAAGCAATGGAAGATGGCCCCCTCCACACCATGAACTTATTCAAATATATATCCCATATTTTACGAAGTTTGTAAATTCTATAGAGTTTGATAATTTGGTATAAACCTATGAACAATTTATGTAAATAATAAGTCACACCATAGATAAGTTGAATTTAATATAATTAGATTTTATTTTCATATACAAATATAAGTATCGTAATACAAACAATGTACTTAAGTAACATAAATAGTATTTAATATAATTATAGGCATGTAATGTATTTATATGGAGCATGCTTTAATAAAAGATAAACAAAAAAAAAAAAAAAAAAAACAAAACACATACACACATCCACACACACACACACACACACACACAGACATCATTTTAAAAATGTTATAATCGGATTCTAGGGATCTTAAATCGTGCTTATTCACTGAAATCTGGATATGTGAATTTTAGCATGAATCCAATACCTCTCTTAGCGAGAGGTAAAAATACTGACGTATCCATTAAGGAAGATTTAACTAAAAAACGATTAAATTTCTTAAAAGTAGTGTCCGATAAATTTGGGTACAAAAATGTTTGGACTGTAGATGGAAATATTTTTGCCAAAGTAAACAATTTTATAAAGAAAATTAACTTTAATGACAATTTAGACGATCTATAAATCATTTTATAATGGAGCAGTGCAAAATTTTTAAATTTATTTATTTGACAGTTGGTCAGACTGCTAGATTAAATTTATTTTAAAAATTTAGCAGTGCGGGCACTCAGATTTTATTTTTTTCTGTGTGAACCGTAACAGATATCACAAAGTACACACAGAGAGAGAAAGTTTACTATTGAATGCATCTTTCTGAAAAAAAATAATTTCACGTTTCCGGCATTACCATTAAAAAGTTACGGTCTAATTAATGTTGGGACACCTAAGTTTCATACACTAGTGGTTCACTAATAATAACAAGTATCACCTTAAAAGATGACTTATAACCATATAAACTGTCATACCAAATTTCATCTAAATCGAATAAAGCGTCCGATTATTATAAGCAAAATTAATTTTTTTTCGAAGAACTTTGAAGCAGAATTCTGGCTAAATGGTACACTTTCCGGTAGAAGCAAGTTTGGTTAAATCGTCTTATTTTAGCCTCAGGAATCTGTGGTTAAGCCATGTCCCCCCATTTAAGAGATATCCTGTATTTAATTTCTTCGCAAAATAAAACCAATTTTATCAACGTGCAACATTTTATTCCCGTACATTTACGGGTGGTCCTTCGAGAAACAATCCTTGGGGTTCACCATCAGGATCCCACACTATCATTGATTTCTTGAATTTAAAATGAATATATATTATCAAAACACTAACAGCCCGATTCACAAAAAAATTAAGCTAATCCTCATTTTTGGATTTGTGAATTCTACTCTAATTTTGACAGTTTATATCTTAAAATATATATAAAAATCTATTCCTAGTATCTACCTTTATTAATAAAATCATGAAAAAATATTTTAAATACCGAAATAGAATAGAATTCACTAATCCAAAAATGAGGATTAGCTTAAACTTCTTTGTGAATCGGGCTGTAAGGGGTTTAAATACCAAATTATACCAATTTTGTACTAATGATTTACTGTCTGATTTTGACATAATTGTTTGTTCTGAAACCTGGCTTACTGAATCAGTATATAATTCCGAAATTATCAGTGATAATTTTACAATATATAGAAAAGATCGAAACTATTCTATAACTAACAAATCCAGAGGCGGAGGTGTTTTAAGTGCTGTTCACCACAAATATAATTCTTCTTTAATTGATCTAAAAATTGACAATCAATGCTTATCGGATATTATCTGTGTACGTATTTAAATATTTCATTTTTGTTTTTATATAGTAGTTACATATTGCCCGCCATCTGTCTCGTTACTGCAATATGAACTGTTGTACGAATGTCTTGAGTCATGTTTGTTTTGCAAAACAGTAATTTCATCATATTAGGAGACTTAAATATACCAAACCTATATAATTTTCATGAAAATGGCTATTTCAACAATATCATTTCTAGATTCGAACACTTTTACAATTTCCTTAATGCAGATTAATTAAATCGAGTTTTAAATTGCGATAATCGAAGACTTGATGTAGTAGTGTCAAATATTAGTACTATAACTGTATCACGTTTTGATGATACCTTTGTTCCTGATGATAAGTACCATCCAGCGTTAACAGTAACTTTCCCTCTTGACTCTATGTTCATTCCATCAGAAAAACTGTAGATTTAATGAAAATCAGACATTTAATTTTCGGAGAGCGGATTTTACTAAACTGTATCAAGAATTATCAAAAATTGATTGGGATATTCTAAATAACAGAAAAGTTGATAATGCTTTTGAAAAATTTTATGAAATTTTAAATAAAATATTATTTGAGTGTGTCCCCTTTACTAAGAATAATAAATCCTCATATCCACCATGGTTCACAAACGAGATAATATCTGACATTAAAACCAAAGACTATTTTCTAAAATGTACAAAAAAAAACAAATTAGTTTTTTTATTACAATAAATTTAAAAAAATCCGATCTGACATTAAAAAATCTGATGTGGCCAACACAAAACCTCCCGCTATTGAATTTTTATTAATTTAAATACATACTTACGTATTTACTACCGCTGCAAACTGTTCCATTGCAGAAAACTATTGCTTTATTTACTATTTTCTTTTTAAAATGTCACTATTATTAATTTGAAGTGATTCGTTTTTTGACAGTGACATTAACTGTCAGTTACATTCATTTGAAATATGAACTGTGTAACAAACGAATTATTGTGTCTTAGGCTTCGCGACTAATAAAAAAAATCTGATGTGGCCAACAAAAAACCTCCCGCTATTTAATTTTTACATACATACATAAAATCACGCGTTTTCCACTTAGTGGGTTCGCAAAAACCCGGAAACAATAGTAACAATAAGAAAAGGGATAAGAGTAAGAGCTCAGCTAACTCACTTCACTCTTTAACAACATTCTTCTTTCGCCTTGTCCACAATCATCATAGCATTCATACATAAGAACATATTAAAGTGACTGATTTTCGGTAGCGAATAACCGCATCTGGACCACAATAATAGTTACGCAACAATCATCCTTCCACACATATCCCTATCCATTTTTATTAATTTAAATACATACTTACGTATTTACTAACGCTGCAAACTGTTCCACTGCATAAAACTATTGCTTTATTTACTATTTTCTTTTTAAAATGTCACTATTATTAATTTGAAGTGATTATTGTTTTGACAGTGACATTTACTGTCAGTTACATTCATTTGAAATATGAACTGTGGAACAAAGGAATTATTGTGTTTATCTTAGGCTTCGCGACTAATAAAAAAAATTATTTTTAAATTTATCTGTAAAATATATAGAAAAAGTATTAATGCATTCCTGTAGAAAATTCAATAATCTTTAATTTTCATAAGACATAAAATGCGAAAAAATGGCATTTAATGGTATTTTTTGAAGAAAAACCATTATGAGCTTCAGGTAAAGTGCCATTTCCGGTTATCCGATTTACACCAAAATCTAATGGATTCTTTTCATATTAGAATAGGGTATAAATACAAGGTTTCATAATTTTTTGAATGATAGTATTTGAGTTAGAGCGAAGACAAAATCCCTACACATACACACACACATACATACATACACACACACATACATACACACACACATACACACATACAGACATCATCGTGAAAATGTTAAATTTGGATTCTAGGGACCTTAAAACGTGGTCATTTACTAAAATCTCGATAAGTGATTTTTAGCACGATCCCTATACCTCCCTTACCAAGGGTAGCGGGAGGTAAAAATTATTTTTAAATTTATGTGTAAATTATATAGAAAAAGTATTAATGTATTCCAGTAGAAAATTCAATAATCTTTAATTTTCATAAGACATAAAATGCGAAAAAATGGCATTTAATGGTATTTTTTGAAGAAAAACCATTATGAGCTTCAGGTAAAGTGTCATTTCCGGTTATCCGATTTACACCAAAATCTAATGGCTTCTATTCATATTAGAATGGGATGGAAATACAAGGTTTCAGAATTTTCTGAATGATAGTATTTGAGTTAGAGTGAAGACAAAATCCCTACACATACACACATACATACACACATACACACACACATACACACATACAGACATCATCGTGAAAATGTTAAAAATGGATTCTAGGGAACTTAAAACGTGGTCATTTACTAAAATCTCGATATGAGATTTTTAGCACGATCCCTATACCTCCCTTACCAAGGGTAGCGGGAGGTAAAAATCTGTTTCACTATCTCAAAAGAAATATTTAGCTGATATCCAGTCGAATGTGTGCGTAAATCCTAAAGAATTTTGGAAATTTATAAATACAAAACAACGTAAGTCACGTATTCCTGGATTGATGCATTTAAATGATGAATCTTTTGACAACTCCTAAAATTGTAAATGCTTTTTCGAATTTTTTTTCAAGTGTATATGAGGTAGACAACAATACTGATTTATTACAGAATGATGAATTTAATTTACGCGAATCATTTTCTTTAACTAGCATAACTAAAAGAGACATACTTAATGCCATACAGGAATTAAAATCCTCACGTTCTGTTGGTCCTGATAACATATCAGCATATATTTTAAAAGCATGTTCAGATACACTAGTTGAACCAATTTTTATCTTATTTAATTTGGCATTGTCGCAGAATACATTTCCCTCCAGACTGAAAGTTACTAGAATTTGTCCAGTTTTCAAAGTAGGTGATATTTCAGATATTTCGAATTACCGACCAATTACCATTTTGTCGAACATTGCAAAAGTATTTGAAAAAGTTATTTATAAGTACATGTACGCCGATGTAAACAAGTACATTTCAGATCATCAACACGGTTTTATTAATGGCCGATCCACTACCACAAATTTAATTAACTTTACAGATTTTACTTTAAATTCTCTTCGAGATCACAATCAGATTGATGTCATATATACGGATTTTGCAAAGGCGTTCGATAAAATAAATCATAATGTTTTATTACACAAATTAAGAACTAATTTTAATTTCTCAAATGATATTGCTCAGTTTACAGCTTCCTATCTCCATAATCGTCAATTATCAGTACATTATAATAATTATAAGTCAGATGCATTCTTAGCCACATCTGGGGTACCACAGGGGTCAAATTTAGGGCCACTGTTGTTTTTGCTATTCATAAATGATGTTACCGAAGTAGTCCCCAATTCCCACCTACTATTATATGCTAATGATATAAAACTATATAAAATTGTTGATAAATATGATGATTGCTTAAATCTTCAATCGGACATTAACAGCATTCTAAATTGGTCTTTTAACTCCAAACTATTATTTAATTATAATAAATGTAAAATCATGACGTACAGTGTTAAACAATGTCCAATTCAGTATGCATATAATATGGATAATGTAACGTTACAAAGAGTATCGCAAATCACTGACTTAGGTGTCATTTTTGATAACAAGTGTTCATTTCATCCTCATATTAATCAGTTAATTAGTTCTTCATATACTTGGATTTGTTATTAGAAACACACGATCATTTCAGTGCATCACTGCTATAATATCATTATATTATGCATATATGCGATCCAAGTTAGAATACTGTTCACTGATTTGGAATCCCATTTACAAAAAATACATTGTTGCCCTAGAATCCATTCAAAACAAAATTATTCGTTATTGTTTTTTTAAGTATTATGGGTTTTATCCACCCTACAATTTTGATTATGCGTTATATGAACTTCAAATAATTTCTTTAGAAAATAGAAGGACTATGTCTTTGTAACATATGTAATCATAATTTAAATATTCGCGCGCATTAGTGTGTCACATGTAAGAAGAGAAACTGCGCGCCAAAAAAATATATGTACATGTAGACTCCTGTGTAGCGTAAGGTTGATAAATAAAAAGCTTGTTAAAAACGTAGTCCAGAATATATATATTGAACCCACAAATCATACATGGTGTCAAGTGTGTAACCTAATAGTAATAGGAAGAGAAAGAAAAACGAATAAAAGAAAAGTGAAGAAAAAAGTCGAGATTCGAGCAACCTAACCTAAAAAGAAGGAAACATGAGCAACGCAGAACAAATTGACAGCTTGCGTGCCCAAGTAGCCGAATTGCAGTCACTCGTCGCCTCATTCAATGTCCTAGGACCAACACAAGGACAACAACAGGCAAGTAGAAATCAAACATTGCCACAAGTTCCTGCACCAGAAAAATTTCGTTTGTAGAAAGTGATTGGGAGCCATGGTTGGAACACTATGAACGATACAGGCGTGCAACTAAGCTGAACGAACAATCAGAGGAGGTCCAGATTAGCAACATTCTTCTGCACATGGGGCTGAAGGTCAACAAAGTTTTTGAACGACTCCAGAAGACGCAAAATGACTTTAAGAAATATGAAGATTTGAAGAACGCCATCAGCAAGCTGTACGAAAAAAAGACAAATCTCATATACGAACGCGTGAAGTTCAATCTACGGAAGCAGAAAGAACACGAAACCGCGAACGAATATATTAATGTTATAATAGCGTTGGCAAAGAATTGCAAATATAATACTCTGGAAGACGAATTAATTAGAGACAAGTAATACCGTTTAAAATCGACACAGGAGCTGACGTCACAATAATATCGGAAGATACTTATAAGACAATAGAGAATCTTTATCCCTTAAAAGCAACCAAAACTACATTAGTGGATCCTAATAAAGAAAATCACAAGCTGAAAACATTTGGAAAAATTAAAGTACAAGTCGAGTATAAAGGGAACACGTATAACACAAAAATGTATGTGGTAAATACAAAAGATAACCTATTAGGACGTCCTGCACTCAAGAAATTGGAAATAATATCATGGGAAGATAATCAGCTCAAAGTCCTGGAGGTAAACTCAAAAAAGGAAGAAAAAATAAGCGAAGTTGAACAAAAGGATTATAATCATCTCACTCAGAAATACAAAGAAGTGTTCCAAGACTTAGGAAAAATTAAAAACTACGAATACAACATAAAAATCGAGAAAAATGCTGAGCCATACGTTGTCACAGCACCCAGAAGAGTACCTTTGCCACTCCTGGAAGAAGTGAGGAAGGAATTGAACAAAATGGTCCAACAAGGTGTCATTGAAAAGATCAACGAACCGACGGACTGGTGTTCTCCGATGGTTCTCGCCCGCAAACAAAATGGAAAAATCCGAATTTGCGTTGACTATACGAAACTAAACAAATTCATAAAAAGGGAACGTTATCAACTGCCGGCAGTAGAAGAAACACTGGGAAGATTGCGAGATGGTAAAATCTTTTCAAAACTCGATTGCTCATCCGGTTTTTGGCAACTACCATTAACTAAAGAGTGTCAGAAGCTTACCACGTTTATAACACCATATGGACGATTTATTTTTAAACGTTGCCCATTTGGAATATCGAGTGCTCCCGAGGTTTTTCAAAAGACAATGAGCCAGATAATAGATACATGCGGACAGACATCAGTAATAGTCCATGCCGATGATATAATCATTACCGGTAAAACCAAACAAGAGCATGATGAAAATTTAGATAAAGTTCTAAAAATATTGAAAGAGAATGGTTTAACATTGAACTTACTTAAATGCGAATTTGGTGCAACCGAAATAAAGTATCTAGGATATCTAGTCACAAAAGAGGGCATAAAACCTGATAAACAGTACGTCGAAGCGATTGAGCAATATAAGGAGCCAAAATGTGTGACGGAAGTAAGAAGATTTTTGGGCATGGTAAACTATTTAACAAAATTTATTAAAAACTACTCAACAAAGACACATGCCTTGCGAGAATTACTCCACAAAAATAACGAATTTATATGGGGTCCTGAACAACAACATTGTTTTGATAACTTAAAGAAAGAAATCTGTACATTACCAATCCTGGCACAGTATAACACAAAGAGTAAGACAAGGATAGCGACAGATGCAAGTGCCTATGGGATCGGTGGAGTCCTAGAACAGCAACAAGATGACGGCACATGGAGACCAGTGTGTTTCTGCTCAAAGTCACTAAGTGCAGCAGAGCAACGATATGCTACAATAGAAAAAGAGTGTTTGGCCATAACATTCACTTGTAACAGACTAAGCCAGTTTTTGATAGGAAAAAGATTTCAGATCCAAACGGACCACAAGCCATTAATTGCAATCTTAGACGAAAAAGCAATTAATGATTTATCAGCAAGATTACAAAATTTCCGTATGAAACTGAGTATATTCGATTACAGTACGATATACGTACCGGGGAAAGAAATGATCGTACCAGATGCTTTAAGCAGAGAACCTATTCATACCGAAGACAATGAAGAAGACATTTTAATATTGTCCAAAGTAAAAACTATTTCAACCGTTCTAACAACAAAAAAGCCTGACATACAAATAGCACAAGAGATAGACGAAGTTTCGAAAACAATTACAAATTACATCAAGAATGGATGGCCAGAAAAAGCAAAATGTCATTCTGAAGTAATGCCATTCTACAAATATCGTAATAATATTGGAATCTCAAACGATATAGTAGTCTATAACGATAGAATAATAATACCAAGGGAACTACGTAGAAAATGTTTAACTGACATACACATGGGACACTTAGGAATCCAAAAATGCAAATCTCGAGCCCGACAATCAGTTTGGTGGCCCGGGATCAATAACCAAATAGAGGAATTAGTCGGAAATTGTGAATCATGTTTAAAGAACCGCCAACCACATATAGAACCGTTACTAAATTTTGACTTACCAACTTTACCGTGGCACACGGTGGGTACAGATCTTTTTGAATGGAAGGGGAAATCATATCTAGTTATTCAAGATTATTACAGCTTATATTTGGAAGTAACAGAACTTAAAAGTCTAGATAGCAAATACATCATTGAAACTTTAAAGAAAACATTTTCTTTATTCGGCATACCGGAAGTTGTGAGAAGCGACAACGAAAAACAGTTTGACAGCGCAGAATTTAAAAACTTTGCGAAAACATATGGATTTGAATGGAGACCAAATAGTCCTAAGCACTCACGAGCCAACGGATTAGCCGAGAGTGCAGTCAAAACAGCGAAAAAGATTCTTAAAAAATCTGAAGATTTTATTTAGGCCTTCTAGCCTATCGCAATACACCATTAAATAGCGAAGCTTCCCCAAGTCAACTGTTAATGGGACGTATATTAAGAGAGAGGATGCCAATACAAGAAAACAAACTATATCCAAAACTACCAGATCACAAACAAACACGTGAGAAGAAAGAGAAGCTCAAAAAGTTGCAAAAACATTATTATGACAAAAGACACAAAGCTAAAGAAGGTAAAATACTCGAAAACAGCATTCAGAAGAAAGAAGAATTTCAAAGAGAGTCAAGAATATTCCAACGTACTTAAAAGACTATGTATAATATAAATGTATTGTATTATGTAAATTTATTTAAAAAGAAAGGGAGATGTAACATATGTAATCATAATTTAAATATTCGCGCGCATTAGTGTGTCACATGTAAGAAGAGAAACTGCGCGCCAAAAAAATATATGTACATGTAGACTCCTGTGCAGGGGCGGATCTAGGTTTTTCGGGGCCTAGAGCTTGAATTACAAGGGGGGGGGGGGCATTCTTTTTTTTTCAGATTAAAAATAATTCACTTTCATTACTGGTGTTACAAAAACTTACGTTTTGGTCATCTTTAGTTTCATTCAAATTTTCTAGATCTGCAAAAACAATTTCACTCCCGTTCATGTACTTTCTTCCGGACATTTTGAAATAAGTGCAATATACTAAAAATTAATGAATCCTACTTATTCGCATTCGCATTACAAGAAAATATTTTTAAAATATTCTACTTACAATTATTTAGTGAACTAAAAATTGATAATAATAATTCAATTTTTGTGGGCCCTTTGACGCTTGGGGGCCCAGGGCTTAAGCCCTATTAGCCCCCATGTAGATCCGCCCCTGCTCCTGTGTAGCGTAAGGTTGATAAATAAAAAGCTTGTTAAAAACGTAGTCCAGAATATATATATTGAACCCACAAATCATACAGTCTTCATGTATTTTTTTGTATAAAATTATAAACCATATAATCGACGATAACACTGTACTGATCTGCTTAAACTTTCGATTAACCCGTTCCAGAAACAAATCCGTATTTTGTTATACTACACCTAGGACAAACTATGAACTACAATCTCCTGTTAGACAGCTATGTATAAACCTTAACGATATACAAGAAAAATTAAATAATATAGATATATTTTGTGATTCACTTTCTAAATTTAAGAAAACTCTAATTCAATATTTCTTACGAAACTAGAATTTAGATATTTGTATTTGTGTACATGTATTGATGTATTATTTTTTGTCTCTCGTTCGATATCAAGTATGTTTAATTATTCTTTGTTATAATTCCTCTGTAATTGGGATTAATTTCCTGTTGAGTGAATTCTAAATAAATAAATAAATAAATATATGTATATACAGGTGTCTCTTAAATAGGGGGACATGGCTTAACCACAGATTCCTGAGGCTGAAATAAGACGATTTAACTAAACTTGCTTCTACCGGAAAGTGTACCATTTAGCCAGAAATCTGCTTCAAAGTTCTTCGAAAAAAAATTAATTTTGCTTATAATAATCGGACGCTTTATTCGATTTGGATGAAATTTGGTATGACAGTTTATATGGTTATAAGTCATCTTTTAAGGTGATACTTGTTATTATTAGTGAACCACTAGTGTATGAAACTTAGGTCTCCCAACATTAATTAGACCGTAACTTTTTAATGGCAATGCCGAAAACGTGAAATTATTTTTCTTCAGAAAGATACATTCAATAGTAAACTTTTGTCTCTCTGTGTAATTTGTGATATCTGCTACGGTTCACCCAGAAAAAAATAAAATCTGAGTGTCTGGACTGCTAAATTTTTAAAATAAATTTAATCTAGCAGTCTATCCAAATGTCAAACAAGTAATTTTTATTGACAGTAACAATTGTTTTATGGGTTGTCAAAAATTTTCTTCGCAATATACTAAAATTAGTAACATACGTTTGTTCGGCCTTATAGTATTTTACTACCATTATTATAAATAAGACGATTACATATCTCAGCTTACTCCTAAACAAGTTGTGAAGATTGACAACTCGTTACTGTCATTAAAAATTAATTGTTTGACATGTGGATAGACTGCTAGATTAAATTTATTTTAAAAATTTAGCAGTGCGGACACTCAGATTTTATTTTTTTCTGAGTGAACCGTAACAGATATCACAAATTACACAGAGAGACAAAAGTTTACTATTGAATGTATCTTTCTGAAGAAAAATAATTTCATGTTTTCGGCATTGCCATTAAAAAGTTACGGTCTAATTAATGTTGGGAGACCTAAGTTTCATACACTAGTGGTTCACTAATAATAACAAGTATCACCTTAAAATATGACTTATAATCATATAAACTGTATTATAAGCAAAATTAATTTTTTTTCGAAGAAATTTGAAGCAAATTTCTGGCTAAATGGTACACTTTCCGGTAGAAGCAAGTTTGGTTAAATCGTCTTATTTTAGCCTCAGGAATCTGTGGTTAAGCCATGTCCCCTTATTTAAGAGACACCTGTATATATATATATAACTTAAATTTCTCGTTCGATCAAATAGGTTTTTAAAAAGTTTTATTTTTGCGAGTACAAATTATAATATGCTATAAACTACTTGATAATATGATAATAGAATACAGACTGACTAATCTAAAGCATTACATATGTTTTTATACTACTGAAATATGAGAGAGTCACGTTCTGGCACATCGGCACTTTGTCTATTATGTAGTACAGGGGTAGCACTATAACTCCTCCCTCCTCAGATTCGAGCCTCCTGGGGGAGTTGAAGTTCAACGTCTTCTGGGGTGCGAGATGACCTCAGCTTGGCTGATTTCCTCTTCTTTATTTGGTTACGTATGAAGTACCCAACGATGATTGCAGCAACCACGTACAGGATGATGGACCATATACTTGGGATGTGCATGTTGTATGTTTTTTCTGTTATCGGAACGATTGGATTCAAGGAGATATCATTTAATTTCAAGGGATTTAGGTTAATAGAGAAATTTGTAATTTTATACGGTTGGGATTTTAGGTTCAGTTTAGGAAGTAGTAGGGGTTGGCCATGGTTTTCATTTTGGAATATTAGTATTTGTTGTCTGAAGTGAATTTCGCAGTTGTCTTGATTATTGATTAGGAAGATTCCCTCTAAGGTTTGGATGTTGGTTTCTTCGTGACATTTAATGGTGATTTTCTCCTCGTGTGGGAAAACGGCTAGGTATTTGTTGATTTCTGGAATTACTTCGACATGATTTTCAATTAAGTTAATTTTTGTGTAATGGCAGTGACTCGAAGTTTGATTTTGGAATATTTCTTCTTCGCAGATCGCTGAGAAGTGGGCGTGATATTTATTAGGGCACTGAAATATTTTTGCTTGAACACACATATCATTCAGGGGCACGATCTCTTTATCAGATTTAAGAAGATATTTCGTATTAGGGATGATTGTAATAAATTTTGATTCATATTTGGTTGGAATTGGGTACATGTAGTAGAGTTCAAAAGTTTTTTCGAAATTTATGGGAGTAGAAATGAAATAGATTACTTGGGTCGCTTCTATTTTACAGTTTATTTTTAACAAGGATTCGATGTCTAAAAGGTTCTCTTGTCTGGGTTCGAATGGTAACTGCAAATGGTAAAATTTTGATATTTGTTTTAATTCTGCTAGTAGCTCCATGGGGTGTATTATACTAGGATGCAGCGTTCTTAATTTACAAAAGGTGATTGAATTTTCAATGTCTTGTAAGACGCTTAATATAGAATTGTATAATATAGTAAGTTGATCGTAAATATTTTTGCCATACAGTATACTTTGAATGTGCGTACTGTTTATAATTTTGAAAAGTTGTAAAATTTTGGATTTTAATATTTCCTCGTTGTGCTGAATATCTGAGATTGTTTTATTAAAATTTTGAATAATTTGGTGGTTCACCGAATATGAGAGTTTGAGTTGACTTTCCAAATTCTGCTCGTTTTCTTGCATATGTGCAAACATTTCGTTATATCTTTTGCCATCTTCGGCATCTAAATTTCCTGTGACTGATTTGAATATTGTCCCCAATCCATCTATTAAGCCACGTTTAGTTTTATGGTGATCAGAATGAAATCCGATGTTATTAATTTTTGTGTCAATTTTTGTCCGAATAAATTCTAATATTTTATCATAATTTTCGAGTTCATTGAAATACTGTGAATGGTTAGATATGCTTGATTTTAGTGCTGAGTATTGTGTGTTTAGATTGTTGTACTGATTAAGGAGAGCTTGGAGATTGTAGTAGTGTATGAAGGTGTGAGTCGTCTTTTCGAGTTTGGCAGGACCGAGATTGATGGGAAGGATTCCGAGGTTTTCTGTTATGTTTCTAATTATTGTTCCTTGTCCCAATGCGAACAACCTGGAATTGGTTCAAAATTGTAAGTTTTTTTTCTAGGACGTTTAATGTTAGAGAGGTGGATATTCTCTGTTGTATTACCGTGGGTGGTTTGTATTTTTCCTGTTTTAAGACGTTTATTAATTTTCTTTAGCTTTTCGGGTTTGTATTTGTTTTTAGTTTTTTGTTGTTTCTGTTTATTTTTCACGTATACCTTTTTGGGGATTTTGGGTAATTCTTCTCTATTTTCATTACATTTATTTATTACCTTTTCTTTATTTGCCTGGATTTTGTCTCTAACTGATTCGTAAAGTAATTTAGTTTTATTCTTATGACTTTCTATATAATTGTTAATAAGCTGTTTTTCGAGGTCAATATTAAATGGGGAGTTGGTATCTAAATGGCCGGTAATAATTTCGCATGGTTTCAATTTTGTGACAGAATGAATTGTGTTATTATAAGCTAATAACGCATAATTTACTTTGGCTTCTATAGGCTCCGTTTTGTATTCTTTTTGATTGTTAAACAGTCTTATGTGTTCGATAAGGGTCGAGTGGAATCGTTCTATTATGCCGTTAGATTCTGGATGTTGTGAGCTTATGAAATGTATGTCGATTTTGTGTAGTGTCAGCAATTCTTTTACGACTGAGTTTTTAAATTCTAACCCGTTATCTGAAATAATTTGTTCTGGGATTCCATGATGTGTAAAATATTTGACTAGGTTATTACAAGCTTCTATGCCTTGTCCTGAATTTAATTTGTATGCTTGTGCATATTTTGAAAATGAATCTACGATAGTCAAAAATTTAGCTTGTTCTAAAGTAATGCTGTCTATATGTAAAATTTGGAAAGGTTTCGTAGCTGTGGGTGTGATGTTTAAATTTACGTTTAAGGGTCGCCTGTCGTATTTTGTTACTTGGCATATTTCACAGCTATTAATAAATGTTTGAACGGATTTTCTTAATTTTGGCCAGTAATATTGTTGTTTTATACGCGCTTCTGTTTCATCGATACCACGGTGGTTACTTTTGCTGCAGTGGTAATTCGATATGATGTGTATGATTTCTTCCTCATTGGTAACGTCGCTTAAATATTTTGTACATTTTACTAAACATAGTTGAGAATTTTTGAAATAATTTTGAAGAATTAAACTGAATTTTTCGTATAGTTCGTTTTGAAAATAAATATGATATTTTATTTTTGGAACAAGATATTCTTTAATAAAAGCAATCATTTCAGTTTTGTAATTATTTTTTGAAAATTCTACTTCCATTCGTAATTTTTTGTGTTCGTATAATTTTGTAATTTTTACTTGTTTGGGATTAAAATCGACTTCTGTTATAATAATTTGATTTTTGCCATAGTTTACGGGGCATTCTACTATCGCTTGTGTCGTCATCGTTTATCTCATTATGTTGTGAGTCACCTACCTCGACTGCAAGGGATTGCGTATCGTCGTCTTTGTTATCTGTTTTATTCCTTAACTCTGTGTTAAAATTTTCTATGAATTTATGAAAGTGTTTCATGTTTTCTGTTTCGTTTATGTTTAATTCGGTCTGGGGAATTTTGGGTTCAGGGAGTTTGTAAATGGTTATTAGTATGTTGGTATTATCAAAAATATATTTTAACATTGATTTTATTTCGTTCCAAATTTGATTGTCATGTCCACATGCAATTTTTGGTATACTTAAATTTTTGATATTATTATGTAAACAGAATTTCCTCAAATTTAGTAAGGTATAGAATATGTCTTGTTTAGTAGGTTTATTGTAATAATTTTCCTTTGTTATTAAGTATAATAGATATCTTTGTGGGGTTTTTAAATATACTAGGTTATGAAGTTGAGGATTTTGAGATTTTAATTTGTCTACGTTGTTAAATTTAATTTTAAATTTTTTGGCAATACCCGATGACATTTCTAAATCTTTGCTCACGCAATGAGCTAGACTAGAGTCAGATGGTGCATCGAATAGATTTCCTATTACTTCAATAATATTGTTATTATTGTGATTAAGGCAATGTTTCTTATCTAAGTAGTCTTTGAATAGAGCTAGTGGAGTGTCATCTACTTGTGTTTGTGATTGTAAATTTTGAGTTTTATTAATTTCAACAGGTATACGGCTTAAGGCGTCGGCATTGGTA
This sequence comes from Ophonus ardosiacus, assembly GCA_943142095.1. Lineage (NCBI taxonomy): Eukaryota > Metazoa > Arthropoda > Insecta > Coleoptera > Carabidae > Ophonus > Ophonus ardosiacus. The sequence continues at coordinate 20,440,747 of OW964830.1, read as the reverse complement.
TTAAGTTTGCCTTTCTTATAGATTATTTCATAGTCATATTCCTCTAATTTGAGGCGCCATCTTATTAATTTTTGGCTACATTGTTTTAACGAGAATAGCCATTGCAAGGGTCGGTGGTCTGTATAGATTTTGAATTTGCGTCCTAATAAGTGAGTTCTAAAATACTGAGTCGCCCAAATGATAGCTAACATTTCTTTCTCAATGGTAGAATAGTTTATCTCTGTCTCGTTCAGTGTTCTGCTAGCGTAAGCTACTGGTAGGTCGTTGCCTAGACTACCTTGGGATAACACGGCTCCAATAGCCAGCTGGCTCGCGTCACATGTCAAGTTAAATTCTTTGTCGTAATCAGGATATTGGAGTAGTGGTTCGTTAGTCAACAAATTCTTGCAATTTTCAAAGCATTGTCTGTACTCAGGGTCGTTAATGTCAATAACAGCATTTTTCTTTAAGCGTCTAGTCAGCGGTTTTGTTATCTTAGCGAAGTCTTTAATAAATTTTCGATAATAGCCTAAAAGTCCTAAGAAACCTTTAATTTGTGTTGTAGTTTTTGGAATTGGAAAATTTAGAACAGCCGAAATTTTGTCGGGATTTGGTTTCACGCCCTCAGGGGTTACGATATGCCCGAGATACGCTACTTCTCTTTTAAGAAATTCGCATTTATCTAGTTGTACTTTGAAATTTGAATTTTTCAAACGTTCGAAAACTAATTTTAAATTTTGAATGTGTTCTTGTAGGCTGGTACTAAATATAATAATGTCGTCGAGGTAAACAAGGCATTTTTTGTTTACTAACCCTCTCAGAACATTGTCCATAACGCGTTGGAATGTCGCGGGTGCGTTTTTTAAGCCAAAAGGCATACGAGTGAACTCATAATGCCCGTCTTCCGTGTTAAATGCAGTTTTTTGAATGTCTTGTTTGTCCATTTCAATCTGGTGGAAACCAGATGCCAAGTCTAACGTAGTGAAATACTGACAGCGTCCGAGTTTGTCTAGTAAATCAGTTATGTTCGGTAATGGGTATTTGTCGCTAATAGTCTTTTCGTTCAATTTCCTGTAATCTACCACTATACGCCACTTGCGTTTACCAGATGCGTCAAGTTTTTTTGGGACAACCCAAATAGGTGATGACCATGGCGAACATGATGGTCTAATAATATTTTGATCTAACATTTTTTGTGTTTGAGAACGTACCTCTTGTCGGTGAATTTCTGGGTATCTATAAGATTTCGTATAAATAGGAATTTCGTCACTTGTTTTTATGGAATGTTTAATTTGATTAGTAAATGTTAAATTTTTGTCGTCTACGTGAAATATATCAGAATAATCGTGAATTAATTTAGTGATAGCTGATTTTTCTTCCGAATTCATGTGATCTGACCGAATTTTTGAAATATCAAATTTAATTTTTTCTGATTGAATGAAATTAAAATTGGGTGATGAGTACGTTTCATAGTTAGAGATGTTTTCTACAGTAATTGGTTCTAATTGTGTAAAGTTGATATGTGATTCTGAGTTATTAATTGCTGTACAAAGTGCATGGTAATTATTGGCTGTGGTGACACATTCGGGGATGATTAAATTATTCTGTTGTTGTTTTGGTATTAATATGGTTCCGTTTTGTTGAGTTACTTGAATTTTGATTACCTTTTCGGTTTTGGGGTCTAATGTTACATTATTATTTGGCTGACAAATTTTGTTTGTATTAATTTTATTTTCAGAATTTTGATGTTGAATTTTTATTTGGCAGGTGGGTGTTGTTACTACATTTTTATTCAGGTCTATAATTATTTTTAATGTACTCAGATTGTCTAATCCTAATAAGAGATCGAATTCATCGTGAAAATCAAAAATGTGATATTTTAAACTTGCATTTTTCTTTAAATTAAATAATTCTTGGTTATCGTAATAAACATATGGGTCAACGGCAGATTCTGCTGACTTGTTGATATTAAATAATTCTCCCGCTGTGTTTGCGCGGTTTTGTGCAGGACGGTATTGAGTTGTATTTCGCGTGGAAATACTCATCGGAGTAGGTGCAGGAAGGTTTTGTCTGGTGGATGGACCTTGGCGTGGTGTTTGCGGTGTATATTGTCTTTGTTGTTGAGGAGTATATTGTCTTTGTTGTTGAGGAGTATATTGTTTTTGTTGTTGAGGAGTATATTGTTGTCTGTATGTCGTTTGTTGCATAGGTGAAGGATGCAGAGTTTTATTGGGTGTGTAATTAAAGTAGGGTATGGGTTTAGGAATATTGTATCTTGGTTGGTGGATTTGTGGTTTTTGATTTAATTTGTGTGTATTCTGATTAGTGGTTTTGGATTTGGCATAATATTCAAATTGAAAATCATTTGCTAACATACTTAAAGCTGAATTTAAGTCTGTAGGGTTCTTTGCCCTCATTAATTGACCTATAGGTTCTTTCAAACCTTTTAGTAAAACGCGTAAAGCATAATGTTGAAAATAGTCAATCATTACTACGGATGCTTCGGCAGCAGCGTTTGTTGAAATATAAGAAATTTGTAAATTTAAGAGGTGTTGTAAACGACCGTAAAAATCAAAAACGTTTTCATTAGGATTTTGTTTCAGCTCTGTTATTTCCATATTTAGTGTGAACCAGTGTCGTTTGTCTGAATAAGCATTTTTTAGTGCTGTTTTCAAATCTTCCCACTTTGAAATTGTGGAACTTGCAATATTAATAGCAGCTTCACCTTTTATTTTGGCTAATATACTGCTCATTAAATATTCATTTTGGAAATCATTTGTGTTTGTGGTATTATAAAATTTTGTTACTAATTTTTCACAAACGCTAGTAAACCTAGGGAGTAATTCACGTTCCCCATGGAACTCTGGCACCATGTCCAGATATTCCTTTTTTAATACTGGAGTAACCATGTTTAATAATGGCGTTCTTAATGTGATACTATTAATAGGATTTGTATTTAAATTAATTATACGATCTTCTGTTTCGAGATCGGAGTCTGCTTCTGAATTATTTGAATCTGACAAAGATTCTGGTTCTCTGAATGACATATGGTACTCACAAAAATAGTAGTGTCGGCTTCATGTGCCCTGAAGTCGAACACGGTCTCGTCTCGAAGTTGAGGCAGGAGTTGCACTGATGTCCGCTCAGCTTGGCTCGCTCGGCTCGTCGAGATGTGTCTTGCTTCTGATGTCCTCTCAGATGCAGGATACAGTGATCGAAGTATGGAGATATTCGAATTTGCCAAATTAATCACGAAAGTGAAACAATTTATATTCGCTAAATTGTTTTGGCAATCCTACCAAGACTGCGCCACTTAAATTTCTCGTTCGATCAAATAGGTTTTTAAAAAGTTTTATTTTTGCGAGTACAAATTATAATATGCTATAAACTACTTGATAATATGATAATAGAATACAGACTGACTAATCTAAAGCATTACATATGTTTTTATACTACTGAAATATGAGAGAGTCACGTTCTGGCACATCGGCACTTTGTCTATTATGTAGTACAGGGGTAGCACTATAACTTATATATATCTGTGTTTCCTGGGTGTCTTATTATTATTATTATTATTATTATTATTATTATTATTATTATTATTATTATTATTATTATTATTATTACTATTATTATTGGGATGGGTGGAGAAGAAAATAAAGTACTCGGAAACTGCAGTCAGTATGGTTTTATTTGATTAGAACCTTTTTTTATTATTATTATTATTATATTTATTCCTGCCTAACCGGCTTAGAATCTATATATATATATATATATATATATATATATATATATATATATATATATATATATATATATAGAAACTTTTGGCGTCTAAAAAACTGTTTCTCTATGTTATAGCCCTATGACCCGTTTTAAAATTTACACCCTGAATATATATATATATATATATATATTTACATCCCGCTATCATTGCTGCGTCCTTTCATGGCTAGGACATTGTGGCAACCACCGAAAGGAATAGAGATAGGCTTCGACTTTATAAAGTATATCTACTTATTTTCCCCCCTGATTATGAATTTCGGTTCAAATTTCAATAAAGTCGATTGACAACGATATACGTTTCCGTTCATTTGACGACATTATGAGCTCCTCCATACTGAGTGAATCCGGCGTCCACAGTATATACTTCATACATAATCAGTACTTATGACGTCCAATTTGTATATTTTTATTCATACTACCGTTACAGTGACGTCCAGCAGCGTTGCCAATATTAAATACATTATTCTGATGTAGAAACCAAAGCACACTCTTTCACAACAATATGCATACTTAGCTGCAAACATCATAGATTCCTATAATGTTTGATAATGATAATTTATTTTGGCAATCCGTAAGCAATTTGAAAATGGAACTTCTAATTTGTCATTTAAAATGTCATTTTTAATACTTAACACTTTTGTTTTAAAATTATTAGGAAAAATATTTCTCCAAATTAAAATTTTACTGTTGTATTTCTTATACATATAACAAAAATAAAGTACATACCCGGTATACAAGTAAGAAATGTGAAATGTTCTTGCACTTGGTGTACAAGAACAACAATTCCATTTTCTCTGACGGTAAATGTAAATATGTGAAAATAAGTGAAGAATGAACTATTTAAATTTATTTATTTAAATAGCCCCAAAATCTTGCAATTAAAAAGTACAGATATTTTCATTCACTCATAACAAACTTTATTTTACATTTAACAAATATATCATACACAAAATAAATTTCACGAATATTGACAAAACTAATAGAAAAACTTAACAAAAATTCAAAATAGTACTCGTATCTTTACACAAGGTAATGTAATTGCTTCCTGACAGTGACATTTGTTTAAATATATCAAAATTGTTTTTAAAATATTGTTTTTGTTTGACGCATAGGCAAGATGATGTATATAAATAATTTATTTTATAAATTCATATTGTAAATTATTTACTAAATACTATTATCGTAAAATTCAAGATTGTACCATTATATTCAATTTTTAAGTAAAAGTTACTGAAATATTATATTCAATGTTAGGAGGAAGTAACGCCGTACTTGTTGATAGATACAATGTATTAACGGATTTCTCGGCGGTGATTGTAAGGAATTATATTGTTGTTATTCCATAAAGTAGTTAATTTTATTTAAATATCCAATATTTCGTTACACATTTTGTAACTTCATCAGGGAATAAAAGTGTGGGCCCACACATTTCGGCCAACATGTGACGCTCACTGAGTAAATTTTACAAGTTTTCTTTTGATATAACTTATATTTTATACTTATATAGTCAAAATTCTTACAATAATATGTAAATCAGTGCAGAGCCTAAACAAGTAACAATAACAAAAATGAATGTTTCTGAATTTATCAAGCGATTACACCAGTTAAAACTAATTTATTCCCTGAAGAAGTTACAAAATGTGTAACGAAATATTGGAAATTTAAATAAAATTAACCACTTTATGGAATAACAACAATATAATTTCTTACAATCACCGCCGAGATATCTGTTAATACATTTTATCTATTATATTCTATGTATTTTTTCAAGAAAAACTATTAAAAGCTTGTATAAGTAATACTTCCGATATACACTAAAAACTAATGAGCTCTTCCCACATTAGTATAGAATGGGTATCCAAAATTTCAAAATATTCTGATTGATGGTATTTGAGTAATCGTGTCCACAAAATACACACACACACGCACGCACGCACACACACACGCACACACGCACTCGTGCACACACACACACACACACACGCCCGCGCGCACGTACACACACACACACACATACGTACCTACAGACATCATTGTAAAAATATTAAAATCGGATTCTGGGAACATCAAAACGTGCTTATTCACCAAAATCTCTATATGCGATTTTTAGCACGATCCCTATAGCTCCCTTACCTAGGGTAGCGGGAGGTAAAAATTTTATTTGATGACAAATTATTTGTTACATGTCAATAAAACAGTGAAAAATATCTGGAAAGCAACCATTTTGGTTCACTTCGGCTATTTGTGCAATAAATTCTAATTTTTACGAAAATTATAATAATAAGATTAACATGAATTTAATCTCCGTTATTAATATGTTTATTCCAAGTAAATAGGTATTTATTAAACAAATTATTTGTTATATGTTAAAAAAAAAAATAGTGAAAATATGTGAAAAGCAATCGTTTGGATGCACTTCGGCTATTTTTGCAATAAATTCAAATTTTTATGAAATTTATAATAATAAGCTTATTATTAATATTCAATTCCGGTTTTAATACGCTTATTCTAAGTAAATATGTATTTGTTCAACAAATTATTTTTCATAAGTCAATAAAATAGTGAAAACATATTAAAAGCAGCCGTTTGACTTCACTTCGGCTATTTTTGCAATAAATTGAAATTTTTACGGATATTACAATAATAGACATATTATTAATTTACTTATCTGCGTTTCTTTCTAAGTTTGCATATAGATTGCAATAAAAATACGGTGTTTTTAAAAGTCATTACTTTTGATTATTTATATTTTTACATATGTCACTAGCGCATATAATATATTTTTTCAAATTACAATATATTAAAAATAAAAATCTGATGTGGCCAACACAAAACCTCCCGCTATTTAATTTTTATTAATTTAAATACATACCTACGTATTTGCGAACGCTGGAAACTGTTCCATTGCAGAAAACTATTGCTTTATTTACTATTTTATTTTTAAAATGTCGCTATTATTAATTTGAAGTGATTAGTTTTTTGACAGTGACATTTACTGTCAGTTACATTCATTTGAAATATGACCTGTGTAACAAAGGAATTGTGTTTGTCTTAGGCTTCGCGACTAATAAAAAAATTATTTCTAAATTTATCTGTAAAATATATAGAAAAAGTATTAATGTATTCCTGTAGAAAATTCAATAATCTTTAATTTTCATAAGACATAAAATGCGGAAAAATTGCATTTAATGGTATTTTTTTGAAGAAAAACCATTATGAGCTTCAGGTAAAGTGCCATTTCCGGTTATCTGATTTACACCAAAATCTAATGGCTTCTTTTCATATTAGAATAGGATAGAAATACAAGGTTTCAGAATTTTCTGAATGATAGTATTTGAGTTAGAGCATCCATACACACACATACACACATACAGACATCATCGTGAAAATGTTAAAATTTGATTCTAGGGACCTTAAAACGTGGTCATTTACTGAAATCTCGATATGTGATTTTTAGCACGATCCCTATACCTCCCTTACCAAGGGTAGCGGGACGTGAAAAGCAAATATTTTAAAGTATTTAAACTATCTAAAATGTATAAAAATATTTTCTAATTAAATGAAAACCTCAGTAAGTAGAGGAGAAATAGGAAGAAGTACCTACAGTAGAAAATATCTATATGTAATAAATCGTTTGTAGTACATATTAATATGTTTAAAACATTTTTTACCTTCCGCTATCCTTGGTAAGGGAGGTATAGGGATCGTGCTAAAAATCACCACGTTTGTGGTCCCTAGAATCCAATTTTAACATTTTCAAGATGATGTCTGTATGTGTGTATGTGTGTGTATACGTGTGTATGTGTATGGATTTTGTCTTCGCTCTAACTCAAATACTATCATTCAGAAAATTTTGACACCTTGTATTTCTATCCTATTCTAATATAAAAAGAAGCCATTAGATTTTGGTATAAATCGGATAACCGGAATGGCACTTTACCTGAAGCTCATAATGGTTTTTCTTCAAAAAATACCATTAAATGCCATTTTTTCGCATTTTATGTCTCATGAAAATTAAAGATTATTGAATTTTCTACAGGAATACATTAATACTTTTTCTATATATTTTACAGATAAATTTAAAAATATTTTTTTTATTAGTCCCGAAGCCTAAGATAAACACAATTCCTTTGTTACACAGTTCATATTTCAAATGAATGCAACTGACAGTAAATGTTACTGTCAAAAAGCTAATCAATTCAAATTAATAATAGTGACATTTTAAAAAGAAAATAGTAAATAAAGCAATAGTTTTCTGCAATGAAACAGTTTGCAGCGTTAGTAAATACGTAGGTATGTATTTAAATTAAAAAAATTAAATAGCGGGAGGTTTTGTGTTGGCCACATCAGATTTTTCTTTTAATAATTATTTCTGCACCCTCTTTTTCGACACTTCAAATTTCGGTCTTCGTATTTTAGATCAAAAGTTTATAAATATTTTATTTATTTATTTCACTGTGGTATACCGTTCTCATATTTATTCCATACATTTAATCATTAATCTTCTTACCCATACATTTGGCTTTTATTTACAATTTACACAATATTTTGTAATTAATAATTTAGCTTTATAATACGAGTATTTAAATAATTACATTTTTTAAATTTATTACATTGAAACCATACATTTTGACTTTGTATTTACTAAGAGGATTTTGCAAAACAAAAGTTTGATTACATAAATATTAATTTAAATACTATCATGGGTGCACAAAGTAGCTTTAAATACGATTAGAAGAGTTGCGCGCTAATGTAGTAACCCAATGTTCCAGTGTTGCCAGGTGTACGGAGTTCAGAATGTCGCTGGAATGAAACTTCAGTATATACAGCGTATATACGCTGGACGACACTAGCTCCGCAAGTGGAATTTTTTTGAACTACAAAAAATATACATTTTCCATTCCGCTATCATTCTGACGTCCATAACAAATTTTGCTATACGATACTAGAGGCCCCCCTGATGCCAGAAAAAAATTTATAAGGCCATGTGCATATGACGTCCGGTATACGGACGTCTTATGCACAAGGACGTCACTTTGAATGTAGAAAATTACACAGGGGACGCCACAATGGTAGTGGGATGTAAATATATATATATATATATATATATATATATATATATATATATATTCAGGGTGTAAATTTTAAAACGGGTCATAGGGCTATAACATAGAGAAACAATTTTTTAGACGCCAAAAGTTTCTATATTAATTTATTGAAAAAAATGATTGGTGCCTATTATAAAGAAAAAAATTACGAATTTTTTAATACCAAACACCTTACATTTCTATTTCATATAAAGCCAAAAAATAAATTTAAAAATTTGTACATTTAAGAAAAATTATCATTAGCCATGAAACTGACAGTAACAAAACATTGTCATTTTATAATAACATGATAGGGGACAATTAAAGATTAAAGTTATTAATTTATGAATTATTACAAAATAACAAAATAGACATAAGGATATTTATTTAAGAAACAATTATTATTTATTGTATTGTAAATAACAAATTAAAGATGATCAACATGTAATAAGAAATAAGTCATAAGAAACTACAAGGGAACATTTAAATCCATTTAATTATCCATGATTTCTTCTTAATAAAACGAAAATAATAATTTAACAAATAATGTGTATGAAACGTTTATTAATGAGCGCCTCAAGTCAACAATTGTTTTGTTTTGTTTCTGTCAGTTTCACGGCTATTGATATTTTTTCTTATTTATACAATTTTTACTTCCTTGTACGAAGTAAAGGAAGTATTGTAATCGCGAAAAATTTCGGTTTCCAGATTTCAACGGAAATATCCATTTTGAGCATCCCTAAATCCATTTTGACTAATTTCGTCGTGACGTCTGTACGAACGTACGTACGTACGTACGTACGTATGTACGTATCTCGCATAACTGAAAAACGGGAAGCCGTAGAAAGTTAAAATTTTGTATTTAGAACTGTTATAACATCTAGTTGTGCACCTCCCTTTTTGGTCATTACATAACTTGCGGAAGTGGTACTTTACTTGAAGCCTGTAATAGATTTTAATGAAAAACTATATTAAAATATAAACCAAAACTTTTCAAATTTGGTATATAAGACTTTTATATGAATGAGAATAACGTAATAAATTTTAGTTAAAAAGGTCTGTCCGAAAGTGGTACTTTACTTGAAGCCTATAATAGATTTTAATGAAAAACTATATTAAAATATAATCCAAAACTTTTCAAATTTGATATATAAGACTTTTATGTCAATGGGAATAACATAATAGATTTTAGTTAAAATGGTTTACCCGGAAGTGATACTTTACTTGAAGCCTATAATAGATTTTAATGAAAAACTATATTAAAATATAATCCAAAACTTTTCAAATTTGATATATAAGACTTTTATATCAATGGGAATAACATAATATATTTTAGTTAAAATGGTTTACCCAGAAGTGGTACTTTACTTGAAGCCTATAATAGATTTTAATGAAAAACTATATTAAAATATAATCCAAAACTTTTCAAATTTGATATATAAGACTTTTATATCAATGGGAATAACATAATAGATTTTGGTTAAAATAGTCTAACCGGAAGTGATACTTTACCTGAAGATGTTATCAGTTTTTCTTGAAAAAAATGGTGTTATTTTGATTTTAATAATAAATGCTTCAAATAAAAGTTTTAGAGAATTGAATTCTGCATCGAAAATTTCAATTATGATTAAATTAGCTCTTTGTATTCTCTAATTAAGTTTGCTATGGTTTAGGACAAAAAAGAACAAAAAAAATAAAATGTTGATGTCAAATTATGTCAAATACGTGCAGTTTTATGATTGGGTCTGTTATAATACATATTTTAATTATTAACAAAATGTGTATAGTGTAACAGGCGTACAAGGAAGTTATGTGCTGTCCACATCAGATATTTTTAATTTATTTTCTGGCTTTATATGAAACAGAAATGTAATGTGTTTGGTATCAAAAAATTCGTAATTTTTTTCTTTATATGCACTAATTCTTTTTTAAATAAGTTAATGTAGAAACTTTTGGCGTCTAAAAAACTGTTTTTCTATGTTATAGCCCTATGACCCGTTTTAAAATTTACACCCTGTATATACAGTGTGTTAATTAAAAAGCTGGCCATAGGCGTTTAACATGGGAAAACAGTTTTTCTTTGCGCAAAAGTCCCCAATTCATTTTAGACAAAAATGTTTCAAATAAATGTTGTACATATTAATATTCTACGCCTAAATTACTAAACAGATTTAATTTTGCACGTTTAGTAACTTGTAAAATCTAACTTGAAATTGTACAAATATTAATATTTATATCTCTTGTTGTAATTTGAGATGTTTATCTTACTTTGTTGTTCTTGCCGCTGTATCTCCCATTCTCTCTGGTGTAGATCGTAATGTGTGATTTCTCCATTTATGCGTAGCCTCTCTATATTTGTAGAGTGGAATATCCATTTATTTCGTAATAGGTTTTTCTTTCTTGTCCCCATTTTGTTAGCTTGTTGTTTTCCTCTCCTTGTCTTATTACTCGCCAGCATTCTTGCAGAATTGAATTTTGATTGCTGCTTACTCTTTCCTCATATTTTACTGCTCTCTTTCTCTTCTAGTGTGCTTCTATCCAGACCCAAAATCCATTTTATGTACCATATTTTTGTATGTCCTCTATTTGTTTATATTCTCTCCATCCATATATTTCCGCTCCGTAGAGTAATATACTTTTGACTATGGCCACAGAATAGACATATACAGAAGCGACACTCCTTGTTTACATAATTGTTGTTGCGATTTGATGTTTATGACCTTGAACTTTAAATTTGTTGGCAAATTTACGCGCGAAATTTAAATTGTTTTATATGGTAAAAGAAAAATTAGAACACAAAAGTACTAAAATTTTAATTTTATTAACGAATTAAGAAAAAATCATAAAATAAACACATAATTTTACAAATTCAATACAATGCAGAATTTTCTATATCTTTGACGTGGGAAACACAAACGTCAGATTCAATGAATATGCCCCAAATATCCTTCTCCATCAAATCTTCTCTTCCTCAGGCCTTGAGCCACATTTTACACCTATATTTATTAAGTGAATATACATTTTGCATGATATAGAAGTCGTTTTGCATTACTTGCATTTATGGATCTTTCGGAAACGAAAAAAACTTACATTTTGCTTTCTCCATTTTTTAAATCTCCTTATACAGTTTTTATATGAACAAACAAGTCCTCCCGATTCTACCTTCTTTGTTTTTTACACTTTATTAGAAACTAACACCACTTCTAAAATTCACAAACGGTTCACAAAATGACATATGTCAAAAGTGAGAAGACGTGTTTAGTTTGCTTGAATTAGCCATAACCCTAAAATACATGGGCGTGACAAGCTAAGACAACAGTTCCTCCAGAATATGTGAAATATAATGATTTTCCTTATGATAACGATTTTTCCTATCGTTTTTTCCTATCGTTTTTTGAAAATATAACATATTTGTTCTTATTAGAAATCAATTTGTGTGTCTTAATATACTTTTATTATTGACCCCTGACGGAAAATGTTCACGTCGAGATAATGAAAAGAACAAAGAATCGTAAGATACGAAAATATGACGAAACAATCCGATTTTATCCGATTAGCCCTTTAAATTTGTTGCCATACTCTTTCTCTCTCTAATATTCGTTTCTCTCTCTGACTGTCGCTTCTGTATGAATGTCTATTCTGTGCTATGGCTTCAAACATTATCCATCTTATTTTGAGATTTCTTTGAAATCTTCTTTCCCCTAAACTCCATATTTGTTTCATAGTGGCGATTGCTTTATTTTTTTGATATTCTAAGTGCTTTGTATGTTGATTGTGTCTCTGAAATGTATATCCTAAATATCTTTCCTCTCCCCGTCTGTCTGTTTTCTTCTACAATCCTACCATGCTCACGTCATATCTCCCTTCCCCAAAACAATACTATTACAAACAAATGTTTAGTGTTTATTATTATAATGAGAAGCTATAGTAGTTTTTTATATTTTATGACATACCTATATTGAAATTCGAATATGGTCACATACCTCATTGTGTTATTCATCAAAATAAGAAGTATAAACATTTATTGAACAATAATAAACTAATTGAATTATGATGATATAAGTATAATGGATGAAATACTTATACATTTTTATGTCCATTTATGTCCATTTTATTTGGATATTATCTATGTACCTATATTATGCGATATTTTTCTTTTATCTAGCGGTTAAATTAACTGGCACTTTATCCAGAGATGAAAAAACCGGGCCTTATTGTCTAAAAGCAATATGTTGCAACAATTTTTGGGAATTTTAGAGGCATCAAAATCATCTCAATCACAACATGAATGATACGAATTTTCAAATAATTCAACTTTGATTCAAAATTTTAAAATAACATCCTTTACCGCGGTTCCACATCGTTTCTGCTTCATTTATTGCTGTTTGCTCTGAAACACGTACGAAAATACCAACTCTCGGAAATAGAGTTTAGGTAAGTACATATTATAAATATTAAAAATGTGTTGTAAAACAGAGATTTAATTTTTATATCTTTATTTGTATTTGTTGCTTTAAAAGTCATATTTTCATACATACTCACCTTGTGTATTGTTCCAAGGATGAAAAAAACCTTCAGATAAATCTTACTTAAATATTTTTACTTGAATAAAATTGTGCATTTAGGGATTATAATGACACTTTTTTCACATAACATAACCCGTTTATATTTACTTAATTATATGTATACTAACAGATTACTATGACTTTTTTTCATATAAAAATGGGAAAAAATGATAAAGAGTTACTGTAAAAATGAATTTTAAAATTAACACTGTTTTCATCTGCATTTTGGCTGTCTGTGGAGCGCAGGTAAGTTATATTTCCAAATTTTGAATAATTTTTAATTTTTAAAACTGACCAATCACGTCATAGTTCAAAATTTTGTAAAAATGTAAAAATCAATGTGTTCTCTGGAAAAAGTATTGATTGTCAAAACTAACGTTAAACGTTTTTTGCACAGACATACAATTTACAGACTGCTTAGTAAATATGAAAATACCAATTAGGTACCTTAAAGATAAACATGTAATTTTTTCAGTGTGAATGTCTCAAATACGTAATTCATTGATATGTGTAGATGATAAACAATATAGGGCTCAAAACTGAGCCTTGGGGCACTCCATGAGCAATATGAATAAATTATGAAATAGAGTTATTTAATACGATACTGTTTAATTAGATAGCAGGGTCGGCTTCATCTTTTGCAAGGTCCAGGTGCAAGAAAGACTTTACCGCGAGGGCTTAGAAAATAAAATTGTACATATACTGCAAGAACAAAAAATTATTATATGCATTATGTTCAAATAGTTTGGAGAACATACTGCTGAAACTATTGTAACGTTTATTTACTTGGATGAAGTGTAAAAATCAGGAAAATAATACACTGCTCAAAACAATGGGGTCCTCCACCGTAGTAACAAATTAGAACATGGGTCATTTATATTAAAACTAGATCTTCAAACTGTATGTTAAGGATTATCAAGGTTTAAAAATAGTTATTAGTTTTTGAAACAATCTAGTTTTTCATACCATTTCCCCATCTCTATATCACACATTTATTTTATTCTAAATTCTCACTACTTTTGTATTTTCTGCTATCGCCTTTTTGAAATACGGAATTTATTTTCAAGTACATAAAAGCAGAAAATAACAACAATAAAACAACAGAAGTAAACCAAATAACACTAGTTTCATTTATGATGCCACGACCCACGACAAATTTCAAGCGTTTGGTATGAAAATGAAAGACATATTGAATGACATAGGCTACCAAATGTTAATCAAATCTTGGACTATAATATACGTAGTGTTATTATTAATTATATTATTTAATTGCATATTATCCACCCATATTTCCAATTATTGACCACAAGAGTTATTTTAACATATTCATATATTAATATATTTTTGTGCTAAAAAAGATCAATTTATGTCACTTCAATTATTAGCGAAGTCCACCGTTTGAGAACAAAATCATTTCTACATAAAACTTTCTAAAATTACATAGCACTTTCAGTTTACACGACGTTTCATAAAAAAATATTTTTAAAAATATAGTGGAGGATCCAATTAAAGGGTCAATTTTTTTGTCGATAACTTTTTTTTAAATGTAGGATTCATATAAAATTTATTTCACATATACTTTAAACTTTTAATAATTTTATTAAATTCAAATTACTACATACATTGGTACCACTAAACTGGATTGCTCAGATCATGCAAATTACCAAAAATGAAATGGAAAAATGGCAGACTTACTTAATTTTTGTTACTTATATCTCTTTATCTCTAATATTGTGTGTTACCCCTGTTTCTGCAGATGTCTTCGATTGATTACTTGTGAAATTTGTTGACATTCCTTTACCAGAGCATCTTCGAGGTATCGTATTGTCACGTTTGGGTTAATTTGATTTCTGAAGCTATGTCCAATTTAATCCCATTAGTGCTCAATATTATTGAGGTCTAGAATACATGCTATCGCTACAAGAAGCAAGTGGTTGAAGATGAACATTTAGCACTTCATCTACATAGTACCGTGCAGTCAAAAAGCCGTTCCCTATAATAAAGAGTTCAATTTTATTTCTGATCGACATTCATAACTGATCCACCTCCAAAAGACACAGGTGACTGCGTATTGTGTTGGCTGTAATGCCATATTTTCTTCTCCAAACTCTTTGGCCATTTGCACCGCATCTACTTAAGTATAACTTAACATTAATTAGAAATTAAATTTTAAAAATGTATTGCACCGTTTGCTAAGTTATACTTAAGGTGCACTTACTTTAAACCTCAGATTTCTGTGGCGTAAGGTGCACTATATCTTTAAGATCAACTTTGACAATGGATGTGATTCATTTCTATGATGATGAATTTTAATTTTAATCGAAGTTTTACTAACTAATTTATCGCTAGCATGATCAGTATAATGGGGTCATGCCACATTTTCTGTTTTATTTTTTTCCTGGAAGTCTACCGGTCACAGTATATGTAAATAATATTTTCACGCCATTTGTGTGCATTGTTTTGTAGATATAATTTTTTTAAAATAGGGGTTAATTTCAAATCTCAATGAGGTCACGTGAGCGCATACGTCATGTATCTGAACGATTCCAGTTCACCCTGGCGGACAAAATGTAAATTAAGATTGTTTATAAATAGTTTTTTTGGATTTTTTAATAAATTGTTTCCACAAGTTGGAACTGCACAGTTCTTCTTCACCATGTTTTATCATTATTATCATTATAAATATACAATTATTGCACTTTTATGTATTAAATTATATATCAAGCACACAAACCTGCAATTAAAAATAATATTTCTCTAATGAAGTAATTAAATCTTTATGAAACAAAAAAGATTGAATAGAGCGCACTTTTCCTCTGACAGCTTTAAAAATATTTGATTAGTTTACTCTGATCTTACGTTTAACTTTGCGTTTGAAGTTTGTGACATTGTGACCTTCATGTACGTGTGACTAGTGTCGTTGTGTGAGTAGCCGATACATGACGTCACAGAAAATCGTAGCGCGAATATCTGTTAAGTAAATTATGAATGAAAAGTATTATATTTTGGGATGTTTTATGTTACAATATGGGCAATAAGTGTCATAGATTCTATTTTTATAAAAATATTAGCAACATTTTTTTTTTTTGGCATGACCCCATTTCTTTAAAGTAGAATCCAAGTATTGAACGAACCGCCACTTTTAATGCAAGGTTCTCCAATTATGAGTACTTTGCGCTAGCGTACACCTACCAAAATGCACAAATTTCATTACATAGTTCTAGAAAGTACATCCCTATACCTATGGTGGCGCCATAGTTACAATATATAACCGCACCGTCTGCTTACATTTATTTGTAATTTTAATTTTTATTTAAATTATTCATTAATAAAAGAAGTATTAATATTAATAATAATAAACTTTATTTTGAAGAAAAACCAATATGAGCTTTAGGTAAAGTGCCATTTCCGGTTATCCGATTTACACCAAAATCTAATGGCTTCTTTTCATATTAGAATAGGATAGAAATACAAGGTTTCAGAATTTTCTGAATGATAGTATTTAAGTTAGAGCGAAGACAAAATCCATACACAAAGTATTAAATACTAAATTGTTAAAAAAATTCCAATGAAATATCAAACTAACTACCTTTCTATAATACCTAAATCAAAAACGTTGATTTTTTAATTAACCTAATCCTATTTTTAGCTAAGTAGAACTTAAAATTTACATGTGCAACAGAATAAAATTTAAGGTGAACCGTAACAAAGGAGATCTAAGATTACATCGGTGCAAATGGCCAATACATGACGGGCATCTTGCGAGTGTATATTGAGTTTCGATACATTAGTAAAGAGTTAGCCCTGCATTATCTCAGTTGCTATCCTTGATGTTACTGAGTAAACTAATTTCGAGCTGTTTTATGGTCCCTAGTTGAGAAAGATACTTTAACAGGAATCCTGGAAGATAAAAGTCCCTTACGAAGTCTATTGCACCCAACGACACAACACATTACTTTTGATTTTCTAGCTAGTATTTTGTTATTAAAACAACGATAATTTAATAATTATAAATTAATATGCTAGTATAATTGAACAAACGTAATAGTACTAATTTTTTCCCGCGTATGTGACTGCTCTATTAATTGTGCAAATATGGTCCGCTAGATCGGCACTGACTACTAGCATGCAAATTGCCTATATTTATTTTCATATTTTCATTTATGTAATCAATAATCAAATTTTGCTCTTACCTACTGCCTAAACTGTTTAACCGATGTCAATGAATTTTGGATTGGTATGGTAATAATATAAATTGGGAAATAGGTGCTTTTTATATTTTCAAATTTTTTGGGTGTTTTCAAAAATATATCACTTCCGGTTAATAATATTAATATTTTATAACATGTTCTTGGTTCTACGCAGAATTTTATGTTTAAATCAAATATTAAAAAAAAAAAACTACCATATTGTAAGATATGTAAAATAACACTCGACATGTTTTACAAGATTTCAGTCTCTGAATCAACCTCTCCGTCATTTATGAGAAACTGGCTCACTCAATCAGAACCACAGAAAAGTTTCGCTCTTAAATATCTTTTATGAACTGTTTCACCAAGTGTCGCCACAGTGGCGTTCCCAGGATTTTGGTCTAGGGGGGGCGAAAAAATAATTTCATGTACTTATATTCTCATATTTATATTTTATAATATAAAGATATTTTAAGGTATTAAGGTAGAAAGGTTAACATTAAAAATATAAGAAACGTTAAACAAGAAAATAAGATATTTTAAATAACACGAACAAAAAAATATTGTACAGGTTGTTAAACAATAAGTGTAACAAATTATGAGGGCATATAGTACTGACCAAAATGAGTGCATATAAAAATCTTAATCAACATGGCTCCGATCTTCAATAGTTTCCGACATACAAGGCAGTCAAGGCACTGAAAAATAAGTTTTTTCGTGGTTTACCTCTGCATCTCGAAAAAATGTAAGAGTTGTTACAACTTTGACTTAATGAGACTTTTGTTTACCTTTCAGAGGGGATCTTAGATGTGTTTTTGTTTTTCAAGAAAAAATCGATTAATTGTGCTAAGATAAATGTTGGCTAACATTTAATTTTCAAATAACTTCATAACTATTAGAAAGTTAAAAAAATGTTTCATATTACATTTTATTGTTTTTTATGGTCTATTTACTAACATAGACAAAATTTTGTTCAATCATTATCTTTGTCAGTTTTTCTTCTATGCTAACACAAAATGGCCTCTTTCTCAGAAAGTCTAATTTACGGTTGAATCTTTTTGTGAAACGTTCTATTACTTTTCCGACATCTTTATTAATATTTTGGTAAATGTATAGAAGTGCTAAACCTGTTGAATACTCTTCGTCCATTTTATTTTGTAAATACGTCTTTAATCGATGAAGTATTATAAAACTCCTCTCTGTAGTAACAGGCAATGTTATTTTTTTACTTTAAATACTTAAAATTGAAAGACGACAAAAGCAGAAATGATTTTTAACTCTTGATCTACAGTATGTCCCCGGATTGAGTTTACAAGAGGAAAAAAATTTTTATTTTTGATTTTACGAAAAAATGCCAAAGGAAGAAAAATTTTTGCTTGAATTAAAACGTATGTTTCAGTTATTAAAACTTTTAATTAATGTAAGGTTCTTTTATTATAACGTTTTTTTCGTCGAAAATCAAAATTTTATTCAATTAACTCTTTTTACCTCTCGCTAAGAGAGGTATTGGATTCATGCTAAAATTCGCATATCCAGATTTTATTGAATAAGCACGATTTAAGGTCCCTACAATCCGATTATAACATTTTTAAAATGATGTCTGTGTGTGTGTGGATGTATGTGTGTGTGTGTGTGTGTATGTATGTATGTATGTCTGGATGTTGTAGTCACGATTCCTCAAAAACTATAAGACTTAAAAAATATTTAACTGCAGTTTCCTCAATCTGACATTCCTGGGAAGAGCTGAAAAGGTTTTGGTAACAATTGAAGAACCGGAAGTAGTAGTTTCTTAGAAAAATTCTTCTAAATATAATTTTTTGGGATTTTTTTTATTAAATATTGAAGAACATAAAATTCTCCATCTAATACACTTAAAATTTTTATTATATCTTGTATAGATTTAGAGATAAAGACACTATAATTTATAGAGTAAACTTATCGCAGAGGCTACGACACTAAGGAAACCAGTTGACAAATTCCAATGTTTATAACATAATTTGTAAATGACACATGTCAGTGTCAAATATCAACAGTTTTAGTGACATTCTGATAGCTTTTACTGGGAAGTATATTTAATTTTTACCTCTCGCTAAGAGAGGTATTGGATTCATGCTAAAATTCGCATATCCAGATTTTATTGAATAAGCACGATTTAAGGTCCCTACAATCCGATTATAACATTTTTAAAATGATGTCTGTGTGTGTGTGTGTGTGTGTGTGTGTGTGTGTGGATGTGTGTATGGGTGTGTGTGTGTGTGTGTGTGTATGTATGTATGTATGTATGTCTGGATGTTGTAGTCACGATTCCTCAAAAACTATAAGACTTAAAAAATATTTAACTGCAGTTTCCTCAATCTGGCATTCCTGGGAAGAGCTGAAAAGGTTTTGGTAACAATTGAACAACCGGAAGTAGTAGTTTCTTAGAAAAAATCTTCTAAATATAATTTTTTGGGAGTTTATTTTATTAAATATTGAAGAACATAAAATTCTCCATCTAATACACTTAAAAATTTTATTATATCTTGTATAGATTTAGAGATACAGACTCTATAATTTATAGAGTATACTAATCGCAGAGGCCAAGGCACTAAGGAAACCAGTTGACAAATTCCAATGTTTATAACATGACACATGTCATTGTCAAATATCAACAGTTTTAGTGACATTCTGATAGCTTTTTCTGGGAAGTATATTTAACTTTTCTTATTGTTTTATTAATTAAATATTTGAAATTACAGGTAAAATTGTGGTGAAATGCATATATCTATCAGAAATACCGCCAATCTGGTTAATGAATTGGAACAATATTTGACATTTAGTAACTTCCTCATACAATGAAAAATAGATATAATTTGAATTATATGTGTACAGAAGACATGCTAAATATAGTAAGAAACAATATTTGGGTAATGTTCTGTAATATTTTGTTATAAAACGACGGTTCGAAAGTGAAGTGCAATACAATACTTATATAGCCTAATATGGAAATGGCGAGAGGTCTTGTGCTGGCCACAACAGATTTTTTTTATCTGAAATTAGAATTAATAATCATTTGTCAATATTTCAAAGCTAACTAAAATCATGTTAGATTCAATGTAATAACTGTATTATTAGGAGGACAAAATACGAAAAAACGTTATAATAAAAGAACCTTATATTAATTAAAAGTTTTAATAACTGAAACATGCGTTTTAATTCAATCAAAAATTTTTCTTCCCTTGGCATTTTTTCGTAAAATCAAAAATAAAAATTTTTTTCCTATTGTAAACTCAATCCGGGGACATACTGTATAATGAATACGAATTGAACACCCATGTTTAATAAAACTAAAGACCGAGCAATATTTACGACCTCCATAAATGATAATCAATCTTTATTAGGTGGCTATATTTGGGTGTCATATTGTCATTTTTTTATTTCTTATAGATCAAGAATTTCCAACACAAATATGAAAGACAGAGAATACATACTTTTTTTAAATACAAAGCTTTTTTGGCATTCCCTTAATTGTGTGTGTGTACATAAAAAAAATGTAGGTCTAGGGGGGGCGATCGCCCCCATCGCCCCCCCTCTGGGTACGCCACTGTGTCGCCATCACATTGTACTTTTATTACCATGTTGTATTTAAAATTATAAAATTTGTAATTGGAAGAAGAATTTGTATGAAAATATTTTTTCAAAGCTACCGCAGGTATTGTTAAATTCCCAATTACAAAATTTTGTAATTTTCAAAAACACATAAAAAATACATATTTATTAATTTTTGAAAACCAGTGAAGACAAATATCCAGTATAGCGTTAACGCCATTAAGTTGAATGGATTGTGCAATTACAAAATGTAGGAACGCATGCAAACTGGCATAAAACACTATTGACGGAGCCCTACAGGATTCGTTAGTAAAATACTAATTAGGTGCACAATGTTTTAGGATGGAGTCGATCAAATTCAACCAAGATTAGTAGTCGGAACACCAGTGACAGACACCCTAGCAAATGTAGCTTTCTTTAGAAGTACTTCCAATCAGTTTCCAAATGCTCCAATTTGTTCCGGTGTATATATTGGCAATGGATGGATTGCAACAGTTGCTTCTTGTTTCGAAGGGTAATAAGCACTTCCACTATTTTTTAAGCTTGAAAATCGAATGGTGTCACAAGCAAGCATATACATACATACGACCCCGTTTCAAAGCAGTTGGCCCACCCGCTTTCATTTCATTTTATTTGGTTAATTATAATACAAATAATAACTAACGTAAATCATCGTCACTTTTTATTAATATCACAAACATTTTGTCGTTATAATGACACGTAGCACGATTTGTTTTCTAAAATATTTCATTTTTTAATGTAAAATAAACTAATCGGTGGTTAGAACCAAAAATTTAAGAAAAACAAAAAAAAATCTATTGTTCCTTGGAAAAGATTCTACATATCCTGTAAAATGTAACACGAACACACTATTTTTTACAAATTCCATATTGCAAGTTCCTTTGAAAATATTCTATAAATCCAATATAATTATAACACGAATGTACATTCTGTAAATTGCACTTCCCACTTACTCATTCCCATCCAACGCATCTTCTTTACACAGTTCTTCCTCTCTCAATAATCTGCTACACAGTCCTTCCATCTTCTCTTTGGCCTTCCTCGTACTCTTGGCATTGAAACTGCAAGTCAATTGCGAGGGACACTCTGTCACTTATGTTACTTTCTGATCCTATACTTTCCACTTTGGTTTTGCACTTGACACTGACATTTTTTGAATATATCTGCTGTTTCCATAATTTTTGCAAAGCTGACTGAGTTTTGAAAGTTAACCTCTCTTAATATCTCTATAACTCTATATCTGTTGAATATGAGGAAAATGTATAATCAAATCGTATAGAGAATAAAATTTTCTTTCATATTAATGATCATAAAATGTCGAAAAATGATATTTAACTGCGTTTTTTCCAGAAAAACTGTTAAGAACTTCAAACTTACGGTTGATCATTTATAACCAAAATCTAATCAGCTCTTCATATGGTTGTAAAGAAGAGGAATACGAAAGAATCATAATTTTTAGAATTGTAGTTTTGGAGTTATCGTCGGAGAAAAATTTGTCACACGCACACACACACACACACACACACACACACACACACACACACACACACACACACACACACGGACACACACACGGACACACATACACACATACAGTCATCAATGTAAAATTAGTAAAATTGTATTCTAGGGATCTTAAAACGTGCTTATTCATTAAAAACTCACCACCGAATTTATTGACCAAAGACAATACCTTCCTTACCTAAAGGCGACGGAAGGTAAAAATGAACGAAATTCGAAAAGTTGTTAGATTTTCTTAAATAAAATGTCTAAAAGAATTACAGAAGTAATTTAGAATAAAAAGCGATGTTACCCAACATTGATAAATAACGTGAAAAAAATACGTATATCGATTTGTGTTACTGTTATACCGTTAAAATTTTAATCTTTAGAGAAATATTTAATTTAGCATTGCGCAATGTTGAACATCTTCATTTTAAATAAAAAGTAAAGATTTATTTAATTAATATTAAAAACTCTATTAGTTAAGTAATGATAAAGGAATATTTAAAAACTGGGCCAACTGCTGTGAGACGGGGCTCTATATCAAATTAGTTTAATTTTAACTGTTTTTAAACTGGTAATTGCGCATCGAATTTTTGATTAAATATGAGAACAAATAAACGCGTGTAAAAATAATTCATGTTGGACTGTATTATTTTTAACTTCCGACACCTTTAGGTAAGGAAGGTATTGTCTTTGGTCAAAAATTCGTTCGTGAGTTTTTAATGAATAAGCACGTTTTAGGGTCCCTAGAATACGAATTTGCTATTTTTAAGTTGATGTCTGTGTGTGTGTGTATCCGTGTGTGTGTCCGTGTGTGACAAATTTTTCTCCGACGATAACTCCAATACTACAATTCTAAAAATTATAATTCTTTCGTATTCCTCTTCTTTACATCCATATGAAGAGCTGATTACAGTTTGGTTATAATTGATAATTGATAAAGTACCCCTATCAACCGTAAGTTTGAAGTTTTTAACAGTTTTTCTTGAAAAAACGCAGTTAAATATCATTTTTCGACATTTTGTGATTATCAATATGAAAGAATATCTTATTATCTATACGGTTTGATTATACATTTTCCTTCATATTCAATAGTTATAGAGTTATAGAAACATTAAGGGATATTAACTTTCAAAAATTATTCAGCTTTGCTAAAATTATGGAAACAGCAGATATATTCAAAAATATTTAATTGACAGATGTCAGTGTCAAATGCAAAACCAAAGTTATATGTGAATATGATAAGAGTGTCCCTCGCAAGTTACTTGCAGTTGCGCGTCGCCTCAAGATTTGAATTTTCAATGCCGGAAGTACGAGAAAGGCCAAAGAGAAGATGGAAGGACTGTGTAGCAGAAGATTTGAAGAGAGGAAGAATTGCGCGAAGAAGATGTGTTGGACAGGATTGAGTTAAAGAGAAGTGTAAGAAACAGTGACCCCTAATAAAATAGGGAAAGGAACTGTCGGTATAAAATTTGTAAAAAATAGTGTGTTCGGGTTACAATTTTACAGGATATACAAAATCTTCTTCAAGGAATTTTAGATATGGTATATATACAAAATACATCGAATTGACGGAAGGTTTTGTGCTGGCCACAACAGATTTTTTGCATACAAATTCACTGTACTTGTGTGGTTGCTATTTAAAATTTTTGCAAATATAAAATGTCCGATAAAAAAAAAAATGTTCGGTAAATTTGTAAATGCAGAGCAAAAATAATAAATCCTCGATAAAAAGAATAAATGCCCGATATAAAGATTAGGTTATATTATTATTTTTACTATTTTAGTGGGCATTGAGTATATTTTACTGTGCGTAATATCTTAAAATACCGAATAATTATTTTTATCCTGCATTTCAATATTACGTGTACATTTTCTTTGGTGTGCATTAAATATTACTGAAAAATATAGGTAAATTTCTCGTCTTTGGTTTGGATAAGCTGTTAACAATTACTCGAAATCTCAGTCATATACATTTAATCTTACAACACTGACGTTTCGGTGCACAATTGCACCTTCTTCAGGGTATTAAGATCTTACAAATTAATACATATCATGTACGAATTATTATCTAAGGTCAGAATTCACATCTATGTAGTTCACAAAAGTGAAAAAAAAAATATATCACCTGTCAGCTGTCAGTTATCAAATAAAATCTACGGAATTAAATGCTATTTTGAATATAAAGTTGCTATTTTTAATAAATTAACGCCTTCATAATTTGTATATTACAATGCAATAAAATTGTGCATATGCCATATTAGAAGCAAAGCGTATTTAATCGTATTTTTTAGGGCTAGGACTTCGAACTGGGTATTTAGTTATATGGGAAAGAACCACCCACCCGGACCAAATGGAATACGGGTCGGAACCGATTTTTCACCCATAAGACCCGTAAGACCCATAAGAACCACGGACCCATATTACCCGTAAGAACCACAGACCCATATTACCCGTAATGGTATCTGTCTTATAAATCGAGATATGTTTTACTTGTTTTATTATTGTACAAATTACTAACTTATCTTTTAAAACTAATTGTATTACCTATGTGAAGTGTTTAATCAAATAAATTAACTTAATTAAATAAAATTATTTTTCAACGGTACGATTATTTAAACATATAGGAACGTAATAATACGTCTTACGGGTGATATGGTTCTTACGGGTGATATGGTTCTTATGGGTAATATGGGTGTGGTTCTTACGGGTAATATGGTCTTATGGGTGAAGAATCGGTTCCGACCCGTATTCACTGAAATACGGGTGGGCGGGTGGTCATATGGATCCACTGGTATTCCGAGCACTAGTATTTTTAATTTTGAATTATAATTTTTATTATTTGAGTATAGAAATAATATTTAATTATTAAAGTTTGGTTTCACGAATTTAAAATATTTATATTTCGATTTGCGGTTCTTTTAAAGCCTAACTAAAAACTTTATACCGTCCTTCACTTATCTACTCAGTGTAAAGTTTTTCGGTACTACATTTTCCGCTTATTATTTTATTATACCGAATACTGTAGCAAGTGTAATGGTTTCAGTGCAAATACGATAGCGACAAATAATTTAAGAAACGTGACATTTGTATTACTTCTTGAAGAACTTTGTTCGTTATCATCGTCATCTGATAGTAATTTATCAGATGCAATTTTAGAATTAATGTATTTATCATAAATAAAAATTGTGTTTATTTTGCTATTAATTTCAAATGAAACAATACATTTTTTATTTATACCACAGAACATTGTTCTCTTTCAGTATTTTTCTATTTCAGTGTTTTTATAGGCCTGTAAAAACACTGTTAACACGTCGTTAAAAAAGATCTATAAGCGCCCTGTTTGATGCAATGTATTGACGTATACAATCAGACAAAATTCATAACACACAATAATACAATCTGTCAAAATATGAAATTTAATTTGTTAGCGGGAACCGTTACCAAATGACAAAAGAAAACACCAAGTAATATTTTTGACAAGTCGCATTTTTTGTAAATCTCATTGTACAATTACCTTAATGGAAAAAATAGTATAAAAACATGTTTCATGTTCGTTCTTTGTAAAACTCGCCTCGCGGTTCGTTTTCACAACTTGGACATACGGACCCGTCGCACATCAGTTCGCTCACAATCACAATTCATTTATTCTGTTCTTATATATTATTTTATATTCAAAACACTGAACGTAACCAGTCAAATTTTTATGTAAATGTGAACTAATTTCCGAACTTTTTTTTCACTTGCCATAGAGTGTAACACGGCATAAGCGAAATAACTGAGCATAAATAAAAAATATAAATTCGTAAAACCAAACTTTAGTCATACTTTAATTTTTTGTCTGGAAACCTGGAATATTTACAATTACAAATTCAATTATTTTAAAATGAAACACACAAATCGTAATAATAATTTGTTCGTTATTGTGAGTGGACCGAGTTGTGAACCTGAACCATGTCCGCCACATATACAAATAATTTATGATAAATTTGTTCTCATTAGCAAACAACCGAAAAATGAACCATGCACGGGAGCAGCTGTATACGTGGATACTAATATCACTTTAAAATAGAAACAGGTAGGTATTCATAATTCAAAGTTTGAAAGATTTATTAATCGGTCTTCAATTTGTTACCTATAATTTGATACCGAATTTCAGAATTAATTCTATGTAAACAATCGAGATATTAACTTTGCACGGGAGTAATCGGACGTAGCAGTATTACAATTTTAAAACTGAAAGATATTCAAATTCCGAAAGCACCAATAATTTGTGCTGAAATTGACTAATTAATTCACAAATTTCAGAATTTGTTACGAACAACTGAGTAACTTTACAGGAACAACTAAACCGACCGGGGTGGCTTGGTGGTAGCTTAGTAGCTTCACGTGCCAGCGGTTCTGGGTTCGAATCCCGGGTAAGGTATGGCAGTTTGTGTGCGTCTCTTTCATCGTCTCATATTCATTAATGCAGCGTATAGAAATGAAATGTTACAAATGAAATACATATAAACTCACCTCCATTATCAATTGTAATAACCTGTAAAAGTTGAAATATAATAAAGAATTATTAACTACTAGTTAGTTAACCAGCTTGATGACGGGGTTTCTTGGGAAATCCTCTACGATAGGAGTATTCCATTTGCCACTCAGATCACACTATTGAGTCAGTTCATTTATTTTGTCATTTCATTTGCCCGGAACAGTTTACCCCCACCACTATATTTACTGATCCTGCTCAGTACGAAGTAATGCTCAAAATACTTGGTGCAGTTTGTTCAGTTACGGATCAGTTTGGTTCAGTTTAATAAAATTGTGGGTGATTTAAATTCAATTTCTGAACATGGTTACATTACAAGTACATAATGTAGAAAATAATACAACTTAAATATTAACGTGCCTGTCCACGTGAGAGCAAAACTCTCGAGAGTCGCTGTCGAGAGCAGTACTCGCCAGTGGACCCGCTGCTGAGAGTAACTCGCAGGCAGTAACGTTGAACTCGCCGATAGTATATTCCTGACCTGAGAGCTCGCTCGCAAGTGGACAAGTCTAAACCATGCATAATAGACGTATATGAAAAAAAATCTGTACTTTGGAACACAAGTTCTCAAGTGTACCGCAAAAGAGAAAGAAAAAATGAAGATGATACTAAGAAGCGGAGTGTCACCAATATCCGTTCTCGTACCGGCATTGCTTTTCTCATTTGAGTATCTCGTTTTGCTATTATCGGACCAACTGATTCAATTAATTGTTCTAGTCGAACTGCGATCATTCGAATGAAATTTCTATATTGACACGCGTCTTCTATTTGCAATTCATGGGCAAGATTATTACTGACGCCATATTGCAGTCTACGGGATACCCAGAGTTTAACCCAGCAGCTCCTTTTATTTCTTTTTTACCTCTCGCTTTGAGAGATATTGGATTCATGCTAAAATTCGCATATCCAGATCTTAGTGAATAAGCACGTTTTAAGGTCCCTAGAATCCGATTATAACATTTTTAAAATGTGTGTGTGTGGATGTGTGTATGTGTGTGTGTGCGTGTATGTCTGGATGTTGGAGGGACGATTCCTCAAAAACTATAATACTTAAGACCTGTTTAACTATAAATTCCTCAATCTGACATTCCTGGGAAGAACTGAAAAGGTTTTGATAACATAAAATTCTCCATCTAATACACTTAAATTCTTTATTATATCTATAGATTTAAAGATAAAGACACTATACTATATCGAATAATCGGATGTAATACATAGCAGAGGCTATACTACACTAAGGAAACCAGTTGACAAATTCGAATGTTTATAACACAGTTTGTAAATGACAGATGTCAGTGTCAAAAATCAACAGTTTTAGTGACATTCTGATAGCTTTTTCTGGGTAGTACATTTAATCTTTCTTATTGTTTTATTAATTAAATATTTGAAATTATAGGTAAAATGCATATATCCATCAGAAATACCGCCAATCTGGTTAATGAATTGGAAGAATCTCTGACATTTAGGAACTTCCTCATACAATGAAAAATAGATAGAATTATATGTGTGCAAAAGATATGTTAAATACAATAAAAACAATATTTGGGTAAAGTTCTGTAATTTTTTTGTTATAAAACGACGGTTCGATAGCGAAGTGCAATACAATACTTATATAGCCTTATATGGAAATGGCGAGAGGTCTTGTGCTGGACACAACAATTTCTTTTTAAATTTCCATTGCAACTATCATCACTGCGGCGACTCGTTGTTTAGAAGAAGACATCTCGGAGACTACTGAGAATAATTTTGTAACAGTACTCTTCGGCTACTGTCTGAAATGTTCGCGAGAGTAAAACTCGCGAAAAATACTCTCACGTGGACAGGCATCTTTAGAATGAAAATAGATGCCACAACTGTATTTTTAACAAAGACTAAAAAGCTAGGAAGTATTATTTTGTTTTTTTTTTTCAAATATAAGCATAACTCCTCAGTAGGTACATGATAGATTTAATTTTATTTTGTATTACGTAGTTCTTCCTTTATATTTAGAATATATATATATTTACAAAATATAATGGGTGATAGCATGAACAAGTGATTAAGGGTTATTAGCTAGGAGATAACTAACCAGTGTTTTAACGTTGTTAATCGTTTATGGATTATTTTAGAGAAAAATACTTCAAATAGTAGTTATAGAAAAATTAATTGTACCCAACTTTTATTTGAAGTATTTTTCTCTAAAATAATTCATAAACGATTAACAGCGCTAAAACACTGATAGTCTTCTCCTCCTTAGTCATCTCCTAATCACCATTCATGCTATCACCCTAAATCTTTATTATTATTTTTTATCAAATAGTGACACAAACCGTATGGTGGTTGTTCCATTTGCACATCTGAACCACTATTAAGTGAACTGAACAAGTGAACTAATCTGAAAGCTTGGCAAATGGAATACTACTAATGCAACCAATAATTAATAAAGTTTTCTCAAAACCTTTCATTCTCCTATTATCATTAGTCAAAGGCGTATTATCCCAGAAGCCCGAGAAGCCCGGGCTTCTGGCGCAAAATTATGCCAGGAATTGAAAAAAAATCATTTTTTTTTTTATAAAATATAAATTAGCAGGCACAGGTATGAGTTGGACATTATAGCGTAGAAAGAGTAATGCAAAATTATTTATGTTAGCTATCCTACCCATACGAGTTTGTGCCTATAGTCAATTCCACGCAAAATTAATCGCTTTTGCTATTATGTGCATCGAAAAAACTCTTTTAAATGAAATTAATTTTGATGGCACTGTGAATATTTGTTGATTGTCATTTTTTAAATCATTGGTTATTACTCTTTTTTGGTCAGTGTTTTATTTAATTACTTGTTAATTATTTCTTACTGGAAAATTTTAAATATTTATATATTGTTTAGAAGGAGGGGGGGAGCGCAAAAAATTCAAGGGCTTCTGGCGTCAAAATACCTGAATACGCCACTGTCATTAGTTGATATAAATTGTGATCTTACAGAAGAAATTATTAAATAATTAATTTTATCCACAACTGTCAAATTATATTCCCATAATTCAACCGATCTTTATCAATTAATGTCTTTCTTTACTGTTGCTAATTGAATAATATTGACAGTTCGATTGAATAATATTATTCAATCGTTATGTCAAAATCAAATCTTTTCTACTTTTCAGTACAAACAAAATTTCTTTTTTCCACTTAAAAAACCCAAAATTTCACTAGTTTTGTCATTTTCAAACATGTAAAATGTAGCTAAGTCGGTTTTAAAATCTTCTGCTAAATAGCAAATCGCTTCATAATTTTGTTACAACAAAAGGTTGCTGTATCAACGATGACTAGATATGTCTATGTCTACTTATTTTTCACTACAAATGTTATTATGTATTTGACAGTTATGGATAAAGTATAGTATTCTATTCGCAAGTAAATGCTATTACTCATTCGAATGATTTACAGCACTCGCCTTCCGGCTCGAGATGCAAACTTCATTCTCATGAGTAATACCACACATTACATGCTCATTGAATAATATACTATTATTTCTTTCTTACAAAAACATATTGAATTATAGACGCTGTTGTCAAATTGACTATATAATTATGCACTTGTCTTTGTTACTTTTAATAATCTTGATAATAACGACTGGAACGAAAGTTTTCGGAAAAATATAAACTTCAAAAAATTTAAACTTAAAGAAATTTTAATGAAATCTTATTATTCTCATATAATTTAGAAATGAAGGACACTAAATTACTAAATGGGGGTCATTGTCTTTAATCTGTCGCAATTTTAATAAGTTCCATTAGCCTCTGGATGGTGGCAATATCATCATATAATATTCTTCTGTGATGTCGGAACAACAACAACGTAGAATCTACGCAGTCTGTTCCGAACTGACTTCCCATTCTGGATCGTACACTTCTCTCGTTAATAAGGCCCAAAATTGTTCAATTGGTCATTGGTCGCGCCTGTGGAACATTTGGAGGACTGTCTTATTTTGGCACAGAAGTGATATTATGCTCCCTTACCCTTAGCCACTACTGAGTGATTCTGGCATAATGACGCGATGCAAAATCAGGCCCAAATATAACATCATCATTCGAATGTATTTAATTTTAATTTCAAATTTTTCCGAAAACTTTCGTTTCATACGTTATGTATTTTGTATCCCCTAAAACTGCAAAAGATTTATATTTTTAATATGGTAAAACTAACAACTAAAATATATACATATTTTTTTTTAGTTTTGACGAGGGAAAAGATGTAAGTTGCAGTTTCGACGATGGTAATGGTATAAGTGATCTTGGTAACCCAATAGATAGTGTTCTTCTTCATCCAAATTATAATCCCATAAATCGGGCACATAATATTGCACTAGTGCGTACATTTGAGAGACCACTGATTAATCAAAGGCCGTATAGAATTACCACAACAAATCAAAATTCAATTGGCCTAAGAGTAATAATGAGAGGATACGGGCCAAGTACAAGTAAGTAAATGGATCTATTCTGAAAAAATATAAGTTTTACAGATCTATAAATAATGAACAAAATCGCAACGAAAGCTGCCACTCTTATGTATAATTTTAAATTATTGAACAAAAATAGATTCGTTTTTATCAGTTTTTTACAGATTAAGAGATTTGTAAGACTTAGAGATATGTTCAGAATTGGCCTAAAATCAGAGTTTCTTCAATTTTTTACAGTGCAGAAAGGTTTCGCAGCCCGCATTAATACATCCTGTAATAAAATATTTTTTTATTTATAAATAAAAATAAATCTTTAATCTAAAAATAACCGATCGCCTATGTCCACGACGGTAGAAATCGATCTGAGTTCTGGGGTACGGTCCGCAATTCGATATCTCAGATTAAGCACACTACC
Source organism: Ophonus ardosiacus (assembly GCA_943142095.1). Taxonomy (NCBI): domain Eukaryota; kingdom Metazoa; phylum Arthropoda; class Insecta; order Coleoptera; family Carabidae; genus Ophonus; species Ophonus ardosiacus. The sequence continues at coordinate 20,408,638 of OW964830.1, read as the reverse complement.
AACTCGAATGCAAAACACGAATAGAAAACTAGAATGGAAAAATGCGCGTTGTCCTTTTTTTCATACAAGTTGCTAACTACATTTACATGTTACCAAATTACAATTTTGATGTTTGAGCTTCAAAATTATAAAGTTATAAAATATTATCTTATTCTACGCATTTTGGTAAATTATGATAAATAATTATTTATAAATAAATTAATATTCTCGTATTTCATATATATATAAAAAAATCTGTTGTGGCCAGCACAAGACCTTCCGTCAATTCGATATATTTTGTACAAATCCCATACCAAAAGATCCTTAAAACAGATATATAATATCATGTAAAATCGAACACGAATACATACTATTTTTTACAAATTCCATACCAAAAGTTCATTTGAAAAGGTTCTACAAATCCAATAAAATTATCACATAAACACACACTAAGTAAAATGCACTTGACACTTCCTTCATATCTTCTTCAACTTTCCCTTATTTTATTAGGGGTCGCTGTTTCCTCTTCTCTTCCACTCATTCCTGTTCAACGTATCTTCTTCACACATTCCTTTCTTTCTCAAGTCTTCTGCAATACAGTCTTTCCATCTTCTCTTTGGCCTTTCTCTGGATGTCACTTGCGAGGAACGCTATGACATACCAATTTTAGATCCTTTACTTTCTATATTTGGTTTTGCACTTACAACTGACATCTGTCAATTAAAATTTTTTGAATATACCTATCAGCTGTTTAGATGATAAATAGCAAGGCTAACTAATTTTTGAAAATTAATTTCTTTATAACGCTTTAAATCTACATCAATTGAATATGAAGGAAAATGTATAATCACACCGTATAGAGAGGAGTATTTTCTTTAATATGTATAATAACAAAAAGTCAAAAAATAATATTTAACTGCGTTTTTTTAAGAAAAACTGTTAAAAACTTCAAATAAGGGTACTTCCGGTGGATCAATTATAACCAAAATCTAATCAACTCTTCATATGGTCGTACAGAACAGGAATACGAAAGAATTATAATTTTTAGAATTGTAGTATTGGAGTTATCGTCGGAGAAAAATTTGTCACACACGGACACACACACACACGGACACACACACGCACACACGGACACACACACGCACACACGGACACACACACACACATACAGACATCATCTTAAAAATGGTATATTCGTATTGTAGGGACCCTAAAACGTGCTTATTCATTAAAAACTCACCACCGAATTTTTTGACCAAAGACAATACCTTCCTTACCTAAAGGTGACGGAAGGTAAAAAATAATCCACGTATTGTCGGAATAATTTCTTGGTTATGTTTTATTAGTTTTTAGTATTGGTAGTAATGACTGAAACTAATTTTTTAAATTCTACAAACCTGACATCTGTAGTCATACAAGTTCAATGTTTATGATCAAAAAATGAGATCGAGAAATCGGAATCGGAACGATTTCTAACATTGTGGAAACAGGCCTTTAGGCCCGGTTTTAGAAAACAATTTAATCTATGTGATTAATAGCCAGTTGCACCGCTTATGGTTAAACCTTAACTACTGGTTAACTGATTCGAATTTGTTCCATTTATTAAATTTACTTTGGAAATAAACTTATTTATGAAACTGGCCTTAAATTTGAAACATCTGCAATTCGGCTTAGTTTTCATTTTTACCTCCCGCTACCCTAGGTAAGGGAAGGATAGAAATCGTGCTAAAAATCGCATATAGAGATTTTAGTGAATAAGCACGTTTTGATGTCCCCAGAATCCGATTTTATCATTTTTACAATGATGTCTGTAGGTATGTATGTATGTATGTATGTATGTGTGTATGTGTGTGTGTGTGTCTCTGTGTGTGTGGATCGTATGGACACGATTACTCAAATACTATCAATCAGAAAATTTTGAAATTTTGTATACTCATTCTATACTAATGTGGGAAGAGCTCATTAGTTTTTAGTGTATATTGGATAACCGGAAGTATCATTTATACAAGCTTTTAACAGTTTTTCTTGTAAAAAATTCATTGAATATATTTTTTTAGCAGCTTTTACCAACACAACTTGAATATAATGGCACAATCTTCAATTCTAGATATCAGCATTTAGTAAATAACTTGAAATAACTTTAAATATTAAATTATAAAATAATTTATTTTTGTACATCACTTTGCCTCTGCGTCAAACAAAAACAATACTTTAATAACAAATTGGACATATTTAAACAAATGTCACTGTTACGAAGCAATTACTTTAAATTAATAATGAAACCGTGTTAAGAAGAATTTCGTAGTTTAAATATGATTCTAATGAAATTACGGTTTGTAAAAATAATATATTTTCCATTATACATAAATATTAGATATACATGATAATTCGATTTAAGTTGGATGTTTGCAGCATTATATATCAAACAGCTCTCAATAAAAACGTGATTTCAAAGTGTCAAATAATAGTCTGCAACTACACATTTACGAAATGGATCATGTACGGCGAAGAATTTACGCAGATTGCGTTTTAGAGCATAAGAAAGTTGGTGCTTATTTAGACAATAATGTGTGTGTGTGACGATTTTTCCTTAAAATATATTAATGATCCAAAACTTCGTAAAGTTGGTATTTGCTCACAGATTTTTCAGGAAAAACATAAAATATAATCCAAAATTTCGTATTACAAACTTTTCTATTTATTGGAACAACAAAGTAGATTTTGTTTACAAACGATCAATCGGAAGTGATATTTTACTTACAGCTCATTGCTATTTTAAACATAAAATTGGCGGGAGGTCATGTGTTGGCCACATCAGATTTTTTTCTTATGAAATTTCGACATGATTAAAGATAAACATTATTGCGCATTTAATACGTGTTAAAATTTCTAACGAAAAAATGAAAACTAAGCCGATTTGCAGATTTTTTCAAATTTTAAAGAAATTTCATATAAGTTTAAATTGTTAATAATTCAAGAACCACTCATCGGAACAAAAATCGTTTAACATGACATGAAGGAGAATTCCAAGCTGAATTAAATTTTTCAAACCGCGGTTCCGTATCTTTAATCGGGGTCAGAGTGGTATGAATTTGTGGGAAAGCGTTGGCTAAAATTACCTATTTAAAAATCATCGATAATTTACTTCTTTTGATGCCACGACAAATGTAAACTGTTATAAATAACAAAATCTATTAGACTAAGTATTAAAAACTTTATATTTTTATGGGTAATATGCCGTGATGATATATTTATTTATATTTTGAGTGATTAAATATTCTTTCATAAATTGTTGTTCTGGTTACCTATTTTTGAACATACCTCTTTGAGGTATGTAAGAAATGCAAGAACCCCTTTTGTACCAAAAGTAACGAGCTTTAATTTTGTATTTTTGTAAAATTTTGATATGCACCTTTGATCCAAGATGGCGACTCACACCGAGCCTCCCCAAGGTCACAAAATTGAATTTTTCAGCCCCGTCTCGACCCAATCAACATATGTTAAAATCGTTTCTTCCCCACCTTTTGTAGGGTAAAAACCTGAGTGGACTAATATTGGGTACAAACATCGCTTTTTATTTTATTATTACTACTATAATTCTTTTATGTCCAGTTCCACCGAGGCTTACATTTGAAGCTAGGCTTCAACAAAAAAAAAATGCTAATTGAAATTTTGACAGCAATATATTATAATTAATTCATTTGACATTTCATTCCGATGCAATTTTAGGTAGTTGGAGCATGAAGTAAAATCCATAAAATTTTAATATTTTTTGGCGTATAGCTAGATTAAGTATTGCTCGATGTAAATCCAAAATTTTAGCCGACTTGCCCAGTTCCGGACGGAGTTATTGAACTCCAAAGTTGGAAGATTTAACATGGGACGTAGAGGGAAGCTCACGAAATCATCAACAACCCATAAACTTTTGACTAACTGGGTGAATATAAATGAAGGTCTGGAAAAAACTAGTTAAAGAAAATCATGCAAGTCCATCTGGTTTCATAGCAATTTACAATGCAAGTCCATTACTCAGAACTTTACGGGCGCGCACGGTTACCAAACGAGCGAGCGAAGCGTGCTTTATATGCATGCGAACACGTAAATTTCGAATAACGGTTGAGCATCGTACAATTTAAAAAAAAATATATTGGAGCGTACAGCACAATACATTAAACTATTAGATCGAAATAGTATTCGAAAACATATGGCGAATGTTACCCGACTAAATTCTACATGGCACTTTCTTTACCACTAGAGACAAATAAAAAAAAATATATATATTACCCATTTCTGGGTGTGCCAGTATCTACAACACATGTAGACATCGGTAATGATGACGGTATATTTTACCGTGTGGGCGCTTACCAGGCGTCACCTCACAGGCACTCAAGCCTGGTGTGGAGAGTGCACCACAGGGATCATTTTTGTGCCATTTAAAATTGGAAATATTTGGCGTCTATCTGGATCGAACCCGGTTCCCCCAGGTTCGCGACCAGACATTCAGGCACTCGGCCACGGGACCCCATTAGAGACAGCTCTGTAAAATGACGTTTACGGTTCAGTATATCGTAAAATATGTAACAAATTCAAATTAGAAATTCTTCAAATATTTGCAATCACCGAAATTTCACGCGCATTGTTACTAGCACTGCCGCCTACGTGACTCGAGAGCACACCCAAGTAACACTGACCAACGGTCGACCAAAAAGTGACGTCGATATTAGGTCGAATTTACGTCATATACGGCCGTCTAAATAGACGTCTATACGACGTCACTGTGACGTTGATTTTTGGTCGAAAATAGGTCTATTTAGACGTCTATTCAGACGTCTATACAACGTCATTGTGACGTTGATTTTTGGTCAAAAATTGGTCTATTTAGACGTCTAATTAGACGTCTATTCGACGTCACTGTGCCGTTGATTTTTGGTCTGAATTAGGATTATTTAGACGTCTAATATGACGTCTATACGACGACATAATGACGTCTGTTTTTTGTCTGAAATAGGACTTTTTAGACGTCAGATTTGTGGGCCATGTGTAGACTTTATTTGGTCGTAATTAAGTCTATTTAAACCTTTTTCAGAAGTCTAAATTTGACGTCTTTATAAAGACATACATTTCGTTTATTTTTACTTTATTTATAATATTAAAAATATAAAACAATATATTGTTTACTGCAATTATTTTTAAAATTCGAATAAATATAATGTAAAACTTATTTTATACATATATGTATAATATATATTTTTATTTATGTATCATCATCACCAAAAACTACTAATAGAAGCAAATTTAGTACATCCAGAAATGGGTAATAAGCCTTGGTAATATTTATATTTTATTTATTTAAAATATACATGTTTAATTATAATTGTGAAGCAGAAAAAAAATATGTTTTTTCGTATAAATGGGCATTTTAATTTTCAACATTTTAAACAAAACCTAATAATGACAAGACAAACTTTTAACAAACGTTTATAATACAAAAGCAAATGTATAAACAAAGGGAAATATACATTTTGTAATTTTGGTAGATTTTGGGGTCTTCAATAGTGATCTAGCATCCTTTGGAATGTTATTGTGATATCTAAGAATAAATAATAATTTATTTACTGAAGATTAAGTAATATTTTCTTCGACTGCCCATTTTCTTATATCGTATAATATATTATTGTTCTCATTACTCTTTTTGTGCACAACCGATTTTAAAGGCAAAAAAGGAAAAAAGAAATATATTAATTAAGAATATAACTAACACATTTAGTAGGTATAATATAAGGACCCAGCTGTGCATGTTTCAATTCACTTGGAATGAAGGGTTTTTGTCATTTAATATATCGGCATACAGTATTATATAAATACTGAGAAAAACTAATTGTGTAATGTACTAAAAACTATAACTACCATCCATTTGCCACAAAACGAAAATGTTATACGACTTTTGAATTTTCCGCCCTAATTTCCGATGTTTTTCGTTCCACGCCCTTCAGACATCACTCCATGTGTATAATATTAATTTCTTTTCTTTTTATGTAATATTATTTAGCTTTAAGCTAATAATAAATGAATTATAATATTTTCCCGGAATCACTTAAATTATTTAAAAATTATTCATAAATTCTCAATTTTATGACATTTTGACAATTGCATTAAAAATAAAAACAATATAAAAAAGTCAGATTGTGTATCCATGGTGAAATTTTCCATTACAGTACTCAAAAGAGTCAGGTACATGACGTATAATACTGCAAATATGAACTTTTAAAACTCAAGATAGCCATGAAAATTTTTTGACGGTAAAGGGAAATATGTATGTTGTATAGACGCACCCTCTGAAATTTTTAACATGTCACATGTCACAGACGCTTATAGAAGCTATAATGGCTGCTCTGTATTCAAGTGAAAAATATATTGAGAACTATATAGTAATTACCACAGGAGAATATTGAAAATAAAATTTCATAATATGAACATTGAAAATTTAGTATAGGTATTGTAAGTAGATCAAATTGTCGTTATATTACATATTACATTTATTTTTTTATAGCTATGGCAAGATATGAAAGCAAGTGGCTCTATGAGAACTATAAACAAGGAATGGTGAACTGTGAACTATGCACGACAATGGGCGAATAATTACAAAAATAATTTATTTTATAAATATAACATGATGTATTATTTAATTAATTTATATTTTTCGTGAATATTTATCGTTTTCAAAAGTACTTTTTATGTTTAATATTTTATTGTAGGTTTATTGTTTTACTTTATTGAATATTTTCTAATTAATGTTTTATATTATAGAGTATAAATAAAACTTTAGAATTAAATTATTTATTTTTCGTAGTAATTTTTCCCGACCATCATTTATGTTTATATCATAAAAATGACGTCGAAATAACGTCTTAAAATGACGTCGAAACAACGTCTTAAAATGACGTCTAAACAACGTCTTGAAATGACGTCGACACAACGTCTTAAAATGACGTGGAAACAACGTCTAAAAATGACGTCGACACAACGTCTTAAAATGACGTCGAAACAACGTCTAAAAATGACGTCGCACAGCTCCACGCTGAGACGTGGTCAGGACGTCTATATGACGGAATTTCAGACGTCGTAGTGACGTCGATTTTAGGTCATTTGTGTTACTTGGGCAGCTTGGTATAAATTGAAAGGAATAATAGATACGATAATAGATACTCGTAATTCTCTCTTTCATTCATTTTTATTATAATATTATATATTTGTAAATTATTTTTACATTGTTTGGCACGGAATCTATAGACGGCATTGATCTCATGATCCAACTCGGGTATCTCTATAATACAGGGTATGACCATGGCACGACTCGGTTTCATCCGCCATTAACTGTTCACTGTCACTTGTTTTGTTTTTTTGCAAACTATTTTGTATTTTCGTATTAATTTGTTTTATTTTAATAAAAAAACATATTTAGATTCTCAAAAAAGTTTAAGCTAATCCTCATGTTTGGATTAGCGCATTTTATTCTATTCCGGTATTTAAAATTTAATCTTCAAAATATTATCAAAAAATCTGATGTGGCCAACACAAAACCTCCCGCTATTGAATTTTTATTAATTTAAATACATACTTACGTATTTACTAACGCAGCAAACTGTTCCATTGCAGAAAACTATTGCTTTATTTACTATTTTCTTTTTAAAATGTCACTATTATTAATTTGAAGTGATTAGTTTTTTGACAGTGACATTTACTGTCAGTTACATTCATTTGAAATATGAACTGTGTAACAAAGGAATTATTGTGTTTATCTTAGGCTTCGCGACTAATAAAAAAAAAAATATTTTTAAATTTATCTGTAAAATATATAGCAAAACTATTAATGTATTCCAGTAGAAAATTCAATAATCTTTAATTTTCATAAGAAATAAAATGCGAAAAAATGGCATTTAATGGTATTTTTTGAAGAAAAACCATTATGAGCTTCAGAGGTAAAGTGCCATTTCCGGTTATCCGATTTACACCAAAATCTAATGGCTTCTTTTCATATTAGAATAGGATGGAAATACAAGGTTTCAGAATTTTCTGAATGATAGTATCTGAGTTAGAGTGAAGACAAAATCCCTACACATACACACACATACACATACACACATCATCGTGAAGATGTTAAAATTGGATTCTAGGGACCTTAAAACGTGGTCATTTACTAAAATCTCGATATGTAATTTTTAGCACGATCCCTATACCTCCCTTACCAAGGGTAGCGGGAGGTAAAAAGGTAGATACTGGGAATAGATTAGACTATAATTTAAGATATAAACTGTTAAAATTAGAGTAGAATTCGCTAATCCAAAAATGAGTATTAGCTTAAACACTTTCGAGAATCGAGCTGTTAATGTTTATTTAAGTATAAGTAATAGTTTTATTTAATTTAATTGTGTCTTTTGTTAAGATACTGACTACGATTACTGACAATATTGAACACAGATAAAAATTACCAATATTAAGCAAAAACAACCTATATAATATCTTAAACTCTACATAACCTAAAATAATAATAATTGTGTATATCGAAAATTAATTAATTTTCCTTACCTTTATTAATTCATAATGTAAGTATTTAATATTTCTTTATAGCCCAGGCAAATTAGTCCAAAAAAAGACCGTGCTTCCCGAAAAATATTACAAAGCTGGAAATGATTTTAATATACTTTGAGCATCCCAAATAGAAGTTATATAAGTTTGCGACAGTTTCTGAGGTGAGCTTAACTTTTGGGAGCCGAAAAACCACGAAATTTTGGGACATTTTTCAGTTTTTTGCTCATAACTCGAAAATGGTGCAACCTATAGAAAATTGTATTCTTTCTAAAATTAAAATACACAAAATTTCGCGTCTAAAGAGCTTTTAAACGTCAAATTCTGTTTAGCGGTTTAGCCTCAATCGATAGTCAAAAATCAGCAATTTTTTCCAACTTGGCTGCAAAGTGGGCTATGCTCATGTTTACACGCCTTTAACTCAAAAACGGCTACTTCATATAAAAAATGCCAAATTATGGGAGTTGTTTTTAAAATTCACTCATTCCTGCATACAGATACCCAAAAAAACCGAAAGTAGTAGTAGCGCTGAATTTCCGCTAAAAGCTATTTTTGAAGTTAAAACACTTTTGAACCCCAAATCATCCACATTCGTCCAGTTATTCGAATATAAAGGCAATAAAGGTCTACTTTTCAGACGAATGAAATTACCATGGCAGTCCAAATGATAATAAAAGTTTCAAAAATGAGAAAGGTTTATCAGCAAAAAAGTTGTATTAAAGGAAAAAGTACTTCAATAACAAAAAAGTTAATTAATTAATCAGTACTGAGTTTTTCAAGAGGTAATATTTCAGTGAAATAAAATCAAATTAGATTGAATTTAACAATCATATTATTAACGTACGTAATAATGATTATGTAGTTTAAAATGATTAATAAATTTCCGAAAAACATAATCCCTATTCCAATCATTTTCTTTGTTTCGATGTTCTTCTTCATTTTGGAGAAGATTGTTTGTGGAAGGAAAAATCGATTTCTAGTTCTTCGCCTTCGTCAGAGAAGGGATCCTGCTCAGTTCCTTTGTCAACTATGTCGATTTCTTCGTCCTACGGAGCGGTCTCAAGTTACACTTCATCTTCAGTAAGGGAATTCCTGCATGTGTGTCCTTTGCAGTGGGCACATAAGGCGGAGCATTTGATGCCAGCTTTTCTGCAGGAACAAGCAGTTTGGCATCCTTCTGTGCAGATGCAGGATATGATATTTACTAGTTTCTGGGGCACTGGGGTTTGGGCTGTTGGAATTGGAATTAGACCATATTTGATGGTCTTCCATACCCTCTGCTGTGGATCAAGAATGTTATTTTTCCATACATGCCCTCTGGGGGGAGTGCTGGTGAGCAGCCGCTTCAGTAGGAGGCAAACATGTCGAATTGAAATTATTTTCTGATAGTGGTAGGTGGCCCGTCGTTTGGTTCTCCTAATAAAACGGAATGCCTCCATGGCCAAAAAGGGGACAACCGAGTGCCAATTTGAAACCACAATAAATTATAAGGAGACCCTTCAATAGTAATATACATTTCTTCAAGCAGTATCAAATTCTGAATTAACATTAAAACTAACTAGGCAACTAATTTACCTTTAAATAATAGCTGGACGAATGTGGATGATTTGGGGTTCAAAAGTCTTTTAACTTCAAAAATAGCTCCTATCGGAAATTCAGCGCTACGACTACTTTCGTTTTTTTTGTGTATCATGAGTGTAGGAATGAGTAAATTTTAAAAACATTTATAATTTGACTTTTTTATATGAAGGAGCCGTTTTTGTGTTACAGGCGTGTGAAAATGAGCATAACCCACTTTACAACCAAATTGGTAAAAACAGCTGAATTTTGACGATCGATTGTGGCTAAACCGCTGAACCAAATTTAACATTTAAGAGCTCTTTAGACGCGAAATTTTGTGCTTTTTAATTTTAGACAGAATAAAATTTTCTATAAGATGCACCGTTCTCCAGTTATAAGCGAAAAACTGAAAAATGTCCCAAAATTTCGTGGTTTTTCGGCTCCCTAAAGTTAAGCTCACCTCAGAAACTGTCGCAAACTCACATGACTCTTATTTGGGATGCTCAAAGTGGATTTAAATCATTTCCAGCTTTGTAATATTTTTCGGGAAGCAAAAGTTTAATTTGCCTGGGCTAATATCGTATTACATTATCTTACAAATAAATGCAGAAATGTATTCTCAGTATGTTTGACATTGGACCGCAAATAACGGCGATCTTGATCCATAGCCTGGCGATACCCTGTATACAGGGTGTCTCAGGACGAGCTTACGCTATCTATATTTTAAATACTATTTAATATAATTTAACGAAATTTGGTATCTAGGGGTTATCCAACATGCCCGTTTTAACTAAAATATTTTCAAGGCAGTAGCACTTCCGGTTTGACCGGAAATTGACCTCAACTTTCTTATTTTAAATGGAATACGCTATATTTTATTTTACCATTGAATGCAGCGGAAAATTTTACATATGAAGCAATAAAAAACATTTTACTCATGATCAACTACTTCCGGCGTTATTCAACTTTTTTTGATTTTTTGTCTGAAATTCGGCACATTTTCAAAACTCTGTATCTCGGGAACGAGATCGAATTTTTATAATCTGAAAAAAGCCTTTTATAAAGGAGATTTTAAGCTACATTATCCATAGAAGAATCTTTAATTATTTATAAAAATGTGACGGGTACGTTACACCAAAATTACAGTTGACAAACTTCGAAAAAGACATTTTTTTTAAATGGAACCCCCCCTTTTTACCTCCCGCTACCCTTGGTAAGGGAGGTATAGGGATCGTGTTAAAAATCTCATATCGAGATTTTAGTAAATGACCACGTTTTAAGTTCCCTAGAATCCATTTTTAACATTTTCACGATGATGTCTGTATGTGTGTATGTGTGTGTGTATGTGTGTATGTGTGTGTGTATGTGTGTATGTATGTGTGTGTGTATGTGTAGGGATTTTGTCTTCACTCTAACTCAAATACTATCATTCAGAAAATTCTGTAACCTTGTATTTCCATCCCATTCTAATATGAATAGAAGCCATTAGATTTTGGTGTAAATCGGATAACTGGAAATGACACTTTACCTGAAGCTCATAATGGTTTTTCTTCAAAAAATACCATTAAATGCCATTTTTTCGCATTTTATGTCTTATGAAAATTAAAGATTGTTGAATTTTCTACTGGAATACATTAATACTTTTTCTATATAATTTACACATAAATTTAAAATTATTTTTTTTTATTAGTCGCGAAGCCTAAGACACAATAATTCGTTTGTTACACAGTTCATATTTCAAATGAATGTAACTGACAGTTAATGTCACTGTCAAAAAACTAATCACTTCAAATTAATAATAGTGACATTTTAAAAAGAAAATAGTAAATAAAGCAATAGTTTTCTGCAATGGAACAGTTTGCAGCGGTAGTAAATACGTAAGTATGTATTTAAATTAATAAAAATTCAATAGCGGGAGGTTTTGTGTTGGCCACATCAGATTTTTTATTACATAAATATGTTCTACGGCAAAAAATAAGGGTACTTTATGTAACATGTCCTATGTTGAAAGTTGATAGAATTTCAGTAAATTAGAAAAAAATTAATCTGGGTATAATTATTTTATTAATACGGATAAGTAAGCCATGGAAAAACAATGTTTTTACAAACTCATCTACTTGATGTCTTAGATAATTTACCGTTGGATCAAAGGAATTTAATATGGTACCAGTATGATGGCGCTCCACCCCACAATAGCCATAGAATAAATACTTTTATAATTATACCCAGATTACATGTTTTTCTAATTTACTGAAATTCTATCAACTTTCAACATAGGACATGTTACATAAAGTACCCTTATTTTTTGCCGTAAAATACATTTATGTAATAAAAAAGGGAGGGTTCCATTTAAAAAAATTGTCTTTTTTGAAGTTTGTCAACTGTAATTTTGGTATAACGTACCCGTCACATTTTTATAAATAATCAAAGATTCTTCTATGGATTATGTAGTTTAAAGTCTCCTTTATAAAAGGCTTTTTCAGATTATAAAAATTCGATCTCGTTCCCGATATACAGAGTTTTGAAAATGTGCCGGATTTCAGACAAAAAATCAAAAAAAGTTGAATAACGCCGGAAGTAGTTGATCATGAGTAAAATGTTTTTATTGCTTCATATGTAAAATTTTCCGCTGCATTCAATGGTAAAATAAAATATAGCGTATTCCATTTAAAATAAGAAAGTTGAGGTCAATTTCCGGTCAAACCGGAAGTGCTACTGCCTTGAAAATATTTTAGTTAAAACGGGCATGTTGGATAACCCCTAGATACCAAATTTCGTTAAATTATATTAAATAGTATTTAAAATATAGATAGCGTAAGCTCGTCCTGAGACACCCTGTATAGAGGTACCCTAGATCCAACTACCTTAAGCCAAGTTTAATTTTTAAGTTACAAAATTACATTGGGGCAACAGGCCATTACACATTTTATTTGTTTCCTCGCAAGCAACCCAAGAAACAAATTTGACGCTAGTCGTGCTAACTGCCAAATGATTAATTGCGTTAATCATGCCTTACTTTTACATACCTAAATTAGAATATTATGGTATTACAAGACCGGTTTTAAATATTGTCAAGTCATATTTAGAAAATAGAGTACAGTATGTCTCACTAATTTTTAGCAAAATAGAGTACGGCGTGCCCCAAGGCTCTATTTTAGGGCCTTTTCCTTTCTAATATATGCTAATGATTTCAGTAACTATATAAATCAGATTACAAGTGTATTATTTGCAGATGGCACCTCACTATCACAGGTGATACAAATTATGAAAATCTTACTGATGCTAATAATACACAATTAATAAAGCTGAACAATGGTTTTCAGCAAATAATTTACTTTTGAATAAAGATAAATAATTTTCTCAAATAATCTAATTTCAATAATAATGATTTTGTGTCAATTCTTGGAATGCATTTAGAACCAACATTAAATGGTATTTCATTCTGTTATCTTACGGTATTCTTTTAAGGGGCCACTCGCCTAACTCTATTAAAATATTTCGTCAGCAAAAAAAGCACTAAGAATTCTTTATAATCTATCTTTTAGAGACCACTGTAAAGAAACTTTTATTAATTTGAAAATTTTATCGTTACCTTGTCTATTTATTGTCTGCGTGTCCGATTATTTTCTACATCCCATATTCCAATATCAGTCGATCATCAAACTCTGCTTTCTGCTATTAATAAAGTAAATTTTAATATGAAATTTGAAGGCATTACATTGAAAATAAACATAATATACGCAAAAACCAGTAAAGTACTACTTCTAGCTACGATAGTTTAAAGGTGAAAACAAAAGGCATAAATGTGTATTGTAAAATTCTTTACTACGGACGTTTCGGGATTAGGGCAAACCAGGGGTGTAGTCGAGGGTATACGCGGGTATACGCCGTATACCCTCTGGATTTTTTAGGTGCCCGAGCGTGTACCCTCTGCTTTTAAATATTTGAGACAAAAATTATAAAAATTAAATCAACTAATGAAAATTTTATCCCACAATTAATATCATTTTTTTAGAAATTATATTGAAATTATCTTTATGTTTATAAAATGTACTTTATTTGATTGGCGTCGCCATCTATTATTGAAATTTTAATTTTGATTTTTGTTATATAGAAGCCGTATACCGTTTTCAGTTTTCGCAAAATGTACGATTCGTAGTAGGCAGGTTTGCGACTTTGATACGTAAGGCAGTATTTAATTATTTTCTTTGTGTTTATAGTTTTTGTATTTTGAATTTTAGTTGAAAATTTAAAAGACGACATTAACTTCGTTTAAGTCACAATGTATAATAGTCGCGCGCATGTTGTGTTGTTGTGTTTCGATTTTAGACAGTTTATCCAGATAAATATATTCTCTTTTGTAAAATGTTCTGTGATCTGGCAATTTATTTTTATACATGAAAGGGAAAAAACATGCAACTTCACATCCCTTGAAAAAATGTAATTTTCAATTATAAGGCATTTGACCTTGAATGAACAAAAAATTTCGCCTGCGGCGCCATTTTTTTTTTAGTTATTGCTCCCCCCCTGCGTATTTTTTTCTTCTTAATTATTGCCCCCCCCCCCCTGCATATACCCTATGTTTACAAATATATCTTTAGCGTATACCCTCTGCTAATTTTACGACTACAGCGCTGGGGCAAACCCATCTTCAGCAATCGTTGAATATACAGTAGTTATTAAATTTATTACAATTTTTTTAAAGTTATATTAGACACGATGATCTATATGAACTACATCGATAACAATTTTAAATACAGCATTTCAACAAGCTTCCGAATCAATTCGGAGTTGGTGAAATACGCTAAGATAAATTAAGTTTATGATAAGACTTAAAAGCACGTGTAACGTGTTCAACGGCATTACCATAGTTATTATTATTAGTAGTTTTTTTTAATTAAATGCACTTATGCGTGTCGCTCGTCGTAAGGTCTTACGCAGTTTTTTTTTTATACCTACATATCTTTCCATGATCTGGGAATCCAAACAATAGTGTAATCACACATAATAGACCTTTTCAATTTAAAGAGAAAGAAAATATGAGCAATGGGATTTGCACATAGTAATTAAGCCAACAATTTAGACGTAAAATGTGAGAAATCTTTAACAACTTTAAAAAAAACTTCCCGAAAGAAGTTACAAAAGCTAAAACTGTCAAACGATGCAAATTTTCGTCAGGTTACAGGTATTTTAATGATTGCAGACGTTTCGACACCCCATCTGGCAGTTGTACGCGCCATTTTACTTACTATGTGCAGAGATGGAAAGAGATTGCTGTTAGATTGAAAAGGTCTATTATTTTTCAATATTGTCCATAAATTGGCAACAAGGTAAAAATATTCAATTCATACTTTAAAAAAGAGTTAAAATTGCATTGGCGCACGCTTTTTAGTTTATTATTGTTGTATAAGGATTACGATAAATGTTTCAAATTCAAAACAGGTTCGTACTTAAAAACGTATTAAGAAAATTAAAAAATAAAAATGGCCTGTTTTGTCTTATTTCTAAGTTCTTATACCTACGAAATATGTATGTAAATCTTATATCTTCATTATATTATACATGCATGTATGTGTCGTAGAGATGGTAGCTGATCCAATCCCTCCAAGCACACTAATTCCAATTCAAATGAAAGAATTTATAACCTCAATACAAAGTAATACAAGATGCAGTAAATATGATCCTACTGCTGTCCAACCAAGTAAACTGTGTACTCCGGGAAATAATGTTTGCACAGTAAGTATTTGTCTTTCTTTTACAATGAGTTTTAATCTATCTAAATTATTTTTCTTCTGTATAGGGAGATCAAGGTGGACCATTAGTGAACGAGAATAATATTCTAATTGGACTTACTTCCGTACCTTCAGACATGGAAGATATGTGTGGGGGTACTTCCCATCCGTTTGTTACATTTATAAATATATACTACTATCGTGCATGGATTCGAAGTATTACAGCCATTTTTTAAACACAATGTTCTAGAATTATCCAGACAGTAATAAAAATTAAATGTTAAATAAGGAAAGTGTATTTTTCTTTTTGAAAACTAAAAATCTTTCGGTATCTGGGGTAAAAAAGTGACATATTTCAATAATAGCTAAAGGTATAATTTGTATATAAAAATCAATGATAATTAAACGTTTATTAAAAAATACTCCTAATAGTTTTGAAATTTGAAATTCTACTTAAAAAATCTGATGTGATCAGCACATTACCTTCCGTCAATTCTTTGTAGTACATGTTTTGTACAAATTCCATACAGAAAATTTCCAGTAAAATTATTTTACGAACACCACGTAAATTGCACTTGACACTGACATCTGTCAATTAGAATGGCTGGTATCCTAAGCTGGCAGCTAAGCCCGACTAAGCAAGCAACTAGCTAGTCACCCGACTAAAGTATATATTATAACATTATGATAGTCGGGCGACTAGCTAGTCGATTGTTTAGTCGAGCGCTCAGAATACCAGCCAATGATCTTAATATAGTAGTTGTTTTCATGGTAATATCATAGTTGGCTGATTTATGAAATGTTGTCAACTACACTACACCGCACCAATTTTTTTTACCGAACGCACCTCATGAAGGAAAAGAATTGAATGGTTGCTGGAAAAAATAACAGAAGAGAGTGAAAAATGCGTGATGATAGCAACGACGAGTTTTGTTTGAGAGATTATTGATTTTTTAGATTTTCGAACACGTTTATGAAATTGTATTTTATGTTTATTGTGTATTTGAAATAAAAGATTTAATATATACTAGTTGGTCTTCAATAACAACCGCGAATCCCTTGATAATTACAACTTAACTAACAGAGTAGGTATTAGTTACCGAAATTCACAGATAATTAGCACTCTTGTGGTTAACTACTACTTGTAAAACAGATAAAATATATAACTCTTAGTTAACTATTACTTAAATTTTAATTTGTAATGATAAAACTGGGCCTAAGAGTGCCAGGCACTAGTAAATTGCGTCTAAAAGAAATGAGATAATAATTAAAGCGAAATGTGATGTTAAACCATATTAAATAAATTAATTTTTTGTCATTTGTATTAAATGTTAATCTGGCTGAATATTTTATTGCCAATAATTTTTCAATAAAAATCAATTTGTAACATCTACAAACATTCTTTGTTTTACTATATCATCATATAGTAGTCAAATTAAGGGTAAATCAGAAATCGAAGTTATGAATTTAATAAAATATATAGTATATCCCCGGATTGAGTTTGCAAAAGGCAAAAAATCTTATTTTTAATTTTTCGAAAAAATACCAAGGGAAGAAAAATTTTTGCTTGAATTAAAACGTATGTTTTAGTTATTAAAACTTTTAATTAATGCAAGGTTCTTTTATTATAACGTTTTTTCCTATTTTGTCCTCCTAATAATACAGTTATTACATTGAATTTAACATTATATTAGTTAGCTTTGAAATATTGACAAATGATTAAATGTCAAAAATAATTCTTATTATCATAAAGTAAGAAGGTAGGTATTATTCAAAATAGAGAGAATTTGTTAAAGAAATGTTAAAGTTAACAAGAAAAAAAGAAAGTTAATTGAATAAAACAAAAAAGTATTTTGATTTTCGCTGTTTCTTTTTATTTGTAATTAGAATTAATAATCATTTGTCAATATTTCAAAGATAACTAAAATAACGTTAGATTCAATGCAATAACGGTACTATCAGGAGGAAAAATTAAGAAAAAACGTTATAATAAAAGAACATTGCTTTAATTAAAAGTTTTAATAACTGAAACATGCGTTCTAATAGACACTTACACAATTGCAATTTGCATCTAACGGGAAAGCATAGAACTAATGTTTGCTATGGTTACCACGTCCAAACAAAGACCTGTCATCAGCCATAGATTGCTACACTCTAGCTATCGTTTTTGTTGAATAATCAAGTGATCTTCAATATTATCAAACAAAGAAAGTTGCCCCACGCACATCTTGCGGTTTTAAACTTATTTTTATTGAACACAACGAACAAATCACAAAGAATTAGGTTAACACTGAATAACAGATGCAAACATAATGACTGATAGAATCAGGGAGCGGGACGTAAGACAACGAGGGGAGGTTTGTTTGGAAGCATGATCTTCCAACTCTGTCTCTTGCATATGACGTCATTTCTGTAAGTGTCTATTCAAGCAAAAATTTTTCTTCCCTTGGCATTTTTTTGTAAAATCAAAAATAAGAACTCAATCCGGGGACATACTGTATATTTAGCGTGTAATGATAAGATTAAAAATTTATTTTGATAAAAATTGTAAAGTGGACGAACATATAGTTGCTAGGGCTCGTATAAGTACTATCATCAACGAACTATACATGTTATGAACTATTATTTGGTCAAAAAGCAGTTATACCAACTTCAGTAACACAAGATCCAGAACTTTTATACACATACATATATACTAATTATTGTCAATTGTTTTATTTTCATTCTAAAGACGTTTTATAGTCCAGGAAGTTTATGATTTTACCTCAAAGTAATTACAAGAAAAGCTTTTAAATGGAATCCTATTCAGAAAATGCGCAGAATAACATATCAAAAATTTCCGCAAATCGAAGCACGGGAAACTCCCGCCAATTGAAAAATTTGGCAGCATATTTATGTTTTGGCCATTTGCTCAATACAATTATGAAAGATATTGAAATTACTTAAAAAAAAAAACATACAATATTACGTATTTAATACTTAGTCTAATAGGTTTCACTATTTATAACAGTTTACATTCGTCGTGGCATCTAAAGAAGTAAAGTACTGATGATTTTTACCTCTAGCTAAGAGAGGTATTGGATTCATGCTAAAATTCGCATATCCAGATTTTATTGAATAAGCACGATTTAAGGTCCCTACAATCCGATTATAACATTTTTAAAATGATGTCTGTGTGTGTGTGTGTGTGTGGATGTATGTGTGTGTGTGTGTGTGTGTGTGTGTGTGTATGTATGTATGTCTGGATGTTGTAGTCACGATTCCTCAAAAACTATAAGACTTAAAAAATATTTAACTGCAGTTTCCTCAATCTGACATTCCTGGGAAGAGCTGAAAAGGTTTTGGTAACAATTGAACAACCGGAAGTAGTAGTTTCTTAGAAAAATTCTTCTAAATATAATTTTTTGGGAGTTTTTTTTATTAAATATTGAAGAACATAAAATTCTCCATCTAATACACTTAAAAATTTTATTATATCTTGTATAGATTTAGAGATAAAGACTCTATAATTTATAGAGTATACTAATCGCAGAGGCCAAGGCACTAAGGAAACCAGTTGACAAATTCCAATGTTTATAACATGACATATGTCATTGTCAAATATCAACAGTTTTAGTGACATTCTGATAGCTTTTCCTGGGAAGTATATTTAACTTTTCTTATTCTTTTATTAATTAAATATTTGAAATTATAGGTAAAATTGTGATAAAATGCATATATCTATCAGAAATACCGCCAATCTGGTTAATGAATTGGAACAATATTTGACATTTAGAAACTTCCTCATACAATGAAAAATAGATATAATTTGAATTATATGTGTGCAGAAGACATGCTAAATATAGTAAGAAACAATATTTGGGTAATGTTCTGTAAGATTTTGTTATAAAACGACGGTTGGAAAGCGAAGTGCAATACAATACTTATATAGCCTAATATGGAAATGGCGAGAGGTCTTGTGCTGGCCACAACAGATTTTTTATAATAATTATCAACATTTTCCCACAATTTATTATTTTTTCATCCACCACTCTGATCTTGTAATTGAATTCAGCATAATATTCACTTTCATATAAAGTATTACACATTTTTTTCCGATGAGCAGTTACTAACAAATTAAACTCACATGAAATTCGTCTAAAATTTTACTGAAAATCGACTCATTTCTCAATTTCTCATTAACCACTTTGACACTTATTAAATACTTAATATTGTTTATCTTTAATCGTGTCGAAATTTTGAATGAGAAAATGGGAACTTTAAATGTTTAAAATTTTAGAGGGATTTCATGTTAGTTTCAGCTATTAGTAAGTTGCAAATCGTTGTTCGTCAATAATCGTGTAATACATGATATGAAAGAGAATTTCATTCTAAATTCAAATTTTTAAACCGCGTTATCGTATCTTTTATCTTTAACAAAATCAGAGTTGTGGATGAAAAAATAAAAAATTGCAGGAAAATGTTGACAATTATTATAAAAAAAAATCATCAGTAATTTACTTCTTTCGATGACACGACGAATGTAAACTGTAATAAATAGTGAAACCTATTAGACTAAGGATTAAATACGTAATATTGTTTGTTTTTTAAGTAATTTCAATATCTTTCATAATTGTTTTGAGCAAATGGCCAAAAACATAAATATACCGACTTACGTTATTCAGCGCATTTTCTGGATAGAATTCCGTTTAAAAGCTTTTCTTGTAATTACTTTGAGGTAAAATCATAAATTTCCTGGACTATAAAACGTCTTTAGAATGAAAATTAAACAATACACAATAATTAGTATATATGTACTAGCGAAATCTCGGCTACGCCGAGGTTCCCCTAGGGGGATAGTGTTTTATGATAGTCTATACGTCTTTCCAATCCGTCTAGGCACACTTGAAACTCAAAGTGCTAACGCTAACTGTCTTTTCGGATACACAAACTACTTATCTTTATGCATAAAACAAAAACCGATCGAGCTGTCACAATTTTGACATTTCTGCATGGTAGCCCTTGACGATACCTCTCATTTGATACCAAACACGACATGGTTCTGACAAGTTCATGCAAAAAACAAAAGCCGATCGAGCTGTCAAAATTTTCACATTTTTGCATGGTAGCCCTTGACGAACCCTCTCATTTGATACCAAACTCGACATTGTTCTGACAACTTTATGCGAAAAACAAAAGTCGATCGACCTGTCAAATTTTTAACACTTCTGCGTGGCAGCCCTTAACGATACATCTCATTTGATACCAAACTCGACATGGTTTTGACAACTTTATGCGAAAAACATAAGCCCATCGAGCTGTCAAAATTTTAACATTTCTGCATGTTAGTCCTTGACGATCCCTCTCATTTGATACCAAACACGACATGGTTTTGACATTTTTTTGTATGGAAATTATTAATGGACTAACTTCACAGTAATACAGTTAGGAATATTTGTTCTTCACTTACTTATGGCATGTTTGGTAACACTTGTGTACCGACTTCACATTGATCTTGTTAGGAATGTTACTTATGGCAAGTTTGGCAACACTTACTCGTCTAGTTATATTTAAAATTTACTATATTTTTATTGGTAGTATGAAAATTATTAATGCACTAACTTCACAGTAATACAGTTAGGAATATTTGTTTGTACATGTTTGGTAACACTTGTGTACCGACTTCACATTGATCTTGTTAGGAATGTTACTTATGGCAAGTTTGGCAACACTTACTCGTCTAGTTATATTTAAAATTTACTATATTTTTATTGGTAGTATGAAAATTATTAATGCACTAACTTCACAGTAATACAGTTAGGAATATTTGTTTGTACATGTTTGGTAACACTTGTGTACCGACTTCACATTAATCTTGTTAGGAATGTTACTTATGGCAAGTTTGGCAACACTTACTCGTCTAGTTTTATTTAAAATTTACTATATTTTTATTGGTAGTATGAAAATTATTAATGCACGAACTTCACAGTAATACAGTTAGGAATATTTGTTTGTCACTTAATTACTTATGTTATGTCATGTTTACCTAACCAAACTACACATTTTGAAATGTCAAAAAATTACAATTTCTAAAACATTGGTTTAAAGCCATTACTCATAAATGATATATTTGTTTCTTCGTACCTTTAACTAATCTGTATTTAATTTTTCGGGATGTATCTCCTGCTTTTAAAGATAAAACCATTTGAAGTTCATCTTCAACTTGTCAAATGTGACACATGTCACCAATGATTTATCAAGTGTGACAGATGAAATCGGTTTTCGTCTTAAAATTTTTGATGAGGACTTCGATGCATTGCGGGATGATTGTTTCCACTTTTAATAATTTTTGACATCGAAAACTACCATTGGAGCACTTCTTTATGTTGCCATTTGATCAAAATATATAGGTTTAACAGATATCTATCGTTATGGCCCTCTCAGCAGATCTACTTTTAGCGATTCAGGACAGGTACATATTAAATGGTTTCCTATTTCACTTTACTTTATTTTCTAATAATGAAACACATTTTTAAAAAATAAAATAAACATATCTATTCCTGTCGTTTCTTGCGGCAAACATATCCGTTGCCATAGGTAGTGCTATATCCAACTGGGCCCGGTCTACCACAGGCTTAGCAAAGCTATAACGGTAGAGAATTCTGTTCAAACTATAACAAAATTCAAGCAGCAGTTCCACTGCACATGTTAACTTTTGTGATTGAAGTTAAAATTTTGTAGGACATAAGACATGTTATATTTTTCTCGAAACCGATCATGCCATTCTATTTGGACTACAAGAATTAAGGCGGAAACATGTATAACTTATTTTTCACAAAAAAATGGACATTTTTATTATTGTCTTTTAAGTTAGGCTGTGTTTTTATTTTTGCTAATATTTTCCCAATGTTGTTACTAACAATAGGATAATAATTTATTCAGGGCCGCTTCGTACGGTTGGGCTGGTTATGCCCAGCACAAAAGCGCCGACCATAATGAACGCTATTTCAAGACACAAGTAAATTTAAACAAATCTCTTAATTGAAAAGAAAAAGTTAATATACACCTTACACAGTAAGGTAATAGTAATGAACAATATTTTTTAAAAAATTTGTTTGCATTAGATTGACTGCTCGTTTTTAAGTCGAAAACTCGCAAACGCTTGATTTAAGAATTGTTATTTTTGTTTCACGTTGTAGACCAGTAAAAATTAGCCCGCTTGGGCGCTTGGGTGTATAATATGTAATATATATCTGACGGTTTAAATTTTATCCATAGAAAAATGTATAATATTGCTTAAAACGATGTAATATGATAGAGAAAGATAAGATTTAATAAAAAAGAGAGGTATTGAATTTATGCTAAAAATAGCATTATCATATTTTAGTGAATAAGCACTTTTAAGGTCCCTAGAATCCGATTATAACATTTTTACAATGATGTATGTGTGATGATAAGATGTACGTCTTTTAATTTTTATTGATTACTTATGACATTATGTGTACTATGAGGTGAATTAAGAATTTTCCAGTGCTGATTGGAACATATATAAATATATACATGTCATCACGGCATATTAATAATTTTCTGAGTGTGCCACAATCTGCTTTATCGCAGATTTTGTTAATGATGATGACATATTTGTACCGTGCGAACGCGTACCAGGCGTCACCTCACGAGTACTCATTGCTGGAGTGGAGAGTGCACCACAGGGGTCACTTTTGTGCCATTTAAAATTGGAAATATATAAAAAGTCGAAATATTTGGCGTCGGTCGGGATTGGAACATTTAGTTTAATTTCTAAATTTTTTTTTTTATTTGGACATGCCTACACACTATATATTCTCTGATTTATGACAATATAATAAGAATGCATTGTATTTTGTTATGTTTGATGAGTTTCTGGTCGTAAAATGCAAAATAATGGTTGATTACAACAATATAGTTTTAAGAAATAGGTATTGATTGTTGTAATCGACAGATATTTAATTTCCACAGAATTCAAATGTAAAGTTTATTGATTTTATACGAAAATTAAATCATTCGTTCATTTCAATTATAGACTATTAAACACCTACCTTACTACCTTTGTTAAAATGTGGCACCAACTTTAGATGCTTTATTACGAGATATCTATAATAATATAAGTACAAATTACCATTTTCAATGGAACAATTAAATACAAAATACGTGAAATAAATCTTTAATTAGACAAAAATACAACAACTATTATATATTTAAACCATTTGAAACTTGTAAAACGATTTAAAATGACAGTTACTATAACATTTATAAATTTATTCATAAGTGACAGGTTTTTAAGTACAATATCCTTAACGATTATTGGCTGGGATTCTGTAACTAGTTATCGCACGTAGTTTTCGCAACTTGCGATAGTTATCGCACTCTAACACTTTCATGCGATTCTGTAGGACATTTGACATGCGATAACTAACGTAACTTGCGACCAGAGTTATCGCATGCTATGTAACCAACGATAAAGTTATCGCCATATTGAAATCAATATTCGCAACAACTGTTGTATTATAATTTAAAGAAATATTTAGAATATTAAGATAAAAAATATTCTTTCTATCATTACAAGTAAGTATATTTTATATTTATTTATTTATATATATATATATATACTTATTTCATTACTTTTACTTTTATAAAAAGAAATGAAATGACGATTGAGGTTATATTATTAGAATATAAATGTTTTAAGTTTTTACAAGTGTAATAGGAATAGAACCAATGTAATAATAATATATTATTATTATTAATATATTATTTTGTAAATATTTCAAATTAATAAAATTTTAGTGACAAAACGAATAGGCAGAACCACTGCTTTACAGTTTGAAAAGCTGTTAAATTTTATGGAAGAACATCCAGACTTGGCACGAAATAAATACGTCGGAATACACGGTAAAGAGAAAACCAAACAACTTTGGCAAGAAATTGCAGGAATATTAAATTGTGAGGCAGGCCCCCAGAAAGAAATCAAACAATGGCAGTCTGTAAGTACTAACAATAAATGAACATTAATTTCTATATTTTTTATTTAATAGAATACAATTACATACAAAATATTATTGATATATTATAAATAAGCCTTTATTCTGTTAATGTACTCGCCATTCTGGGATTATTTTATTTTAATAAAGAATTGTTTCTTAAACATGTATTATTCCTATTCCTTCAGACCTGGAATGACTGGAAAAGTATTGTAAAAAAGAAGTGCAGAGTGAAATATGCGGAAATGAAAAAGACTGGTGGTGGAGATCCAGTAAAGGTTGTTCTTTCACCTACTGATGAAAGATTATTAGCAATTATTGGACATAGTGCTATTGAAGGAGATGGAAAAACTCCGGAAGCTGGAATTGCACATGTATATTTTTATTATAGTTGTTTTAACACTAAGTCCTGATAATCATAAACTATTTTATGTGTAGGTCCTTACTAATATTCCCATTCCTGTTCCTGTTGAGTATAACGAATTACTGGATATACCAGTTGAAATAATTACTACATCAGCTGATGTAGAAATGATTCAACATGAACCAGAATTCGCATCCGAACCACTCGAACCCGAACCTGCAATCCAACACAAGCCACAACCTTCAACCAAGAAAAATAAAAAAAGGAAATTGTTAGAAGACGAGGATATTTTACAGAATCAAACGAAACAGTTAAAATTAATGGAAGAAAATAATTCCATATTAAATTCATTATCTGACAATGTGAACAAAATTAGCAAAGAATTAGAAAGGCAAAATAATTTATTAGAAAAATTACTTAATGTACTAACAGAAAATAAATAAGTTTGGCCAATTAATATTTTAATACATATTTTTTTTATTTTGTACATATACACATTTCATGCATAAATGTATGCAAATATATGAAATGTACATATATAAACTAAATCAGAAGATGTAATTGTGTACGCCACAATACAAAAATATTAAATAATTGAAATAATTATTGTTATATTCTATGCAAATTAAACACGTAATAGATGGATATACAAATATGTTAAACTATTCTAGTTTTGCGTTTGATTTTTAAATTTTCCGCCACCAAGAATAAATGTGAATATTGTGCGACCAAGTGATATGTGTCCCTGGCCTTGACGCGGAAGGCACGCGCTGGGGTAAATACTCTACCAATAACATTTGAGAATTTTGCCGCGAACGCGTAAGTACATGCAGAATAAAAGTAGACGCGTAGTGGCGGCGGCGACAGGCATACTAATAAATGAATTATAATTATGGAGAGGGTATAATATGCATATGCATATAATAAATGACATTTAAAGAAATGCGTATGTATTTCATTTGTGTTCTAATTAAATCCATTTCATAAATGAACCACTAAAATTTGTATAGAAAACTTCTGTCTCCGAATGTGCCCTTAATGATACCTCCCAAGTCTAGGCCAGGGGCACATATGGCTTGGTCGCACTATAGAGTAGGAATGGAACCACGCCCCAAACTAAAGCAAATGGCGACAAGGGTCAAGGAATTAGTTTGTTTTTATATTAATTTAAGTGAAATTTACTCTTCTTACTATAGAACTAAAAACGGAAAAAGTGTATAGAAATAAAGTAGGTATTAAAACTGACGAATAAGTCTATATCTAATCCTTTGTGCATCGTTAAACAGATCATTATTAACATTATTGTCATCAGCTGCTGGCATCACAAGTGGTTCATTTCTTGGTAATTCATCTACTTCAGCTAAATTTAAATGTAGTCTCATATTGTGCAATACTGCACACGAATTTATGATGGCACCGGCCATTCTTGGATCATATCGAAGAGATCTGTCGTCTCCTAAACATCTGAAAACGGCCTTTAATAAACCATTGCATCTTTCGACGATTACTCTGGTTCGTATATGACTAGCATTAAACCGTTCTTCTGGACTTCCAATTGCAGCATTTGCTACAGGGGTCATGAGCCATGGTTCCAGTGGGTAACCAGAATCACCTAGAAGCCAGGATCCTCTAGTTCCAGTACTGTATTGATCTTGTAAATGCTGTCTGATACCACTTAAGCGCCAGATGTGGCTATCATGACTGCTACCAGCATGTCTTGCATTAATGTTTAATATTTTAAGGTTTGGATCGCAAATTATTTGTACATTTTTGGAATAGTAGCCTTTTCAATTCAGATAATTTTGGTCTTCATTCAAAGGTCTTAATATTTTCACGTGAGTACAGTCAATAGCTCCAATTACTCCTGGAAAACCAGATAACTGCACAAATTTTTGTTTGATTGTAGTTTTCTCATTTTCAGAGATGGGAAATTTTATCCAGTGTTCCAGTAGATGATTTTCAATAGCCTCAGTAGTCTGATGTATTGCTCGCGAAACCATTGTCTGACTCAATCCTAAATTAAAATCTTCGCCTCTAGTTCTCTGATAGGACCCTGTTGCATAAAATGATAATGCAGCAAGTATTTTAATTAATGGATGTACAGCTGTTCTTCTTGTTGCTTCAGGTAAAAATGGTATCAACATCTCTACTAAAACCTGAACCCAATTTTGTGGAAATCTAAAAAGTTCTACAAATCTCTTTACAGGTAACTCCATAACATTGGTGGTATCCCGCAGTCTTCTTCGAATTAGTCGTAATCGGCGGCGACGTCTAATATCTCGTCTCTGAAAAACTGCAGCGATAATCAAATTATCCATCTAAAAATATTAAAAAATTGTTATTACAATAAAATTATATATTTAACTAATAAGAATAGCTTACCTTTTTAAATAATGACGAATATAAAAACTTATGACAAATAAACAAATAATTAAACAAAATGAAAGAGAAAAACTAGTACTTATAAAGAACAGTAACTAAAATTACCAACGATTAATAACTTTAAAATTAAAACACAAAATATAAAACACGAGCTGTCAAAAGCTGTCAAATTGGTTAATCAAGGTTAGGTTTAATCAACATGACGTGAAAAGCACGAAAAAACAGTGTTGTCAAATTGAAACATTTATGTTTGTTTTCGCAAGTATTTTTATCGCAACTTAGTTATCGCAACAAGTTGCAGAATCACTAGATAACATAACTTGCGAAAATTATTGTGCGAATATATCGCAAGTGCGATAAGTATCGCATGAGTTATAGAATCCCAGCCATTAAAAATATTTTCAATACCTGCACACAATCGGATTCTTTAAATTTTAAAACATAAATATACTGATCTCCATCACTCAAAACTTAATACAACATGGTTAATTGGATTTTCTGAACCTACAAAATGTTTCATTTCATAAAAAATTGATTTTGAATACTTACACAACATAACTAATTGTATTTTTTCATGCCTTGGCAGTTCATTTATATGTTGAATAATCCATTTCATATCTATTTCAAAATTATATACATTCATAGGTTAATATTTTGACACATGTCAAATATGACGTTTCACAGTGTTGCAATCACGAAGCACGGAAATGAATCATCAAAAATTTATAATTTTTAATTTTAAAGATTTGGGCATTTGTAACTATTGTAAAAAAATTGTCCATTATTATAGTTAATATTTTAAAATTTAACTTATTACAGATTGGTCTATTTTTATAAATATTCCCATTTAAAAATTCAGTTTGACATGTCAAAGAGATCTTTGTCTCAATTTTTTTCATGGAAGACTAAGATATTTTATTTCTCTTTTTGTTTTAAAAGGCTAAAATTCCACCTTTAATAATGTTTTACTCAAAAACTATGGGTCCTACAGAAAAATCACCCATTTCTAGGGCACTCCTCTGAACAATTTCCTACAATATGGAACAAGTTTCATAAAAATCTGTCAACTCGTTTAAGCTGTAGATGTGTCTATATGTTTGTCGATGCTCGTGATGAAAGAATAGATAGTGAAAGAAACCGTTTAGTATAAGGACTAGCGAAATCTCGGCTACGCCGAGGTTCCCCTAGGGGGATAGTGTTTTATGATAGTCTATACGTCTTTCCAATCCGTCTAGGCACACTTGAAACTCAAAGTGCTAACGCTAACTGTCTTTTCGGATACACAAACTACTTATCTTTATGCATAAAACAAAAACCGATCGAGCTGTCACCATTTTGACATTTCTGCATGGTAGCCCTTGACGATATCTCTCATTTGATACCAAACACGACATGGTTCTGACAAGTTCATGCAAAAAACAAAAGCCGATCGAGCTGTCAAAATTTTCACATTTTTGCATGGTAGCCCTTGACGAACCCTCTCATTTGATACCAAACTCGACATTGTTCTGACAACTTTATGCGAAAAACAAAAGTCGATCGACCTGTCAAATTTTTAACACTTCTGCGTGGCAGCCCTTAACGATACATCTCATTTGATACCAAACTCGACATGGTTTTGACAACTTTATGCGAAAAACATAAGCCCATCGAGCTGTCAAAATTTTAACATTTCTGCATGTTAGTCCTTGACGATCCCTCTCATTTGATACCAAACACGACATGGTTTTGACAACTTTATGCAAAAAAACAAAAGCCGATCGACCTGTCAAATTTTTTACCCTTTTGCATGGCAGCCCATAACGATACCTCCTATTTGGTACCAAACTCGACATAGTTCTGACAACTTTATGCGAAAAACAAAAGCCCTTCGAGCTGTCAAAATTTTAACATTTCTGCATGTTAGCCCTTGACGATCCCTCTCATTTGATACCAAACACGACTTGGTTCTGACAACTTTATGCAAAAAACAAAAGCCGACCGACCTGTCAAATTTTTGTCGTTTCTGCATGACAGCCCTCAATGATATCTCTCATTTGATACCAAACTCGACATGGTTCTGACAACTTTAAGCAAAAAACGAAAGCCAATCGAGCTGTCAAAATTTTGACATCTCTGCATGGTAGCCCTTGACTATACCTCTCATTTGATACCAAACACGACATGGTTCTGACAACTTTATGCAAAAAACAAAATCCGATATTGTCATTTTTTTGTATGGAAATTATTAATGGACTAACTTCACAGTAATACAGTTAGGAATATTTGTTCTTCACTTACTTATGGCATGTTTGGTAACACTTGTATACCGACTTCACATTGATCTTGTTAGGAATGTTACTTATGGCAAGTTTGGCAACACTTACTCGTCTAGTTATATTTAAAATTTACTATATTTTTATTGGTAGTATGAAAATTATTAATGCACTAACTTCACAGTAATACAGTTAGGAATATTTGTTTGTACATGTTTGGTAACACTTGTGTACCGACTTCACATTGATCTTGTTAGGAATGTTACTTATGGCAAGTTTAGCAACACTTACTCGTCTAGTTATATTTAAAATTTACTATATTTTTATTGGTAGTATGAAAATTATTAATGCACTAACTTCACAGTAATACAGTTAGGAATATTTGTTTGTACATGTTTGGTAACACTTGTGTACCGACTTCACATTGATCTTGTTAGGAATGTTACTTATGGCAAGTTTGGCAACACTTACTCGTCTAGTTATATTTAAAATTTACTATATTTTTATTGGTAGTATGAAAATTATTAATGCACTAACTTCACAGTAATACAGTTAGGAATATTTGTTTGTACATGTTTGGCAACACTTGTGTACCGACTTCACATTGATCTTGTTAGGAATGTTACTTATGGCAAGTTTGGCAACACTTACTCGTCTAGTTTTATTTAAAATTTACTATATTTTTATTGGTAGTATGAAAATTATTAATGCACGAACTTCACAGTAATACAGTTAGGAATATTTGTTTGTCACTTAATTACTTATGTTATGTCATGTTTACCTAACCAAACTACACATTTTGAAATGTCAAAAAATTACAATTTCTAAAACATTGGTTTAAAGCCATTACTCATAAATGATATATTTGTTTCTTCGTACCTTTAACTAATCTGTATTTAATTTTTCGGGATGTATCTCCTGCTTTTAAAGATAAAACCATTTGAAGTTCATCTTCAACTTGTCAAATGTGACACATGTCACCAATGATTTATCAAGTGTGACAGATGAAATCGGTTTTCGTCTTAAAATTTTTGATGAGGACTTCGATGCATTGCGGGATGATTGTTTCCACTTTTAATAATTTTTGACATCGAAAACTACCATTGGAGCACTTCTTTATGTTGCCATTTGATCAAAATATATAGGTTTAACAGATATCTATCGTTATGGCCCTCTCAGCAGATCAACTTTTAGCGATTCAGGTCAGGTACATATTAAATGGTTTCCTATTTCACTTTACTTTATTTTCTAATAATGAAACACATTTTTAAAAAATAAAATAAACATATCTATTCCTGTCGTTTCTTGCGGCAAACATATCCGTTGCCATAGGTAGTGCTATATCCAACTGGGCCCGGTCTACCACAGGCTTAGCAAAGCTATAACGGTAGAGAATTCTGTTCAAACTATAACAAAATTCAAGCAGCAGTTCCACTGCACATGTTAACTTTTGTGATTGAAGTTAAAATTTTGTAGGACATAAGACATGTTATATTTTTCTCGAAACCGATCATGCCATTCTATTTGGACTACAAGAATTAAGGCGGAAACATGTATAACTTATTTTTCACAAAAAAATGGACATTTTTATTATTGTCTTTTAAGTTAGGCTGTGTTTTTATTTTTGCTAATATTTTCCCAATGTTGTTACTAACAATAGGATAATAATTTATTCAGGGCCGCTTCGTACGGTTGGGCTGGTTATGCCCAGCACAAAAGCGCCGACCATAATGAACGCTATTTCAAGACACAAGTAAATTTAAACAAATCTCTTAATTGAAAAGAAAAAGTTAATATACACCTTACACAGTAAGGTAATAGTAATGAACAATATTTTTTTAAAAATTTGTTTGCATTAGATTGACTGCTCGTTTTTAAGTCGAAAACTCGCAAACGCTTGATTTAAGAATTGTTATTTTTGTTTCACGTTGTAGACCAGTAAAAATTAGCCCGCTTGGGCGCTTGGGTGTATAATATGTAATATATATCTGACGGTTTAAATTTTATCCATAGAAAAATATATAATATTGCTTAAAACGATGTAATATGATAGAGAAAGATAAGATTTAATAAAAAAAGAGAGGTATTGAATTTATGCTAAAAATAACATTATCATATTTTAGTGAATAAGCACTTTTAAGGTCCCTAGAATCCGATTATAACATTTTTACAATGATGTATGTGTGATGATAAGATGTACGTCTTTTAATTTTTATTGATTACTTATGACATTATGTGTACTATGAGGTGAATTAAGAATTTTCCAGTGCTGATTGGAACATATATAAATATATACATGTCATCACGGCATATTAATAATTTTCTGAGTGTGCCACAATCTGCTTTATCGCAGATTTTGTTAATGATGATGACATATTTGTACCGTGCGAACGCGTACCAGGCGTCACCTCACGAGTACTCATTGCTGACGTGGAGAGTGCACCACAGGGGTCACTTTTGTGCCATTTAAAATTGGAAATATATAAAAAGTCGAAATATTTGGCGTCGGTCGGGATTGGAACATTTAGTTTAAATTTCTAAAAAATTTTTTTTATTTGGACATGCCTACACACTATATATTCTCTGATTTATGACAATATAATAAGAATGCATTGTATTTTGTTATGTCTGATGAGTTTCTGGTCGTAAAATGCAAAATAATGGTTGATTACAACAATATAGTTTTAAGAAATAGGTATTGATTGTTGTAATCGACAGATATTTAATTTCCACAGAATTCAAATGTAAAGTTTATTGATTTTATACGAAAATTAAATCATTCGTTCATTTCAATTATAGACTATTAAACACCTACCTTACTACCTTTGTTAAAATGTGGCACCAACTTTAGATGCTTTATTACGAGATATCTATAATAATATAAGTACAAATTACCATTTTCAATGGAACAATTAAATACAAAATACGTGAAATAAATCTTTAATTAGACAAAAATACAACAACTATTATATATTTAAACCATTTGAAACTTGTAAAACGATTTAAAATGACAGTTACTATAACATTTATAAATTTATTCATAAGTGACAGGTTTTTAAGTACAATATCCTTAACGATTATTAAAAATATTTTCAATACCTGCACACAATCGGATTCTTTAAATTTTAAAACATAAATATACTGATCTCCATCACTCAAAACTTAATACAACATGGTTAATTGGATTTTCTGAACCTAAAAAATGTTTCATTTCATAAAAAATTGATTTTGAATACTTACACAACATAACTAATTGTATTTTTTCATGCCTTGGCAGTTCATTTATATGTTGAATAATCCATTTCATATCTATTTCCAAATTATATACATTCATAGGTTAATATTTTGACACATGTCAAATATGACGTTTCACAGTGTTGCAATCACGAAGCACGGAAATGAATCATCAAAAATTTATAATTTTTAATTTTAAAGATTTGGGCATTTGTAACTATTGTAAAAAAATTGTCCATTATTATAGTTAATATTTTAAAATTTAACTTATTACAGATTGGTCTATTTTTATAAATATTCCCATTTAAAAATTCAGTTTGACATGTCAAAGAGATCTTTGTCTCAATTTTTTTCATGGAAGACTAAGATATTTAATTTCTCTTTTTGTTTTAAAAGGCTAAAATTCCACCTTTAATAATGTTTTACTCAAAAACTATGGGTCCTACAGAAAAATCACCCATTTCTAGGGCACTCCTCTGAACAATTTCCTACAATATGGAACAAGTTTCATTAAAATCTGTCAACTCGTTTAAGCTGTAGATGTGTCTATATGTTTGTCGATGCTCGTGATGAAAGAATAGATAGTGAATGAAACCGTTTAGTATATAGACTAGCGTAAACTCGGCTACGCCGAGTATACCCTAGGGCTCCGCCGATAGTGTTTTATAATAGTTTTACGTACGTCCAATCCGTCTAGGAACAATTTAAACGCAAAGTGCTAACGCTAAGAGTCTTTCAAAATATTTTTTTCTCGTCCACCCAAACAGCCCATGCAAACTGCTCACCCAAACTGCTCACGCAACCTGCCCACGCAACCTGCCCACCCAAAATGCCAACCCAAACTGCCGCACGCAACCTGCCCACCCAATCTGCCCAAGCAATTTGCTCGACGATACCTCTCATTTGATACCAAACACGACATGGTTCTGACAACTTTAAGCAAAAAACAAAAGCCATGCGAGCTGTCAAATGTTTAACATATCTGCAAAGACAGCCCTCGACGATACCTCTCATTTGATACCAATCACGACATGGTTCTGACAACTTTATGCAAAAAGTAAAAGCCTACCGAGCTGTCAAATTTTTGACATTACTGCATGGCAGCCCTTGACGTTACCTATCATTGGATACCAAACACGACATGGTTCTGACAACTTTAAGCAAAAAACAAAAGCCAATCGAACTGTAAAATTTTTGACATTTCTGCAAGACAGCCCTTGACGTTACCTTTCATTTGATACCAAACACGACATGATTCTAACAACTTTAAGCAAAAAACAAAAGCCGATCGAGCTATCAAATATTTGACATTTCTACATGACAGCCCTTGACGAACCCTCTCATTTGATACCAAACACGACATGGTTCTAACAACTTTAAGCAAAAAACAAAAGCCGTTCGAGCTGTCAAATTCTTGACATTGGAATATTTGTTTTTTACTTAATTATTTATGGGATGTTTAGCAACACTTTGGAAATGTACATGAATCACGGACATGAACCTCCAAAAATTTTAATTTTTAAATATAATGTTTTAGGCCTTTTAAACTACTATGGAATAACCTCCCATTGCCATAATGTATGTTTATTAATTTAACTTCTTTCAAAATAGCCTTATTTTATAAATAATTCCATTTAAATGTTCTGATTGACATGTCAAAGAAACGTTCTTCGTCTTAAATTTTTCAAAGAAGACTAAATTTTTGATTTCAAATTGTTTCAAAAAGCCAAAATACGACCTTTAAAAATTTTTTACACAAAAACTATGCACCGTATAGAAGATTGACCTATTACCAGGAAATCAAGTTGAGTTATTCTCTACACCTTGGAAAAATTTTCATTAAAATCGCTCTTACCGTTTAGTCTGTACAGGCGAATAAAATTTCCCCGATCGTCTTGATGAATTCAATATAGAAATATATATAGATAGTGAATCTACCCGTTTAGAATAAAAGATAGTAGTTTAATAAATAATATTGAATAATAATAAGTAATTTGTAAAAAAAATTTAAAAAATATATAATAAAATTTTATCTAAATGAAGCATTAGGGAAATTTTCAAAAATTTGCTCTGCTTGAAGCGCAGTAGCTCGCTATCTATTGGTAACAGGAAAAAATATATTGGATGAAAGTTGTAGGGAATTTTATTCTCAACATATTCGAAAGTAACTATTTTTGTCCTAATGCAAATAGGTGAAGAGATATTTAGAAAAAACCGCTTTTTTGCGCCTTTTTTCCCAAGTTGGCGGTGCTTCCCGAAGGTCCCAGAGGGGGAAACATGCATTTTTTATTAGGACCCCTAAATATATAATATAACTAAAAATCAAAAATACCCGACCTTTTATGGAATAAATTCTTATTTTTCTACCTAATTATTTATAGGACTAAGATAGTTTTAAAAATTCAGTCAATCTTAACACACAAAATTTTGTTTGATGGACTTAGAAACTACAAAGGTCATGGTAAATTTCCTACTAAAATTGTTTATGAAACTATAGATTTTTATTACAAAATTTTAGAATTAAAATTTTTCTTTGTAAACAACAATATATATTTCGCTCTACATCTACCTTTAGTAGACAAAACAATATACCGTCTTTATCATCTCATTCCTCTTCATATGCAGCATCATAACACCTCATTATTTTCCTACATAGGACCCAGAAAACAATATATGCTCCTATCCGAATCCAAAACGTATTGCTCCCTCTTGTAAGATATAAAAAGCTATAAAACACTTAAAAACGTACATAACAACATTACAAAACATTATTCTTATTTTTTCTCTCGGCCGGCTTTCGCCAAATCATTTCTTGTCCTAGCCGACTATCGCCGCTACACCTGAATCTGCGTTTTATACGTGGTGAGATAAACATCACTAAGAAAATGGACCAACCTACTTGCGAAACAAAACTGTTGAGCCTACACATCAAGCAAATTCCGGAAAACTGTCAGGACACGTTACATCAAAGCATCCATTGAAACATGATAATACTTGGGAAGTAGCGAATGGTTATTCGTCCTTCAGAAACATATACTCTGACAATACTCTGTGAAGCCAAGTCGAAGACACTGTTCTGCACCAGACGGGCATGATCACAATAGAAACATCACACAGATATGTTCGTGCTCACATCATTTGGCAATACAAGGCATAATGGGGAAGTTTAGCGATTTTTTTTTTATTTTTTTATTCCATGGGAAATGACTTGAAAAATTATGTAACATGTGATGACGTCGGTAGAGGCTTGGCGCAACGTATGTCGACTTATACACCGACGCACGCGGTTGCGGTTACCAGTGAACACGCCAGTGAAGCGCTTTTACGCTTTGTTACGACCTACGTTCAAGTGGTTCGATTTCACCGTTCTGTCTGAGTTTGCGCATAACTGACTTGTGACGTACTTAAAGTTTACCCAAAAAATATTAATTATACATAAATGTAGCAATAATTTTAATTTTTAATTTCAATTTCAGCAGTCATTTGTGTTATATTTGTGAGAAAATAGTATGTTATGTAGAATTTTTACCATGCTAAACTTCCCCATTGTTACATTTAATTCCATCAATCGACACCATCTACGATTATTGCTGTTTGTGAACACCAGAATTCAACAACACCGAGTCAGTCAACTTGTCCCAATCCAGTTAACCAATATAGACCTGAGCGAGTTGAGCTATGCAAATCAGAAGTTGGAAGATTTCGACAAAATTATTAGTACCCAAATGCAGGCTCCATTCACTGTACACCAGGCACACTGGTACATCATCGCATTAGCATCCATCGGTGAACTAGTGTTGTGCGTATCAATTGTACGATTTGCGAAGTGCCTCCAATGTTTTAATGTCTTCAAACAGTTGTATGACGAACGTAGAACAAGTGAAGTGTTGCCCCCAATCCATGTATACTATACAAATTCCCCTGGACCTAGTTCGAAAGCTGAACAAGTGTTTAAAGGCAAAACCGAACATTTAAATATGATCGAATCTCAAGAACCCTACCAATTCGAAAAGCACAAAGAACTAGTGCAACTCCTACATAAATAGCATAACTTGCATTCCGATTTATATCTAAATGAGAGAGATGTCCACGGTAGCCTAATAATAATAATCAATTACATTTAGTTCGAGTTCTATTTTTGTTATTGTATATGTAATATTAGTCATTTAGTTGTATCATTATTGTATTATTTACTGTTTATTGTATTACTATATACTAGACACATTTTTGATGAATCATATTTCTCAATAATCTTAACTTTCTCATACTACCCCTCCACTGCAAAAATGTATACAGGTGTTATATTTTAATGGACTTAGCAAATATCTCGCTTATATATTAAGTTAGTAATTTCTTTCATATAACATGATTTATACAGAAACTTGTAAGCTACTTGATGACTGATGTACATTCATGATACCACTTCCGGTTTATTAGTAATTAATATCAACTTTGAAATTTCAAATGGAACATACTATATTTTTTTACAAATTTGAAAAGTACATCAAATTTGCTTTACAATTATGTAAAATAATCCATAAATACATTATTAAAATTAAAATGGCGAGCACTTTTTTATATTATTATTGCACTACGGTACAGAAAAATAATCTTTTCGTTCTGTTGGTAATTTTTGGTTTTTGTTTACTATAACCCTATATCACAGTACATTGTTCTCCCTTCTACATACAGGTTTTATTTTGCCACCAGATTACAACTACTATGTTGGCTCTTGCCAATACAATATAGGGAAATAATGAACGGTCTGCAAAGAGCTTTGGTCTGCAATTGTTATTCACTTTCTGTAACCAAACTGACGGTCGAAAAGCCTGCTTTTTTATCGATTTTCAAAAAAATTATGTTGTATCATTTATTTAAACCATTAAGAATATATATAGATATTACATATTACATAAATTACAAGGAGAATGCGTAGTATAATAAATATGAAAATGCTTTAATTTTGTTTATAGTAATTACGGATGATTTTCCCGGAAATAACACAAACAGATGTACGTATTATCGAAAAAAATCTGTAGTTTGTATGCTGTTATTATGATCAATAAATTGTCTACTTTTGAAGTTGCTTGTCAAGTAATATAAATTTGTAGAGCAAATCGTACTCGAAACAGTATAAAAATTTAAGCATCTCTATATTGTGATGATTTAAAATTAGTAATTATAAATTAACTAAAATGGATCTTCACTGAAATTAGGTGGTCGATTATGGGTTTACTCGCATATACAGAATGTTTCATGTAACGGAACAAGGCTTCGATGTATGAATTCTAGATACCAAAACGAGAAAAAAATCCGAATATACATTAGTGGGAAAACGTTTCTTAACAGGGATACCGTGTATTTCATAAAAAAAAGAAAGGAAACAGTAGGTATGCCTTATTTATTTTATTTTTTGTTACAAATACTTAAGGTAGTTCATCCATTTATATAAATATATAATATTCATTACAAGTCGTAAGTAACCATTGAAATAACGAAGATAATTAATTTAAAGTTGACACTGGAATACATTGCGTATATTGAGGTAAGCTGGTAAGCAGTAGATTCACAACTGATGCATTCCGTTTAGCGAGCACCGGTCCAGGGGTTAGCCACGAGGGAAGAGTGACTCCGTTCGACGTTCGTCTGGGATGACTGAAGAAGCGTGCATAACAAAGATCTAATTGCGTGAAGGGATTCTTTTACAACATCTTCCCAATCCTGAGTTCGAAGATTTTGTGATTTCAGAGCCAAAATAATAGTTTTCCATAAAGTTCCATTAAGACGTTCAATCTGACCATTGCCCTGTGGGTTGTACAGTGAGGTACGACTAGTAGCAACTCCATTCGTAGTTTTTTACTTCTTGCGACGTAAAAGAAGTTCCACGATCGGAGTGTATGTATGCAGGTGTTCCAAAAATGCAGAAGAGGTCCTTCAAGCATTCAATCACAGTAGCTGAAGAAATATCTCGACACGCATAAGCGAACGGAAATCGGGAAAATTCGTCAATTATGGTAAGCAAATACACATTCCTGGACTTCAAAGAAAGCGGCCCCTTAAAATCGACGTTCAGGCGTTCGAATGGGGATGTAGCTTTAATAAGAGTTCCTCTAATTTTCAAATATTTAGGTTTGACTTCTGCACAAATGGAACTTCGAGAGAATATGGAAGATTTTTGCTTCTCAACCAATGAAACATACGTGTTATACCTGGGTGACATAATGACTGGTGAAGCTTATGTAATTCAGTGAAATTGGCAGCATTGCAAATACGGGATAAGGCGTCTACTTTGACATTATCTTTCCCAGGTCGGTAGATAATATCTTATGAAAATGGGGTCAATTCTAATCGTCAACGAATTATCTTTTCGTTCTTTATCTTACTGGCATGTTTTCTATTGAATATGAAGGACAATGCAGTAATAAGATGGAAATATTTCCCCAGAAGGAAACCCCCCCGAAAACAAACGAACCCCAAAAAATTTAAAAACATGGTACGATACAGAATACATAAGTGCATTGCATTTGAACATAAAAATAACTTGTTTGGCCAGGAAAATCGACAATCCGTTAACTATATTCTATTTTCTAAAATGTTCTATGATCTGGCAATTTATTTTTGTACATAAAAGGGGAAAAACATGCAGTTTCATTTAATTATAAGGCATTTGACCTTGAATGAAAACAAAATTTCAACTGGACTATTACATATCCTTCAACTTTCGCCCACAAAGACGTAGAAGGTAGAAGCCATAGAAACGCGTCCTTCATTTAGAGTTATGGTAATACCATGCCTGTTAGTAAAGTTAAATCTGATAAAACTACCAGAACTCTCCGTGTCCACCAAACAATTAGAAGGTATTCCATTGACTGTTGCTTTATTAACAGCTTGCTTTAATTGTTGTAAAATTCCTTCTCCCATGGAAGCGATAATAGCCGCAGAGACGGATTTTGACTTTTTCTTTAATTTTCGGCAGACTCGCGCATAGTGCCCTACTATTTTACAATTATCACACTGCGCATCTCTAGCCGGACATGACTTCATCCCTGCACATACGACCCTTGTTTCGTTCGAACAAATTACTTCGTCTTGAGCTGGATCGACGTCTACTTGAGGGGATCCACTCTTATTTGTACTGGCACATGAATAATTACAAGTACTTTGAGAATAGTCTTCGGCTTGCTTATGAGCCATTTCTAATGCCACAGCACGTTTATTAGCTTCATCTAATTCGAAAGTAGTTTCCTCAAGTAGACGCTGACGAATTTGAGGAGATAGTAAACCATTAATAAACGCATCTCGTATATATTCATTTCGATGTTGTTCGGTGGTAACAGCAGTAAAGTTACAATCTTTACTCATCACTTTCAAGGTATGGATGTATTGATCAATGCTTTGTCCTGATTGCTGTTTACGAACGGCGAGTAAATGCCGTGCAAATATTTCGCTTTTTTTATGTGAGTCGCTTTAAGTACTTTGACAGCGGCCTCGTAGGTCGTACTCTCACTGATTAACTCGTAAACGTTGAATGAAAGAAAATTTGTGAGTATCTTCAGTTTATCGGTTTCCTCCAAATTTTCGATTGAAGAGGTCAGGAAATTTTCAAAAGTAGCCATCCAATGAGTAAACTCCTTGTCTGCCGTGGGTGAGCCAGGGCTTGAGTCAAATCGACCAGGTTTTAAATATTTATCCATGATGATGAATTATTTAAGTCAATAAAATTGTAATATATGTACAATAATACTACACTAAACCTCGACTTTAGGCTTTTATTGACTTATAGCCGTTTGCACCGGTTCTACTTAAATATTAAGTACACCTTAAAAATAAAAATACGTTGCACCAATTATTAAGGGCCCCTTAGATTGCAAACAGCTACCCTTAAGTTAAGCGGTAGATCATCTGTGACTTAAGTCTCCCTTAACGCCTAGTCGTACTCATCCGCACGCACCAAAGAATTTTTATTTGATATTTGCATTTCAACAAAATAATAGAAAATTGAATTCCGAAAAATGTATAGAACAGTGCAATCTATTTTCAATATTTTTGCGAATTAAATTTTTAAATGTTTCCGTTTGACACAAAATACTGTATTAAATTAATTAGCAAGTATTGAATATGAACTGGAATTTCCATACAATTTGTACATATTTCAATATTTTTCTTCTAAAACATAGTTTTTAAATATTCTCATGGAAGAATAATTGTGTGTCCAATTAATGAAATATTGGTGATTTTACGATACCTATTACTCAAGTGGGAATCATCTACATAGCATATGGCCAGATTGTACAACCGGTATATAACAAGGGCCTAAAAAACTCTGAAAACAATATATAATTCCATTCATACTAATATCTAAAATAAATTTTTAATTATTGTTCATATTTTTATTATCTGTAGCAGCATTTAAAATAATAATTATTTGTATTTTCAGCTCTCACACTCTAACCTCTTACATTTGACATAATAGTTACTAGAATAATGTAATAAAAAATTGAAAAGTTACTAGAATTTCTTCTTTACTTCTTTTAAGCTGCCCTTAATTGACTCCGAAAGTGATGACGTCAAAATCGAGCGGGAATTACAAAACCTGAAAGTACGCTTCCGGTTTCTTAACTGCATCTTGAAAGAGTTTGTTGTGAACGAACCGTACTAGCGCCAAATTTAAATAGCTGTCATCAAAGTTGTAAAGTATAAATAAAACTTTTTTAGCATTAAAAATTGTTTCTTATAAAGCTAATTTTATAACAATATTTTGCAATATAATCAATTAATAAAATGCAAATGACAAATATTGGACCTGGAAAATAAAAGAAGTAGGTATGTTAAATTTAATTTAGATTACCATATAATAAAATATATTTGTCACATTCGTATAAATAATATAAAGAGTGTTAATGAATACGTATTACAAATTTATAGGGTATATAGGGGATGCAAAAATAAAATAAACAAAATTAGTAACTGTAGTGAGAGATCGTAACAGCCAACGAAAATTAAAAAAGATAATGTATGCACTTTTCCTTTTATAATATTAAGGTCTGCGTCATAAACCATTTCATAGACAATGGACATCACAGACCAAATGAACATGGTTTTATTCCACTGCAATTTCCCCACGAACAATAAGTCTCTCGTCATCCACAAAAAAAAAAAAACTTATTATTGTAGAAAAACGAATCACTTGTTCTTGTTTCTTGTGCCACTGTAATTTGCAAAAGTTCAAAATCGTACCAGATGAGATAACAAGCGTGACTAAAACACTACGAATCGAATTGAAAGTAAGAACGGACAGAATAAGTGATCAGATGCAGAATACCAATCCTTTAAACAATAGCTAGGTCTATAACTATAGAATCAGAGGAAAATCTTTTCGTCCTCGCTGAAGAATAACAAGAGCCACAATAACATTATTTCTTGGAATTTATTAAAATTTA
The DNA here is from genome assembly GCA_943142095.1 of Ophonus ardosiacus. NCBI lineage: Eukaryota > Metazoa > Arthropoda > Insecta > Coleoptera > Carabidae > Ophonus > Ophonus ardosiacus. The sequence continues at coordinate 20,366,107 of OW964830.1, read as the reverse complement.
CTTCAATATAAGGTTTCTTAAAACAAATTACGCATATATTTTAATTTATTTTTTTACTTTAAATACATAAAATAGGAATATGTAACAAAATCACCTCATTACATTTTCTAGTTTTCAAATAAGACAAATGACAGCTATTTAAATTTGGCGCTAGTTCGGTTCGTTCACAATAAACTCTTTCAAGAAACCGGAAGCCTACTTTCAGGTTTTGTAATTCCCGGTCGATTTTGACGTCACGCTTTCGGAGTCAATAGTATGTGGGCTGAAATTCTTGGTAAGTTTTGGAACGCTATGGTTGTGATCTTGTAAATAATAGTGTGCATAATGGCTAAAACAAATGGATACATGATGTATAGGCTTTTTGAAGAATTATTTATGTCATCGTCATCATCTAGTAGGTAATGAGGAAATAAATGATTTCAAATGTGTAGTATCCACACTTACGTATGAGACCTTTTCCTTTAAATAATTATAATAATATTCGTACATTAATAAAAATAAATAAACATTTATCTCCATTTTCAAATAATATTCTCTAACAATTATCACATCTGTCAAAATGCCTTCAAGGTCAGCTGTTCAAATTTTAACCACGCGAACCGGCCTTCAAGCACGGTTAGTATGGTTAGTAAAAAGTAACGAAAAGTTTCAGGCACCGCGTTTCGAAACTTCACCGGTTCGCTAAAAACAAGTACCGTGGTCACGACCATATTCTATTCGTGCAAAACCATTTAAGCTTAAGTGCCACTTAAGTACCAACTAAGGGTCGCTTAACTAAGGGGAACATTTAAGTAATGCCGGTGCAAACGGGCATTAATATCTTGACTAAACAAAACAGGATATAAAGTGACATTAATGCCCGGTTGCACCGACGTTTCTTAAATTTACATTTAATAAAACTGAACTTACGTTAAGTATCACTTAATTTTTATCTACTGTTGCACACATATTTTTTTTAATAACCTTAAGTAAGTGTAGTTTATATATTTTTAAGCTGTTTAACTTTTACTTCTAGAAACAAGAAAAATAAAATTTAGGGATTTTTCATAGTTGATTTTGTTTGTGTCAAAGTTTGGAGGTTATATTGGTAAGTTCGATTCAAATAGAATTATAGACCGGTAGTATTTACTCAAAATTTTAGTTAACCTGACTAACTAATTACCATGACTACCATTTAGAATTACAGTGAGGTGATTAAAAAACAAGTGAATTTGTTACTTTAGTCAACGCTTAATCACCCCTGTTTAATAGTAAATACTACCTGCCATAGGCAGGGGTGATTAAGCGTTGACTAAAGTAACAAATTCACTTGTTTTTTAATCACCTCACTGTAATTCTAAATGGTAGTCATGGTAATTAGTTAGTCAGGGTAACTAAAATTTTGAGTAAATACTACCGGTCTATGTTTTTAAAATTGAAGTGTAATTAAATATATTCGTTTTTAGCAAAAATGGTATCAGACGAAAAAAGAAAGCGAACACGAAGTGTCAACTATTTAAATTAATAAGTAAAACATTGAAAGAAAAATGAATGCAATACTTGTCGTTATAAAATTCAATATTATTTTCTATTAAAATCAGTAATTGTAATACTGTAAATTTGGTTAATCGAAACCATTGAAAAAAATCTGTTGTGGCCAGCACAAGACCTCTCGCCATTTCCATATTAGGCTATATAAGTATTGTATTGCACTTAGCTTTCGAACCATCGTTTTATAACAAAATCTTACAGAACATTACCCAAATATTGTTTTTTTATTATAATTAACATGTCTTCTGCACACATATAATTCTAATTATATCTATTTTTCATTGTATGAGGAAGTTTCTAAATGTCAAAGCATGCCAAAGATTGTTCCAATTCATTAACCAGATTGGCGGTATTTCTGATGAATTTATGCATTTTACCACAAATTTACCTAAAATTTCAAATATTTAATTAATAAAACAATAAAAAAGTTAAATATACTTCCCAGAAAAAGCTATCAGAATGTCACTAAAACTGTTGATATTTGACAATGACATGTGTCATGTTATAAACATTGGAATTTGTCAACTGGTTTCCTTAGTGCCTTGGCCTCTGCGATTAGTTTACTCTATAAATTATAGAGTCTTTATCTCTAAATCTATACAAGATATAATAAAATTTTTAAGTGTATTAGATGGAGAATTGTATGTTCTTCAATATTTAATAAAAAAAACTCCCAAAAAATTATATTTAGAAGATTTTTTCTAAGAAACTACTACTTCCGGTTGTTCAATTGTTACCAAAACCTTTTCAGCTCTTCCCAGGAATGTCAGATTGAGGAAACTGAAGTTAAATATTTTTTAAGTCTTATAGTTTTTAAGGAATCGTGACTACAACATCCAGACATACATACAAACACACACACATCCACACACACACACATCCACACACACACACACACACACACACAGACATCATTTTAAAAATGTTATAATCAGATTGTAGGGACCTTAAATCGTGCTTATTCAATAAAATCTGGATATGCGAATTTTAGCATGAATCCAATACCTCTCTTAGCGAGAGGTAAAAAGCATGATCAGAAAGAGTATGAAAATGATCAGATCTGTCGTATATATTTGCCTTGGTATTCCGCATAAAATTAAATCCAAAATCCAATGCATCTAAATCGTTATCATCGACAATCAAATCAATAACTTCATTGATTCTGATAGAAATGAAAAACGTTTCCATTCAATATAACCTCACTACTTACTTAAGTGCAAGATAAACCGTCAATTTCGGAGGCTTAAATTTATGGAAGCCTTAAGATGTTTATGGAGAGTTTAGCGCACGGTGCAACGAAATAAAACTAAACTTAAGGCTAAACTAAACTTAAATTCTTAAGTGGTATCGGTGCAACTGGGCATTAATCGATTACTGACTAACAAATGCATAAACATAACAGCCGTCTTGACGATAAATCAAAATACCACATACTAACACATGTTTGAAAAACAAATATGTTATTCTTTGGTGTTTGAGACACTTATTAGAAAAAATAAAAACTATAAGACACCACAATCATTGTTGAGAAATTGCACGTAAAAGGTTGTAGTCTCAAGAAAAATTATATTTTTGACGCTATTACGCAAATGCGCGATAAAGTGTTAACTGAACTGATAACGTTGCAATCAACTATTCAGCGAGAGATTTAATTTAATTACTAATTTATTTCACTCGAAATATGGTAGAACATAATAAGAAAAAAAAAAATGTGTAGAAAATTAAACCTTAGACCAATGTTGCCATATCACTTGGCTTGATTTTGCATTTCGATACTACTGAAGTCATACGTAGAACTTATAATAAAAATCATTTAAAAAAAGGTAAACTATACATTTATACACAATATATACTCACTTTTCTATGCTAGGTACCTTAATTATAAAAAGAATCTTAGAGCAAATGTTCAAATTGAAAATGGTTTTCGTGCTGTGTGCCAAACTTCACACAGAATAAAACGTCACTTTGAACACATATCATAAATAACTATTTTTTTATGTTCTACATTGCCTATGTGTGATTTCATAATCTTATTTGTAATTTTATAGGGTAATCAAAGTGTCCAATTAATCACCTGAGACACAAATAAATTAATAGGAATTGAATCTCTTATAGTTAGAAACTTTCTCTGTGGATTTCAAGCAATGGGGTATTCCGACATTTTTAAAAAATATTTTTTTACATTAGTACAGACCAGTAGGACTCTGAATTTCTAACTTTGAGTAAGAGAATGTATGCATCATATGAGATATGAATTTTAAAATTTTTTATCGCAATTCAAATTTTCTTATCATGGCGCGCTTATAACGTCATCTCGATGGTGACATCTGCAACGAACTTCAGCGCCTAAATCCACATGTTCATAACAGCCATTTGCTAGTTTACATATGATTTTAGTATCAGCGTGTATTTCGATGTTTTTCCTGTGTTTGTTTATGGTAAAAATAGGAGTAATAATTATAAAGTGGACGAAATGAAAACAAGAAATATACCCGCGCGTGTTAACTACTGGCACCATCTGTGTTTTTAAACGAAAATATTTACTTTGAAATGAGCAACAGATTATCAACTTGACGTCACAAATTTCAAGGATGTTTCTAGAGCTGTAAAAATTCCAATTTTGTAACATTAAATTATGAATTAAAACTTTTTATTAAACATGTTTTATTATATTTTTCTACTATATGAAGATGGAAACTATAACAAAAAGTTATTATTTTGCATTAATTCCATATCACCGGAATACCCCATTGCTCTCACACTCTATACCAATGTAGTGTAAAAATTGGATTCAATCCATATTTCACTCATATTTGTAAAAAATATTTGCATGTTTACTATTATTCATAAAATATAATTAATACATATTTAAAATTTATAAATAAATACTTATTTATATATAAAGTGATTTATAAATTGTACTTACTTTCGTTGAATTTGAGATAAGGACACAAGATAATAATCCAGATCGGCAAGTTTAGTTTCCCATAATCCTGCTCTTTCGGAAAAACTTTCATAATCAGCTGAGTTCTTTACTGATTGCAATAAACTTTGATTGTCTCCAATCTAAAAGTATTATAAAACTAATCATGTCTTTCTTATTACTTTTTGATTTGGCTACGAGGGTATTATTATCTATTATGGCATTTGAAAATAATAATCCTAAAGCATGAATACGATTTTTTATTTGACACATATTTTTGCTTAATTTTGTGCATTTTCATATTATCATACACAAATTGTACTTAAATGCGATACAGGAACTGAAAATGAATTAATAGTATTGAAAATAAATGTAACAGTCTCAGTCTCCATTTATTTCACCAAACGGATACAACTTTATTCGCGTATGAAAATATGAGTTGCCGTTAACAAATCTACAATACATTGTGTAAGAATTTCGTTTTAGATTTTGTGTATGTAAAACGATTGATTTTTATTCAGACAGCTCGGACTCGATTCAATTTTTAAAAACCACAAAAGTGACTCCTGTGATGCTCTCACCACAACAGCTTTGAGAGCCTTTGAGGTGACGCCCTCAACAAATACATCGGCATCACCACGGCAATTTGCGAATAGGAGCAGATTGGCACTCCCAGAAATGGGTAATAAGCCGTTATATTTTATATTTATTTATATTAAAAAGAAAATTTTGGAACATACATGTGTGAAATTAGTCCATAAATACCAAAGGCAAAATTTGACCAACTTTTTCCGCTATCACGAATTTTATATTTTTAACATCATTTTATTTATTAAGTAAATATGAATACATAAATTTAAACTTACATTATTATCATCTAATTTTAAGTGACGTGAAAGTAAATAGGAGTAATCGGCGGTGATACAAAACTACCGCGCCAGCGAAGCAAGGGACCGTTCTGGAATTCTGTAATAAAATATGTGCACTATTCATAGCACACGCTAGCACTAAGTGTACAAAATTGGAGAATCCATGACTAAAACTGTCACATGATTAAAGCGTTTGAAGTTTTTTTTTCCTGATTATTGTATTTGAAAATGCGTCAATGTTGCATATGAGGAAACAAACAAGAATTACATCGATTTCCAAAGGTTGAGTGTAAAGGAAATTATGGTTTCTTGAGTTATATTTAAAACTGAAAACGGAAAAATCTATTTGTTCCGAGCATTACTTGCACCCCTTCTTCTCAATTCGCATTTTAATCGTTCTAATCTTTTTACTTTTCTTTTTTAAAAACCTCCCAACAGGATTAAATCCCAATTACAGGGTAGGTTTACATATACAAAAACCCATGCCTTAGTGGGATTCGAACCCAGAACCCCAAGCGCACTCATGACTAAGAGGCATTGCTCTAACCATTGAGCCACCGGAGCCGACAAGGTATTGTACAAAAAACACAACTATCATCTGTCAGTGAGAAAGGACAGTGAAGAGAAATTTCTAAATATAATAAATTTTCAAAGTACATAATTTGATTTACCAAACTATAATATAAACTTGTAAGTACGTACTTACTAATTAGAAGAACAAATAATAATAATTTTTACCTAAATGGAAACAAAGGCGCGTTCTGTGTTATGTGCTGATGATACCGGTGCGAATGTGCGAAATATAAAGGGTATTTCAGGAGGACTAGTGTAACAAACTTTAACAGTTTGTTGAAGAAGTAATTTTGAGTGAAAAATACATATTAACATGGGCCCGATCTCGTCTCCTACAAGAATACCAACTTATTTTGGTCTCTAAAGCCGGTTTTAAGTAAATAGAATTTAAAAATTGGTATGTTTGATGTATGGTTTGTTAAAATGTTCTTAAGATAGTGGAGTGAATCAGCTGAGCTCTTATGTATAAATGTGATTATGAATGTGCACGTCAAAGAAGTGTATTTCGACAGGAATGTGTGGGCAAAGAATGATTGTTGCGAGAATAACTCTTATTGTAATCCGATTGAGGTTTTTCGCACCCAAAAATCGATCACATACTATGTTAAGAGTGAGGAATATTTGCTGTATGATGTATGGTTAGTAAGAATATTGTTAAAAGAGTGAAGTCAACTAAGCTTTATTGTTATTATTGTTTTCGGGTTTGTGTCAACCCACTAAGTAGGACATGCGTAATTTTTATATATGTATAATATTTTGTAATTTTTTCGCTATACTCCTTGATTGATTATTGAAAAGTGGAAGGGGTAAAAACAATGGAAACTTTTTATTCTATTTAATAAAATATTTAAAATATAACACTTGACTGTTTCACAATATTCAGTCTCTGAATCAACCTCTCGGTCATTTATCAGAGACTGGCTCACTCAGCCAGAACCACAGACGCGTTTCGCTCTTATTGGAGCTCTTCAGTGTGGTGCACTGACGCCGCTAGGAGGCATTGAGTCGGCTGAGTGAACAGATGATAAACATCCCAAAAAGATATGATGAGCCAGTCTCTGATAAATGACCGAGAGGTTGATTCAAAGACTGAATATTGTGAAACAGTCAAGTGTTATATTTTAAATATCTTATTTAAACTGTTTGGCCAAGTATTACCATCTTATTGTACTTTATTGTACTTTTATTCTAATTAATAAATCTATCTAAAACAGATTTCAAAATAGAGACCAAAATATTCGAGTAAACCTCTGTGGTCATCTTCAAGAGGTTGAGACGAGATTGGGAGTATTTTAATATGACATTTTTCACTCAAAATGTTCTCCTAATAAACTGTTAAAGTTTGTTACACTAATCCTAGAACATCGTGTATACCTATACTATAACCACGGCTTATTGCTAATTTCTGTGTATGCCAATCTACTTTTAACAAATTTTTATAGTGACGAATAAAATTGGAAATAATTTTCAAGTGAATTTCAGTCGGATTCGAATCAGAGTGATGTATGTACTTATTATACAATTGTAAATATTAATGAATCATTATCTTTATTAATAAACCTCTACGTACCTATGTACCTATATCAAACAAAATAATGTTTATAAAATTTACCTTGTTCAAAATATCTTTGAAGTCCTTAACCAGCATAACAGTGTGCTTTTGTGAATCTAAATGCTCAGTAAGAACAAATCTAGTTTGAACCTCCCACTGATCTAATTCAGCTAAAGCTTGTCTTACAACAACTTCACTTGCTGCGCGTTTACAAATGGCTTGAAGTTCTGCTACGCTTTCTGACACTTTTACGGACACCTATAAAATATACATATAAATTATTATTTTTTAAATATTATAAACGAATAAAAACCTCTAAGAAATCGTGAAGAGTTAAAACATCTACTGGTTTAGGAGTAATTCCAAGAAGTGTAAAAATTTCCATCCAATGTTTCTCGGTAAAATCTTCTCCACGAAGATATTTCATCACAGGAACAACTTCCTCATACTTTTGAAGTTCTTGCAAAAGACGAGTGGATAATGCAGTTGATTCGGAAGATTCTAATCGTTTTTGCCATTCAGAAACAAATTCTTCTAGTTTGTAACTTCGTTTTCGGAATACTATCCATTCTTCTTTGCTTAGCTTTTCTAAATCTACGTTGAATTCTTCAAACAATGTCCAAATCTTTTCTTCTTGATTCAAGTCGGCTTGAACCTGATCGCATAACGCGAATTCGGGTGGCTCCATTCCAAATTGTTCGCATTCGGCCCTAATTAAAAAAAATATTACAAAGGTATAATTTATTTGAAAATAAAGTGCTCTTACAAAACTTTGTCTTTCTGTTTTACCAATTCCTCCCATTGTTCTCTTTTTTCCTTAATAGTAACTAAGTAATGCTCCAAGTTTTTTAACGTATCGTTTGCAATTTGTCCTGACCCAGGTCTTGGTTTAAACTGGTCCCAATGTAGAGCAAATCTTTCAATTTCATTATTAAGATTTTCACACGTTCTGTTTATCGTACTTTGGAAAGCTTCCACCTTAAAGGGAAAACGATTAATATGTATAGTTATTCTCACAAAATTAATAATTACTTGTTTGGAAATAAGATGTTGGTGATTATCAACAAGACTTTGCAATCTCTCCCAAGCAGTCTGAAGTCTCGCAACAGATTCAACTCTTTCTCTGGTCCAACTAGCCAATGTTTTATTTTTATCGACCATTTCTTCAAACAACTTTTGCATCTGTACATAAAATAAAGTATAATAAAGGAAGAAATATATATGAAAAGAGCACATACTTCAGGCATTTGCTTCAAAATGTCAGTATGGGAAGCGTGGGCCTGACCAATTTGTTCTAATGTTAATGGCTGTTTAGTCAAAGTTGCGGTAGATGTATTTACATATTGCTGTAACCGCACAACATCCTGCGCAATAGAATCTTGTAAAGAAGACATTAACTGAGACCAATAACTTCGGTTGTGAGATTCTAAGTCTGAACGAAGACATGACAGACTTACAACGAAGCATCCGACACGTTCTTCAGTACTAAAATTTAGTTTATCAAGTTTCGAATTTTTGTTTTTATGATATAATACCTTGGTAATTTAGCAACTTCTTGACCAAACGTTTTTGAAGCCCTAAAATTCAAATCCCAATGCTGCCAAGTAGCTAATTGAGTAGTATCCAACACCCCAAGGGAAAGCCACGATTGCCAGTGTTCTACAACACCTTTCAATCGTTCGAATAATTCTTCTGTATGTTTTTCTGTTTGCGCATAAAGATCTTTACAACTTTCTATTATTTCCGTAAATACAGATCCTTCTGATATATCAGACACCCCTCTAAAACTTCGAGGAAGATCTAAAAATCTCTTTAACTGGTATTGATATTTTTCTCTAAGTTTATCTTCTGAAGGATTAAATTGTAATCGGATGTCTCGATAAACTAAATCAGCATAAATTTCTGGAAGGTGTAAATGGACTGTTTCTAAACTTTGACGATACTGTTTTTCAAATTCTGCGGCAAGAGTACGATCTATTTCTAGTTTCCAAGATTGCATATTTGTAAAACCCTATAATAAATCATTAAATTAATAGAAGAAATAACTATGATTTGGATTATACCTGTTGTTCTATTTGATTCATAGTATCTCGTAAACATTTCGCCGTATCTTTCCATTTTTGCAGATGACGAATTAAATCCACATCAGATAACTCATTAATCTAGCATAGAAAAATTATTACAAAACTACAAATGCAAATGTTATTAGTCTATTAACATCTTCTGCAGATTGGGGTGATATAAAAAATTAATACCGTTTTATTATGAGTCAAACAAGTAGTAGTATTTATTTCCTTCTTAACATTCATATAGAAAAAATGGAAAAGGCGTCGACTCTCTATAATTTACCCTCTACCCAAAATTTCTACTCTGAATCATTGTCAGACTATTTTTCGGACAGATGATCTGCAGGACCGAGACATTAATAAAATTCTTACCTTTTCCAACATTTGCATATGGTAGGTCGCCAACAAATTATTCTCCCTTGATAGTCTATTTACCGCTTTTCTCAAGCTTTCCACATATTTTTCCACGGATCTAACGTCTCCCCAAGAAACAACTTCTTCTTGTTGAACAAGTCTTGACAACTCCAATGCACCGGCCAACATCATAGGTCTTTGCGCGTTTACCATTCTATCGCCAATCGTATTGTGGAAATTTGCTACTTGTTCTAATGCGCGAGCATATTTCATGAATTGCTTAGCATGCGCAGCAGTTTGGGAAATATGAGCGGGTATACGGTAGCCCATTGCGGAGAGCTGACGGTACTCGTGGACAAGAGATACTAAACGAGGGGAGTAGTTCACCCTCATCAATTGAGCAGAAGAGAATTGGACCACTGGATCTGATTCTTTTAAGCTGAAAAAACAGATAATCATGAATTTTTATTATAATTATTTTATTTCTTCTCTGTCAGTGTGTTTGAAAAACTGGATATACCCTTTTTCTCGCTTATTATTGCAGATATACATATTACTTATACGGCATGATTTCATTAGTGCAATATTTGTGATTGAAGTGCGTGAAAAGTGTAATGGGGGAGTTTCACAATTTTTGAAAATTATATATGTTAATCTACATGAAAAAATATGTGATACGTATTTTTTATTTTTTTTATGAAGAACGCCATATTGCTGAAAAAAATTATTAAAATTTTATAATTTTAAACATCGCGCTAATAGCTGAAGAAATACGTCAGACTTTCGACATAACAATCGTTCGCTGTAATAAAAAAAAGATAGTCTTATACCATACTACTAGTGCTAGTAGTACTAGTAAAAATATGTAAGAGATAAAAGAAAATAGTAAGTACAGAAATTTGTTCTTTGTTGAACGAAGATAGATATATATTGTTCACCATGGTGTAAAAAAAGACGAAAGATAACTGTAACATTCAGTCATTATGCGTATCCTTGCAGAGAGTATAACCTCAATCGTATTATTATATTATTTTGTTGTGTGGTTATAACCAGAGATCATGAAGCGGTCAGTATTTTTTTGTAAAATTTAAATAGATTAAATTTAAAATACATGTATATTTTACAGCAAAATAAAGAAAATATATTTTACGCTTGATTGTTCATTCTACACTACGAAATACGTCCCATTGCGCACATATAATCTAGTCATTTCGCTGTATATAGATATGTTATTTCTTTTGAATTATGTTAAATTTTATTTTAAAATTTTGAATATTAAGACAAAATTAATATTACTTTCATATTTTTTAATAGAGTACTTACATATATGATATATTTTCAGTATTTAGTATTAAAACATTAGGTGCATTCTTTTTACACACAATCTCAGCTTACCTCAGTTGTCTCAGTAATTTTGACAGTTCTATTTGTCCCAACTGAGATGAGATGAAGTGAGGCGGATTCCTCCCCCCTTGCCGATACTGAGTTACCTTGCGGGGTGATGCTTGTTGAGTGTCTCACCTCAGTTGAGGAGTGGGGATCTTTTTTCAGTGTTATTTTTTATTTAAAAATGAATATTTAAGAAAGTGTTAATGTTGATGATTTAATATTGATAAGTGAAATTGTATTTCTTTAATTCTAAATTTAATAAATAAATTGAATTGTTTTATAATGTTATTTGCAATGAAAATTCGTGCGATGCAGATTTATTGTTTGACATTTTTCATCTTTTTAGCAGGTCCACCTTGTCAGATATTTAAAATAAATTCGGAAACAAAATGAAAATGTCAACATACTAAAAAATAAAACATATGATAAACAGAGAAAGATAATAGGTATTCCGTTCGTTCTCTAAATTACGTTCTATTTGCTAAGCAACTATCTCAGCTCACCTCACTTCAATCTCATCTCATTTTGAGAACAAGTGAGGTGAGATATTGGTAAAAAGAATGCAGCTATTCAAATTTCACATAGTGAAACTCCCCTATTGTGGAACTTCCGGTATAACCGGATGTGATATCAACTTTGTAAATTTAAATACAACCTATACTATTTTTTACTTTACTTAATCCTGCACCTTTCTACCCTCACGGGTGTAAGGCGTTCCCCCGGCCTGCGGGGGAGGGGGTTGAGTTCTGATTTGTTGGTCTTCTCCATATTTCTTTCCACTCTGCTCTATCTTGTGTTGCTGTCTTCGTTTCTTCCCAAGTTAGACCTCTTCTTTGCGCTGCCTCCTTTACTTCTTCCAGCCACGTTCTTCTTGGTCGTCCTCGTGGTTTCTTTCTTCCAACTTTTGCTTCAAACACTTTTTTAACTATTCTCTCCTCTCCCATCCTTTCTACATGCCCATACCATCTCATCTGTCCTTCTGCTATCTTATCTTCTATTGCTTTTACTTTTAAGTTTTGTCTGTAGGTTGTGTTTTCAATTCTGTCCAGTCTTGTTTTCCCCTCTATTTTTCTCAAGAATCTCATTTCGGTAGCCGTAATTTTTTCTTTTTGTCTTTGCGTTAATGTCCATGTTTCAGCTCCGTGTATGAGTATAGGTGTCACTACTTTCTTAAATATTTGTACCCTGGTCTCTTTCGGTATTTCTTTCTTTCCTAAGAAGCTGTGTTTGATGCTATTGAATATTTTGCCTCCTGTTGTTCTTCTTTCTTTTATTTCTTCATCAAATCTTCCATCTTCTGAGATCATTGCCCCCAGGTATTTAAATTTTTGGACTTGCTGTAGATTTTCATTTTTTAGTTGTATCGTGTGGTGTTGTTCATTTCTTCCTAGTATCATGGTTTTCGTTTTTTCTTTATTGATCTTCATGTTTAATTTTTGTAGCGCTTTATCATATATTTCTATATTCCTTATTAAGGTTTTTTCGTCTTCTGCTATGATGACCATGTCATCTGCATAGCATAATTCTGCTATTTCCACTCTTCTCAATTTCCAATTTCCTATGTAGTATTTCTTTACTTCTTTCTTTGTCTCTTTTATTCCTTCGTCAAGAATTAGCGTAAACAGAAGCGGGCTCAAAATGCATCCTTGCCTTACTCCGGCTGTAGTTTCAAATGTATTGGAGGTCTCTTGTTTCACTCTTACATAGCTCTTAGTGTTTGAATATAGGCTCTGAATTCCTGTTATTAACGTATTTGATATTCCCCTTTTTCTTAGCGTTTTCCATATGTCTTCTCTATTGATTCTATCAAACGCTTTCTCTAGATCAATGAAGCACACATGTACGTTTCTCCCTTCTTTTATTGCCTTTTCCCCTATTTGTCTTAGTATGAATATCGCATCATTTACTCCTCTATTTGGTCTAAAACCAAATTGAGTTTCCTCTAAAGATTCTTCCAGCTCTATTCTTAGTCTACTCTCCAGGATTCTTGCATATATTTTGGCCACTGTGCTTATTAGGGTAATTCCTCTATAGTTCCGGCACTCTCTGCTATCTCCTTTTTTAAATATTGGTGTTATGATACCTATTTGCCATTCTGCTGGTGTTATTCCTTTTAGCGCTTCATTCATTATGTCTTTAAGTTCTTGTAGTGCTGATTCGGGTAGTGCTTTCAGCATGTCTGCTGTTATTTTGTCATGTCCGGGAGCTTTTCCTCTTTTGGTTTTTCTTATTGCTTCTATTATTTCTTTCAAGCTTATTTCTTCTTCTTGTGTTATTTCTGTTTCCTTTGTTCGTGTGCGATGGCTTTCTTGTTGTTCTTCATCTTTAGTATCATTTCCCTCTAGTAATTCTATGAAATACTGTCTCCATCTATCGATTATTCTGTCTTCTTCTGCTATCGTCTTTCCTTCCTTATCTTTAATGTTCGTAATTGTTGCTGTCTTCTTTTGTCTTATATTTTTAAGTGTTCCAAAAAATAATTTCTGGTTTTCATTGTATGCGTTTTTCATTTTTTCACCAAATTCTCTCCATGCTTTTTCTTTTTCTTCCTTTATTGCTCTTTTTACTTTTTTCCTTTGTTCTTTATATTTTTCATAGTCAGTAGGTTCTTTCGTTTGTAGATATTTATTCCACTTGTTCTTTTTTTCTTTCACTGTAACTTTTACCCTTTCCGACCACCATCTAGTTTTGTTTGTGTTTCTGTTCACTATTCTAGTCGTGCCGCAGCTTTTTTCTGCTGCCTCTAGTACTGTCTTTTTGAAGTTCTTCCATTTCTTTTCTATGTTTCCTTCTTTTTCTTTTGCTTTTTTCTTAAACTCTTCGTTGACGTTCTTTTGAAATTTTTCTTCTATCTCTTGTCTTCTAAGTTCATGGCATTTTATTTTCTTATTTACTATCTTTCTTTTGGTTTCGTTTTTTGTGATTACTTCTTGCTTTAGTATCATTGTTACAAGGAAATGGTCGCTTCCAATCTCTGGTCCTCTTTTTACTTTTATGTCTTTTACTCTATTCCAGCTGTCTATGTTAATTAGGAAATAATCTATAATCGATTTTTCATTTCTGCTTATAACTTGTCTTGTTATTTTATGTATTTCTTTGTGCTTGAAGTGTGTATTTCCGATTTTGAACTCATTCTCTAGGCAAAACTCTATTATTCTTTTCCCGTTTGTATTCGTCACATTCTCTCCATTCCTTCCTAAGCACCACTCTATTCCATCATTCTTATTTCCTACCCTCCCGTTAAGGTCTCCCATTATTATTACTCTCTTTTCACTTCTGTCTACTGTTTCTTGTAGTTCTTTAAAGAAGTTATCTTTTTCTTCTTTTCTTGCGTCCTCGTTCGGTCCATAGCCCACAATTAGCGTGTATTCTTCGTTTTCGTCTCCTTCCTTAACATTTATTGATAGTAATCTTTCATTCAATAGGTTTTCTTTCGAAACATATTTCATCTTATCCTCTTTAATTAAAATTGCCACCCCTGCCTTGGCGTTTTCTTTTTCCGATACTCCTACCCAGTACATCCAATATCCATTTTGTGTCTTTGTGATTCCTTTGCCTTTCCTCTTTGTTTCTGTTATACCCACGTAATCCATATTCATTTTTGCCAGTTCTTCTGTTAATTCATATTCTTTTCCTGTTAAACTTTTTACATTCCATGTTCCAAATTTTATTATTTTCCCTGGTTTATTTACTCTATTTTTTATTTTGCCCATCCCGTACTTAATTATATGTGTTTTGTTGTTCCTTATCGTATCCTTTTCCTTTGCTTGCGACGTCTTTCCTTTTTGTTGCAATTTTCCTCGTTTTTCCCTTAGTTTTTTGACGCAGTACCTCCTTCTTCTTTGACCTCTATCATCTTCTTTTGTGTTTTGTCCCATTTCCATTCCTTTCCATTTATTGTTATTTTCTGATAGCCTATCTTCAATATATCTCCTGCCTTTTTATTTTTCTCTGCTAACATTTTTATTTCCTTTTGTATTTCGCGCTCATTTCTTGTTAGTTCGTTGTTTATGAAGATTTTGTCCTTTAAGGTTCTTAGGTTCTTTTTATTCGCCATTACTTTTTGTTTATCTTGAAAATTTTCCATTTGTACCTTACATGTCTTCTCTCCTATCTTTATTGCTTCCTTCACTTGTACATTAACTCCAATTTTCTTGTGTATGAAGTCTTCCACGGTGTTTTTTAGGTCTTTTCTGCTGCTTGAGTCTGTTCTTAGCCCTACAATCACGAAATTATTTTTGATTTTTTCTTTATCTAATCTCTCGATTCTCTCTTTCATGTCGTTCAATTCTTTTTTTATCTCTATGTTTTCTTCCTTCAGCTGTTCATTTATCTGTTTCATTCGTAGTAGTTCCTCTTTATATTCTTTCTGATCCTGTTTTATCTCTTTTGTATCATTCTTTATTTGTAATATAATTTTCATTAAATCTCTTAATTCTATTTTATCACTTCCTTCTTTGTTACTTTTATCATCTCTATCCGATGACATATTTGCACAACTTTCCTGAGTACGGGCCTGACTAAAATTTTTATCTTGGTATGCAGGTTCTAGCTTACCGCCGCTAAACTACGCTTGCCTACCGTTTATATGTACGTCCTTGGCTACTGTCTCACCGCTGTATACACTTTTTTACTCTAATTTAGAGCTTCTAGGTACTTCTCACTTCACTTTCTTTATTCACAACACTACCTTGTTTCACTAGAGTTTAATTATTTCATATGGTCCGCGAATTAAAGCGTGATATCTATCGTTTAACGAATTTGACTATCGCCGCACGTTCGCCACAACCGTATTCTCTGCCTTTCACAACTCAACTCAAAGATAATAGGTATTCCGTTCGTTCTCTAAATTACGTTCTATTTGCTAAGCAACTATCTCAGCTCACCTCACTTCAATCTCATCTCTTTTTGAGAACAAGTGAGGTGAGATATTGGTAAAAAGAATGCAGCTATTCAAATTTCACATAGTGAAACTCCCCTATTGTGGAACTTCCGGTATAACCGGATGTGATATCAACTTTGTAAATTTAAATACAACCTATACTATTTTTTATAAATGTGAAATGCATTTTTTCTTCTCTTTCCGGCCATACTAAATTTATAAGTATTAGCGTTATTTATTTGTTAATAGTTATTTAAGTAAGTTCCCAGAAACACACCTTTGTTTAGTTTGTTTATTCGTTGTTATTTGTGAAAAATATTTGGCATATTTGCCTAATAAAACGGTACTTCTTGCAATATTCCTGAAGATATTAGAGAAGCTGCGAACGCTACTCTTTCAGAAATCGTACCTCCCAACCCAAGTCAAAAGACCGTTATGGGAGAGTATAACATTTTCGAAAAGTGGTGCAAGGAAAAGGCTGTTATTGAGTCTACAGAAGAAGTACTATTAGCCTATTTTTCTGAAAAATCTGAAAATGTAAACAATCAACCCTTTGGTGTAATTATTCTATGATTAGGACAATGTTATACCTCAAGAAAAATATAGATATAAAGAAATATAATAATCTAATTGGATATTTGAAAAGAAAATCAATTGGATACGCACCGAAGAAATCAAGAGTTTTCACACGTTACAAAATTGAACAATTTATAATAGAGGCTCAGGATGAGGAATTTCTTATGATGAAAGTAACCATCAATTCTTATCAATTTATGTGTATACATAAACTTATCCAATTTTATATTGAAGGTTGTTTTTAATTTAATTATCAAGATTCCAAATACAAAAACAAATAAAGCAAGACGTTTTGTAGTTGAAGAAGGTAACCAATGCTATACAGGGTGGTTGATTTTTCATTGTCCAGCTTATTTCTTCTGAAATATTAAAGATACAAAAAAAAGTTATGTACAAAAGTTGTTTGATACAACTTGATCTATAATTAAGCATAAATAATTTTCTTCCAAGGCCTACCAATTTTTTGGAAAAATGTATAACTTTAATTTTTTAAATGGAACACCTGTATATTTTGACAGAATAAGATTCTTAATAAATTTCTCTTTACAATGATGTGTAACAAGTAAGGATTTACCTTTAAATTATGTCCTATAAAGCAAATAGAAATATGATAAAAGTAGGCTATCATATTCTATTGTTTATACCTGTAACTTCTGTCATACATAAACATTGGCTACGTAGGGGTTTTCCTTTGAATAAAATTATGTCTAATAAAGCAAGTAATAGAATTACTAGCATTGTTGATTTACAAAATTATTAATACTTTTATTTAAATATCAAGTAGCAATCTGTGACATATGTTACTGGTATAAACAATAGAATATCACAGCCTACTTTTATCGTATTTATATTTGCTTTATTAGACACAATTTAAAGGTTAACCCTTACTTGTTACAAATCATTGTAAAGAGAAATTTATTTAGAATTTTATTCCGTAAAAATATACAGGTGTTCCATTTAAAAAATCAAAGTTAAATATTTATCTGAAAAATTGATAGGCCTTGGAAAAAAATTGTTTATGCTAAAATATAGACCAGGTTGTATCAAATAACTTTTCTATATAATTTTTTCTTGTATCTTTAATATTTCAGAAGATATAAGCTGGACAATGAAAAATCAACCACCCTGTTATAAGAAATATGTTGCATTGCATCCCGCTCATATAAAACAGGCGTTTATTTGTCAACTACAACCGCAGCAACTCTACAGTGCAGCCTATAGGCATACACACTTTTGAGAAAATTCCATCTAAAATAGCCACGATTTTTGGCTTGCCGCATGTGACAGAGTACACAGGCCAAGTTCTGTACATTACTACTAAACACCGGTAGTGACGTGTTTGAAAAGACATGGAGGCTGGCGTTCTTCAACCATGGCCGAAGGTTATCTAGATCTAGATGATTCTCTTGAGAACAAGCTTGCAATTGCAAGTCGTATTAATGCAGATAAACATATAGGTACCAACAAAACGCATATTCATGAAGTTTCTGCATCCTCAATAATAACAAATTTTCCAGTTTCAAATAATAATACAGACTCCAAAACAACACATGTTGACGAAGTTTCTGCATCCTCCCCATAGAATACGCCAGCCTGGCCTGGTGGCAAAGAACAAAGACAAAGCACTGTCAAGATGCACTCAGCAAGGTAGAAAGGCTAGCCTGCTTAGGGATTACAGGAGCTATGTCAACCACACCAACATCGGCAATGGAAACCCTGTTAAGCTTGCCCCCACTACACTTAGTGGTAAAATCAAGGGCAATGAGCGGAGCATATAGGATAAAAGTTTTCTCAAAAGAGGATAAATGCGGAAATGGATACTCTGAAATTTACACAGAGATGAACAAGCACTCCATTTTACAAATGGTGCCTGATAGAATCAATAAAATGTACACCATTGACAAAACTTACAGGATAATAATTCCTGAAAGGGATGCATGGGAACACTCTAAAAGTCCAGTGGAAAGAGACGACATAGTCATCTATACAGACGGCTCCAAAACAACCAGTGGAACCGGAGCTGGAATACATGGGGCAAAGGGACTAAGACACAACCAATCGGTTGGACTTGGGACAAATGCAACAGTATTCCAAGCAGAAGGACACGCAATATTAACCAACGTGCAATTACTATTGGAGAAAAACTACCACAATAGTAGAATCTCCATAGTAACAGACAGCCAAGCCGCACTTAAGGTAGGCTCAGGACTAATTCTGGACTGCATCCACAGATTGAATGCCTTAGGAGCGAGGAATAAATTAAGACTGATATGGGTACCCGGACATTTAGAAATTGAAGGAAACCGGACAGCCGACCATCTTGCAAAAGATGGGACAAATATACCTTTTATAGGACCAGAACTTGCCTGCGGAATAACTGCGCAAACAGTTAAGCAAGAACTTAATACTTTGCTTTGGCAATGGCACAAACGGCATTGGACAGCCATATCAGGCCAAAGACTGTCAATTAAATAAACATTTGCATAGGTTGGGCCTCAAACAAGAACCAACATGCAGAGGATGTGAAGAAGAGGATGACACTCCTGAACACTTAACATGTCACTGCGAAGCATTTATGGCAAGCAGACATAGTCTTTTAGGAGCAAAGAAATTGCACACTGAGACACTAAAGGACGTCAGTCTAAAGAAAATCTTGGATTTCACAAAACATACAGGGCTCCTAGAATAGGAGGAAAACACGGAGGGTACAATAGACCAGAAAGGTCGCAGTACAGGGGCAAGAATGAACCACCTCCCGACAATAATAATAATAATAATAATAATAATAATAATAATAATAATAATTCTACATCCTCGAAACTAATAAATTTTTAAGTTTCAAATAATGCATAGTGCCTGGAATAAATATTTTAATGTTAAGAATACTACCATTAATATAAGATATGTGATATTTATGTATTATAATTAACCAGTGGAGTTCCAAGGGGGTAGTGCATGCGCACCGCACGGAATATGTCTTTATGGCACCGCATAGCCTCTCCTACCCAATTCCGACTTCCACCTCTTCGTGGTGAACTCTAGTAACATGTATACACAAATACATGGCTAACGGAAGCGGGAGAAATGGTCCTCCGAAAAGGGGGTTGGACATAAGGCTAACAACCTTATTCTGGAAAAAGACACTGTTACGAAGGATCAGCTGAGCCTCGGACTAGGACGGGGGACAGGATGGATTGGAAGCGACAGCTGAATCAGGCCAAGGACCAAGGACGTCTGTAGAGCCAACCCAAGAAGAAGAAGAATTAACCAGTATCATTAAATTATCATTTATAATACTTTGTACTTATGTTTGTACAGAACATTTCAATAAAATTCGTGTACATTAATATGTTAATAATTGGTAATATCTCATTTCCTGACTAGTCAGGCAATATGTTTCATTTCCTGATTAGTCATGCGAAACAAAACTTTCATGAATCTTAATAGTCAGGCAACTGTTCATTATCATGCAAGTTTCAGCTAATAGTATATTATTCAATGAGCATGTAAGGTATTGTTACTCATGAGAATGAAGTTTGCATCTCGAGCCGGAAGGAAGATGACACTTCTTTGGACTGAGCTTCAGATTGGCTTTCCTCAAACTTTAAAAAACCTCTTCGAAATTCTTTATGTGCTCCTCGAACATTTTTCCTACACCACAATAATATCGTCGATATAAATTAGACAGGTTTTCCAAGATAGCCCGCCAATACTGTTTCCATGAATCGTTCAAAGGTTGCAAGGACATTCCAGAACCCAAATGGCATTACGGTAAATGGCCAGAGTCCAGTACCAATGGTAAAGACTGTTTTCTTATCTTTTGAATATAAATCCACCTGCCAGTATTCACTCGGTAAAACTAAAATGAAGAAAATCTTCGAGCCAGCCAAGTGTCGTCTATTCGAAGTGGCGAGTATCCCCCTTCGTCTCGTTGTTAATTTGACGATAATCGACGCAAAACCGTCTAGAGCCATCCTCCTTCTTCACTAACACCACTGGTGAAGCCCATGGACTGTTTGCCTGTTCGATCACACCTTCCATCTTCATGCCCTCTGCGCTTCCTCCCGCTTCGCCAATGGCAGTCTTCTTGCTGGTTGACGGATGGGTCTTGCGTCTCCAATGTCTATTTTATGGTGAACTACATTAGTTCCTTTGGCTTTCTTGTATTGGAATACATCTTGAAACTTCCCAATTAAATTATTTGCTCTGGTCGGCAGTCAATTCTTGAAACGATGTTGATATTTGCTTAATTAACCTGTCTGGAATTTCTTGAGATATACTTCCCTTAGCCTTTGTAGTCCGTATTATCGAGGATACTCCTATGCAATCACCTACAATTGTTCCTCTCTTAAGAACAACAGGATAAAAAATTGTTATATTCGAAATGGTATTTCTGGTTGGCTTTGATCAGTGATTTTCCCACAACAGCTCCAATACTAGTTTTGGCATCATCCTTCTTGGACTCAAATGTAATAATATTTACCTCACGGGAGCTACCATCTAATTGTGTTTCAACGATAGATTCCCTTCGTTCTGAGAGGGTAACGTCTTCGGCCATTAGTACGTGCACGTCTCATTCAGTACTAGTTCTTCCTCACTCACCACCATCACTCCCTTCTTCAGGTCAAGTTTAAAACAGTGCCTTGTCATTACGTCTATACCAAGTATTAATTCATCTTCCACTTCAGCTACCAGCGCACGATGTTTAAAGGCGGTTTTTCCGATGGTGATGTTCACATCTATTTCTCCTCATGCGGTAGACCAAGTGGCAATTACGGACAGCGACGGGAGGTCATCTTCGATCTTCTTGTAATACTCTTCGAATTTTCAAAAAATTTCTTTAGAAGTTTCCTAGAATTCTCTTCCAATTTTTGTTCTAAAACTTGCTCCAGAATTCTAGGATTTTCTGCCATTTCCTGTTTTAGGGTTCTAGAAGTTTCTGTCAATTCTAATTTAATGTTCTAATATTCTATTCTTTTTCTCTGTTTTTCTAGAATTCCCCTCAAATTTTCTAGAATTTTCTTTTAATTTTTGCTTGAAATGCTTACCAGTATCGGATATGTCACAGGGAATTTCGAATTTATTAAACAAGAATTAATTAAGAAAAATATAATGGGGCCCTCCACTCTAATTTTTTTATTATTTTAAATGAAAGTTTAATTTTGAAACAATTCGTCGTATAAAAATTTCTTGTCATTAGTTTAACTGCATTTGATTTTCAATGTCAGTATGACGTCACGGCGGCACTCCTAACAACAAACAAGATTTTTAAAAAAATCTGACACTTATATCAAGTGCAGTATTTCCGCTTCTTACGAAGTAGCGCTGGAAATTGTCAAAGCGAAGAAACCTTTTAGTGATGGAGTGCTTATTAAAAATTGTGCAATCAAAATGGCAAAACAATTCAATGAAACAAAAATTGCCGAAAAATTCGAAACTTTCAGTGTCGCATCAAACAATTGCAAGACGGGTGGACCATATTAATCAATATGTATCAAAAAAACTGCATGACACGGTTGAAAAATGTAAATATTTTTCGCTATGCCTGTATAAAAGCACTGATCTGTCCAACATTAGCCAGCTTGTAATTTTTATCAGAACTATTCAAAACGACTTCAGTGTAGCAGATGAGATGCTTGATCTTATTCCTCTCCATGGTACAACAAGGGGTACGGATATTTCTGAAGCTGTAAATAAGGTGGTGTCAGACTACCGGGGATTCTATAAATGTTCCTGTTTTGTCACTGATGAAGCCAGAGCTATGATAGGAATTGAAATTGGATTTGCAGGACTCTTGAAACAAAACAACATCAACTGTCCTGTGATACACTATATTGTTCACCAAGAGGCCCTATGTGGAAAATCCTTACGTCAAATGAATGTCATGAAAGTGGTTGTTAAAATAACTAATATTATTAGAGGGAGCAATTGTGCTTTGACTCACAGAAAGTTTCGTGATTTTTTAATCGAAGTAGATGCTACATATGGGGACTTGTTACTTCATATCGATATTCGCTGGTTAAGCGCCGGAAACTGTTTGCAACGATTCTTCGCTCTACGCAAGAAGATTCCTATTTTCCTTAAAGATGAAGTCAAGTCCCACACTACGGAACTGGAAAATCAAATGGTAGATGCACAATTTTTAGCAGCCCTTGCATTTTTAACAGACCTGACATCTCACCTTAACGATTTGAATTTGAAGCTACACGGAAAACAGCAGAATGTTGCCATCTTATTTGGACACATAAATGGATTTAAGAATAAAATTAAACTTTTCAAGTCTTCATTTTTCATTTTTTCCAAGTTGTAAAGAGCGTTTTGAAGAAATGAAGGATTTTGAGAAAGTTTCAAATTTGCCTCACATAAAATACATTGACACAATTGCAGAAGAATTCGAAAATCGATTTAGCGACTTTAAAAAAATCGAAAGAGAAATTTCACTTTTTACTCAGCCCCTTACAATTTCAGTTGAGAATGTAAGTAGAGCAGACTTTCAACTGGAATTGTGTGATTTGCAATCAGATCCTTTTTACCAAGGAAGAACTGAAACTGGATTATACTTTTTCAAGTTGCTGCCAGGAGAACGATATCCCAACTTGCGAAACTTAGGGCTTACACTGGGCTCAATGCTGGGAAGCACGTATCTTGCGAAAGCAGCTTTTCCAATATGAAATTTATAAAGTCAAAATATAGATGTTCTCTCTCTGATGTCACTTACTCAATTGCTTCGTTTATCAGCAACAAATATTAAAGTTAATATTGATGTATTAGTTAGTGAAAACCAACATCCTAAAATTTCCCACTAATTGTTTCGTAATTTGATATTTTTTGAATAAATTAAAATAATAATACAAACGCGTTTTTTCTTTCTATACCATACCTATTAAAACTCACTGATAAAGTTGCATACGAAGTATTTTATAATGCGGCCCTTCAAACTGAATTTTTTTTAAAGCGGCCCTTGGGGCACTTCCAGTTGGACAGTCCTGCTCTACACTATCGTTGACGCCATATGACCCATACTATTTTCATCCCTATTTCCCTAACAGTATATACAATTGTACGTAATTAATCGACAATAATATCTGTTTTATATAACGTATCCATTCCATATTACTGTTGTCACTTGAGTGCTGGATATTTATAATTGTTGTAATTTGAAATTACCGCCATTACAATACGATCTCTGAAGACGCGGGTGTTTTCTCTTATTCTTCTTTATGTTACGCGCCGCGCAATCAGCCGGTGATTGCGCGCCAAAAACACTGTCGACTATGTTCAGTTCAGTGTTCAGTTAACAAAAGTTCACATTCCATTGTACACATTGTATGTTGTTTTGTGCTCAAATTATACTTAGTCTAATATTTCCAAGTGTGGAGTTTAATTTCTATCTCCCCATCCACGTTCCCACAACAGGTTATGGGCCCAGGGCCTACAAGGGGCGGCGCGGAAATAAAACAATCGTTTTGTTTGAGGTTAGGTTGAACTTTTTCTCGTGTGTATCACAAATATGAGTACGACGGGCGTAAGTTTCGAGGTGTTGGGCAAAGAAAATTACGACACCTGGAAAATCCAGATGCGCGCTGTATTAATAAAAAACAACGCTTGGGGGTACGTGAACGGGACAAAGGTGAAGCCAGAACCCGTGGAAGGCGACGCAGCATCGGCTGCTGCAGTTCAAGAATGGACGGAAGGCGACTTGAAGGCGCAATCCGACATCATACTTGCCATGAACCCCTCCGAAATAAAGCAGACGAAGAGATGTGAGACGTTACGCGACGTTTGGACCAAGTTAGAAGAGATATATCAGTCCAAGGGGCCAGCCCAGAAAGCAGCTCTTCTAAATCAACTCATGTCAATGAAAATGGAGGACGGCGACGACGCGCGCGAACGCACTCGGCAGTTCTTCGATGTAGTGGATAAGCTTTTGGAAATGGAGGTAACAATTAATAACGATTTGCTAACTGTTATGTTACTTCGTAGCCTGCCAGACGAGTTCGAGAATTTTCGCTGTGCGATTGCGCCACGCGACGAGCTGCCGACTCCAGAGATGCTAAGGATCAAGATCGCCGAAGAGTTCGACGCTCGAAAAGATGCAGGACGCAGTGCTGCCCAGAATGCGATGATTGTTGGGAAATATGCAAAAAGTCATCGTCAGGCACACCAGAATCGGCGCGACAGACCGGAGAAGAAAGAAACGAGCAATAAAGACGCAAAATTGAAGTGTTTCAATTGCGGCCTACTCGGGCACAGGGCCCGTGATTGCAGGAAATCAAAGAAGACCAGTAAGAAGTCTGGAGAACAATCTGGGAGCGCAAACAACATGAGCCTGTACGTATCATCTACAACATCAAAGAGCGAGGTGTTTCAAGCCGGAAATGCCGCTAGCAACTCAGGCTGTTGTGCGGACAGCGGCACTTTGCATATGTGCAATGACATCGAAGCATTGAGATAAACGCTGAAGATCGAGGAACACTAAATTTGGCAAGCAATGCACGCGCCAATATTCAGGGAGTAGGATCAGTATCAACTGTCGTAGATGTAAATGGCGATACTAAGGTAATAAATTTTGGACAAACATTGTACGTACCTGACTTGCGGGTAAATCTCGTTTCCGTGAGTAAGATCACTGACAAAGGGCACACAGTGGTATTCGAGAAGACAAAGGCAGATGTTCTTGACTCGAATGAAGTGGTACTGATGACAGCCAAGCGTGAGAGTGATCTATATTACTTTCAAACCAAAAGTAGCGTTGAATGCAGAAATGTTAACGAAGGCACGGCACCCAAGAAGCCAGTGAAAAATTCTCTCATGGATTGGCATGTGAGAATGGGACATTTGAATGTCCAGAGCCTGCGTGAAGCCGTGAAGAAGGGGTCGCTCCGAGGGATCGACATCGACGACATCGAGCAAGAACTTGATTGCAGAATCTGCTTTCAGGGGAAGATGTTTCGGCCGCCATTCCCGAAAGTCTCCGAGCAGAACGGGATTGCAGAGCGGCGAAACCGGACACTCATGGACACGGCGAGGTGTCTCATGATACAGTCGGGCGTTCCATCACATTTATGGGCGGAGGCCGTCCATACAGCGAACTACATCCGCAACAGATGTCCTTCCAGAAAGCTGCAGGGGAAGACAGCATACGAGCTATGGTTCAGCGAGCCGCCGGACGTATCCGACTTCAAGCCCTTCGGTTGCGAAGTGTACGTGATGAATAGATCACCGAATAGAGGTAAGCTGGAACCGAGGTCCAGGGCAGGCATCTTCGTGGGGTACAGTCCTGAAACAAAAGGATATAGGATCTGGGTACCTAGCGAAGGTAAAGTTATCATATCGAGAGACGTAAAATTCCTAGAGAACACGTCCAGGCAACCAGTTCAAGATTACAAGGAATTTGCTCCAGAGAATGACCAGCATCACAATCTACCACGATCGTCCGATGAAGACGACGAAGTTCAACCGACAGTCGACCCTCTAGATCACGACGAAATTAATGACGATGGTCCGGGTTCAATTCGGGACAGAGGAACGCCGAGGATGACTCAGACGAGGAGGATTTCTTGGGATTTCCAGCGGTCAACGATAGAGTGATGAAGGAAGACTCAGACCAGGAGGATTTCTTAGGATTTCCAGCGGTGGGCAGTAGTTCTACAAGTGGACATCGTCGTGGGCGACCACGCAAGGTTTACACGGGACGTCCAGGCAGACCGCGTATAGTTCGTGGCGGACACTTTGGAGGAGAGCAAGCTAAAGAAGAGGAAGCCAGCATGGGGTTTTTGGCCGAGGTCACCATTGAAGAAGCTTTATCCGGAAGAGATTCACTCGAGTGGATGAATGCCATGGCGGACGAAGTCAAATCTGTACTCAAAAACGACACATGGACGTTAGTTCCTAGACCGAGTTCTGCGAAAGCGATTGGGAGTCGCTTCGTGTTGCGGAACAAGTATGGAGAAGGCGGCACTCTGGAAAGGCGAAAAGCGAGAGTTGTGGCCAAAGGGTACTCTCAGCGCTACGGAAGAGATTTCCACGAGACTTTTGCTCCTTTCGCACGCCTGGACGCAATCAAGTACCTGACGAAATGGAGACTGTTTTGGAATTTATTGTCCGAAGCAGAGGTCACGACAAAGAGTCTGTTCGAAAAGCGAAGACCATGCTGAAGGAGCTCTCAGCGGAAGAAAAGGTTTCCCACATGAACAAGGCCCTGTACGGATTATAACAAGCTGGCCGAGCTTGGCACAGGCATCTTGATCAGGAGTTGAAGAAACTTGGGGCAACACCGACAAGCGGAGATCCGTGCGTATACCAGATGTGCGAAGCGGACAAGCAACTTATCATAATCGTCTACGTCGACGACATATTAGTTATGTCCAAGGATCCTGAAATGATCAGTGCATTCGGGACTCAACTGACAAGTTGTTCGAAATAAAAGACCTGGGGGAACTGAGGCGATGCTTGGGGATCGACTTCCGGATGGACGAATACGCGATAACGATGAGTCAGAGAACCTACATCGAAGACATCCTCCGTCGTTTCAACATGTCAAATTGCAATCCGGTGTCAACTCCAGCTGTTGTCGGCTCGAGACTCACCAAGGAAAACAGCTAGAAGGATGCTGACGGCGCACGGCCACCTTACCGCGAGCTCATTGGGTGCTTGTTATACCTGTCGGTGCGGCGACGCGCCCGGATATAGCCCACATCGTAAGTTCACTTAGCCAATACAATGACAACTTCGGAGTGTCTCACTGGTCAGCTGCGAAGAGAGTCCTTCTGTTGATTTATTAGAAAGGCAACTCTGAATTTCTTATTCAGTTGTCATATAGTTGTTATAGAAATAATAATAATTAATTTAGATGATTGACAGGCAGTAGCTGTCAAGTGTATTATTTTCTATTTATTAAAGAAGTGTTGTTCAAAGGCTTTGTCTATTATTTAGCAAACCTTAAATCGACTAAAACCAAAAGGTTATGGGCCCAGGCCATTAGAAAACAACACCAGAAATACAGAAAAATCAGCATCAATATATGATGGAGGACGATCGAAAGAATAAATATGGCGTTGCACCATTTGCAGGTACAAATTTCACAAATTGGCTATTTCGTGTGAAAATAATACTAGAAGAACACGATCTCCTCACATGTATTGCTGAATCTGAGTTAGGAACAGAAAATATAGAAAATAGAAAAAATGAAACAAAATGTAAAAGCATCATAGTTCAGTGTATAGCTGATAGCCATTTGGAACTTATTAAGGACTGCGCCACGGCGAAAGAAATTATATCCAAACTAGAAAGTAATTACCAACGGCATGGAATAGCATCACAATTACTTGTACGAAAAAGATTATTGACATTAAAATTTCAAGAAGAGAACAAGTTAGAGGATTTCTTCATGGAATTCGATAAGTTAGTACGTGAATTAAAGGAAACCAACACGAAGCCTTCTGCAAGTGAAATTGAATGCTATTTACTCTTAGCGATGCCACCGTCCTATGATAACATTGTCACGGCTATAGAAACCTTAAATTCCAAGGATGTAACAATAGAATTTATTAAAAATAGATTGTTAGATGAAGAAATAAAAAGAAAAGGGTTTAATGAAGTAGAAAAGCCTGAAGTATTTATTGGTCAAAGAAAGAAGTATACTGGAAAGGAAAAGACTAAAAATAATTTTCCGTTTAAATGTTATAATTGTGGGAAAATAGGTCACAAGAAATCTGATTGTAAGTTTAAGAGAAACACAAAGAAATATGGAAATACAGCGCAAGAAGAAATAAACGAGACATTACAATCATGTTGAATTTGTAGCCGACTCTGGTGCTACAGACCATTTAGTTAATAAGGAAAAGTATCTTACGGATGTAGAGGTATTACAGACGCCAATAAATATAAATATAGCAAAGGAAGGTGAAAGAATTGTCGCTACAAAAAGAGGAACTATCGAAACAGAAAAAGTAAAATTTAAAAATGTTTTATTTTTACCAACTTTAAGATGTAACCTATCAATAACAAAAGTTGAAGAAGCAGGTTTTATTATAAAGTTCCAAAATAATAAAATATCAATATGTCACAAGGGAGTTGTAATTAAAGAAGGAAATAAGAAGAACAATTTATACAAACTCTCATTTAAATTAAAAGAAAAATCTGCAAATAAAGCATATAGTGTAACAGATAGTGAACAGCTATGGCACAGAAGATTAGGTCACGCTTCATCAGAAAAGTTAAATCATTTAAAGAAAAGGAATTTAATTTATTGTAAACCAGGTAATAAAGAAAATATTTGCGAATCTTGTTTGCAAGGTAGGCAGACAAGACTTCCCTTTAAGAAGAATGAACGAAAAACAACGAAAGTACTGGAAGTAATTCATTCGGACTTGTGTGGACCTATAAACATTGCCACATATGATAATAAAAAATATATATTAAGTTTTCTAGATGATTTTACACATTTTGCTGCAGTATTTTTATTAGAAGCGAAGATAGAAGTACTGAAATTTTTTAAATTATATGTTGAGATGGTAGAATCAAGATTTAGTAAGAAAATAATCACTTTTAGATGTGATAATGGAAAAGAATATAACAATAAAAATTTTGTAAAGTACTGCAACGACAAAGGTATAAAAATAGAATTCACTATCATTTACACACCTCAACAGAATGGTAAATCGGAAAGATTCAACAGGACATTAGTATAAAAGGCAAGAACAATTCTTACAGAATCAAACTTTGATAAAAGTCTATGGGGAGAAGCAGTGTATACTTCAACTTACCTAATTAACAACAAATGAAAATATCGTACCAGCTGAACTATGGTACGGAGAAATTCCAAACTACAATAAATTGAAAGTATTTGGAGCAAAAGCTTATGCACTTATTCCCAAAGAACGTAGACAAGGAAAATTTACAGAAAAATCAAAGAAGTTTTACATGGTTGGTTACTGCGACAACGGCTACAAGTTATGGGATAAAGAAGCAAAAAGAATCATACGAGCTAGAGATGTTATTTTTAATGAATCCCAAGAAAAAGTCGCGGAAAAATTTGCATGTACGTATCCAGAAGAAGATGATGAAATGAAAACTATAGAAGAAATTACTGCAGAAAACATTGAACAGAAAGAAAATACTATAAATTTTCAAAATAGCAATACAGAAAACATAGAAGAGCATAAAGAAACAACAACAGAAACAACTCAAGAAGAAAATAAAAGGATAAGAAGGCAGCCAAATTGGTTGGCTGACTACGAAACTTACCATGCTGCATTACTGTCTGAAAATGTTATAAATGACGAACCAAGAAATCTACGTGAAGCCTTAGAATCACCCAACAGAGAACAGTGGAAAGAAGCCATTCAAAAAGAATTAAAATCACATGAAAAACACAACACATGGACGATTGTTAAGAGACCAGAGAATAAGAAAGTTATAGATAGCAGATGGGTTCTTCAGAAAAAAGGTGAGAGCAATTTTAAAGCAAGACTAGTGGCAAAGGGATTCCAATCTTTAGACTACAAAGAAACATATGCGCCTGCTGGAAGATTAACTACGCTAAAGATATTGCTGGTCATCGCAAATCGAAACAACCTGAAAGTGGAACAGATGGACGTCAAGGCTGCTTTCCTTCATGGCGAGCTACAGGAGGAGATATTCATGAATTTACCTGAAGAACATCATGAAAAGGTATGCAGATTAAATAAATCCATATACGGACTAAAGCAAAGTCCACGTTGTTGGAATCAAGCATTCCATGAGTTTATGCTTGGTAGGGGCTTTAAATGTTCAGAGTATGATAACTGTTTATATTTGTGTAATAATAAACTGTATGTGTTCTTGTACGTTGACGATATACTAATCTTCAGCGATGACATGAACAAAATAAATGAATTAAAATGTAAATTTGAGAACAGTTTCGAGATGGTCAGTTTAGGGCCAATACATAAGTTTTTAGGTCTTGAAATTGAAAGAGATGATAAGACTGATAAGAGAAAAATATTGAAAGTACATCAAAAAACCTATATAAACAAAGTATTGACTAAATTTAAAATGGAAAACTGTAAAGGCGTAGCAACACCATGCGAAATTGGACTCAAATTAGATAAGGCTAAAGATTACACATGTGCATCACCTTATCGTGAGTTAATTGGGTGCTTAATATATTTAGTTATCTGTACAAGACCCGATTTATCATTTGCTGTAAATTTGTTTAGCAGGTATCAAAATAATGCATCTGATGAACATTTCGTGTATTTGAAACGAGTTTTAAGATACCTGAAATTAACAGCTGATTATGGATTAGTTTATAGAAACAAAATGTATAAACAAATAGCCATGGGTTACTGTGATGCAGATTGGGCCGGAGACATCTCTGACAGAAAATCAGTGTCTGGTTATTGCTTTATTACTTTATGGTAATATTGTGTCATGGGCCACTCAAAAACAAAAAACTGTGTCTCTATCTACTGCTGAGGCAGAATACATGGCTCTTAGTTTAATATCTTGTGAAGCTGTTTGGTTTAAAGGTTTATTGAACGATTTAAATATAGAATGCAATACTATTTTAATATTTGAAGATAATCAATCTTGTATACATATTGCTAAAAATAGAGAAAACAGCAGAAGAGTCAAGCACATAGATATTAAACACCATTTTATTAGAAATCTGATAGACGACAAACTAATTACTTTAGAATATATTCAGTCATCTGAACAGATTTCTGATATTTTAACAAAAGCTTTATGTAAAAATTCCTTCAATAATTTTAGAAGCCTTATGGGAGTTGAAATATGCTAATTAATTGTTAATATTGTAATAGAATTGTTTGTAATGAATTATTGTAAAAGAAATTCAGTGTTGAGGAGGAGTGTTGATTTATTAGAAAGGCAACTCTGAATTTCTTATTCAGTTGTCATATAGTTGTTATAGAAATAATAATAATTAATTTAGATGATTGACAGGCAGTAGCTGTCAAGTGTATTATTTTCTATTTATTAAAGAAGTGTTGTTCAAAGGCTTTGTCTATTATTTAGCAAACCTTAAATCGACTAAAACCAAAACCTTCGTTATCTGAAGGGGACATTAGACCTGGGGATTTCGTACGAGTTGGGTGACGGCTCCGTGAGAGGCTACGTAGACGCTGGCTATGGCGGATCAATAGATGATCGGCGCTCCTTTACAGATTACGTTTTTGTTATGAACGGAGGCCCCGTCACATGGGACTCGAGGAAGCAACGGGCGGTGGCAGTTTCTACCACGGAGGCCGAGTACATGGCTCTCAGCGACGCTACGAAGGATGTTCTACACCTTCAAGGTTTCCTGACGGAGCTAGGTGTATCAGAGGCAAACGAGTTGGTCCTGTTCAACAACTTCAGTGCGCAGAAGCTGGCCACAAATCCTGTGTTCCACGCGCGGACAAAACATATCGATGTTCGCCATCATTTCGTTCGCGAAGTTGTGGAGTCCAGGAAGCTAAAATTGGAACATGTACCGTCGACTGACATGCCGGCGGACATACTGACTAAACCATTGACAAAGCCGAAGCACGAGCGGTGCATCCAGCTGCTTGGAATGTCAAGGACCGGGACGTAGAAGATAGAGATCGCATCGAGGGAAGTGTTGTAATTTGAAATTACCGCCATTACAATACGATCTCTGAAGACGCAGGCGTTTTCTTTTATTCTTCTTTATGTTACGCGCCGCGCAATCAGCCGGTGATTGCGCGCCAAAAACACTGTCGACTATGTTCAGTTCAGTGTTCAGTTAACAAAAGTTCACATTCCATTGTACACATTGTATGTTGTTTTGTGCTCAAATTATAATTAGTCTAATATTTCCAAGTGTTGAGTTTAATCTCTATCGCCCCATCCACGTTCCCACAACAATAATGAAATCTCTTACAATATTATTTACATTAATATACTGCTCATATCACATATTAATCTTATAATGCACATTATCAGCCCAATTTTCCGGTGTTATATTGCCCATATCTCATTTTATTAATTCTGTAACACTATCACTTACAGTCGGTGATGCATTGTTCTTTCTTATATTACTTTTTAATTTCCCCCAAATTAATTCTATGGGATTAAAAATTCAATAATAAGGGGGCAATCGAAGTGCATCGTGTCTAAATTGTTTCACTAAATTGTGAGACACGTATTGTATAACAAGTGACTTCATTTTTACATTTTTTGTGCTTTGGCCAGCTAAAAATCGCGCATCATTTATCCATCCTTGATCACATCCGGCATGAAATTTAATAATTCGTTTGCTACGTGCTGGTGAAACATTGACACCACAATCCTTTGAACCGCCTCTCCAACTTTATGATACTGTGTCGTGAGTATCGTACCAAGTTTCGTCCAAATATATTCAGCCTTATTCTTGTAAGCCTTGTTAAGCGAATAACAATTGTTATACGTAACAATATTGTTAATATTACAATACAATGATGAATTTGTATTCACGTAATCATTGATGTTTGTTAGCAGTTGTCTGCTGAGCAATATTGTTACGCTTGATATTAATATTGTTATTTTGGCAATCTCCTAATTCTTGTGACCTCTATTACCTTGTTATTACAATAAGAATTGTTATTTCTGATTGCTAGACAGGCGAGAACTAAAATTTGTCGCCTGAGTGCAACATTGTTATATTTTAAAGTTAAGTATATTTTGAATAAATATGGCAAATATAGATTTTGTTTTACTTTTGGAATCAATTGAGAACGAAGAGCAGAATTAAAATTCTTATACGAGTAATTTAAATATTGGAACTTAAATATTTCAGATACAATTTAAGGTTAGAACGACTGAACGACAACAACTTCGTGATTCAAGTAATCCGTTAACGAAGTAACGCTATTTCGATTTTTTTTTAATTTTATTTTATTTTGTGAATAGACAAGAATAGATTTCATATTTTTGTAAATGAAACCGGGTGCATACTCAACGCCCGAATATTCAAAACTAGAATATTCAAAAGCAGAATATGCACACACAAAATCATTCAAATCCCGAATATTCAAACACAGAATCGCGCATTGCTCGAAAGCGTATCAGCAGAACCATCGCTAACCAACGTAAACATATCCACCTGGCCCCGCCCACATACTCGGTTTATGAATCACTCGGGCAAAGTGCTTTCTGGCGATGCACAATTCTGTTCTTGAATATTCGGGATTTAAATGATTCTGTGCGTGCATATTCTGGTGTTAAATATTCTGATTTTGAATATTCGGATGTTAAAGGCTTTCCCAATTAAACCTATAATATTTGAAATAAGTGGCATTTATAATTTAATTTATTTTTATTTCTTTTATTTATAATATTAAAGTTCACATTTGATAGTTGAAGTAGCGATTTATCGGAAGTAGCGCTATTTCAAGATGTTAGAATACGGGCCATAACCACTATATTAAACGTCAAATGCACAGACCAAAAATATACAATATAGATGAGCGAGTCTTATGGGTGACCTTGGAACCACGTTTTAGTTTTGGCACCGTCCGACAGATGACTCTGAACGTCATGATTTCCCCTTCCACGCTTTAATTTCAAATCTCGCGTCCCTGTTCGCTGTCACGTTGGCCGTTGACATTTTCACTTCATTTCTGTTGTTCGTCTCGTGTTATTCAGTTTTGTTCTTTGTTTGTTTTCTTTGCGATGCCGAAAGTAGTGAAGTGTTGTGTAGTTGGATGTGCGTCAACTAATGTAAATTGTGGTAAGTAATTTATATCTTTTATTTATTTTAGTTTTTAAATTAAAAATATGACTAAAGTTTATAATACCTCTCAATGGTTTATGTATAGTTGCAAAATCATAAAATAATACTAAATTCTATAACAACAGAGCCTAGGAAACAATCTTTCTAGTGATTTTGGCATTTTTTCGGAAAAAATGTAGTTAAATTCCTATAAAATAAATGTAACCATTCGAGTTTCCTTAAAATGAGATGTGTTCACAAATTATTTAAGATTTACATATTGCAGTAGTTAAAACTATGTAATGTATGTATGTATTATTTTTTATATATTTATAAATTCCATATTTAATCTTTACATATTACCAGAGCTGGAAATAATCGATAGTAATGATTTTTTTTAATTGATTAATGATTAAATTACTAGCTTGTAAAACTAACAGATAGTTGTGCTTATGGTACATGCAAATACTATATATTATTAATTAATGCATTTTTCTTTCTTCGTAGATTTACATTTTCATCGATTCCCGAATCCGAGTACTCAGTTAGCTCGTTTTAACGAGTGGCTCGATATTCTGGACGATGAGGGGTTGCGATCCATGGCTCCTGATTTTATTTATAATATATTTTGTAAACATTTTAAAAAATAAAATTGATATTTTTTTGTATAAAGTGTATTTTTTGTATCATTTCTCCCACTTTCTTCTTTCTGTTTTATTTATGTAAATAGCCGCCAATTATCAAATGTTCATTTAGTTTTGGCACCTAGCAATAGATGGCGGCAAAAGACAGTTTCAATGAATAACATTGGAGTCGCCGATCTATATAGTATATTTTTGGTCTGTGGTCAAATGATTAATATGTTCAGTCATCAGTCCACTGCTTAATGTCCCTAGATTTTATCAAAAATTTCCCTAAATTCATTGCTAAGTTATAACAATTGTTATGATACTGAAAGTGTTGAACGTTCTTCAGCATGATATTTCTTTACAAGTATGCATGTTGATAAGGGTAGAAAAAAGAAAAATCCAAGGTTTTTTCGTTGCAGAATGTAAATAATAAATAAATAATTTTCAAATATATTCTGCAACGAAAGAACTTTTTCTTTTTTCTACCCTTAGATAATATTATTTAATATATTGATATATAATATAATATAGAATATAGATGCACTATCTATGTATTTAAAAATTATATATTTGTATAGGGATGTCAGATTATATAATCGTACACTGCGTGATACATCAGATCCTTTTACCCGGTCCCACAGAATTTAAATGACTTGTAAGTCTTCTCCATATTTCTTCCAATTCTTCAGTGGACAATTTATTAATTTTTAATGAAGTGTTACTTTCCAATTTTTCAACATATATTTCATACTGTCACTGTCTTTGAGTTGTCCTCGAAGCCCTTTTCTTTTATACATTTTCAAATTCAATTAAATAAACAAACAATGAATCGATATGTCAAATTTTAATTGAAAAATATATGAAAATTTATTCTGTCAAAATATACATGAAGTTAAATATTATCGTTATAATGCTGATAACGATAATTTATAACGATATGATTAGTAGAATAGGTTTTTGGCATTTGTCGTTATTAAAGTCGTTTAACCAAATGCTTATCGACAGTCGTTCAGTAACGATATCGTTATACATTTTTTTAGTAGAATAGGCCTGTTAGTAAGTCAAAGCCATGACGGTAGATTTCTGTACAAACTATAGTTCTCAGTGGTTCTCATCACCAGAAATCAAGGGACGGTCATAAACAGTATAACCGTTTATCACATAAGTTCTCAAAGAAACCTAAAACTTGTAGAGGCCTATTCTACTAAAAAAATATGTATCGTTATGACTCGTTACTAGGCGATAAGTCGTTATGATAACGATTTTTGCCAAAACCCTATTCTGTTAATTTATTTATCGTTACGAATCGTTACATATCGTTATTTCATATCGTTTAATAACGACAAGTTCACATGCATCGTTGAAGTCGTAAAGTTAGACATATTTTGAGAACAAAAGTAAAAATGGCTGAAGAAGATATTTTGTTAATTGTAGCTGAGAAAGAGATTCTGCAAAGATGAGTATTTATTCACATCTGTACACTAATTGTATATACACTTACGTGCAAAGAAATCGACCCACCTTACAATCTTGATTTTGATTGTTTTTGTTAGTAGTTCGAAAAACCATTTATTAACCTTTAACATGAGCCCAAATTTATCAAGTGTGCTTAGCGTTTCTGAAGTGCAGAACCTGTTAACAAAAACAACACGTATTTGCTTGGTTGCTGTCACGCGCGTTACTTAAATTTTTAACAGATTGTAAATGTTTCTGAATTAATCTGCACATCAAACGTTTCTCAGAATTGAACCAATATTTAATTGTGTAAGTAAAATGGATATTACACCGGAAGTTATCGCCCAAACGGTTCTTTTAATCGAAAACGAGTATAGTCAGCGAAGCGTGGCCAGAAGACTTCATTTAACCCGCTCAGCGGTTAGGAGAGTGTGGTAACGTTACCGGGAGACTGGTTCCTTTCATCGGCGACCAGGAACAGGGAGAAGGCAATGTACATCTGAGCGAGAAGACCGCTTTATTGCGTCAACAATTTTAAGAAATCGTAAACTGAACGCAGTTCAGGTGTAACAACAGCTCCGCGAGGTCCGAAACGTGAGTATTAGTCAGTGGACAGTAAGACGAAGACTACAAGAAAGAAAACTGACCCCTCATAGACCTGCAACTGGTCCAAAACTAACGCCAACTCATCGTCAAACTCGCCTTCGTTTTGCACGGGACCATATGAATTGGACACTGACGCAATGGGAGTGTGTTCTTTTCTCCGATGAGACCAGGATTTGTCTCCATGGCAGTGACCGGAGAAAGAGAGTATATCGGCGGACCTATGGAGCGATTTTCTGAGTGCTGCATTGAAGAACGGGTCAGCTATGGCGGCGGTTCATGCATGATCTGGGGTGCAATTTCTATGCAAGCACGAACGGACCCTGTTTTCATCGCTAGGGAAGGGCGCGGTCGCCAGAGGGTGGGTTTAACTGGCGCTCGGTACATTGAAGAGATTCTGGTAGACTATGTGGTACCTTACGTCGAATTTCTTGGAGAGAATTTTATATTTATGCAAGACAATGCGAAACCGCACACTGCGAGAATCGTCCAAGATTATATTCGAGAAGTCGGTTTACGGGTTATGGAATGGCCAGCATGCAGCCTCGACCTAAACCCAATTGAGCATTTGTGGGAAGAGTTAAAACGAAGAGTTCGAGCTAGAGTTCCTGCCCCTACATCTATCCCAGAGCTTATTGTTGCAGTAGAAGAAGAGTGGCATAACATTCCACAAGAAACAATTTCAAATTTAATTAGGTCTATGCCTAAACGTATGCGGGATGTTATTTTGGCAAGGGGAGGTCATACCCATTATTAAAAATAAAAATTTGTAATCATATGTTCTTGTTTAAATTGTTGAAAAACCTGTTTCATTCTTTATAAAATGTGGAATTGTTAATTTCACAATGTTCTGCTTTAGAAGACGAAAGCAATCTGGACAAATTTGGGCTCATGTTAAAGGTTAATAAATGACGTTTCAAACTACATAAGTTTTTTTTTTAATCTGATGTCCAATTCCAATGCAAAAAACAATAAAAATTAAAAAGTGAAGTGAATTTTTTTGCACGTAAGTGTATTATACTTTTTAGTATTACACACTAGCGTAAACTCGGCTACGCCGAGTATACCCTAGGGCTCCGCCGATAGTGTTTTATAATAGTTTTCGTAAGTCCAATCCGTCTAGGAACAATTTAAACGTAAAGTGCTAACGCTAAGAGTCATTCAAAAAATTTTTTTCCCGCCCACCCAAACAGCCCACGCAACCTGCCCACCCAGACTGCTCACGCAACCTGCCCACCCAAAATGCCCACGCAACCTGCCCACCCAAAATGCCCACGCAACCTACCCACTCAAACTGCCCACGCAATCTGCCCACCCGAAATGCCCACGCAACCTGCCCACCCAAAATGCCCAAACACGACATGGTTCTGACAACTTTAAACAAAACACAAAAACCGATCGAGCTGTCAAATTTATAACATTTCTGCATGACAGCCTTCGACGATACCTCTCATTTGATACCAAACACGACATGGTTCTGACGACTTTAAGCAAAAAACAAAAGCCGATCGAGCTGTCAAATTTTTGACATTTCAGCATTGCAGCCCTTGACGATACCGCTCATCTGATACCAAACACGACATGGTTCTGACAACTTTAAGCAAAAAACAAAAAGCCGATCGAGCTGTCAAATTTTTAACATGTCTGCATGACGAACCCTCTCATTTGATACCAAACACGACATGATTCTAACAACTTTAAGCAAAAAACAAAAGCCGATCGACCTGTCAAACTTTTGACATTTCTGCATGACAGCCCTTGGCGAACCCTCTCATTTGATACCAAACACGACATGGTTCTGACAAATTTAAGCAAAAAACAAAAGCCGTCCCAGCTGTCAAACTTTTGACATTTCTGCATGACAGCCCTTCACGTTACATTTCATTTGTTACCAAATACGACATGGTTCTGACAACTTTAAGTAAAAAACAAAAGCCGATCGAGCTGTCAAATTTTTGACATTTCTGCATGACAGCCCTTGACGTTACCTTTCATTTGATACCAAACACGACATGGTTCTGACAACTTTAAGCAAAAATCAAAAGCCGATCGAGCTGTCAAATTTTTGACATTTCTGCATGACAGCCTTTGACGTTACCTTTCATTTGATACCAAACACGACATGGTTCTGACAACTTTAAACAAAAAACAAAAGCCGATCGAGCTTTCAAATTTTTGACATTTCTGCATGGTAGCCCTTGACGAACCCGTTTATTTGATACCAAACACGACATGGTTCTGACAACGTTAAGCAAAAAACAAAACCCGATCGAGCTGTCAAAATTTTGACATTTCTGCATGGCAGCCCTCGACGATACCTCTCATTTGATACTAAACACGACATGGTTCTGACAACTTTAACCAAAAAAAACAAAGGCCGTTCGAGCTGTCAAATACTTGACATTGGTATATTTCTTTTTTACTTAGTTACTTATGGAATGTTTGGCAACACTTTCGAAATGCACATAAATCACGGACATGAACCTTTAAAAATTAATATTTTAAATATAATCTTTTAGGCCTTTTTAACCAGTGTATAATAACCGCCCATTGCCATAAAGTATGTTTATTAAGTTAACTTCTTTCAAATTGTCCTCTTTTCATGAATAATTCCATTTAAACGTTCTGATTGACATGTCAAAGAAACGTTCTTCGTCTTAAATTTTTCAAAGAAGACTAAATTTTTGATTTCAAATTGTTTCAAAAAGCCAAATTTCCACTTTTAAAATTTTTTTACACAAAAACTATGCACCTTATAGAAAAATGACCTATTACCAGGAAATCAAGTTGAATTATTCTCTACAACCTACAACTATTTTCATTAAAATCACACGCACCGTTCAGGCTGTATATGTGAGCAAAATTTCGGCGATCGTCATTGATGAAACTAAAGTGAATTTACCTGTTTAGTATAAAAGACTAGCGTAAACTCGGCTACGCCGAGTATACCCTAGGGCTCCGCCGATAGTGTTTTATAATAGTTTTACGTAAGTCCAATCCATCTAGGAACAATTTAAACGTAAAGTGCTAACGCTAAGAGTCTTTCAAAATATTTTTTTCCCGACCACCCAAACAGCCCACGCAACCTGCCCACCCAGACTGCTCACGCAACCTGCCCACCCAAAATGCCCACGCAACCTGCCCACTCAAAATGACCACGCAACCTGCCCACCCAACCTGCCCAAGCAACCTGCCCACCCAAAATGCCCAAATACGACATGGTTCTGACAACTTTAAACAAAAAACAAAAGCCGATCGAGCTGTCAAATTTTTGACATTTCTGCATGGCAGCCCTTGACGATACCTCTCATCTGATACCAAACACGACATGGTTCTGTCAACTTTTATCAAATAAAAAAAAAACCGATCGAGCTGTCAAATCTTTAACATGTCTGCATGGCATCCCTTGACGAACCCTCTCATTTGATATCAAACACATGATTCTAACAACTTTAAGCAAAAATCAAAAGCCGATCGAGCTGTCAAATTTTTGACATTTCTGCATGACAGCCATTGACCGTACCTCTCATTTGATACCAAACACGACATTGTTCTGACAACTTTATGCAAAAAACAAAAGCCGATCGGGCTGTCAAATTTTTGACATTTCTGCATGGCAGCCCTTGACGTTACCTTTCATTTGATACCAAACACGACAAGGTTCTGACAACTTTAAGCAAAAAAACAAAACCCGAGCGAGCTGTCAAAATTTTGACATTTCTGCATGGCAGCCCTTGACGTTACCTTTCATTTGATACTAAACACGACGTTTTTCTGACAACTTTAAACAAAAAACAAAAGCCGATGGAGCTGTCAAAATTTTGACATTTCTGCATGACAGCCCTTGACGTTACCTTTCATTTGATACCAAACACTACATGGTTCTGACAACTTTATGCAAAAAAACAATAGCCGATAGAGCTGTCAAATTTTTGACATTGGGATATTTGTTTTTTACTTAGTTATTTATGGAATGTTTGGCAACACTTTCGAAATGGCCATGAATCACGGACATGAACCTTCAAATATTATAATTTTTAAATATAATGTTTCAGACCTTTTCAACTATTGTGGAATAACGGCCCATTGCCATAATGTATGTTTATGATTTTAACTTCTTTCAAATTGTCCTCATTTCATGAATAATTCCATTTAAATGTTCTGATTGACAAGTCAAATAAACGTTTTTCGTCTTAAAATTTTCATGGAGAACTCAGATACTCATTTCATGAATAATTCCATTTAAATGTTCTGATTGACAAGTCAAATAAACGTTTTTCGTCTTAAAATTTTCATGGAGAACTCAGATATTTTGTTTTAAAAAGCCAAAATCCCACCTTCAAAAATATTTTACACAAAAACTATGCACCGTACAGAAAAATTACCTATTACCAGGAAATCAAGTTGAATTATTCTCTACATCCCAGAAAAATTTTCATTAAAATCGCTCTTACCGTTTAGCCTGTAAAGGCTATATATATATTTAGTATAAAAGATTTTATTTATATTTCAGAAATATATTTAAAAATTTAGATTTAGATAATATTTAGTGGACGAAGGACTCCAGGCTGTTTTGCATGTTGATAAGGGTAGAAAAAAGAAAAATCCAAGGTTTTTTCGTTGCAGAATGTAAATAATAAATACATAATTTTCAAATACATTCTGCGACGAAAAAACTTTTTTTTTCTACCCTTAGATAATATTATTTAATATATTATTATATAATATAATATAGAATATAGATGCATTATCTATGTATTTAAAAATTATATATTTGTATAGAGATGTCAGAGTATATAATCGTACACTGCGTGAAACATCAGATGCACAGAATTTAAATGACTTGTAAGTCTTCTCCATATTTCTTCCAATTCTTCAGTGGACAATTTATTAATTCTTAATGAACTGTTATTTTCCAGTTCTTCAACATATATTTCATACTGTCTTTGAGTTGTCCTCGAAGCTCTTTTCTTTATATCCATTGCCAAATTTAATTAAATAAACAAACAATGAATCGATATGTCAAATTTAAATTGAAAAACATATAAAAATTTATTCTGTCAAAATATACATGAAGTTAGATATTATCGTTATAATCCTGATAACGATAATTTATAACGATATGATTAGTAGAATAGGTTTTTGGCATTTGTCGTTATTAAAGTCGTTTAACCAAATGCTTAGCGACAGTCGTTCAGTAACGACATCGTTATACATTTTTTTAGTAGAATAGGCCTGTTAGTAAGTCAAAGCCATGACGGTAGATTTCTGTACAAACTATAGTTCTCAGTGGTTCTCATCACCAGAAATCAAGGGACGGTCATAAACAGTATAACCGTTTATCACATAAGTTCTCAAAGAAACCTAAAACTTCTGCCGATCATAAATAATAAGACTGAATACTGTCACTGTTTTGCACATAAAGCGAAAGCAATTTGCGGTGTACCGTGCTAAACTATTCCATTCTATAGTATTATAGTATAGGGCACCTGCACGTGACGTTTCAACATGGCGGCCACCAGCTGATCTTGGACAACCAAACCTTCAGTTTGCATTGTGTCTTACGGAGAAATATCGTGCCGTAAGCTTTTATTGTTTTTACGGCACTTATTGTTTTATTTGGAAAAAACTGATTAGATTGTATAAAAGTGAGTATATGAGGAGTGTTGAATGAAGTTTTTTTTAGTAACAGAAAAAATATAAATATTTGTGTCTGTTTCTCACAAAGGTTTAAAAATTAGATAGGTGATCAATTATTGGTTTCATATTGATTTTTAAAAGGCATTTATAATCCTCGTCAAAAAAATGTCAATGTATAAGGATCCACATTATGTAATGTATCCACTTAAATTTATCGATTTAACGTACTTTGGCTTGCAATGATAAATTTTTGACGTATAAACTCAATAAGCTCATTTATATACAATAAAAATACACAATATGACAATAAGAAAAATGAACTCGAAGAAAAATATATATATTTCAAATTTAATTTTCTTTATAAATTAAAAAAATCTAATAATTCAATTTATTTTAATTTCAATATTCATGTTTTCATTTAACAATACACATAAAAAAAACTTATACAAACTCAAATGAATGTAATACAACCTGATGCTATAAGCTACTTATTTCAATTTAATATTTTTAAAAATATATTTATAAATACGACTGTTTTGTTTTACTAGTAAATAATTCATACACTTATCTTTAATTATGGCTAATTACATTTTAAAATAGCATGTATAAATTTAGGAAAAACTGAATTTCTTGTACAGAAAACACATTCGCTGCATAAGACGCAATGTTAAACTGAAGCTTGGTTGTCCGAGATCAGCTGATCATCCGCCATGTTGTGACGTACGTGCAGGTGCCCTATACGAGCGGTAAAGCTATTTATGCCCGACCCTCAATATTTAATTTCCTTAAGGGCGCGTGTGAAAGCGTTAGTAGTCATAACAACCGTTGGACGCTTTCTGTAGGCGCCACTTGTACTTTTACGCAAGTGTTAGAATCCGAAATCCTTTGCCAAACTTTACTTCTCATCTGACCCCCTCCTCCCACTATCTTTCTGAACTGAAAGGTATATTTCAAGTTCTATGTCACTCAGCGGTATATTTAACCACCA
Organism: Ophonus ardosiacus; assembly: GCA_943142095.1. Lineage (NCBI taxonomy): Eukaryota > Metazoa > Arthropoda > Insecta > Coleoptera > Carabidae > Ophonus > Ophonus ardosiacus. The sequence continues at coordinate 20,322,380 of OW964830.1, read as the reverse complement.
ACTAAGAATTATAATGCTTACCGCTGTATCCTGTTATTTTGACTATAAAACACATTATTTACTTAAAATTTGTGGAAACATTATAACATCTTATTTCTGGATAGCGTGCGGTATTTCAAATCTCTTGTAATCTGGAGTCTGGTTAGTTTTTAACTAGATTATAGTAACAACATTTATCTTGATTCATGATGAATATGCAATTAGAGAATAGGATTTATCTTTAGAAAATAATGATACCTCAAATTCTTGTAATCGGATTAATTTTTGGTTGCATATTGTAACTGTAATTATTGTATATAAACCATACCTGTTCTATGTCTTCATATTTTCTAATAGTATTATAGCGAAAATAATATCTATAAAAAATAGTATTCATTATTTCACGACACAATGGCGCGAATTACGTGTCAGTTATTTCTTATCTATTAATTTTTTGTGTTATATTTGTTCGATAAGGGTAAATAAAAAAGAAGAATTGTAAATTGTGCTAACAGTATCATATTTTTATCCAAATAACGTATTTTGCTAGTAAAATAAATATGAAAAAATTTCAAATAAACAGTTATATAACACTAGCTGACCCGCCCCGGCTTCGCACGGGTAAAGCTAACATAACGATTAGCTACGCGTGTACCAGTTATTTTGCGTAGGGAGCCGGCAACCTGCCTCGCATCGTACATGTAACAGGCTCCGACCGATCCCCGCACCGCACCTCAAAGCGCCTTTTCTAAACATGTCTCGGGTGCTTTTACTTATGTACATATGATGCAAGCTATCTCTCCGACAAATATCGAAAATCTGCTAACGGTTAAAACTTTACTATAGATAAAAAATAATTGAAATCATCCCCTATCGTACCGCCTTGATGGATGATTTTTTAAAAACGCTAAAACACTTCATTTCTTGCCAAAAGCATAAATTAGAATTTTTATATCCCTAACTTGAGAAATGATGGGTTCTCCATACAAACTTTCGTCCCCTATTTAACCCCCTTCAAATTTTATTTTCGCGACAAAGGGTAGCCTATGTTCTTCTCCTAGGTGCAATCTATCTCTATACCAAAATTCATCAAAATTGGTTCAGCGGGAGAAATGATGGGTTCGAACATACAATTTTTCATTCCCAATTTCACCCATTCAAGTTTTATTTTCGCGACAAAAGGTAGCCTATGTCCTTTTCCTAGGTCCACTCTATCTCTATACCAAAATTCATCAAAATTGGTTCAACGGTTCTGAGTTTATAGCAGTAAAGGTTGCAAGATTTGGAAAAAATAATTTCTTTTTAAACTTTTATCTCCAAATAAGTTGACTAAAAATTAAAAAATGCAGTCATATTGTATATGAGAATAATATATAACAAATAAATAATTATATCTTCACTGTCCATTACTAGGTGTGCCAATCTGCTCTGTACACAGATTTCGGTAATGATATATTTGTGCCGTACGGGCATTTACCGAGCGTCACCTCAGGGGCACTCATTGATGGCTTGGAGAGTACCTATACCACAGGGGTCACATTTGTGCCATTTAAAATTTTGGAAATCGAAAATGCTACCAAAATTAAGCCTTTTGTATAAGCAATATTAGTTTGCCAGAAATAGTATGGATTACCATACAAAAAAATGTATTACGACAACTTGATAAATGCTAATTTATGAACCATAACTTCATTTATACTTTTCCCAATCATTCCTTGTGATTTTTATTTGAAATAATGTAAAATAAAATGAACGAACTATTATAGGTATTACTAAAAATTATTTTATATGAATTAATCAAATCTTGACTTTAATTTCAAAGCTGTTTCTTTGGGTTGTGGATAATAATGTAAATGTGTAAATTTGTACTGTCCTTTCAATTCAAATATAATTCTAATATAATTTATTTATTTTCTACCTGGGCCTTTTTCTTTTGGGGAAATCTCACACTCCAAAAGAAAAGTTGCCGGTACATTGACAAGGAAATCAGTTTTGATAATGTAAACTGTCTCGTTGCCCCTAACGGCAAAATCGTGAAACTACTAACATTGCGCATATGGCAATATTTTTCAAAGCAGTTTTCTCAAAAACTGTTATAAGTAAGTTTTTTATTTTTTCATATTTTTAAAATATACGTCAAGTATTAAGGCGGGACAAAATTTCGTTTTCATAAGTTTTCCAGAAAGTCAAAAAAATCAGCTTTAAAATCTTTGCTAAAACACGCACTTACTCTTTTATTAATTATAATTAAACCATATAAGTAAGAATCATGAAACTCCGTCGCGCACTAGAAAGAATACTAATTTACGCGTCTATAAATTTTGAAGCCATTTGCTTGTGTTACATTTGAGAAAACTGTTTCAGAAAGTACCTAATATTTAAGCTATTTTTCAAGCGATTTCAACGCTTTCACACGCGCCCTTAACAGGTTTTCCACGTGAAAAGGAGTGTTTTATCAACACATGGCATGAAACTTACTTTTTCCATTGATGTAAAAAAATAAATTCTTGTAAGCTTTCGAACATTGTTAAAAAAGTACTATGTGACATAACTTGAAATTTTGTTTCTATCCTTCAAAAGGATGTGAAATGTTAAAAATAACATCAAATTTATGATTTGAGTGTAGTCTCCTATGAAAGTCACTAACTTATCAAACAGCCCTCGTATGAACAATGCAGGGAGCAATGTATTATAACATCTGGCAATTAGCAGTGGAATTTTTGAAAATTATTGCGGCTATTGCTTATTATTTATGGGATATTTGAATAAAAGTCCTGGATTGCAGGCAATGATAATTTATTTCAAAATCGGCCTCTACCGGTTTCGGCAACTCATTTGCCTTCTTCAGGAGCTATAAATTATTTTAATGTACATAGTGTTCATCCTGTTTTACAAATTTTGCTACAATTTACTTACGTGATTTTGTTTTAATAATAATAGTAAATTTTGTACAGAGTGACATTAATATTTTCTGAATATATAAATTATTTTTTTATTTATTAGCTCCTGAAGAAGGCAAATGAGTTGCAGAAACCGGTAGAGGCCGATTTTGAAATCAATTATCATTGACTGCAATCCAGGATCCAGGACTTTTATTCAAATATCCCAAACATCCATCCAGTCAAGAAGCTCTCAATACACTTATTATTTATAGTTTTAAATTTAAAATATTATGAAATTATCGTGGACTCGTGATCAAGTACAGCAATGCTCATATAATGTTATAAAGAACATCCATAAATATTCGTAAAATTCTGTCCACAAATTTGTTCATAAAAAATTTGTTCATAATTCTGTCCAAAATTATAGATCGTGACAATTTTGTCTTTTGAGAACATTAAAGGAATTCTAATTAATTTAGGCACATTCTAAAGCGCATTAAATGATCTTTCAAACAGCATAAATTTAATTTTAATATCAGGTCGTTTCTCAAAAAAAAAATTCAAAAATGCGAAGTGATCAATTCTATGCACATAAATGTATTTAATTCATTTACTTCTTTACAATATATTTTATGATTTTAATATAAATTTGTTCTACTTCCTTTTAATTTTCCTATAAACTTATTTAATGACTAAATACGCTAGTCACGCGCCGATGCGTTAATTTGTGTCTGCGCGATCCAGTTGTAAATTATTGATACATAAAAAAAGATTGCTGTACAGTTCAAATCATTTATATAATATGATGTAGTATTTTTAATTATTCGATGCTTGTTGAAAAATTTGTATCCATTGACACACTTTGAACGAGTACGTCAATCTTTGTGGGCTTAGCGTTGCACATACCTTAAACTTTTGTTGTTGATTTGAACCGTTAACTCCCTAGTCCATGAATCAAACATTTCACTATGTTGCACTTTCAATTCTCTTAAAAATTCTGCCACTTGTACTATAAGTTCTTCGTAGCCTGGTAAATCGTTTAACAATTTTTCTGCGGTTTGTTGAACGGTTTGTGCCTAAAAAATAAAATGAAATTATAACTGATCATTGAAATAAATTAAATCTTTACTTTTGATTCTAATTGTCGTATATTGGATATTTCTGTTATAATTTTGGGCGTATCCGATCTTGAAAACGTTGATTCTTGCACTACATTTCCAGATAAATGTTTTATATATTGCCCTAAAGATGATAATAGATTTTGACGCTCTGCAAATAATATTTTTCGTACTACTGGTCTATCCATCAGTTGTGAGTATCTTGTAAATTCATATAATAACTGAAAACATACAAATTTAGTTTCTATAACAATATTTTAAACATTACTAATACCTGTCTAGTATTATTAGAAACATTGGCTAGTTGAACTTTTAATTTTTCCCCTACTCTTTGCTCTGCTGGTAGCAGCAAATATTCAAATTGTTTTACTGCTGTTTTCCACGAATTTTCTGAGTATGGTCCGCATTGCAAAACGTTTATATCTGCAAATGGTTTAAACATTTCTGATGTGCGCAAATCAGCAATTTCATTATAATCTAGAAGTCTTGTTAGTTGTCTATGAATTGCCCGCAAATTTAACACCTAAAAATTACTTCATTACTTATTTTATATATTATTTATTCAAATCATACTTCTTCAAGTCTTATAACTAAGTCTGCTAAACTTTGAGGGGTATAAGAATCTCCAGTCCAAGGATGTAGCGAATAATTCGGCCAGAATAACTGCGTAAGATGCGTGCAGGCAGAATTCCATTTTTTACCCACGTTTATAGATTGTTCCAGTAAATCTGTGACGTCAGTATAATCATCTTCCCATATTTTTATATTTGAAAGTTGTCTTGTGATGCAATGTATCACATCGGATGCTACATTTAAAAAAAAAAAAATTCATTAATTTTTTAAACTAAAAATTTTAATAGAAAATACCAATGAGATCCATAAGATGTTGCATTCTTGTTCTTCTGTATGGTGGATCGTGTCTCCAAAGATCATCCAAAACGTTATGAGCGCCCTCCAAAGCATCTTCTACTTCAAGAAGTGGTAAAGCGTCTAACATACTACACACAAAATTATTAGGAATATAAATAGAATTACCTTGTCGTGTTATTTTGTATTTATTGGGAAAGTTAAATACCGAAATATTTATTCCCAGATTAATTTATTGAAATGCAATTAGTCTTTATCCGTGCAACAACCTTATTTAAAAATACAACAAAGATAGTAAAATTCAGATTCCTCTTAACAGAGCTGTTCACTACGTGAAACTAAATCCTGGATACGCCAGACCCACCCTGTAAGAGTATTTGTTTAACGTCCAATGGACTCCCCAACTTTTTAATGGAAATCTGGGTTGGGTGACTTTTTTGACGTGGGATTCTACCACTTATTTTATGTCGATAGCGAGTCAATGAGGTCTGGAACTTTTACTGTGGCATTCCAATTATTGTCCTTAAAGATGGATGCGAATTTAAAAGATATTTAGTTGAATTTCATTTGCGGGATGACCTTAATTTTAAAGTTTCCTTTTGACATCTACATGAAGCTTGGTTTTCTGTTTTATTTCAGAATTGTTGTTCTCATTCCTTATTGCAGTTTTGGTGTATTCCTAGGCTTTGCATTACTGCTAATTTCTTTCCATATTGTTGATGCTATTACAATTAGAAAGTAAACCTGAAAAGAAAATTAATATCCCAAAGCGAAAAGATCCTTAAAAGGATTATTATACAGTGTGAACACTGAAAACCGTGACATAGGCGTTTAACATGGGAAAACAGTTTTTTTCAAATATTATCTGTCCCGTACGACTACAGTGGGAACTTTTGATATGGTTAGAAAGATTATTTAATTTGGCATCGAAGAGTATCTAAATGCTCTTAATTTAATGCTTTATTATTGAAATATTTACGAAAATATAATGCTACTTGACAGTTATTACTTATAACTTACTAAAAACAGTAATCACGGAAACGTATTCGGTAGCTGACTTGGTTAAATCAAGGCTCCAGGGAACAATCAAAGCTCCATGATAATTTTTCACTAGTTCAAATCACTCCCGGTTCAAGTCAATATTTTTATTATTTTTATATTTATTTTTTACAATTTATTATTAAATAAATTACAAAATTAAAACAAATATTTTTTTGGTACATCAAGTATTTTATTGACTAAATGTACAAGAAGTGAAATAAATATGTAAATTTAAGCCAAATTAAATTTAGTTTTATGGTCGTCATTAACGCAACTGGTTTTTTCAAATTTTAAAATGATTCGTCTAGTTCGTTCATGAGATGCAATTTGTCTATCAGAATATATCCTAGCAAAAAAGTTTCGAATTTCTCGTAAACTCATCCCTTGATTGTAAAATTTAATTATACTATTTTTTTCTTCTAATGAAAAATCCACTAGATTTACAAAGTTTTCGGAAAAAATGTATTTAATAATACAAAAATAAATATAAAAATAATAAAAATATTAACTTGAACCGGGAGGGATTTGAACCAGTGAAAAATTATCATGGAGCCTTGATTTAACCAAGTCAGCTACCGAACACGTTTCCATGATTACTGTTTTTAGTAAATTATAAGTAATAACTGTCAAGTAGGATTATACTTTCGTAAATATTTCAATAATAAAGCATTAAATTAGGAGTATTTAGATACCCTTCAATGCCAAATTAAATAATCTTTCTAACCATATCAAAAACTCCCACTATAGTCTTACGGGACAGATAATATTTGAAAAAAACTGTTTTCCCATGTTAAACGGCTATGTCACGGTTTTCAGTGTTCACACTGTATAGGTGAATTTAATGCCGATCTTTTCAATCCTCGTATGGTGAAATGAATTATTCCTTTATTCTATTATCCAATTTCGATTTACCGACTGGAAATGAATCCTATTCTGTCCTAAGTTATTTGCTAGAATCTTCTTCTAAATTCCTTATTTTGGCCAGGGCCTTAATAATTCCTTGTTGTATTTATAAATTATTACACATTTTCACTTCACCTCACTACACTTCACTATCATATTATTATTATGAAATTACACAATCACTACGGAGCTCAATTAAATACGTCCGTCTCCTACTGTAGTTGGAACAAGACTCCAAATACAACAAAGATAGTAAAATAGTTATTTATCACATAAGGATCGTAATACCAATCATTATGGTACAAGTCGTGTACTTGAGGTTTATAATGTTGTCATTATGACACAGCAGCATACAAAGAAATTTGTGCACTGGGGGATTTCACCTTTTTTTTTTATAATTTCATCTGAAAATATTAGGAAAACTAAGACTATTGATGAAAATCCGGTGAAAAAATTCCTATTAATAAGCGAGTTATGTTCTTGAAATATATGCTATTTTAAGTTATATTTACATAAAACACATGCTTTATAATTACAAGTGTATTTGAATTATTAAGTTTAATGCAAGAAATTTATGTTAAAATAAAAACTGTTTGAAAACTGCAGTACAAGAATGTTAGCCCCTCCTGTCGAATTTGAATTTCTTAACTTCCATTGGTAGTAACCCCCACCTCTTAACACGCTATTTATTATGCATGTATAGGAAGTCTTTCGGTCGCCAATCAAAATATTATATATTGATTTCATATTCGTGTCGAAGCGCTATAACAAAAAACCCTTATTTCCGAAATATTTCAATTATACCATTTCATTTTTTTTATTAATATTCGTTATTCAGCATACACATTCGTATTTTTTTTACTATTTTCCTTGAATTCGATTGAGCTGGAATCCTCTATTAGAATATTTTTTAAGGCCTGGATTTTCCATTTATGAATAAAGTGTCAGTTACTTAATTGCAAGATGTAATGAAAATGTCGCATTGATATTACTTCGTAAATTGATAAAATTACCTATACACATGGCAATTAAATGATGCGATATATTTTTTTACCTGGTGGATAAATTAACTGGCACATTATCAACAGGTTGAAAAAAGTGTTTAAGCAGCGGTTTCCAAGGCAACGACCTTTAAAAACATGTATAGGCCGTGAGCAGACACATGACTCGAGCGACCTTGAAGTGCTTGGATCAGCCAAGGCCACACAAAAAAAAATAGGTCTGTGTGATTATCCCCTCTCAATGCATGACGTCACAGCGTGAGGCGCAATACTTCATTGTAAGCATAGAGTTTTTATCAAATAGACTTGTAAAATGTGATTTTTAAAAATACGTACAACTCTTATATAACTATTCAAATATTATACAGGGTATTATGTAAGTAATATGCCATACTTTACCACTTAATTAAAATAGTTGCAATGTATCGTAATTACTGTTCTAATGTGCTTGTTGCAATTGTAAAAGCACTTCAAAGTGGACCAATAACAATTATTTATTTGAATAAAGAATTATTTAAAAATCACAGCAATTTAATTGAAAACAACAACACTTGCCAAGTAATCAAGTTACCCTGGTACCACATATACTCAAATTTAAGCTGTTGGTTGAAAATACTATTATTAAGGTAAATAAGTATATTAGTATTATTTATACACAGTTTATTAAAATATATAATATATTATAAAGGTTTACATGGTAGCAACTTGTCCCTGTAAAAATATTTTGCTAAGGAAATAGCAAGGATAGATACTTCAAAAGTCCTCAAAAATAAGATTTCTTTATATTGGCAGCTCTAAGTCAACAGGTTGTTCAAAATCTGAGACATTTGTCGCAGTTATTAAGAGAGTTTGAAAACTATAAATTGGACATTCTTGGCATAAGTGAAATGCGTTGGTTAAATAGTGACAGACTAATTAGTGATTTAGAATTATATAAATTTTCGCCACGAAGCGAAAATTTGGTAGCATGCGTGTCTCAAAATATTCGCCTGCAAGCGTACGACTCGAGGTGAAAGTGTCAAAGTTATGTCATTATTTTGCCAAAATTCCATTCAAAGCCAATTTAAATATAATTTATACATTTATTAAAGATAAATGTTATAATATTTTTTATTTTAAATAAAATAAATATATCACGGCATATTACCCATTTCTGGGTGTGCCAGTCTGTTTTCACAGATTTCGGTAATGATGATGACATATTTGTACCGTGCGGGCGCTTACTAGGCGTCACCTCACGGGCACTCATTGCTGGCGTGGAGAGTGCACCACAGGAGTCACTTTCGTGCCATTTAAAATTCGAAATATTTGGCGTCGGTCGGGATCGAACCCGGTTTCCCAGGTTCGCGACCAGACACTCTGGCACGTGGCCACGGGACCCCATATTTATTTTTCATTTTAATAGCATAAAATTCGATAATTCCCGAAACAAAAAGTGAATATAGAATTCTAAAGTGCATGCTACCAAGATTCGTAAAAGTAAATTCGCATTCGCCTGATTTCTATGATAGAATTCTAAAGTGCGTGCTACCACAACAGGTTATGACGAACAACATATTCATGGAGTAGGGTTGGTTCTCAGTAACGAAGCTACAAAGTCATTGGTTGGATGGAAGCCAGTTAATGAGCGCATCATCTCTGCCAGATTTCAATCTCGACATGCGAAGATTATTATTATTCAGGTGTATGCGCCAACAGAAGAATCCAACGATGCACAGATTTATTTTATGAACAATTACAGGATACCGTAAATGGCATTCATAATCATGATGTAAAATTGCTCATTGGTGATATGAATGCGCAGTTATGTAGATCAACAAAGATAAGGTTTTGAACGGAACGCGGAACAGACGTAGGATCTGACCATTATTTACTAATTGCATCTTTCTGATTACGTTTTTAACGTAGGCAACAATAAAAGTTAATACGTCCATTTGCTATTAAAAAGTTAAAAAAAAGTCTTTAATAGTCGAGCAATTTCAACAAGCACTGTCAAATAGATTTCAAATACTCGAAAATTAAGAAGAAATCAATGGCGAGTGGCTGCATCTTAAAAATATTGTAGTTGAGAGTGCCGAAAAAACAATTGGTCGCAGACGAGGTTCAAATAGAGAACGGTGGATATAGCAGAGAAATTGGCAATTGGTAGATGAACGCAAAAAGGCAAAGTGGAAAAGAGATCAAGCTAACACTTTCGTGGAAAAACAACAGTCAACAGAATTATATCAAGCATTAGATCGTAAAAAAAAACTGTCGCGCGGATAAGAAAGATTAGTATAAAAGAAAAGGTGATGAAGCTCAAGATGCTGCAAGCAAGAACGACGCCAAAACATTATATCGTATAATCAGGGAGCTCACAGGGGCACGAAGTAGTTCCAACGTACCCATTAAAGACAAGGATGGTATAGTGCTTGTTAATAAAGAACAATAGGAGATGCGTTGGATTGAGCACTTTAAAGAAACTTTAAATCAGCCTCGTCCTATGATAATGTACGATTTTACTAATTATAATTTTCCCGAAAACCTAGATATGAGACTAAATGATATAGAAAATGAAGATGTAAGCCACGCAATTAGTGTATTAAAAAACAACAAAGCACCCTGCTTAGATCAAATTTCTTCTGAAATATTCAAACATTGTGGTTCTAACTTGAAAGACAGGTTGACAAAGCTTCTGAATAATTATTAATAAAACGAGTACATAGTACATACCAGATGATTGGAGAAAAGGAATAATTTTGAAGGTTCCGAAGAAAGGCAGTCTTGCAGATTGTAATAATTGGAGGGACATTACTCTTTTATCAGTGCCGGGAAAAGTTTTTAGCATTGTTCTTTTGCGGCGGTTACAAGATGCTGTTGATATGAAATTACGCGAAGGACAAGCAGGTTTTCGACGCGGTCGTGCATGTACTGAACAAATCTTCATACTTCGAAACATAATAGAGCAAAGTTTAGAACAGACGTCAGCAATCTTTTTTGTCTGCGGGTCAAAATCAACCAAAATGTGACTATTTAGAAGACGTTGCAGGTCAGTGGGTATTTTCTTTTTAAAACAGTCTTTTAGTTTTTAGTGCATAATAAGATAAATTTTAATGAAAGATGACAGGTGATTTGCGGAACCAGCGGGTCATAGGTTGCCGACACCTGGTTTAGAATATCAAAAACCACTTTCAATCAATTTTATAGACTTTAAAAGGCGTTTGACAGTGTTCATCCTGAGTCATTGTGGAATATTGTTCGAAGCTATGGTATAGGTAAAACAATTTAAGAACGCTGCGCCATCAGCGTACATTCTGTGAACTATTGAGTACGGGACCTGCACGGAACTATTGGTTAAGATTACGGGAAGTTTGTACAGAACTTTTATCTGAATATACATTTTCCTCTGCCTTATTTACACAAATAATTTATTTTTTAGTAACAGAAACGACATAGTATTACGAGTAATTAGTTAGTATAAGTGAAATATTGAATAAACAGTCAATATTGTTACTTTCAAATTCTAGGTTAAAGAATCTATTCGTTTTCCATTGATATATTTTGTAAATTACATTTATGGAAATAAGAGACCGCGATTTATGTATCAAGGAGAGGAGGTTTGTAATGCTGATTCCATTATTTTTTTGTTGTTTCACCGAAAAACAAAAGCACAGTTTGAAAAAAATTATTGTATCTGTAAACAAATGCTTTATAATCATCATCACACAAAATTGAAGGAGATTTTTTAATTGAAAATACAAAAGCCAGGTTAAAAAATGCTTTGTACGTATAAAGCGGGTAATAGTGGTCGCTGAAAACATGTATATCAACCACATTAATTCATTGAACCGGAAGTAAAATGTATTACAAAATCGTGATCAAGCTATTTCAATTAATGTTCTTATTAGGTTATTATGATATGGTCTTAATTTAACTATTTTGGTGCTTCTGCTTTTGTCTTATGTTTTAGGATTGCGTTGGATAAATTGATGTTCAAATTCCAAACAAAATGTACAGATCATCATAAAAAAAGCAACTAACGATATTAAGTTTTTGGGAAACCAACGCAACGACCACTATTAACCACTTTTAACTTTTTTAAATTGTGCTTTTAATTTTCAATTCAAAATACTTTTTCAGTTTTGCGTGGTGGTGATTGTAACGCATTTGTCTCAAGAACAGATGGAACAATTTTTAAACTATCCTATTGTTTTTCAGTTAAAACACTTAAAAATGCGACCAGCACTATAAACTTCTTATCCTTGACAAACACATCAAGGGAATTTATAAAATATATCAATGAAAAACGAACAGCTTCCTGTACCTAGAAATTTGAAAGTAAAAATATAATTATATGTACTATTTATTCAATGTCTCACTTATACTAACTAATTATCCCTAGTACTATGTCATCTCTCTTATTAAAAAGCAAACAATTTGCATTAATAAGACAATAAAATATGTATATTAAGATAAAATTCATTTATGTACTTACCGTAACCTTCACAAATAATCCCGGAGTGGAAAGTTCTCAAAATGTCCGCCAGGTGGTGTAGCGCTTATCTGGAGGTTCCTATTCCTGATCGTTATGTTAACATCTTTAAAAAGCTATATCATAATTCTCAACTGAAATAACCGATAGAGGCGCTGCAAGCATTTTCAATATGGCGGATGCATGACGGTAGGTGTAGAATCTGTCACTGTCATATGATACATGTTGGAAATGACAATCCAGCCGTTCAAATTCTCCCGCCAGTCTGTAGCACTGGCGCTACTGTTGTCATGGTTATGACAACAACTCGATGCTAATTTCTCTCTCTGTTTTTAATCCTGTCAGTATCAGTATTGTAAAGTCTCTCATTGAACATAATAAATCGAGTTGTATATTTGCCATCCGAGTTCAGTTTATTTACAGGTTATGGGCCCAGATTTGAGTTCTTAGAATTGGAAAACCCAAAAAGTCCCGGCTTTTTGAAGTGAGGTTATGGCTGAGGAAGCACGTTACAAATCCCGCTGTTTGACGGGACAAACTATGATAACTGGAAGTTCCGGATGGAGACGCACCTAGATGAGCTCAAGTTCCTGAATTTCGTCGCGAAGCCGCTTGCAGAGAGCCTGGCGAAGGTGAACGGTACGGACCTGCCGAATGACCAAAAGGAACGTGAGTGTGATCAGGTGCGGAAGCGTGACAAGAAATGTAAGTCTGCGATTATTCAGCGCATATCTGATAATCAACTCGAACATGTCAAAGACTGCCAAACGTCTTTTGACATATGGAAAGTATTGAGAGACACTTTCGCAAGGAAAGGAATAGCTAACCAATTGCTAATTCGGAAAAGGTTGTTAACAATCAAATTTAATTCAGTCGACGACACTCTGGAAGCCCACTTTTTGAGGTTCGACAAACTAGTGCGAGACCTCAAGTCCACCGGGGCAACCTTGGAGGAAAACGATGTCGTCTGCCACCTCCTACTCACGATGCCCGAGGAATACGTCGTGGTCACGGCGATCGAGACGTTGGCTGAGGCGAACCTGACGCTGACCTTTGTCAAGAATCGACTGCTGGACGAGCAGGCGAAAAGGTTGGGCATGCGGCAGGATGGAGAGTTCCAGCCGTCGACGGCGTTCCCAGTGTCAACCCAGCGGCGTTACCGGCCTTCATTGAACCCCGCCGGCAAGGGGAACCAGTTCAAGAGGAATGTCGACAAAAAGCACTACCTGTGTCACAACTGTGGTGGATACGGCTACGGGCACTTCCGGAAGGACTGTAAGAAACCGGCCAGGAATCGACAGCAGAAGAAGGACGCCCACGTCGCAGCAAACTCGGCAGATAAGGAGGAAGAAGACGAGGCCTACAGCTACAATTTTTTTGCGGGCGGGGAGCGCTCCGAAACTCGAAATTGGTACCTGGACTCCGGGGCCTCGGAACACCTGGTGAGCTCAGACAAATGTCTGATGGATGTGGAAATTCTCGACCAAGGGATTCTCATCAAAAGCGCCAAGAAGAGCGCGACACTGATAGGGACGAAGAGAGGAAACGTTCACGTGCAAACCACCGTGGATGGAACGTCGAACCGGATTACGATCCAAAATGTTCTCTTCGTGCCAGGACTCCAGTTCAACCTTTTGTCTGTTTCAGTTTTAGAGAGAAACGGCTGCGCCGTCACGTTCGAAAACGGAAAAGGGACTGTGCAGAAGGAAGGGAAAGTCCTGGCAGTGGCTATCAGGAAGCACAAACTGTACGAAATTGTTTTCGAGCCGGCTCACGAAATTGTTTTCGAGCCGGCTCACGAAAGGGCAAACATTTGTGAGATGCAGAGAAGCTCGGAAGTCTGGCACAGGCGGCTGGGACACATCGGCCAGACATCGCTGGTAAAGCTGCAGGCGCTGGTTGAGGAGCTGGACGGAGTCTGTTTGGGCGGCAATGACAAACAGATTTGCCGAGCGTGTGTACAAGGTAAACAGACCAGCCTGCCACATCAACAACCGCATCGGCGCGCCAATCGACCTTTGGAGTTAGTACACAGCGATTTGTTTGGACCTGTTGATCCGCAGTCTCACAATGAAAAACGCTATGTACTCACCTTTATCGACGACTTCACTCATTTTACAGTAGCGTACCCATTGAAAACGAAGTCGGAAGTATTCCACAATTTTAAGATTTTCGAAGCGATGACAACAACGCACTTCAATTCGAAGATCTCTCGCCTTAGGAGCGACAATGGCCGCGAGTATCTCTCAATGGAGATGAAGGAGCACCTGGAGCAGTGCGGAATCCAGTGCGAATTCACGGTTCGCCACACGCCTCAGCAGAACGGCGTGGCGGAGCGTATGAACCGGACCATCCTGGACAAAGCGAGCTGCATGCTTCTCGACTCGCCTCTGCCGAAGAACCTCTGGACAGAAGCAGTGCTGGCAGCAGTCTACCTCATCAACAGGAGCCCGACGAGTGCTCTGGAACAAGCCGTGCCTGCGGAGCTGTGGTATGGAGACAAGGTCGACCTGAAGAAGATCAGAGTTTTCGGCAGCATGGCTTATCTCCACCTCCCCAAGGCACTTCGCACAGGCAAGTTTAGTTCGAGGATCAAGGACTGCTACATGGTTGGTTACTGCAACAACTGCTATCGACTTTGGTCACCGAAAGACATGAAGATCCTCATCGGCCGAGACGTCATCTTTAATGAGGCACCGAGGAAGGCAGTCCAGGACGACAGCCCAGCTGACTTCTACGACTACGAGGAGGCGTCGGGCGGCTCCAGTTCAGGAGGAGCGGAGCAGCAGAAGCTGCCGGGCGGTTCCAGAGAAGCGAAGCAGCAGAAGGTACCGGGCGGTTCCAGAAAACCTGAGCAGCAAAAGGCGAAGAAACCGGCGAACCAGGAATCGGAGGAAGGAGACACTGGGGACGAGGACCAGGAGTTCCACAGCGCCGAGGATGGCGGAACCTTCCAGAAGGAAGAGCAGCAGTCACAGACGCCCCTGAGGAGGAGCACACGGAGCAGGAAGGCGCCCAGCTATCTTCATGACTACAGCGTCTTAGCACTCGGTGCCGAGATGTTCGTCGAGGATTTGCCGGCGTCATTCAGCGAGATCCATGGACGAGAGGATGCTGTACACTGGTACAAGGCCGTCGACGAAGAACTGGCTGCTCTCGACGAGAACCAGACTTGGACCCTTTCTTCGGTACCAACAGGAAGAAAGGCGATCAACAACAAATGGGTGTTCAAGCAGAAACGCGACAAGAAGGGGAAGATCGTGCAGTACAAGGCACGGTTGGTCGCGAAAGGCTGCTCACAGCGAAAGGGGTTGGATTATGACGAGGTCTACGCACCAGTCGCCCGACTGGCCACACTACGGACGCTCTTGGGCATCATCAACCACGAAGATCTGCACACCAGTCAGATGGATGTCAAGAATGTATTCCTGCACGACAAACTTCAGGAAGATATATATATATATGAAGTTGCCGGAAGGGTTCGATAGCGGAACAGGTCAGGTTTGTAAGCTCAACAAAACTCTCTACGGGCTGAAACAGGCGCCGAGAGCGTGGAACGAAGAGTTCGATACATTTGTGCGGTCGCACGGATTCATCCAACCGAGCTCGACAAATGCTTGTACAAGTTGGTCCATGGACAGGAGAAAGTATTTCTACTTCTTTACGTAGACGATATACTCATGGCGAGCAACAAACAGACAACACTTACCCAAACCGTTTCTCTTCTCCATCAAAAATTCCGTATGAAAGACCTAGAAAACCTGAGCATATTCCTGGGGATCGAAGTCCAGAGGACAGAACATGGCATGATGCTGTGCCAGCCGGAATACATCCAAAACCTACTCGAGTGCTTCGGAATGACGCAGTGCAAGGGAGCCCATACGCCAATGGACGCGAAACCTGCTGAAGACACCGACGGAGACGTCATCATCGAGGACAAGCCGTATCGACAGCTCATCGGCTGCCTGATGTATGCGATGCTGACGACGAGACCAGACATCAGCGCCTCGGTAAATTTCTACAGCAGGTTCCAGAGCAACGCCACCGAAGAGTAGTGAAATGGGCTAAAATGAGTATTGAGGTACCTGCAACAGACAAAAGACTACTGATTGTTTTTCCCGAAGCATAATTCGACTCCCCTGGTCGGTTATGCGGACTCTGATTGGGCCGGAAGTGCAGACCGGAAATCCGTCTCGGGATATCTCTTCCAAGTATTCGGCGCTACTGTCACCTGGGCGACGAAAAAGCAGACCACGGTCGCTTTATCGTCAACTGAAGCTGAGTACGTCGCGCTTGCCACGGCATGCACGGAGCTCATTTGGCTGCGAGGGATTCTGGAGGAACTGGAGATCAGCTGTTCACCACCAATTACTGTCTACGAAGACAACCAGTCCTGCATTCACCTCCTGCAGAGATGGCAGCACAACAGGCTCAAGCACATCGACGTCAAGTTTAACTTCATCAGAGACCTTCAGATGACCCACCAGATTGACGTCAAGTACATCCATCCAAACGACCAAGTCGCAGACATTCTCACCAAGGGGCTACACAGAAGAAACCTTCAGGAGCTCAGATTCAGACTGCCAAAGATTACAGAGATTTGAACTGCCCAGATTGAGGAGGAGTGTTGGAAATGACAATCCAGCCGTTCAAATTCTCCCGCCAGTCTGTAGCACTGGCGCTACTGTTGTCATGGTTATATCAACAACTCGATGCTAATTTTTCTCTCTGTTTTTAATCTTGTCAGTATCAGTATTCCCTGATCAGTATTGTAAAGTCTCTCATTGAACATAATAAATCGAGTTGTATATTTGCCATCCGAGTTCAGTTTATTTACAATACAATTTTGCTTGTGTTTCTTGAAAATGAAGCTAAGTATTGTTCAGATATTTGACTTTCTAAAGGCTACTGATCATTCTAGGAATATTGACTCCGAAAGCGTAACGTCAAAATCGACCGGGAATTACAAAACCAGAAAGTAGGCTTCCGGTTTCTTAACTGTATCTTGAAAGAGTTTATTGTGAACGAACCGGACTAGCGCCAAATTTAAGTAGCTGTCATTTGTCTTATTTGAAAACTAGAAAATTTAATGATGTGATTTTGTTACATATTCCTGTTTTATGTATTTAAAGTAAAAAAATAAATTTAAATATATGCGTAATTTGTTTAAAGAAACCTTATATTGAAGTAAATTTTAATAAATTCCAAGAAATAATGTTATTTGTGTCTCTGTCATTCTTCAGCGGGAACGAAAAGATTTTCCTCTGATTCTGTAGTTATAGACCTAGGCTATTGTTCAAAGGATTGGTATTCTGCAATTGATCACTTATTCTCTAGGTTCTTATTTTCAATTCGGTTCGTAGTGTTTTAGTCGCGCTTGTTATCTCATCTGATACGATTTTGAACTTTTGCAAATTACAGTGGCACAAGAAACAAGAACAAGTGATTCGTTTAACTGCAATAATAAGTTTTTTTGTGGATGAAGAGAGACCTATTGTTCGTGGTGAAAATGCAGTGGAATCAAGCCATGCTCATTTGGTCTGTGATGTCCATTGTTCATGAAATGGTTTATAACGCAGACTTTAATATTATAAAAGGAAAGTGCATACTAGTTTTAAAGAGAAATATTATAATGTTGGGGTAAGTTCATGTTTGAAACACAAATTTTATCGTATTTGTAATATATTAAATTTTACGGCTTGTTCCTGGTCGAAGAAGAAAACAACTGATACTACATTGCAAACAGTTGAAGATATATATCCTTCAACACCGCATAGATCCACTGATCGCGCAGTTTCTGAGGAATATGTTGAAGTATTAAGAAACGAGTTAGCCAAATTTGGAAAAGCAGTGGGTTTTAATCATTGTAAAGTTGCGAGTCACTTTCTGGCCGGTGATTTAATTCTGGCCAAGAAAGGTTTTTTAATAGCCGAACTTTTCCCACCAGGCGTTAATTTTTAATGTTACCATAGTTTTATAGGGTATGTAAGGGATGCAAAATAGAGTAACTTTTACCAATAAATTCATAAAATGGTACTTTCTTAATTTTCGTTGGCTGTTGCTGTTATGATTTCTCACTACAGTTACTAATTTTGTTTATTTTAACTTTTTGCCTCCCATACATACCCCATAAATTTGTAACACGTATTCATTAACACTCTATATTATTTATAAGAAACAATTTTTAATTCTAAAGAAGTTTTATTTACACTTTACAGATAACAGCTTTGATGACAGCTATTTAAATTTAGCGCTAGTACGGTTCGTTCACAATAAACTGTTTCAAGATGCAGTTAAGAAACCGGAAGCCTACTTTCAGGTTTTGTAATTCCCGGTCGATTTTGACGTCATCACTTTCGGAGTCAATTGTTGAAGGTATGATTGTATATAAAGTTCATTTACTACTTTATTTAAAAAATTAATCTTGTAAACAGGCGAAGAAGTTCTGAATGCGAATCACATTATATTATGTGGAATTACCGATAGTTATCGAAAAATTATAAATGTAATTGGAGTAACGATGATCGACTGGAGATTGATGTGTGGAGAAGAAAATAAAGTAATCGGAAACTGCAGTCAGTACGGTTTTATTTTGATTTGAACCTACGTTTCGATTACTTTATTTTTTTCTCCACATATAAATGTAATATCACTCTGTCTTCAAGCAAGTGCTCTGTCGTTACAAATATGGTACAGCATTTTTTTTTAATTTCTCCGTTGAGAAGGAATATTTAAATAATCATAAATATGTTTCAAATATAATTATTAATAATAATACCTGGAAGAATAAAGTCATTGGCTGGTAGCACAAGCCCTGTTTTAACTAAAATGCTGTTTTAAGAAATGTCAAATTTCATTATTTAATAATAAAAATAAATAATATCAAATTTATCAAAATATAATTTTAAAGCAGAACTTAGTTTATATTCAAACAAATATTTAAAAAAAATCGTTCTATACGCATAAGGGTGAAATTAAATATTGAAATTTGAATTTGACATTTTTTAAAACAGTGTTTTAGTTAAAACAAGGCTTGTGCTACCAGCCACTGTCTTTAAAATGTCTCGAACATACTCTTATATACTTGGAAATTTGTTTCCCAGAACGTAAGCTTGAAATCTATCCAATGTCTGTTGAATGCCTGCATTTGTAGTTATAGTCACTTTATTTTTACCTATTTTTGGAAAAATGTGGAAACTTAAATGAGTTTCCCTACTCATAAGCGAATGACACCCCTATACGCAACACATAATGTTGCTTTTACTACGTTTTGCAACATTCATTTTCGTATAAAAGAAATACTTTTAAAAAATCTATGCTGACATATGTTGCATTTGCTCGCACCTACCGCCATGCACTAGTTTAAAATTTAGTCACCAGATGTCATATCGATTCTCCACAGTTGTCAATAGCAGTTGCTGTGTGAAGACTGATGATGGCTATACGAGTTCTTTTCGAAATTAAGACTGGAGTAAGACAAGGTTGTATTATTTCGCCATTTTTATTCATTTTGGTAGTAGATTTCATCATGAAGAGATCTATGAATGGAATAAATGCTGGTGTACCATGGAATAATGGATCGCGGCTTACAGACCTTGACTATGCAGATTATATAGCGTTAATTGCGGAAAATTCAAATAAGTTGCAAGAAATGACCCATAAATTAAACAGTAAAGCTAGTAAAGTTGGACTAAAGTGAAAAAAAAAACGAAAGTTATGTTGATTGGTAAACATCATAATACCATACCAATCACAATCTCCCAACAGTCTGTTGAACAAGTAAACAAGTACATTTGCCTTGGTAGTACGCTCACATGTGACGGGCTTTTAGATGGGGATGTTAATTCCAGGATAGGAAAAGCTTCTGCAGCATTTTAAAGATTACGATCAGTTTGGTCTACATCTACTAGGTATTGACCTTAAAACCAAGATGAAAGTCTATAATGGTATAGTTATACCAATATCAATTTATGCGAGTGAAACATGGATAATGACTTTAAGAACAGCTCATAATTTAAATGTATTTCATCAGCGTTGCTTGCGCAGAATACTTGATATAACATATCTTGATCATATAACCAATGAGGAAGTATTGCGACGATGTTGCTCTAAACGTCTTGAAGATATTATAACTGAGCGTCGAATGCGATTAGTTGGACATGTCGCTGTTTTTTAGAAATATGTATTAATACTAAAAGTAGGCATGTATTGACAAAATATATAGTTACTAAAGAAACTTGTTATACACAGTAATACAAAAAAAGAGAATAAAAGATACGATTGCGAAATGTCATGTTTCATTTTTCTAGATTGAATTTGGAGTTAATTTCAGTATATTTCACTCAGTAAAACATTTCTTGCTATCATAGCAGGTGGTCCTTCGAAATAACAATTAATTCCGGAAGTAAACTGTCAATATCGTCAACGTCAGCAGCTACGTTCGGTAGGACAATTTCAGGTCGGAATACATTTATATTCTGAAATACACATTTGATTTCACAGGACATATCCTTCGGCTTCCAGAACAACGTCATCAAAAAATCTCTATGACATGGATGCCCTACGAAGGAAAGCGGAAACGAGAACGATCGTACTTGTCTTGGAGTAGAACATTCTTTCAAGATCTACGGGCTCTTAAAATTGAATGGAATGACGTTGCAGACATCGCTGCGTACAGGGCATTTTGGAGGCCTCTTGCTGCCCTATGCGCTGAGAAGCGCAGGAGGAACTAAGTATAAGTAAGAAGTCAGAAACGGAACACTTTTAGTTCATGGCGACTGTTTTGGCGCACTTCGTAAACCAAATGCTTGTCAGTGAATTCTTGACTAGTGAAAGTAACAGGCACCTTGATTTTTAGATTTTAATTTATTAAGAAGCAGATACAATGGTAAAATGTTCATATTATATAAATAAAGTATTGGCACTGTTTTTCCAAATTTTACGAATGATTTTCCCATAATAATCCCCTTTCGTAATATTTCAGCTTTTGTGACGCCAACTGTGATATCATGGGCGCTGATAGTATGCGCACCAACAATAATTTTCTCTACACGTGGTGGTATCTCAACATCCGTACTATACTAGATTCTGACCAAGTTGTAGGGCAACAGGTAAAGCCAAAACAATTTCTTCATTTCCAATTTTTAGCGATTTAGTTTAAAAAATTAATTACGACCCCATTTTCTCTCATAAAATCAATGCCTAGAATAATTTCATCCATAATTTTCGCCACTATAAAAGTATGTCTAAACTTCTTAGTGCCTAGAAAAATTTCAATATTTGTTTTTTCAATGACTTCTATTTCTTTGCCGGTAGCTGTTACGATTTGAAAATTGAACAAACGACGAATTTTATTATTTGGTATAAGATCAAATCGTACAACAGATACGTTTGCTTCAGTATCGATCATGAAGTGTTGTATCCCTGCTTACTGCCCGCCAAGACTAGCCCCTCTTCTTTGGCTTGGCGGACTTTAGTTTTCCGATTTCGTTTGACGTTTATTCTTCTCTGTACACATGATGTGTCCTTCCTTATGACAAAAGAAGCAGATACTCTTCTTGTGCCTCTTCTAATTTCTTGAATTTGACAAATATCAATATTTTCTTCTCCAGTCATTCCATAAATTTTGTTCAGTTGTTGAAACGCTTTACGCACTCTCTTGTGCCAGTCCAACCGTGTCCCAGTATTTGGTTTTATTTGCCATTGATACAGCAGCAGCCATTTCTGTTATCCAGCCTCTGAATAAACCCTTGAATTAAGACTGAATGCAGTGCTTCATCTGGAAGACACCCATATGTTGGTCTTCCATGTTTTTCTATATCTGCTGCATATTCTTCTACAGGCTCCCTCAATCGTCTTCTTTGAGATGAAAACTGTGAGCGATAAAGAGACTGCAAGTACTCTTGTCCAAACCTAGCATTTAGCGAAGCAACTAAATTTTCAATAGAATTTGTGGAATTAGCTGCTTCTCCCTGGAGCGCCAGAGTACGGCTTGTAAATCTGTCAGTTTCTGTCCACTGATTGTATTTAGCTGCTTGATCGAACTCCTTTTTATAAACCTCCCAGGAGGTTTTACCGTCAAGTATTGGAGCTTTTACTTTAAACGGAATGTGAGTAGGACCAGCGTCGTTTTCTTGTGTAGAGTGATTTCCAACTTTTATTAAATTCATTTCGGTTGATACTTTTTCATCTATTTCGGAAAATCTTCTGTCTTCTGAATATTTCATTCAGATTGATTATTCATGTCAGTTAGTCGGTCGTTAACATCCTTGACAAGTTCGTCGAAGTCATTTTTTAAAGAATTAAATTTATCTGTAAAATTCTTAGATAGCTGGTCGAATAAAGCATGGAAATTATCCGTATCATCTTGAAAAAGAAAACTTTCTGGATCTTGTCCCTCTCGTACGAGCGCTTTTTTTAAGCGCAGTTGAAGCATTGATTTATTTCCTGTTATTTCTTCATCTCTTTCGTCCAATTCACGTTTGAGGTCCGCAACTCTCAAATCATATACCTTCTTCATTATTTATTTTCAATAAACCCCACACCTGACACCAAATGTTAGAAACTCTTATTTCAACAAGAATGTAAGACACTATTTCAACGCAATTACAAATACAAATGTGAATTACAAAATACATATCTATTGACCCCTATCAATCCTTATCCTTGACAACTTATCGTTTTCTTATTATTACTTACTAGATTTCTGTTTTCTGATGCGCGTGTCACAATATGTATAAGTAATTACTAAGTTCCAGTTTTACAATCTGCGGTTAGAATTTTAACTGGAAGTTAAATAAACAATATTGAATCGGATTATTGACAGCAATGATCAATTTGTCATTTGACAGCTCATTTCGTTGCAATTTTATTTATTTAACTGACAGTTAAATTTTTAACCAGAGATTGTAAAACTGGCCCTTAGGCTTTCATGGCCGGCATTTATCATAGGCTGGAACATAGAAAAGAGAGTATATATTAATCTTTTTCTTGAAAAATGACAGGTTTTAATGCCAATATTTCATGTATTTTTGACAAATTGATCTTAGATTGTTTTGATTGGAAATTTTAATGATAGATATTTTTATTTATCAAATATTGACATTAAAATCTGACATTTTTCAAGAAAAAGATTATTTTTGAATGTAAACACTAAGAAAACCTCTGAAGATGCCTAACACATTGTTGGGCGAAACGTTAGGTGTTATACCTAAAAGACCATGGCCCAGAAACCCGAAAAAATTCCAGCCTACAATATGTATATTTTGATATAATACTTTTACGCACATCTGCTTTAAAATTGTTTGTTTACATCGTAGTTACCATGGCGGAAACTGAAAGATTACACCCTGCGGGCGGTAAAATACAGAAAGAGCCCGCTTACTGGTAAACAAAACATCAAAAATGCAATTGGAAATGTAATCAAGACTCTTATTTTTAAAAAATGATATTAGTTCCGCTAAATTTTCACTAGATTTTATTAGAATTGCTTAAGGAATTACTTCAAAAATTGTCTCAAATCTCCAATTTTGACATTTAAAAAAATATTCATATAACCAAACCAAATAGTTAGTAATGCAACGCATCGTTTTATTGTTTTGTGACATGGCCACCTGGCCACGTAATATTTTTATATAGCAACAAGCTTTAATTGTATTTAAAAAAATCTGATGTTGCCAACACAAAACCTCCCACTATTTAATTTTTACATACATACATACGTACATAAAATCACGCGATTCCCATTTAGGGGGTTAGCAAATACCCGGAAACAATAGTAACAATAAGAAAAGGGATAAGAGTAAGAGCTCAGCTAACTCACTTCACTCTTTAACAACATTCTTCTCTCGCCTTGTCCACAATCATCATAGCATTCATACATAAGAACATATTAAAGTGACCGATTTTCGGTAGCGAATAACCCCATCCGGACCACAATAATAGTTACGCAACAATCTTCCTTCGCCACACTTTTCTATCCATTTTTATTAATTTAAATACATACTTACGTATTTACTAACGCTGCAAACTGTACCATTGCATAAAACTATTGATTTATTTACTATTTTCTTTTTAAAATGTCACTATTATTAATTTGAAGTGATTAGTTTTTTGACAGTGACATTTACTGTCAGTTACATTCATTTGAAATATGAACTGTGTAACAAAGAAATTTTGTTTATCTTAGGCTTCGGGACTAATAGAAAAAATTATTTTTAAATTTATCTGCAAAATATATAGAAAAAGTATTAATGTATTCCTGTAGAAAATTCAATAATCTTTAATTTTCATAAGACATAAAATGCGAAAAATGGCATTTAATGATATTTTTTGAAGAAAAACAATTATGAGCTTCAGGTAAAGTGCCATTTCCGGTTATCCGATTTACACCAAAATCTAATGGCTTCTTTTCAAATTAGAATAGGATAGAAATACAAGTTTTCAGAATTTTCTGAATTATAGTATTTGAGTTAGAGCGAAGACAAAATCCCTACACATACACACACACACATACATACATACATACATACATACATACATACATACATACATACATACATACATACATACATACACACACACATACAGACATCATCGTGAAAATGTTGGATTCTAGGGACCTTAAAACGTGGTCATTTACTAAAATCTCGTTATGAGATTTTTAGCTCGATCCCTATACCTCCCTTACCAAGGGTAGCGGGAGGTAAAAATAATTTAAAAACATTTCATTTGATTGCAGTTGTGCGTAAAACGTTGTACATATCTCGGGCTTCAAATTTCGTCCGCAGGCGTAAACCTTTTCTTTCGACCCTCTATATGTAAATAACTATTATACCCTTACATAACGATTTTTTTTTTTTGAGAAAAATGCATGTAAAGTTTTTATACTAATTTGATTAATATATGCGGCTATAATAAATAAGGGTATATGTTAATTTTTTTTACTTAGAATTAGAGTAAACAACGCAAACAAAATATTCACGTATTCCTTTCATGGCACTTACAGGGCTATTCTGTAAGCGATCGTTATGACATATCGAATCGTTATATCGTTAAAATAACGATAATCGTTAAAGTGGTATTCTGTAAGCAAAAATTCAATTGTTCATAACGACAAGATGATAACGATTTTCGTAAAATCGTTATTTTTTAACGACAAGAAAAATCTGATCGTTATGTTAACGATTTGTTGCATTTCAATCATATTTCAATATTCTTGAAATATTAATTGCCATTATAATGAATGGTGATCCCGAATTATTATTATTTCTTCACTTTTTCGAAGAAAATAATGAAAGGTAATTATATATTTTAAAAATATGTTAGATTATATTTCAATTTTACTAAATATATTTAACAGGAAAAATCTTCGAAAAATTCATAGGGCTTTAAGAGATAAAAGTGATCCTTTTACTATCCCACAGGAAAATTTAGAAAATTATTTAGATTATCACGAGTCGCCGCAAGAGATTTTACTGAACTGTTGCCATTACTAGAAGCAAATACAATGATAACTGATTTATACCAAATCTCCTAAAAGTGCTCTATATTAATCATACTTTTACATTTTATGCTTTACTAGCTGTACCCGTTGCAAATATTTGCAACAAAAATATGGGGTAACGTTATTCATTCATTTCATTTTATAACGTAAATAATTTATAGTCACCAACAAATATTGTTATTGTTGTAATCAACGTGTTTCACTTATGATTTCAAATTCAATTATTGTAGTAATAATGGCTGTTTTATTGTCCACAAAAATTTTATGCATTATTGTAATCTATGAGGGATTAACGTGTTTCTATTATGCAAATTAACATCTTTATTCGGTTTAAAACAATATGCATAATCATTGCATGTCTATACCTTTTACAGTATGATTTCACACTTTTGAAATTCTATTTCACGTTAACAAAATATGATTTCACATTAACGAACCTTGATTTTACACAAAGGAAACTTGAATTCACAGTAACGAAAACTAATTTGTCACTCCCGAATACCGATTTTGTAACAATGAAAACAGAATTCACAATTTTAAACACCAGTTTCAACTAAATGAAAACAGATTTTATATAGGAACTTTAAATAGACACCTCCAAGGAAGGGCAGAAGGGACAGTAGCCACCTCTTGGAGAGGCGAAAAAATAAAGCATTTTTATTGTCTCTAAAATATATTAAAATGTCTTTTTGTCCTTATAAAATATTAAATAAATAACGAATAGCATTTTTCAGAAACTTAACAACAATAATGAAACTTGATTACAACAATGATAAAAGTTTATTACAACAATGTTAGCTACGTTAGAAGCGAGAATATGTAACCCGACGGTTTAAAATCTGTTTTCTTTAGTTAAAATTAGTTTCCATTGGTGTGCATTCAGTTTTTTTTTTCCCTGAAACCAGTTTTCGTTAATGTGAAATCATATTTCGTTACTGGGAATTCACTTTTCATTTGTGTGAAATTCGTTTTCGTTAATGTGAGTTCATATTTTGTTAACGTGAAATCAGTTTCAAAAGTGTGAAAACATATTGTAAAAGATAGCATTAAGGGGTAGCGTTTAAGAGCGGGAAAATAGGGTTATCCAACTGGTTGATTATAATATAATACTCTTTTGTATTTAATGATTTCGCTATTTAAAAACCTGTAAATGTACATCTATCTCTTGTGCATTTTTAAATAGGTAATAATGCTGTATTTTAGATAAAGGACATATAATTCAATAAATTTTTAAAATTTAGGTTAAAAAAAATTATTATAAAATATGTATCTCTATTAATTTTGCTCAATATTATTAAATTACTTACCATATTTAAATTAACGAATTAACTATTATATTTATTAATTTTTGAGGGAAAAAAATCCTTCTCATGTTTTCATTGTAAGTTGACATGTTGACATATTTATCTGTCATTTAAGGTCAACTTTTGACTTTTGTATTATAAAAGCTTTGCATAATTTAAGATATATACCTGTTAAATTATTTAACTTTGCATTAATAAACCAGCCCTAAATAATGCAAAATAATATTTTGTAGCAGTTTTCATAAATCGTATGTATTCTAAATCGGTCTCTTCTTCTTCATGTTGCTCAGTTCTGCCATCTATCGGTTGACAGCGGTACTTAATAAAAAATCTTTAAGGCCTTATAAAAAATAGTCGGAATCATTATTGTAACATTTTAGATTTTTGTGCACATCTACATGCTAATAGCTTTCATTTAAAAAAAGAATCATTAAAATCGGTTCGGTAGAAGTCCATAACTAAGGCCCCAAAGAAAAACCTTATTTTTTTATATATATAGATTTTACTGAGTGCATTTAATCCCCTAGCCAATTCAGCATATGCTTCTTCAATCTGATTTGGATTCTCTGGATAATATTTATTTGTTCTCAGAGCGACACTACTTGCAAGAAAGTCTACATAATAGCATATTGTTCTTTTGTAGTTTTTGAGGCCCTCATTTACTTATCCATATCTAATATAATAGAGAATAATAATAAATAGCCATTAATAAAATGAAATAATAATATAAATCTTCACCAACAATTTTCAAAATGAAATTTAAATGTCAGTTTTAATAGTGAATTGAGTAAACAATAGTACCAATCGCAAAAAAATTATAACGATTTCGTTATCAATGAAATTCAACGATAATGTTTTAACGATCGATCTTACAGAATACAAAAATAACGATTTTCGTAAAATACAAATAACGATTTTCATAACAACGATTATCGTTATGATAACGATTCGTTAAGCGAATGTTTTACAGAATAGGCCTGTTAATTCCATTTGAAAAAATTAACACATTCATTTTTTCCATTCATGGTACTCTTATTATAGCCTTATTATAATCTAATTAGCACAAAACTTTACAAGCATTCTCCTCAAAAAAAAAAATTGTTATGTAAGGGTATAAAAGTATTATATCACTAAATTCAGATTGAATTCTCTTACGAATTCAAATGAGTTGTTAAATATTACTGTCAGAATTTCGATACGCACAGCTATAATGGCCAGTTGCACGCCTTATAGTTAAATTGTTACCCGTTGGTTAAATTGACAATATCGTATAGAAATGAAATGTCAAATGAGATGTTAAATATTGCTGTCAAAATTTCGATAAGCACTTTTTTGTTAACCTGTAGTTAAGATGGTTAAGGGCCGGTTCTACAATACTTATTTATCTGAGGAATAAGTTTATTCTTGGTATAAATTTCAAATCTTGATTCTACAAGTTTATTTGAGACTATTCGTTAGTATAAACAAGAGGTTAATTTATTCGCTGGTAAATCGACCGAATAAAAAGTTATTCCATAGATAAATTGGAATGTCAGATTATATTGTTCGCAAATAATTAGCATTATTTAATTATTTATTATATTTGAGCAGTTTTAGTAATGGCTTATAATGATATTTATAATCTGCGGGTATTTGAATCAGATGGTGACGAAGAAATAGTTAATTACATAGCGAGACCAAGAAGAGCTAAAGTCTATGGTGAACGATACAATTATTTCGATGATCTAGGTGACGGACAATTTTTTATTAGGTTCAGATTACAAAAACCAACAGTTTTACGTTTGTTAATTGAAATTGAGCATCTTATCGAGTCTCCTACCGACAGATATGTATTATTTTAATTATATTTTTATTCCCTGACAAGTTTTTATTTTTTGTAGAAGTCATTCCATAGCTCCCGTAACAAAAATTCTTCTTGCACTTAGATTTTACGCTGTACGCACAATGTTTATTGCCTTGCGGATTTTTCTGGAGTTAGCAAAACTTCAGCGTGTATGATTGTAAGAACTGTATGTGAGGCACTTGCATTACAAGCAGAACGATATATTTATTTACCTAGAACACAAGAAGAGAAAGAACGGACTGTTCTACGGTTTTATAAAATAGCACAATTTCCTAATGTTATAGGTGCCTCGGATTGTACACACGTGACAATACAGTCACCTGGTGGAAATGATGCAGAACTATTTACAATTATTACTGCAGAAAGTATTTAATATTTAAAGTTATGTTTACATAAACAGATTGACGTTTGATCTTAAAAATCTTAGGTTAAACGACAATTTTACAAGTACCAGTATAGCCAACGTTGCAGTATTATATCATAAACTAGGAATAACAAACCAAAGAATAAATATATCTTGTAGAACATTTACAATTATATTCGGAGTATAAAATTAAAGAATTATTTATCCATGGAATAGTTATACCACGAATTATACTAGCATTGTAGAACTGGCCCTAAGACATTAACCATAAGCTGTGCAACTGGCCATAAAAAGAATCACAATAAACAAATGGTGATCTGTAATTGACATTTTCATCTGTTAATTTCAATATTTCTTCACTCTAAAAATTTAATAATGCATGTTTAAAACAAGAGAATATAAACTTGTTATAAATCATTGAAAAACATGAGACTGTTTTCAACATAATGTTCCCGTATAAAAAATATTATTTTTTGCTGTACCTCGAGAATTAAGTTTTGAAAAAGTCTAATTATACCACGTTATTTTACGTATAAGACGGTATAAAAGTTATCTAAACATTTTTTCTTTATCTCTAAAGTGAAATTTGTTCCAACCCGTACAAGATGGAACAAATTCGAAACTTATATGAAAAACTTTCTTATTATGCACGCTACTGAATTTTGATATAGGTCTTTATGGGCTAACTTTTTGAAACAACTTTAATAGGCATTTCCGATCTTCTTTTGTTTTTGAGCGACAGGCTGCTATAAGCGAGATATGAGGTATTTTCAAAATAAGCGAAATCAAGTTTTAGCCTGTAGTTCAAAAACAAAAGAAAATCGAAAAATCCTGTGATGCCTATTAAAGTTGTCTCAAATAGTTAGCCTTAAAGACCTACATCAAATTTCTGTAGCGTGCATAATAAGAAAGTTTTTCATATAAGGAACTCGAATTTGTTCCATCCTGTACACTCGCCAAGAGAATAGAATAGATTTATTTAAGTTTTGCAAATACAAACGTATATAAATTAAGTCCCAAATAAAAATATAAAAAAATAAATATTATAAATAATAAAATCCTTTATATTGAAATAAAACATTTTCTAAAAAGAAATTTATACTTCTTTCTTCTAATGGGCTACTTGCGTACCTTTTTTTTATTTAATATTTTTGAAGAGAAGGTAAAAACTTGCTACCCATATTTTTTCTTTTGACAAAATTTTTATTAATTAGCCAGAAAAAAAATAATGAAATTTGATTATTTGAATTCCCGCCATGTATGACGTAGAATTACGCCGCACCAATGAATAGTCGTAAAGCCACAGCGTGGTACCGTCCCATATAATGGTATGTTTGTGTGGGTAATGTAGATCATCTGTTTGACGTTTCAATAATAGTTTGGAGGTTAGTATTTTAGTTTATCTTTTTGGTATCGACATTTTAAATTACAAGTAACTACCTATGTGTTTATTTATAAAGTAATTAATGTATTTGAGAGACCAGAGAGAGAGAAAAATGAACTAATGTCAAATTCAAATTAAAACTTTCTCGCGCGCCATGCCATCTATTGATAATATTCTTAAACATGCTTCCCCTCCCTTAGTTAAATATAAAGACGTCACAGAAAATTTTCTTTCTTAATTTAGTAAAAAATAAATAATTATTTTAAAATAAAATTTATATTTTTATATATGTTTTCAATATAACTTTACGTATATAGTGACAGAAATCGGATTTTCAGTACCACGCAAGTAGCCCATTCCTGAATTGTTACAGAAAAAACTTACAATCGTAATCACTGATTGTCGCACGAATTAAGGACTCTTAACTGCATTAGTATAAATTGATTACGAAATGAGGATTGCGTTAATAAATTAGTAAAAATATTAAACAATCTTACCTAAAATCCCGTGCAAGTGGTTTCAAAATGTCTCTAAAAGCTAAACTGCTAATTTTAGTATCAGGAGTTTTCGTGGAATTTGCAAGAGAATTCCAATATTCCACTTCATGGTCAAGAGTTGAAATTACTATAAAATAATTATTAATTTTAAAATAATTAAATAAATAACAACCTCTACCTGATAGTGAATTATTTTCCGATAAATTTGTGCCATCATCAACGACGAAAGCTGCTGATCTTAAACTGGTTTGGAAAGTTGTTAATTGCCGTTGCAGATTTAAATTTACTGCATTGCTTTTCTTGCCCTCCTACAATGTATATTTTACAATATATGTTTATATTGTAAATAAATATTTACCTGTATTAATAAAGGTGTGAAAACATTATGCAAAGTATGGTATAGAGATGCGGTAGGTGATCCTTGCAAAACTAAGAATTGAACAATGTCATGGACATTATTTTCATTTATTCTGCTTTGCCGATTTTTAAAAAATATTACCATCCGATTTACAAATGGTACTACCTAAATAATCAGATAATATATTAAAAAATCATTAAATTTCAGTAGCAAAGTTTACCTCATTGTGAAATTCAATTTGTGAATTATTTTGCGAGCAGGTGGCACACAAAGTTATACACTGTTCATTATCCAGAAACTGTTCTAATTTACTTTGACCCTGGATATATTCTTCATTTTCGAATGAATTTGCATTAAAGTAATTACCTGTAATTTTTATTAATAATTTAAAATTTTAATACGTTTTTATTGTTAATTTACCTGTAATATTGATAATATACTTTTTTCGTGCATCTGTCATTGTAACGTTACACAAGAATGCAGGTGGTGTAATATTTGTATACTTATGTTTCTATGGAAACGGTTGCTAGGATATTGAAGAAAAAATTTCCGTGAAACAACTTCAAATTTAATATAGAAATTTAGTTATTGAAGTATTAAGGGTTATTTTTATAACAAACTTTACTTCACTTTAAATTAAAATTTTACTTTAAAATAGTAATTTTAATTAGAGATTATAAAAACGGCCCTAAGGGCAGTAAGTGCTACCTACCGGCATTTGTAGAACAGCACTTACAAACCGCAATGCTTCTTAGTATCACGTTTTATGCACGACCGACGCACAAAATTAAAAAAAAAAAATTAAAAATTAGTTTGACATATTAAAATTTGTGATTGTCATTTTTAAAGTAGTTTTGATTGTTATTTTTATTTACTTACCGCCTCCCCGATCTGCTTCCTGATCGATAAGTGAGACACATCAATAATTTGAAAATAAAACCTTCTGCCTTGGACACCCTGTCGGTAAACATTAAAAAAACTCGACCGTGCAAAATATATTTAAAAAAAATTAATTTTGCCGATTAATAATTAAAAGTGCCATTTTTTTGACAGCTACCACTCTGTAAAATGTCACTTTTACTGCGTACGTACTAAAACTTTTTTATTTCTTGTTGGTGCTATTTATATCGCAACCGCTCACCAAACGCATAGCACTAAACACAAATTTACAGCTTCGACACATTTATTGCAGTGGCGGCTTGTGGTATTTTTGAGCGGGGGGTAAATTAATCTGTGGTCATGAAACTTTATTTAGAAATCCGATTTGCTTACTAACAATTTTAATATTAATTATCAACAAGAATATAAATACAATAGAAAAAACTAAAAGAAGACCTCCAAAAACAAGAGATAACGATACAAAAATATATTACAAAATTGGAATATTACAGTACTACACATTCAAGGTTTGAGTAACGCAAGTTATGTACGACTGAGACCTGAGACTGAAGTGCTTTGTGAGACTTGCTCTTGCTACGCGAAACGCGAGGTACGAAGTGCTCCGAATCACAACGTGGGCTAGCCACCTCTGCGGCTCTCTCACTCATATTGGAATTATTTTTATGAATTAATTTACAAGCTTGAAAAATAAGCAAAATATTCATTTGGAAATTAAAATATCAATTTTGTTAAAAAAAAAACTCTTTGATGATTTTTTTTAAATACATGAATACTTATTTATTAAAATTGGTAAATAATTTAATTTAATAATATAATATAAACATATTTATTATTTAAATAATAAATCCAATGAATAATAGAAGTATTTCGAACTTTCATTGTCTTTATTTTTTTTTTTTTTTGAGTTACACAACGTTTCGATTGATAAAATCTCCAATCGTTATCAAGTGAAAACTGAACAATAATCCTTAAGGCTACAGCTTATATACTAAGGGTGTGTGATGAAGTGTGAAGTTGGTTGAGCTGACCAATGAGAGGGCGCCATATGGACCGAATGTCTATGCTGGGATGGCTGAACACATCTCTGTTGTTGCTGATGTACACTGCTTCTTTGAATTTTCTTTTTTGCCACTGTTCTTCTCTGTCAATGATTCGTGCTTCGTTCCATTTAATATGATGATGTGCTGTCCATGCATGATGTGCAATACCTGATTTTTCTATATCTCCCAGTTGTGTGTTTTTCTTGTGTTCCTTTAGTCTTACGGCGAGTGGTCTTTTTGTTTCGCCTATATATGAGGCTCCGCATTCACAAGGTACTTGGTATATGCAATTTTTTGTGTTGTCTTGCTTTGGCTTCGTTCTCGTAAGCACACTTCCTAGAGTTTCAGTTGTTTTGAAAACTGTCTTAATGTTGTATCTTCTTGATATCCGGCTTATCTTCTCTGAAGTTCCTTTAATATATGGAATTACTAGAATGGATTCTTCCTTGTCGTTTTTTTCCTTGTCTTTGGTCCGCTCCAGACGGTTCTTGATGATGTTGTCAATTTGGTGTGTCGTGTATCCATTCTGCCGTAGATCCCTCTTTACGTTTTTTATTTCCATATTAAGTGCTTCTTCTGTATTGCATATACTAACTGCTCGGTCGTATAAGGTCCTGATGACGCCATGTTTTACCGATGTTGAGTGGTTTGATTGGTAGTTTAAATACTGACCAGTGTGTGTGGGTTTTCTGTACACGGTGGTCTGAATTTGTCTTTCATTTCTTCGTACCATGACGTCTAGAAAGGGTAGCTGATGTTCTGTTTCTTCCTCCATGGTGAATTTGATTGTTGGTCTGATGTTGTTTAGGTGATCCAAAAAGATTTTTAATTTTTCTGCTCCACTTGACCATATTATGAAGGTGTCGTCCACGTATCTAAGCCACAGTTTTGGTTTATCTACTGAAGTGTTTATAGCATGTTCCTCGAACCATTCCATATAGATGTTAGCTATAATTGGTGACAGCGGTGAGCCCATTGGTAGGCCATCGTCTTGTGCGTAGAATTGATCTTGAACTTGGAAATAAGTGTTTCGTAGACAGCATTCTAGAAGTTCCATGATTCCGTTGACTGGTATTGTGCTTCTCTCTGCTAGTTTTCCATCTTCTTCAAGTTTGGCTCTGATTATTTGTAGAGATTCTTCTAATGGAACGTTGGTGAATAGACTCACGATGTCGAAGCTGACGAGTTTGTCTTCCGGTTGTAGATGAAGAGAGTTCATTATTTCCACAAAGTGTGAAGAGTTCTTCACATAGTGCTCTGTAGTGCCTTGAAGTGGACGTAGAATTGGAAGTAAGTATTTGGCGAGTTGATGCACTGGAGAGTTCCTCGAACTGATGATTGGCCGTAACGGGATGCTTTGTTTATGGATTTTTGGTAGTCCATAAAGATGCGGTGGCTTACTGTAGTGTGGTGTTAAAGTCGTTCTTGTCCGGGATGGAATGTGTTCCTCGTATTTCTTCAGTGTCTGGTAAACTTTCCGTTCAATTTTCGTAGTAGGATTAGTTTTAAGCTGTTTGTAGTTTCCACTTTCCAGTATTTCTCCAATTTTTTGTTCGTAGTTTGTCGTATCCATGATGACAGTCGCGTTGCCTTTATCTGCAGGTAGAATTTTGATGGCTTTGTCTTTCCGGAGTGAACTAAGCGCTCTTTCTTCTTCTTTTGTTGTGTTTTTTGTTTTCTTATTTTTCTTCTGTAGGACTGTCCGTATCTTCCATCTGAATTCTTCTGAGTCGGCTTCTGGTAGTTTCACGCAGTCGGCAGCACAAATTATATCCAAAACAGGCATTTCT
The DNA here is from genome assembly GCA_943142095.1 of Ophonus ardosiacus. NCBI lineage: Eukaryota > Metazoa > Arthropoda > Insecta > Coleoptera > Carabidae > Ophonus > Ophonus ardosiacus. Next base: position 20,287,134 of record OW964830.1, on the reverse strand, counting down.
TTCGGGGTTAAAGCAAAATTTAAACCCTTACTTAAAAGTTCTTCTTCTGGTGCTGATAGTGGTCGGCTGGAGAGATTGATGATGGTCTTCTTTGCACTTCTGTCCTCTCGCTTTTCGGTCCGTTTGTATTTTTGAAGTTTCTTGGTGTGTGTCTTCCGGATGTTGTTGAGCAGTGTATCACAGATGTCGTCTATTTTTTGAAATATTGGTTCGTAGTCGTCTTCTAATAGAATCCTCTTAATTTCTTCAAATCTCTGTATGGCGTCGTCTAGCAAAGTTGTCTTCTTCCATCGGTGGTAATTAATTTGTGATCTGATGAGACATCGGCTGGCGTTGTCAAGTATTCTTCTCGCTCTGGCTCCCGGAATGGGAGATTTGAGCTTGAAACCAACTGGGATGATGTTGTCGTCTCTGGCACTGCGTAGGAAGTTAATGTGTGATTCTTCCTTCACGATCTTCTTCTTGGTCTTCTCGTAGCCTCGGATTAGTTCGCTGATGCCGGGTCCGTACCGGGATTCCAACGTTTGTTTGAAGGTTGTAGACAATGGTTGACTATGAATAATAGAAGTATTTCGAACTTTCATTGTCTTTATTTTTTTTTTTTTTTTTTTTTTTTTTTTTTTTTTTTTGAGTTACACAACGTTTCGATTGATAAAATCTCCAATCGTTATCAAGTGAAAACTGAACAATAATCCTTAAGGCTACAGCTTATATACTAAGGGTGTGTGATGAAGTGTGAAGTTGGTTGAGCTGACCAATGAGAGGGCGCCATATGGACCGAATGTCTATGCTGGGATGGCTGAACACATCTCTGTTGTTGCTGATGTACACTGCTTCTTTGAATTTTCTTTTTTGCCACTGTTCTTCTCTGTCAATGATTCGTGCTTCGTTCCATTTAATATGATGATGTGCTGTCCATGCATGATGTGCAATACCTGATTTTTCTATATCTCCCAGTTGTGTGTTTTTCTTGTGTTCCTTTAGTCTTACGGCGAGTGGTCGTTTTGTTTCGCCTATATATGAGGCTCCGCATTCACAAGGTACTTGGTATATGCAATTTTTTGTGTTGTCTTGCTTTGGCTTCGTTCTCGTAAGCACACTTCCTAGAGTTTCAGTTGTTTTGAAAACTGTCTTAATGTTGTATCTTCTTGATATCCGGCTTATCTTCTCTGAAGTTCCTTTAATATATGGAATTACTAGAATGGATTCTTCCTTGTCGTTTTTTTCCTTGTCTTTGGTCCGCTCCAGACGGTTCTTGATGATGTTGTCAATTTGGTGTGTCGTGTATCCATTCTGCCGTAGATCCCTCTTTACGTTTTTTATTTCCATATTAAGTGCTTCTTCTGTATTGCATATACTAACTGCTCGGTCGTATAAGGTCCTGATGACGCCATGTTTTACCGATGTTGAGTGGTTTGATTGGTAGTTTAAATACTGACCAGTGTGTGTGGGTTTTCTGTACACGGTGGTCTGAATTTGTCTTTCATTTCTTCGTACCATGACGTCTAGAAAGGGTAGCTGATGTTCTGTTTCTTCCTCCATGGTGAATTTGATTGTTGGTCTGATGTTGTTTAGGTGATCCAAAAAGATTTTTAATTTTTCTGCTCCACTTGACCATATTATGAAGGTGTCGTCCACGTATCTAAGCCACAGTTTTGGTTTATCTACTGAAGTGTTTATAGCATGTTCCTCGAACCATTCCATATAGATGTTAGCTATAATTGGTGACAGCGGTGAGCCCATTGGTAGGCCATCGTCTTGTGCGTAGAATTGATCTTGAACTTGGAAATAAGTGTTTCGTAGACAGCATTCTAGAAGTTCCATGATTCCGTTGACTGGTATTGTGCTTCTCTCTGCTAGTTTTCCATCTTCTTCAAGTTTGGCTCTGATTATTTGTAGAGATTCTTCTAATGGAACGTTGGTGAATAGACTCACGATGTCGAAGCTGACGAGTTTGTCTTCCGGTTGTAGATGAAGAGAGTTCATTATTTCCACAAACGGACCGAAAAGCGAGAGGACAGAAGTGCAAAGAAGACCATCATCAATCTCTCCAGCCGACCACTATCAGCACCAGAAGAAGAACTTTTAAGTAAGGGTTTAAATTTTGCTTTAACCCCGAAAGAAATGCCTGTTTTGGATATAATTTGTGCTGCCGACTGCGTGAAACTACCAGAAGCCGACTCAGAAGAATTCAGATGGAAGATACGGACAGTCCTACAGAAGAAAAATAAGAAAACAAAAAACACAACAAAAGAAGAAGAAAGAGCGCTTAGTTCACTCCGGAAAGACAAAGCCATCAAAATTCTACCTGCAGATAAAGGCAACGCGACTGTCATCATGGATACGACAAACTACGAACAAAAAATTGGAGAAATACTGGAAAGTGGAAACTACAAACAGCTTAAAACTAATCCTACTACGAAAATTGAACGGAAAGTTTACCAGACACTGAAGAAATACGAGGAACACATTCCATCCCGGACAAGAACGACTTTAACACCACACTACAGTAAGCCACCGCATCTTTATGGACTACCAAAAATCCATAAACAAAGCATCCCGTTACGGCCAATCATCAGTTCGAGGAACTCTCCAGTGCATCAACTCGCCAAATACTTACTTCCAATTCTACGTCCACTTCAAGGCACTACAGAGCACTATGTGAAGAACTCTTCACACTTTGTGGAAATAATGAACTCTCTTCATCTACAACCGGAAGACAAACTCGTCAGCTTCGACATCGTGAGTCTATTCACCAACGTTCCATTAGAAGAATCTCTACAAATAATCAGAGCCAAACTTGAAGAAGATGGAAAACTAGCAGAGAGAAGCACAATACCAGTCAACGGAATCATGGAACTTCTAGAATGCTGTCTACGAAACACTTATTTCCAAGTTCAAGATCAATTCTACGCACAAGACGATGGCCTACCAATGGGCTCACCGCTGTCACCAATTATAGCTAACATCTATATGGAATGGTTCGAGGAACATGCTATAAACACTTCAGTAGATAAACCAAAACTGTGGCTTAGATACGTGGACGACACCTTCATAATATGGTCAAGTGGAGCAGAAAAATTAAAAATCTTTTTGGATCACCTAAACAACATCAGACCAACAATCAAATTCACCATGGAGGAAGAAACAGAACATCAGCTACCCTTTCTAGACGTCATGGTACGAAGAAATGAAAGACAAATTCAGACCACCGTGTACAGAAAACCCACACACACTGGTCAGTATTTAAACTACCAATCAAACCACTCAACATCGGTAAAACATGGCGTCATCAGGACCTTATACGACCGAGCAGTTAGTATATGCAATACAGAAGAAGCACTTAATATGGAAATAAAAAACGTAAAGAGGGATCTACGGCAGAATGGATACACGACACACCAAATTGACAACATCATCAAGAACCGTCTGGAGCGGACCAAAGACAAGGAAAAAAACGACAAGGAAGAATCCATTCTAGTAATTCCATATATTAAAGGAACTTCAGAGAAGATAAGCCGGATATCAAGAAGATACAACATTAAGACAGTTTTCAAAACAACTGAAACTCTAGGAAGTGTGCTTACGAGAACGAAGCCAAAGCAAGACAACACAAAAAATTGCATATACCAAGTACCTTGTGAATGCGGAGCCTCATATATAGGCGAAACAAAAAGACCACTCGCCGTAAGACTAAAGGAACACAAGAAAAACACACAACTGGGAGATATAGAAAAATCAGGTATTGCACATCATGCATGGACAGCACATCATCATATTAAATGGAACGAAGCACGAATCATTGACAGAGAAGAACAGTGGCAAAAAAGAAAATTCAAAGAAGCAGTGTACATCAGCAACAACAGAGATGTGTTCAGCCATCCCAGCATAGACATTCGGTCCATATGGCGCCCTCTCATTGGTCAGCTCAACCAACTTCACACTTCATCACACACCCTTAGTATATAAGCTGTAGCCTTAAGGATTATTGTTCAGTTTTCACTTGATAACGATTGGAGATTTTATCAATCGAAACGTTGTGTAACTCAAAAAAAAAAAAAAAAAAAAAAAATAAAGACAATGAAAGTTCGAAATACTTCTATTATTCATAGTCAACCATTGTCTACAACCTTCAAACAATAAATCCAATGTTTAAATGCGAACAAACCGGTAAATAGATTTCATATTTTCATAAATATAAAAAGAATACTGAGTAAAGAAATCAGTATTATAGATGGGCAGGGGGGGGGGGGGGGCATGCCGCCTCTGTGTGCTGCGTGACCCGACGTACGTCTCACTTGTGCATCACTGGTGAGCGCTGCACTAGTTACTGCACAAGTTTGGAACGTATCGCGGAGTATAATGCCATAATTTTTCTCTGAAGGGGGCATGCCCCCTCATGCAGAATTTCATGAATATTGCGCTGCTGGTCGGCACAGCGCTAATTTCAATTTAAACAGTACATTGTTTAATGCTAACTATAGGATCAAATTTATACTTTTATAATAATTAATCTATAATATATTTGATGTAAAATAATCTGAGGGGGCACTGCCCCCTCTGCCACCCTGGACGAGCCGCCACTGATTTATTGCAGGCTCTGCTGTAAATCTGGTATTTTAGTGCCTAGTTAAACAATAGTCGGTAATTAATGCTGTCGAAGCTGTAAATCTTTGGTTAGTGCCGTGTTGAACACATATTTTGTCGATTTTAGAATTAATATTAATTTAGTGATTATTTTTAGTACCTATTATCCCCATCAAATTAGGTTTCTATGCGTTTGTTGAATGGTTGCTATACGTTTGTTGAGAAATTGCTATGTAAATAGCAACAACAGGAAATAAAAAAGTTTGACTGCGTAGGCAGTAAAAGTGACATTTTACAGACTGTTAGCTGTCAAAAAATTGCACTTTTAATGCCAATCGGCAAAAAAATCATTTCATTTTTAAAAGAAAATAAAAATACAATGTACGTATATTATTTAATAAAATAAAAATAGCTGTTTTACAGAAAATCATGAACAATAAAACAAAGTAGTTAAAATAACAATATGAAAATACCTTAAGTTAATGCCTAATAATATACAAATCATATTTTTATGTAATAAATTTAATATTCTACATGGTAGCATAAATGTTCACAAATTTCACGCCAAATTACTCTAATTTCGTCAATAATATTCTGCACACATTTTTCATTTATTCATATATATACATCTTTGAAATTACGTCTAAAGTTATTATAACAATATTTCACAATTCAATCAAAAATTGCAATATACAAATGTTCATAAAATACTGATAACACGAGGAAAGTAAAATTCGCTTATGACATTATTTTATTGAACGATAATATAATGTCAAGTCTGCAGTGGATTTCCAAATAAAATATTTTACAGTTCGTAAATCCATCGATGGGTCCAAAACCTGCAAGAAGAAGGAAATATAATTGATATAAATGTTAACATTATACAATGAACGAACAGGCGTCTGTCTATGAATTAGCGCTGATCTCGAGAAACGGTGGATGAATTTTGATGCGGTTTCACTGTTCTACTAGCATCTTTCGAGGAAGGTTTATGTGTATTTAACATTAATCTATTATAGAATGGAGCCGAGTGTGAAGCAAGTTGACGAAAACCGTGAGAATAACGCTTTCTTGGATCTTCCTAAATCGTTAAAGATTATGAAAACAATGTATGGAATAGCATATTAAAACATAAGACACAAAAGGCAACCTATTCAAGTACAAGTTTCAAATTTGGATACGAGCGCGTAGCAGTGAGTGCGCGAACGAACGAGACGAACGATACTTGAATAGTCTTCTGTAACGAGTGTTCTATACTATTTTCTGTTTCGGCTTTCATTTACATTATTTAAAAATATTAGACAATTTCCATTAAGGGAAATTTTTGGTAGAATTATTACGTTAATGACAATGATTTGTGTTTTCTATTGTTTCTATTCTGGTCGCTGCCTAAATATTTAGTGTATTTATTATTGCAGTCATACCAATTTCATATAATAAAATATCACCAAAAATCGTTTAAAAATAAAGCTCCTTCTTCACTCCTTCTAATATCAATGTGCGTGCCAGAATATGGCATTCTAATTCCGAAACTGAGAAAAAAAAATCTGATGTGGCCAGCCCACATCCTCCCGCTGGATATTTAACCATGCAGTATAAATAAAGCAATCATTATGTTCAAATATTTTTACAATCACTCATAACAATTTTTAATTTACATTTAACAAATACATCATACATAAAATAAATTTTACAAATATTGACAAAACTAGTAGAAACACTTAACAAAAATCAAAATAGTTCTCGCATCTTGACACAATCTTTACAAACCCGTATTCTGGTAGACAATGAAGTAAATCAATAGTACTTCTAATATGATTGAAAATATATTATTTTTACAAACCTTAATTTTATTAGATTCAAATACATATATTACTACATTCTCCTTAACACGGTTTCATTATTAATTTTAATGTAATTACTTCCTGACAGTGATATTTGTTTAAATATATCAAAATTGTTATTAAAATATTTTTTTGTTTGAGGCATAGGCAAGATGATATATGACAATAAATTATATTATAAATTTATATTTAAAGTAATTTAAAGTTATTTACTAAATGCTATTATCGTAGAATTGAAGATTGTACTATTATATTTAATATACGTTAGTAAAAGTTGCTGAAAAATTATATTCAATGTATTTTTTCAAGAAAAACTGTTAAAAACTTGTATAAGTGATACTTCCGGTTATTCGATATACACTAAAAAAAACTAATGAGCTCTTCCCACATTAGTATAGAATGGGTATACAAAATTTCGAAATTTTCTGATTGATAGTATTTGAGTAATCGTGTCCACACACACACACACACACACACATACACACACTCACACACACACACACACGCACTCACACACACACACACACACACACACACACACACACACACACACACACACACACACACACACACACACTCACAAACAAACACACACACTCACACCCATAGTATATTTCTAGAGGTTGTCTTAAAAGTATTATTATTATTTCCTCTGAAAGTATCAGTAAAACTAAGAGTATTGGTGAAAATCCGGTGAAAAATTCCTATTAATAAGCGAGTTATAGTCCCCCGAAGTTAGAAGTGACGTCACGAATATGTTTTTCTATTTTGCATCTGTAACAAAGCTATTACAGCACCCAAGAGGTTCGTTAATAGCTCATTCGAGTGATTTAATAGACTAGTACAATTTATTTTTATAAGGTTGGTGGCTAAGAATTTCAAAAATATCAAATGTCAAATCTGGAGGCCTATTCTATAACTTTTACCAATATTGATACGCGATCAATCTTGGTATATTTTCCAGCGGATATAGTCGAACACCGGCGGTCATATCCGATATGCGAGACATGACGTCACACTCAACGGAGAATTCGAAACGGGATTCCAAGACCGCATAGGATCTTGGAATATAGTTATCAAGATCGAAGCTGTCAGTTGTTTCAGCGCCATTATTGAATCGTTCGACTTTCAACTTTTTTTTGTATTGATTTAAGTGGTTTTTAATTTTAATTTCTTAATGTGAGTTGAAGCTATACTACTATTATTTTATTTTAACATTTAACATGAATTTGTTTATACTTATAGAATATAAATACCTAATATTTGAAATTTATTACTGAAGAAATTATTAAATTCAATTAGCACATATGTATGTACAATTTTAATATATTTGAATCAGTTTTATAATCGTCTAAATTTAAAAAATATACAAATTCAGTTCAAATAAATCTCCTTGTGCCAATGACATTCTGTTCAATTCTGGTAAAAAATCGCGTTGCATTCATTCATCATTAAATGATGGATGTTTAAAAATCCCACCTAGATTATATTTTATTGTTGAAAATAATATTTACCGTTACTGTTTTTGAGATAAAATGGCATTACTATATGCTGGTTTAGAAATTTTAGAGGAGGAAGAGTTGGAGCTGGTGCTGGACGATGAGGAATTGGAAGAGCAAGATAGATTGTTTCAGGCACATTCGAGATATGCAGGGTCCATTGAGCGTGTCCGATGTTGAATTTCTATCAAATTTTAGATTAAATAAGGATACCTGCTGCCATTCTCCACAGGCCAATTGCCACAGCTACATCATGTGCCACAGCCACAAAAGATGGAGCTACACCCAGTACCAGTAGTAAGTACAAATTTTGCGAGTCAATTTCGTTTGCAAATTCATTTTAAATCATCAAAGATATAAACAGATGTCAAGATAGATAAATACAAAGAGAATGTACATAAATATTAGGTATACATTAATTTTGTTTTGTGTGTTATAGGATGATCAAGAAATATGCTACGCCATGCAGTGGATTTCAAAGAAGTCGGGATGGAAACTGTGCAAGCTGCGCATGAATTGCGAGGTGAATTGGCGAAAATAAATGAATTTTTGGAATGTATAGCTGTCGCCATGGAAACTATTTCTAAAAAATAAAGAATACATTTATATAATTTGTTTTTCTTTTATTTTCTTACATTCTCTTTTCACTATTTCAAAGCAAACGATAAATACATACAATAGTTGTACATTATAATTATTATTATTATTATTTTTATTATTAATTATGCAAAGAACGCAATAATGTGTATAGCTGAATCATTAATTAGGGGTCCCGTGGCCGTGTGCCTGAGTGTCTGGTCGCGAACCTGGCGGAACCGGGTTCGATCCCGACAGACGCCAAATATTTCCTATTTTAAATGGCACAAAAGTGACCCCTGTGGTGCACTCTCCACGCCAGCGATGAGTGCCCGTGAGGTGACGCATGGTAAGCACCTTCACGGTACAAATATGTCATCATCATTACCGATATCTGCGATAAAGCAGATTGGCACACCCAGAAATGGGTAATATGCCGTGATGATATATTTATTTATATTTATTAATTAGATTCATTAGAAATCAAATATAGTCATCACATTCTGATTGAAAATGAAAAAAATCACTTAATAAAAATAATTTTTTATTCATATTATGCCCAATATATATGTTTACTTTAAATGATATTATTTAATATGAATAATATATTACTGATACATTGAAATCTTTGTTTATTATCTCATCATAACAACTTATATAAGATTAATTTGTAAATATCAGATTTGATTTAAATCTATCGTTAGAGATGGGGAAAATCAAACGATGACGTATACCAAGATCAAGATCTTGGTAAAGTTGAAAAAGTTATAGAATAGGTACCCTGTTAAATAAACGAACATATAATTTTGAATTTAAAACTAAGAATAAGAAGAAGAGAAGACATAAAGTAGTAAATTTAACACGAAATAGAAAATATCGTATGGTGTTACAAAAATGAAGTTAAAGTTGTCAAATGAATTATCAAACGTCATATTAATACCGCCAACTGACAAAATTACCTAAACTTTGACATTACTATTTTTCATTTAAAAAAGGCATAAGAAGTGCAACATAGAAAAAATAGTATTAAGAACCCATGTCATAATTGTCGATTATTTTGTTCGAAGCGTTGGATAACTTCGCTGCGCATCGAGATCCAAACCTCCTTCTCACAAAATAAAATGGCAATAGGGTCCTATACCATAGTAATATTTTAACTATCTTAAATAAGAAGACGAAAATATACATAAATTAATGAGTATTAGTGAAAAAATTTTCTTTAAATATTAACTAGGTCACAAACTACAAGCGATTGAACCTGATTACTAATTGGGTATGACGTGTTAGGTACTAAGACTTTGATTGGTCGCCTGATTTTAAAAAGAAGATTCGCGCGTCTGTAGCGGTCACCTTTGAAAGAATATGAAATGTCATGATGTTCTATAACCTAACAAAAAATTTAACAATTAGGCAATCCAACACTACGTCACACTTCGTTCCAATATGGCGGCAGAGGGCAAACATTGAGCTGTCATAAGTATTTCACATGTTAAAGTAAGAACTTTACTTGAACTAAACCTTGATTTGTGGACGATTTTTATAAATATTGTAGTATATAGGGATTTAGTAAGTATTGACAATAGTTATTTATTTGTTTTAAGAAGCGTTTTATCCACCAAAGAATGTGAAAATAAGTTCGAATCTTTAATTTTCTGGAGTGGATAAAACGAAACAAAAACACAAATACCCTAAATATAACGTTTTATGCACCATTAAAATTTTAACCAATTCATTTAAATTACACCAAAGTTCGAAAATTTAACGGAATTTTTAAATAAATGACAGTGAAAATAGTGTTATTTGTTTATATCGTAGATCTTATTATGGGCACTAGAGAATATTAGGTCCCATCCCATTGTACAGTTGTAGGGAGCGTAAATTGTGAGTCAATTATGGATAAAATTAATCTTAGGAACAGAACCTGGAAATAAAGTAATCTTTAAATAATCGTTAGTTGTATGTGTGTGGCGAAACTTTACTTTTCCAATAAGAACAAAAACGTTATCCAATTTGATGCAGCCTATTTTTGTAAATCCTGCTTCAAAATATTTATATGCTTCCAGGGATTTGTAAGCTATCATTTGCTGTGCAGTGTAACTACTGTGTATTAATACTAAATACGACACAATATCCATACTTGACACTGGGGATACAGTATCTATTCCAAAATCCACATTTTGGTCAGAAATTGTGAACGGATCTATGTAGTTAATAGTTTCTATTTTCTCCATATAACGACGTCCAACATCTGGACACTCCTCCATCATTAATAAATATGAAATTTTATTACAGATAGACAGAAAGAAAAAACATCTAAATTGTAGTTAAATTAACTAAATTCCTTATTTTTCAGCATTCTAATATGTTTCATTAAAATATGTAAGATGATTTAGTTAAGTTTTCTAAATTTGTAATAACAAATTATAGTAAAATTAAATATAACATTAGATGAAATGATTATATCGTAGTAAGTATTGAACTAAATATAAATAAAGAAATGAACTAAATATGTATTTAAATTTTCTATTTAATTACCTAATTCATTAGACAAATTTACCAAAAATTGTAGGACAAACATAATGAAGAAAAAATACAGTAGAATAAAATAAGTAATTAAAGTAACCATTTGCATGTTTAAATTAACGATTTTTTACAAAATATTTATTATCTATTTCGGATTAGTTAAAATGCTAAAGTAAGATTAGTAAATTATACTAAATTATAGACATATTGCCTAATAAAATAATATCTAAATATAATTAGATTTCTGTGTATTGTATTCTACAAATTTATATTACAGTTAATTTACACAAATGTTACTAAACATATATTTACCAATTAATGGCATAGATACAAAAGAATAAATCACGGAATACACCAACTATTCAATCACACACGATCACGTAGAATTACTGACAATTATTGCAAACAACAGCAAAACAAGGAATGAAACAGCGCAATGTTTGCCCTCTGCCGCCATATTGGACCTTTAAATAGTCACGTGTTCTGGATTGCCTAATAGGGCCCGTGCATCACGTGATCAAATGCACGCAACCCGCCAGCCTGGTGGACCAACAAACAGTTTCATTGCCTTTGATATCATCGTGCGAAGTTGGCGTTTTTTGATTTCTGTGCTTATTTTGTGATTTTTCAATCTAAAATTTGTGATAGTTGAAGTTGTATTATGGCTCAGTTAAGTGAACACTATTATTCTCGTAGTTTCATAAAAAATAATAGGCAATGTTGAATTTTTGTAATAGAAGGAATTTCAGTTATATAAGGATCTACTATTTTTAATATTATGATGAGTCGTGAAAATGTGGGAATGCCTGTATAAAATTAAGTTCTTGCGTCATTATTTTTAAATGCATCTATAGTCAGAGTTATTTTCGAAAGCTCCTCTCGCAAATGGTAAATTTCAGCATTTCTAGACATTAATTCTTTTAAACTATCAATAGTCTCAGGTAAACCATGTTCCCTAGTGCTAGAACTAGTGCAAGTCTCATTGTTGTGCTACGAGTATTAGTATTAGAATCACGTTCTTCATTAATAGGCTCAACGGAAACACTTTCTGCTTGCTTCTGTAATTGTAATTATTGTAATTTATACATAGTTCCAAAACAAATTTATTACAAATTAGCTCTAAAAATAAATTATTTGTCATAAAGTTTAAAATACCATTCTAAAAATTATCTGGATTAGAAATTTTAATTTTTAGTTTTAAATTTAATGTATTACTTTCAAATTAGAAGTTTTTGATTAATCATACGTTAGTATGTCTTTGGACCACTAACTTAAAACTCAGAATATTATGCAGATATGTGATCTACTGTCAATAAAATGTATTTATTGTATTGTTAGTTACAACATAATTATATTAGTTATTAACATTATACTTTTATATGTCGGATACATTTGAAACATTATGTTATTTTTTTAAATATATATATATATACTTTGTTTCAAAAATTATATTTTATCTAAAAATATTGTACAATGTACATTTCGAGGTATTACCTGATGATGAGGTAATACCTCGAAATGTACATTGTACAATATTTTTAGATAAAATATAATTTTTGAAACAAAGTATATATATATATATATATATATATATATATATATATATATATATATATATATATATATATATTTAAAAAAATAGTTATTAACATATTGAATGTTAGTAAAATGTATTTGAATTCGTTAATAAATATGTTAGTTACAACATACAATAATTATTACAACCATCAAACCTTAGTGTGTCGACCTGTTAACCTTTTATAGCGGTCTAAACCGGTATCTTTATTTTGTATTCCCTTTGTATATCCCATGTTTAAAGACGGAATCCAATCATGATTGTCTTTGTCTTCCAAAGCAGCTGGTTTTCCTTTAATTTAGCAATAATTTTAGTATTTCTTTATTATCTACGTTATTTAACTATCGGGGACTCTAAATGAATAATTTGTGATGAAATATATCTTTTCCTTAGTTTAAACAACCCACTTTTATCCCATATTAACCTAATTTTTGATCTTACTGTTTACATCTGGCAAAATTCATTGGGTGAGATTCAGTGGGTTGTATTAGCGTGTTTTAAGCTAAAACAGTCCTTTGTCAAAAATATTTTGGCAACTTTGTAATACCTGTCAGAAAAAAGTGAGAGACCAAAAGATCAAATAAAGAAAAAAATATTATTAATAGAAGTAAGAAAGCCATACAATTACGATAAAAAAGGACAAATATCAAAACTGATCAAAACGGGGATTGAGATATTTTAAAATTCATTAACATTCAGGTATGAAATTTGACACATAAAATTTGACATATTTCTAACCTAATGTTGCTATTTTTTTGCAAGTTTCCTTTTACACTTTCCATTTGCAATTATATTTCTTCATTTGAATAAAGGATATCTGTATTACTTTTCCCTGCGGTAAAATTTCTATATCACAATTGAATTTCATTGATAGATTTGGGAAATATTACAATGTTGCCATATACTTAATACAAGCTTTAATACAGACTTTAATACAACCCACTGAATTCCACCCATTTAGTTTAAGCAGATACCAATTTCAATTTACAATAATATTTAATGCTAGGCTCGTATAGAAAAAATACCTGTAATAAAGTGCCTAGAACATATTCGGCCGTATTTAATTTTGCTATCTGTCAGATCAGCTCTCTTAAGCGGTGTTATCCACTTTTTTCGTCGTTCTAGAGCTACAGGAATTATTCTACCTCTACAATCTTTCTCAGATAAGAACCTATAAAAAGATAACCCATCACCAGTACCACTTTTTTTCGCACAGCCAACTACAGCACAAAATTGAGGCATTTTTGTTGAGATTTGTCACAATTCTTATATGTCAAGTATGGTTTGTTGGTCCACCAGGCTGCCATTTTTAAATCGCCGTGACGTCACATGCACGCGCCCTATTTTGTGTTTGATGAATTTGTTTAATTATAACATCTAGTAATATTAACAATAATCATGTATTTATAAATAAATCAATTTGTAATATGAATTAAATTAATAATAATATTAATTAAATTAATATTGAAACTTCAAAACAGGCAAACATTAGCGCCATTCGTCGTCATACTTTGTGTAATAATATTGTCAAACTGTTTCAATGTTCTGTAATTTATTAGGAAGAAATCCTTGTTAAATGCTTATTATTTATGTTATTTATACTTAATAATAATTTCTTCGTAAATATAATGTATAAGTTTTTATATAAAAACATTTCAGCTATGCAAACATGAAAAAAATTGTTTCCAGTATAACTAACAGTTTGTCCCATTGTTTGTCGATCACTCGTTAGTACCCGCTACGTCACGCACAAATTCTTAAACTTTAAAAATTCATATCTCGCTTATTACGTAAAATTTTTAAGTCGCGTTTGCACTGAAGTTCTTATTTTATCCTGTTCTTACAGGAAAAAAAATAAAAGAAAAATGGTATAGGACCCCATTATGACATTCGTTCTTTAATATACTATTTCATATCAAACTGTTTTCTTCGTGGACCTAAATGTTCTTATATGTTACAATTTCTAAATTAAAAAATGAATGAATATTATAACACTATATAAGTCTATATATAATTGAAAGTGTATTTAAATTATTGTTTGCAAGACATTCAAATAAAAACTGTTTGAGAATTGCAGTACTGTGGCCTGTTTCATAAATAAATACTAGGGTAGATACCAGTAAATGACCGGTACTTTCTAAATTTTGTTTCATAAAGCTACTTATGTAAAAAATGAAATACTGCAGTATACATCAAATTTACTCTAGTATTTACTTAGGTACGAATAATTTCATTTCATAAAAGCTACATGTTGAAATTTACTGCTGTAAATAAAATTCAGAAATTACCTCAGTCGGAAGGTGTGTAAAATAAAGATAAGATAGTGTTCAACCTTTAATATAATATATTTTATAATGTATTACACTGATTCAAGTGATAGTGATGAAGAAATACAAGTAAGAAAGCAAAGAATTTTTAGAAATCGTGTAGATTATGGATTTTTAGAAATGACGTATGAGTATAATGAAAGGTTTAGATTAAGTTTTGAACAATTTAATTCGGTTTTAAATAGTATTGAACGGCATTTGCGATACAACACGATTATATGGCTTGTTTATAATAACACAAATACATGTACAGTGTGTCTGCTGTAAGCGGGCCACCATTGCTAACTTTCTTATTTGAAGAGATAGAAAGACGATTAAATGGACAAAGTTGGGCGATATTATACGACAAATTTAACGGTGGAAAATACAAAACAATTGAACATTATATACGCTACTTATTCAACAAAATAACATTTTTTTAAATGGAATGCCATATTGAAAATGATACCATTTAAAAGATTTTTGTTACCTGAATATAAAAGTTCATTATCATTATGCGTCTAAAATTAAAAACAAAAGAGTTATTTCAAGTTGAAATTTAAATATTTTGTTTCATATTTTGATACAAATACAATATTGTTGCTTGTACTTGACTTTTTGTATGACTGTACATACACTCGCATGAATTACGATACTCGTCATGCTCATGTATTAATAGCTGTTATTATAAAGCATAATACTAAACTACAATTTTTGTTTTATGAGTAATACAATTATATGTATGAGTATGAAGTGAAAAAAAATTATAGCGGCTTCGCCGGATATTTCGAGATAGACACACGTTTTCTTTGTTTTTACAAATAAACTACCCCCTACTTATAACCACATCATACTGGTCTTGCTCACTTACCCTCAGGAAAGTTGTAAATAACCCCCAGGTTGTCCGACTGTTAGCATAAAATTGTATAATTTTTTATTGAATTTGTTTTAGATTGTCTACTCACAGTTTCTTTTTTATGTAAATAAACTACCCTCTACTATAACCCTACCATAATAGTTTTGCTCACTTACCCTCAGGAAAGTTGTAAATCAATCCCAAATTATCCGACTGTTGGCATAAAATTGTATAATTTTCTACAAAATTTGTTTTAGACTGGCCACTCACAATTCCTTTCTTTATGTAAATAAACTACCCACTACTATAACCCTACCATAGTGGTTTTGCTCACCTACCCTCAGGAAAGTTGTAAATCAATCCCAAATTATCCGACTGTTAGCTCACTAGCCCTAAGGAAAGTTGTAAATTAACCTCAAATTGTCCGACTGTTAGCATAAAATTGTATAATTTTCTGTGGAATTTGTTTTAGGTTGTGTACTCACAATTTCTTTTTTTTCTGTAAATAAACTACCCTCTACTATAACCCTACCATAATGGTTTTGCTCACGTGCCCTAGGGAAAGTTGTAAATTAACCCCAAATTATCCGACTGTTACCATAAAATTGTATAATGTTCTGTAGAATTTATTTTAGATTATCTACTCACAATTTTTTTTTTTTTTCTGTAAATAAACAACCCTCTAATATAACCCTACCATAATGGTTTTGCTCACTTACCCTCAGGAAAGTTGTAAATGACCCCCACGTTGTCCGACTGTTAGCATAAAATTATATAATTTTCTTTCTTTCTTTCTTGATGTAAATAAACTACCCTCTACTATAACCGTACCATAGTGGTTTTGTTCAGTTACCCTCAGGAAGACCAAATCACTCCAAGGTTGTCCGACAGTTAGATTAAAATTTTATAATTTTCTATTCATTTCGTTTTAGTTTCTTAGTTTTTGCACTTAAACTACCGTCTGCTACAACCCTACCATGGTGATTTTGCTCGCTTATCCTCAGAATGTATTTGAGCTATAAATTTTATATTTTTTTTTATAGATCTCGTACATGTATTTGTGTTAATATAAACAAGCCACATAATCTACCCCCCACCTCCCCTCTAGTCATCAGCTCTATTGGTTCTATAACACGTGTTATTCCGTTAATTCTATAAGCACAACTTTATTGCACGGTAGGGTTACAACGTTTCGTGTCGCTAATTTCACGTACATTATACCTCCAATAGTAAGAAATCCAGAAAATCCAGCACAAATACATTTTGCAAAAGCACACAAGAAACTCAGAAGAATTATAGAAAACTCCATAGGAATTCTTAGAGAAAAATTTTCGGGTCTAAATGTTGTGTTGCCTTTGTAATATAAGTAAAAATCCGGAACATTATAATGACCATGACAATAATGATAATTTGAAAATACAAAATGAAGAAGAGGAAGAAATTCAAATGAAAAACTTAATTTCTTTTACAATAATTTTATTTAAATTAACTACAATCAAGAATTTTTTTTGTTAAATCAATAAATAATCAGTTTTTATTTGAAATTCAATAACAATTTAATTTGTAGTCGATTCGTCAATTATTAAATCAATAAATAATCAGTTTTTATTTGAAATTCAATAACAATTTAATTTGTAGTCGATTCGTCAATTATATTTACAATTTCACTGCTTACATTCATCAATTCTTCTTTTTCCATTATTTCCAATTTTAATTTATAATTTACTAATTTCAAATTTTCTATTTCTAGTACTAATTTTTGTCTTTTTAATTTATCTATATCCAATTTATTGTTAATAATGTCTTTATTATTTATAGTATTACTTATAAAAACCCGTTTTTTGCTTTTGTTCGAGGACCCCTTTTCAATATTTTCATTTTCTTTTAATGCCGAAATATTTTGAATTGTGGAATTTGAAGGCTCTGTATGTTCAGTGGAACAAGAAGGTACTGAAGGTAGTGTGAATTCCTCTACAATGAAAATTTCTTCTTCAAACGAATCGGCTACATTTAAACCCCTAATGACCCGTGATTCTCTCCCAATTATTTCTAAAACTAAATTGACGATATCATCAAATTTAGCTTCTTCTCTTCCACTTGAACCGGTTTGTTTTTTGTTGTCTATTTTAGCCTTAAAAAATACTACATGTTACAAAAGTTAAATAAATATAAATGAGATACGGCTTGAAGCTTGAACGCTTACACCTTAGTGTAGTTAAAATATAAGAAATATTAAAAAATTATGTATTTACCATTGTTTTTTTTTTAAAGAAATATTAAAAAATTATGTATTTACCATTGTTTTTTTCTAATATTGCCCCAAGTATTGTCTCTCACCAAAAAGCATAGTCCTTATCATGCGTCAATAATCCCGAGGAAACCCCAAAATCTCTAATCTCATTCCATTTCTCCTGTTTTTCATTTGTCGTTAAGTTATTTGAAAATTTGCCAAATAGAACATCTTTATCCTTCAGTATTTCCTGAAGGAAACTAACTTTTTTTCAAAATATTACTATTTCTTTTTGGCATTGTCAGATAATTTTATGACAAGATGAAAAATACAGCGGTAATTTTTTTACAGCAGTATGTTTATTTTTATGAAACAATTATTTGTACCTTAGTAAAGTCGAGTCTCCTTCGTTAAATACATGGGTATCCACTTTTTTTTTATGAAACAGATATATTTACCCAAGTATTTTTTTAAACTTACTTCAGTAAAATACTGAAGTAATTACTAGTGTTTTATGAAGCAGGCCACCTAATCCTAACTCCGTATTCGTTATAGACAGTCTTTCGGTCGCCAATCAAAATAATATATATTAAATTCATATTCATGACGAGCCGCTATGATAAAACCCCCCTCATTTCTGAGATATTTCAATTACATCATTTTATCTTTTTATTGATATTCATTATTAAGCATATACTTTCACTATTTTTTACTAATTTCTCTTAATTCGATTGAGATTTACTCCCCCCTTAAAAATTAACAGTGATAAAAATCGAACATGGCCATTTGAAAGAATCTTAAAGAAATGCAAACCAAAACTCGTTAAAATAAAAATCTGCATAATTAATATTTTCACTTATATCTAGATACCTAATAATCTACCCATTTTTTTATTTTTTTTTTTTATTTTTGGAAAAATAAATTCATTTAACCAACTTCGAATCCTCTCTAGTTCTCGAGATACCAATATTAGTCAAGTTATTTTGGACTCAATGTGTCAATGTAGACTGTTAAGCAAATGATTTTCGCTTTTTAAAATTATTTCTTACCTGATCATTACAGAGCAACTCAACCTGTTCCGTGGACGCCGTCGTCGTAGGCGAAGTGTTTTCCCCGTCCGCTCCTCCCGGTGAATTGGCATTCCCTTCTCCTAAAACTTTCTCCACTACATGTTCAGCTACTTTTCTACACTGAATGAAGTCGTTGGCTACAAGTCTATCAGGCTTCTTAATTCGATCTTGTTTCATCATACTAGAGTGCGGCAGGAGGTAGAATTGCACTTTTATAAATTTATTTGGGCAGTTTTCCTCAACGTTAGATGTCACCCACCCAGGAACAGTTTCGTTTAACAATGCGGTTTCATTTTCACCTCCTGCATCGCCTACGAGAACTCTGTACAGAGTTCTACCGCCCACCTCACTAAAAACAATATAGAATGAATATAATTTAATTATTAAATTAACGAAATAGTTTATGAATCGATTAATAACCCGTTGAATGATTTCCTAAATGCGCTCTTCTTTTAAAATATTATGATACTTTTCAATATTTAACTTCAGATAAATAAGATAAATTTGTTATTAATGCCCAAATTTCCTCACATTTTTATAAAGTATATTTCTCGACTCGAAATCTCAATGTGAAACACGTCATTTCATAAAGAAGGAGTTAAAAAAACCAAATTCGGAGTAGGCTATGAACAGAGAAACGTATGTCTGATCGTTATTCAATTCAAAAGTCAAGTTGTCAAAATTGTCAAAACTGAAATGTAATTTTAAGAAGAAAAGATAATAAAGAAGGAAACATATATTTTATTTAAAGAAGATGTTCTTTGGATAACATATTTGACAATATGTCATGCAAATCTTGTGTCAAATTGACATTTAATTAAATTTAAAACACGTTTTAGCCTACTCCGAATTGGGTTTTTTTTAACGGCTAAATATTTGGTCGCGTTCAGCCGCATCTAGCAGCTATCTAGCTGCTAGCTAACAGCGGTCGTGGTAATTCGACCGGTCCATCTAAAAATAAAAAAATTTCTCACCTCATAATAAAATTTTATATTATATAGTATGAAAAAGTTTACCAGATTGAATATGTTTGTGAATTTCTCTGCTTTCATTTACCAAATATGACATATTTTCATATTCATATTGTATTTCATTTGAATTTACTAGCGCCATATTTCCTATTTTTGACAGTTATAGCAGTACGCTATGTCATCTAGCACATTTTGTTTTCGCTAGCCCGCTAGACTAGCAGCTAGAATCTAGCGGTCGGTCAGCGGACCGTTCAACGACGTTCGCTAGGTTAGCGAGCTAGCAGCTAGGTGCGGCTGAACGCGACCTTTGGTTTTAATATCGAATATTCATTTATAAGATATATACAGTGTGTCCCATTTAGAAGTGCCACCATTGGGATCTCGAGAACTATAAGAGATACGATGTCGGTTAAATGGAACTTTTTGTGCGTTTTTGGGAGGCCATCTCAGATGTGCTTCTGTTTTTCCAAAAATTCTCATAGGGCACTAGATAATGACGAAAAACTGAATATTGTTGATTTTTTCTTTTTCAAATAACTGCTAAACTATCAGTAATTGAGAAAAACGTTTCAAATATAAAAGATAGATATTTTTATTATCTAACCAGTGGCGTACGAAATAAATTTTTATATCCGTAAATTTTCGAGATATAACACAAACTTATATTTTTTTAAATGGAACCCATATCTGATTTCAGTCTCAAAAAAATCATTATTTTTTTCTCTTTTCAATGATGTAAGGGTTATTATGTTTTATATTTGTTTTGCCTTCAAATTTAATATTTTTTCCTTATTTTGTATTAAATTTATAATTATTTTGAAAATATTGGTAGATTTCTATTTAGAAATACTCCTTGTACTTAAATAATTTATTTCGTTAGAAAATTTTGTTCAAAACTCGTATCAAACTAATTTTTATAATATTTTGTATCTGGTCGCCCTTGGCACATTATAGTGTAATTTGTAATTATGAGTCTAGAATAAAAATATTAAGTAATAAAGGCATAAAACAAATTATTTCGATCAAATACAATATAATTAATAAAAATAATAATTTTTTTTGGGAAATAATAAGAAAGTTCAGGAAAATAAAGAGAAAAAATAAATTTTAGGAGTAAAACAAATATAAAACATAATAACCCTTACATCATTGAAAAGAGAAAAAAATAATGATTTTTTTGAGACTGAAATCAGATATGGGTTCCATTTAAAAAAATATAAGTTTGTTATATCTCAAAAATTTGCACATATAAAAATTTATTTCGTACGGCACTGGTTAGTTAATAAAAATATCTATCTTTTATATTTGAAACGTTTTTCTCAATTACTGATAGTTTAGAAGTTATTTGAAAAAGAAAAAATCAACAATATTCAGTTTTTCGTCATTATCTAGTGCCCTATGAGAAATTTTGGAAAAACAGAAGGACATCTGAGATTGTCTCCCACAGGCGCACAAAAAGTTCCATTTAACCTACATCGTATCTCTTATAGTTCTCGAGATCCCAATGGTGGCACCTCTAAATGGGACACACTGTATATATAAATCAACAATTTTTATTTTTTACATGCTTTGCTCATTTTTTATGCCGCAAATATGCAAAAAGTATCTTCACTTCTTTAACATACAATGGTAAAATTTTCACAATGCTGTATATTATGCCCTATTAATTTTAGAATAAAAGTATACGTACAAAAAATGTTCAAAATAAAAAACTGCATCCTACAAGTCCAAAATTATAGGTTACGTGCGTTTCGTTCGCGAATGAGAGGCAAAATAAAAATAATTTTTAGATATTTACATAGTGCCATGAGTCATGAGTTTTTAATCATTATTATTCATTAATTTATTTATCAGTAGTTCAGTACTCAAGGGTACATTTACCATCGCAGAAAAACCTCAATGGAACAATATTAACAGTTAAATATTAATTAATAAACTCTTATCTATTAATGTAAAACAATACGACTATTTGAATTGTATGTTTTGCATGGCACTCTGTAAAAAGCTTAAACCAGGATATTTTATTTTACGTTTATCTCATGGCAAGAATCTAGTGCATCAATAATTAGGCTCATTTGATGCAGTTTTTAATTCTGAATATTTGTTTATTTACACTTTGTGATAATTAATATGGCAGAATTTACAGCCATATGAAAATTTTATCATTGTATTTACAATGGTCCATAAATAAAGTAGACACCGGTATATGAAGGACGAGCATGACGAGCAATGCAAATGGAGTACAATACCATTTTAACGATCTTAGATAATAAAGTAAAAGTATACGTAAATTAATGAGTATTAATTAAAAAGATTTGTTTAAATATTAATTAGTTCGGAAACTACAAACGATTGTAGTTGATTAATAATTTGACTGGTTGCCTGATTTTAAAAGCAAGAATAGCCCCTCCACCGAGAAACCACCAATGGACAAACACGAGCGCCAGCCGCCGCCTTAGTCAAACTGTTGTTCTATAATTTAAGAAAAAAATGCACGTTATTTATGTTATTTATACTTAATAATAATTTCTTCATGAATATAACGATAAGTTTATATATAAAAAATATTTCAGCTAGAACTAACATTTTGTCGACCACTGGTGAGGATATGCTACGTCACACGCCAAATTCTGAACTTAAAAATTCGTATTTCACTTATTATGCAAAATTTTTAAGTCACGTTTGCTCTAAAATTCTTACCTCATCTCGTTCTTCCAGAAAAAAATAGTATAGAACTCCACTCTTACAGAAGTTTTGTCGCGTGGCTCAAACAAAATACATTAGGGGCCGGTCTTTCCACCTTCGGATAAAGTTATCTGGTGGATAAATCAAAAATATATCTTTCCACCTTCAGATAAGGTTATCCGCCAGACATATATTGCCAATCCGACAGATAAGTTATCCGGATCTTTTCTACCGGATAAATATGATATTTGACATATGAATCGATGCAATAAATCGGAAAAAAATGACAAATACATGATATTTTGATAGAATACAAACATGTAATTTCACATATTTAATTATTATTTATTGTTATATATGGCGCCAGAAAATTTTCCAATGGGGCAAAACTAATGTTCATTCCTACAAACCGTATTTTTTTTGTCATACCAAATTTTAAATAAATACACACCCGATTATGGGTATCAGGGATATAGAGAAAAAGAAATACATACAAACAAATAAAACATTACACATCTAAACTTTGAGAGACAAGAGTTCTTGCTTCTCAGACCTTGTTCCATCATCATTTCACTACAGTTTGTCCATCCCTGGTTACTCATTCTCACTGTTAACATAGTTAGTATTGTTGTAATCAAATCAAATTGTTATAATCAAGTATTATCATTATTGTCATTAAGTTTAATCATTACCATGATGAAATTTATCCTCAATTATACTATTTCAAAAGTAATTTTAGAGGCAATACACATTCTTTTCTCAATCCCTCGCCGCTGTATATATCTTTTAATTTTCTATGACATACTTATACTTGCACCTTAGTACAAGTACAAATATAAAAATATTCCGTATTTCAATAATTTCAAAATTATTGGAGCTCTCACATTTCTTTCAATTTTTATAATCCTTATACATTTCCAAATATGAACAGAAAGCAGAATATCCTGCACACATATTTACAATTACGTCAAAAAGATCATAACCACAAATGTCAAAACATAAATATTAAACTTGATCGAAACAAAACTTATATTGCATTTTCTTGCTCTGCCTTATTACATTTACAATGCTGTTGTCTCTTTTTAATTTTATTAGAGATTTTGGAACTGCATATACTGCACTTATCTGTCAGATAAATTTGAAATGAAAGACAGAAAAAAGTTATCCGTCGGATAATGTCTCAGATAAGTTTATCTGGCGGATAGCTATCCGGAACTTTATCTGAAGGTGGAAAGACCGGCCCTAAGAGAAGTAAGAACTTAAACTTTATACGCTTTTTAACGAAATACAAATTATTTTTTTTTAAAAATATAAAAATTAAGGAAATTGATAAGAAAAGAACCAGATGCAAATGAAAAAATTATTTGTGGAGAAATTAAAACATGCCAAGCACAACTTTGGAGTTCCTGAACAAATACTGCAAAATGTGTACATTATTTTAGCATATTTATTGGCTAACTATGTAAATTTTTCGCCAAAATTAGCACACTACACGTCACTCATATAAAAGTGGCAACAGATGTGTAATAACGACAAAACATTTATTAAAAATGAAAATGGAATCAACAAATACCTCGTGTTTAAATATGAAAACAAAACAAATGATACATTTAAAAACTCGATTATATTTTTCAACATTATATTTCTGATATTACTGCAATACGAATAATATAAAATACGTAAGCTATATTTTCCGAAATTAGTAATTATAAATCAGTTCTAAAACTAAGTACGAAATGGAAAATACAAATCGAGCTATATTTTCCGAAATTAGTAATAATTATAAATTAATTCTAAAACTAAGTACGAAATGGGAAATACAAATCGTGGCGATATTTCCAATTTATTTATATATTGAATAAACCGTTTCCTACCTGAAAATGAGGGGAGTATGATGAGGAACACTAAAATACAGCCTTCTGGATTCGGGATCAGTCTCAACTCCTCTCCAGTGTTCTAACAGAGCTTGAAGAAGTAACTTTCCGTAATTGACTTTTTGATCAGGTTCCACACATCCTGAAAGTCCTGCGTCTCTCGCCGAAACCCACGCTGAAAAACAGTCCACCTCATCCTGCCCTAAATGAATAGTAAGCATCTGAAAAATAATAATAATAATAATAATAATAATAATAATAATAGTTTTTTTTTTGAATAATTTTTGCATATCTTACCCCTGTTTTTAAATCAACATTAAACCAATTGGGAACAAAAACCATTTTAAAACGCTTTTTAATTTCTTCTTCATAGTCTACTTGGCCTAAATCTTCTACTTTACAAGCCTAAAAAACATAATGTAAATATTTAAAAAAAAATATTTTGATTTAAAAAAAAATACTTTTAAAACATCATATACTGAAACATTATTATCCGTGTCTTTCGTTATGATGTGCCTTTTATCATTCAACACATGTGCTGTCCGTAAAGCGGCACCACCCTGTATAACGGAAATTGGTTGAGCTTGCTTTTGCGTATCTTCCTCAATATGCCGAGTAAACGGCGGCAATTTCCAACGTTTGATATTAGATTCGGATGTTGAAACCTAGAATTACCGCCATTAATGCAATTTCAGCAAATTTTGAATCCGCAATCATTTAAAACAATTTACGAGTATGTATATGGATGACATTGGGGGCTCATAAATACACAATGTAACTCCTATTCGATGTTTTTGGTTTAATGTTATCAACAGAGCAAAATCGTTTGTAGTTACATTCCGAAGTCATTTTTGAGACAAAGTTAATAGACGCCATAGGAATTTTCTATCGTGTTATGTTTTTGAGCTTTAAAACTTCATTTTCACTTATTTTGTAAAAAAATATTTCGTAATTCGCTTATGAAAGATACAGAAAAAAATGTTTAGACAATTTTATACAGTATTTTACCACATCCTAGGATGTTTTGTAATTAGATTTTTTGAAAACTTAATAATGCTCCATATGTAACACAAACATAATATTTGAATGTTGAGAATAAACTAAAATTGTTGAGAAATTGTGAAAAAATTAATTACAGATATTCATTTATACGAGAGTTTTTTTTATCAGTGAACATGGGCGTATGTCATTACCATAGTTACATTTAAAATGATTGACAGCAATGCATTATCGCGTTTTTTTTAAAACTGGACATAGGACGTGACATTTAGTATATCTGTCAATGTCATCAAATTGTCATACTTCAAAATGTATACAGTTGAAGAAAAAGTTCAAATTGTATGGTATAATTCTATACTCTGACATAAGCCTAAGGCAAGAAATAATTAATATAAATTATATTTTATCCCTATTTTTTAATTGATCAATATTTATTTTGTCACCATTGTAAATACAATTTTTACCTCCCGCTACCCTTGGTAAGGGAGGTATAGGGATCGTGCTAAAAATCACATATCGAGATTTTAGTAAATGACCACGTTTTAAGGTCCCTAAAATCCAATTTTAACATTTTCACGATGATGTCTGTATGTGTGTGTGTATATGTGTGTATGTATGTGTAGGGATTTTGTCTTCACTCTAACTCAAATACTAGCATTCAAAAAATTCTGAAACCTTGTATTTCCATCCCATTCTAATATGAAAAGAAGCCATTAGATTTTGGTGTAAATCGGATAATCGGAAATGGCACTTTACCTGAAGCTCATTTCTGGCGTGGAGAGTTCACCACGGTGGTCAATTTTGTGCCAATCAAAATTCGAAATATTTTTTGGCGCTGGTCGTGATCGAACTCGGGTCCAAAGATTCTTGACGACACTCAGGCACACGGTCATGAGACCCCAAACAAAAACTATTTTCAATATTCGCGAGTGACGAAGAGGAGGAGCTTAGCGCGTGACGTAACAATATGGCCGGTTTAAGGTAGATGCTTCGTTTCCCGCAACTGTATTCTTATACACTGCGGCACTTGAAATACAAAGTAATATTAATATTATAGTTAATATTAAATAAAAATAATGTTTCTAGTATGAACAACATTTTGAATTTTACGAACTAGTCCGTTTCATATAAAAATTATGTTCAGCATTCTCTCGAATTTTGAATTTACATGATTCGAGTCTTTGTTTTCTTGAATCTACATAGTACTGCATTATTACAGTCTTTGGTAGATTAATAAAGAGATAAGTATTATTATTTTATTGTCATCTTTGTGCAGGCAGGTCTACAAGTTTAGATTTCATTACGAAGTATTTTAATAAAGACACTAAGTAATTATTATCTTGTAGTTATACCCGGCAAAATATAATCTTGCTTTACAAAATGCAAGGAGCAAGCATTATTTTTACTCGGTTCCTTTCCCATTTTTAAAAGATGAATGCATAACTTTCGTCTACCAACTATTTCAAATTGGCAAATTTCTCTAATAAATTTTTCTATAGAATTTAGGTTCTTGATTTCGGGAAATTATGGAAATTAATTATTTCTGGATTTCTGCGTGCTAATGACGTACATAGATTAAACGCAACTAAAACGTGTTGAAGTTTTAGATTTTGTTATTATACTTTATTTCACATAAGAATAGCGTTGGTTTAGTTAGGGATATATAAATTCTACCCTTCGATTGGTCAGAATATAAACCTATTTCACAGAAACGAAACAAATATCGCCTGTCAGTTGTCAAATAAAATCTACAGAATTAAGTGATGTTTAACCATATTTTGTTGCAATTTTAGATTTTGACATTTTTACAGATAAATATATTTATTATTGACAAAGCTTGGTTTCACAAATTTAAATTATTTATTCAATGCATGCAAAACGGTCGGCTCTTAAGAGTAATCTACTATTTTCTTAAGTAAAATGAAGTATAGACTACAAATTTCAATCCACTTGTGATTTATTTGTTAAATAAGTGACCAACCTTTGGAAACTTGTATGGCGAATGCCGGGCCTTTGCCACTAGTTCTCAATTCCAGTCAAGACATGTCGCGAACGTCGCTTTAACAACTTGCATTTTTTATTACTAAGCAACTATTGGTCCACGGATTTTTTCTGAGGTGGGAAATAAGGATGGGTGAGAAACATTTGAATTTGACGTAAATTTATGAATTTGACATATTTTGAATTGTGTTTTCGATTCTATCACGATTCTATATAATTCACTTTGATTATTCATTGTAACATCTTTGTGACTATTAGGCAAGTTTTTAATGTAACATTGTTTAATTTTATGTGTTGATAAGTTCATATAAGTAATTCAATTCGCGTTTTGTTAAACCGTTGCAGTTATTTCAATGAGAATGAATCTATTTTGAAAATAAAATTTTATTATGTAGAAATGAAAAAGTATAATTAAACATTAAATTTGTGCACATGCATTTTAATATCAAAATAAATTTATATCAACAAACAAAACTACAATATTTTGTATAAAATTCAAAAACGGGTTGCCTAATTTACATTTTAGTTCTATTCCAACCACCAGCTGTAATGTTCAGTGTAAGTACACATAAGTTTCCGGTCTAAAGAGTATTATTTGTCTATGTAAGTGACAGAAACGATACGTTCGCCGCTACCTCGGCTAGGACTTACTAGCATGTCTAGTTCATATTTTCGCCGCTAGACGTCATATTGCTCTATTTCACTAGCGAATAAGTACTCAATAAAATGTAATATTTGTGTTACATCTCGTGAATTATTAAGAAAAAACTTATTAAATCACGTTATATTCTGTAAAATACTGTATAAAAATTAATTAACTAAACATTTTATTCTGTACCTCTCATAATAAGCGAAATAAGAAATGTTTTCAAGATAAGCGAAAAAGAGGTTTTAGCCTATAGAACAAAAGAAAGGAAATTGCAGCTATCAATTTCATTACAAAAAATTGTCTCTATACTCAGTTCGCTGAAACGAGAGAATGTGGAACTAATTCTTGAACAGAAACAAGTCATTCTACAAGTCAAAACAGTATAATTTTGGGGCCGAACCGTATAAAGACTTGTTTATGTTTAAGACTTTGTTCCACATTCTCTCGTTTCAGCGAACGGAGTGTAGAATCTACAAACGGTTTTGCTTTGATGTTAATATTACCCGAGATGGAAAATTCCGACAAAAAATTATACTAATTTTCAGTTTCAAACACGATTTAAAATATACTGGTTATTCCACATGCCATTGATTTCATTGTTGGTTGTAGGTTCTGAGAATTCTGAGTGATACGTGTTTCCTTGAATATCCGCTAGGTGCGCTCCATGACAACGGCCCTTTTATCCTACTTTTTACAAACAAAATATAAAAAGGAATCAATATTAACGTGTGTCAAAATGATAACTTTAAATTCAAAAATTTATATTCGTTTTGGAGATTTAAAATAACAGAATATAAAATGAAAATAAATTCCTCATAATCATAATATATATTATATACATTTTGGGTGAGATTTTATAAATATTCTTTTTAAAATGACGTGACGTATGGGTCCGCTCTAGCGGAAAAGGCAAGGAAACACGTATCACTTTTAATTCTTTGGACACGTGTTTTTTCAGACACGCGTTGCTCAAAGAGTGGCATAACCAGTATATTTTATATCGTGGTTTCAAATAAAGTACTTTCAATTTAAAAAATGCACAATATGTAGATAAATTGATTAGAATTTTTATTTTAAAAAAATCTATTTTGGTTCAATTTTAATTTATAACTATTTCAAAATTAAAAATATATAAAATATTACTTTAAAAAGTTTGAAAGAATTAAAATTTTAAATTTAAAATTTTCTCAGATTGTGAGATGTTTACATACCCATATACTCAGATTATCTGCTGCAAAACATAATCGTAAAACTGGTGCAGTTTCCACACAAACTACTACACTATTATTCGTATTTCGAAGTTCTGTTACAATAACCTAAAAAAGTAACATTTATTTAACATTGAAAACTAAATTATATGAATGTTTACTTTTTTATCTCTCCCACCAGAAATTACATGACTAAAAGTATCAGTCGCTAAAAGTGCCCAAACTGCTTCGGAATGTACTCTAATTGTTTGCACACATCTTTAACAAAAAAAAGAAATAATAATTTGTATCTTACTGGAACATATTATAAATATACCTTTGTTGTCCAATAGACCATAATTTAATTGTTCCATCAGAACTACCAGATAAGCACTGAGATCCATCTCTAGAAACGACCAGTGCTTTTACGTTGTCCGTATGCCCTTTTAATTTCATTAGTTTTGTACAAGTTCTAGGATCCCATATTCTTAATACTTTTTCTGTTGATCCGCTAACAATTACACTACCAGAAGGATTCATAGTTAAACTATATATTGATTCTTTGTTTCCGATTAAACTAGAAGCTAAAATAAGAATAATTGTAATGTAAATATATAGAATTACATTAATGTGAAAAAGAGCTGGGCATATATTTGAGAACTGTAGTTGAACAAAATATTACATTACTTTAATTAAAGCACAATTTTTTATAAATTAATTGTATTGATATTATAATTTTATTTTGAAGAAATACCTGTACATTACACACACTTTCAGATAATATTTTTGAGAAACTGGTTGTTCTATTGAAAACTAATAACATAGGTAGATTAATATTTGGACTCGAAATATATATTATAACGGGTATCTACTTGGAATCCGTTATAGAGAGAATACAATATTATTTTTTTCATTTTGCAGTAGTTTCTTATTATTATAATTAATTTTGAATGTTATAATATATATGGACTGTGGTATTTATAAGAGGTACGAATTTCTACAAATCTTAATCATACAACATTATTCTAAAATTGACTTTTTGGTATAGGCTACAAGCAGACACGTGACACGAGCGACCTTGAAGAGCTTGGAATCTGCAGATTTGTATGCGCTTGTCACTTTGACAAGGACAATGTCACTTTGACATGAACAATGTTTTAACATTTTAATTATGAAATGGTAAAAAGTTTTATTTTTAATTTTATATTTTACTACCTGAAAAATGTAAAATAATAACTTTTTGGCAGTTCAAAATCAAAATGTCAAAACATTAAAGCGCACGCAAATCAGCTGATTCTAAGCCCTTCAAGGTCGCTCGAACGTGTCTGCCCGCGGTCTCTACATCTTCATCGGGGTAAGTAAAGCCTGTTTTACACGATCATAATTTTGTGATCGTGTCAAACAGATATATAGTATAATATTTGTAACCCCGGCTCCACACATGCGTTGTTCGTGTATGAATATCAAATATTCGTATACAAACAACGCATGTGTGGACCAGAAATTCGCGTTCGTACACAAATATTCCGTATTTGTGGTCGAACACGAATGTTTCCAGTGCCGAGTCGGTAAATCAACACATTTCAAAGGACCCGAACAATCGCTTAAAGTCCGTTCGCGCTCACATCCACATTTGGGTTGACAATTTTTTCTTCATTTATAGACGATTTAAGAATACATAATTATTTTTTACCTACTTATTTAGAATAAAAATAATTCCAAAATTCTAAATATTATATTGGTGTGCCAAACTGTCTTTATTCCCAGATTTCGGTAACGGCGACATATCTACACCGTTGATGGCGTTACCGCATACGCTTTCAAAACAATCATGGGAAGAGCATCACAGAGGTCACTTTTGTGCTATTTAAAAATTAGAAATAATTTTCAAGTTTGACTTCAGTTAGAACCGAATCCTTACTGTCCAAATCACCACCTAAATCATAATAAATATCCGCGCCAACAACTGTAAAGATGTCCATGGTCAATTTACAAATATTTTCCGGTATTTCTTGGCTGAACACGGATATTCAGTATAGGAGAATGTGTGGATAAATAGTTTCTAGCAAATATTCGTATGTGAACATGCTCCAACAAATATTCGTTGAATTAACGAATATTCATCTACGCATAGTCGGAGCAATGGAATAGTATAGCTGAAGCGCGTTAAATTGAGACTGACCTTGTATGCGCAGAACCTAAAATTCGTATTTGGACGGGTCAAAATGTAAAAGTAGAGGGGTTAGATATATTGACGTTTGGCCAATGTCTATAATAATTATAATCTATTTATTAGCAATTATTATGTGCTATTTTTTCAACGAGGAAAACACTCCATCTAAAATTGGTATAAAGGGGAAGGGGATTCATTCACAAGCCAAAGATATTCTAGTCGATGTTTTCAGGTTGGCTGTATGCGCAGGTCCAGCAAAATATTCATTTCCAATGAAACCAATTTGTTACTAAATTTATTATCAAATTTATAACAAATTTGAAAATAATTTACAATCGTGTCCAACAGATTCATAAACATAAAATTATGTTTGTAATACTGAATTATGTATGAACAAATGTATTTATGTTTATGAATCACTAAAATCTTACTCTGATGAAGATGTAAGTGTAAATCGAAACGGCGATATTATAAGAATAAATTCTGTATGACATTACTGAAATTATATATAAAATGTATAAAAACTGTATAGTAATAATTTTTTGGTTAACTTAGTTTGTTTTAGAATTGAAAGTATTTGTATGTTCATTATAAAGATTCAATTACAAACAGTAATAGTACTTCAAACCAAATCAAATAATTACACCTATAATTAACTACATTTTTTTAGCAATGTAGTACAATTAAGTACCTAGATTCTTTCTGTACAAGTACCCAGCTCTAATGTGAACAATACAGAAATAGTGTGTTATTTGATAAATAAATAAATTACATTGAGTGAAATGACAAAAAAATAAAGAATCCTTACTTGTAACAGTGTTGTTACTAGCTGTAAGAGCTGTTAAGGTATTAACATCCCATAGGAATATAGACTTATCCAGACCGGCTGAAGCAACTTGCTCCCGATCTTTTGCATATGCAAGAGCCTTAACGTAATCTCTGTGTGTTCGTAATGTCGACATACAAAAACCTTTATGCGCATTCCATACTTTGACAGTAGTATCCGAACTTGCAGATATCACTAAAATAATAAATAAAGTAAACAAAGTTTCATGCTACAATTATATTAACATACAATTTCGTCCCCCACAACACAAAACTATATCATTAACCCAATCCGTATGGTGTTCCATATTTTGTAAGTAATTTTCATGCATCCATACTCGTATGATTCCATCCCGCCCAGCTGAATAAAGCCGGCCCATTACTGGGTCGAGTTGTAGTGCATTTACGCCAGCTCGATGTTTCTTTTCTTCTTGATCGCAAATCACCATTGACACCTGTTGAATAAGTTATTGCAAATGTTTTTTATAACAAAAGAAAATTGATGTCTTAATAAATATCATCCGATATATCTACCTGGACTTTCTTACGTCCTCCTTGTATTCCAGCTTTGTGATTAGCCATGGTTACTTACAAACGTATAGTTTTCGTGTGTATATATTTATCTATCCATTATTAATATTTTTTATGTTTTTAGGTTAAGGTGAATTGAATATATGAGTGATGTTCGATGAAAACGAACACAAACACGTACCCAAATAACAGCATAAATGAGACATTAAAACACTCTGATATTAAATTTTATTCTTAGAAAATATATTGAAAAATAATGAGTAACATAATATGAAGGGTTATATCTACAACTGTCAAATTTGATATCAACGGAAAAATTTATAAAGTTAATTA
This sequence comes from Ophonus ardosiacus, assembly GCA_943142095.1. Taxonomy (NCBI): domain Eukaryota; kingdom Metazoa; phylum Arthropoda; class Insecta; order Coleoptera; family Carabidae; genus Ophonus; species Ophonus ardosiacus. The sequence goes on along the minus strand of OW964830.1, from coordinate 20,253,839 downwards.
AAATACTTAAATATTTTTTTGATCTATATTTTAGCTTGTTATTATAATATAATATTCTAGCGTGAAACTAATATATTAATCCATGTTATTATACGATTTTTTTTAATTTGTATCTTAAATCAACAGATTAGTTGACAGATGGCACTATTTCCATTAGCGTACTAAAACATTTTCTTTGGGTTTCATAAAAAAAAATTTAAATATTTAAAATAACTATGAAAAACTTTATCTTCTCTTGTATATACATATATAAATAAATGCTTTATCTTCGTATGCAAATTTATTTATTTATAATTATACAGCTAACAGAAAAAATAAGGAACGTCTTCTTATTTACCACCTGTAACTGGCGCTTATGAATGTGACTGAAAACATTTGTTGTGGTATTTGTTGCTGTTCATTTTGTGCTTTCTCTGCTAAATTATATATTTTATCTGTTTTGTCATTAACTGAAAACCAGAACAGAAGAACTTGACTGCGTTCTTCTTCAGTTATTTACCCAAACAAACGCAGGTGATTATTAAATATGTGCATGACCTAACGATAAATATATCAAAACGTCATGAGTCTTTGTTTGGTTTGTGATTACTTTTTGTTGTTTTACAGCAATGGGTAAAATTTTTCTGGAACACATGGGAGGCACTCGTTTGTTTTCTTGTGCTAGATGTGACACAAATTTAACAAACCGTTCTGAATTGATTAGCACTCGATTTACTGGAGCCACTGGAAGAGCATTTCTTTTTAATCGAGTGGTCAATCTCACTTACAGCGATGTGCAAGATCGAGTAATGTTAACTGGAAGACATATGGTAACACGAAAATGCTAAGAATTTTTGTTGTCACTGTAAATAAGTAATAATCACTCCCGTTACGGATAAAAAAATATTTATTTTTAATGAGCTAGAATTTCTTATATATTGATTATGTGAACTTATGTGTAACATATACAGTTTTTTGCTCTTTACTATTCAATTGTTTTTTGTTTCAAGGTGGACAACATTGAAAAAGATAAACCTACTCTTTTTTGTTTCGTTCATTTATAACTCACTTGTTTAGAGGATAATAAAATTTTGTTGTAGGTCCGAGATGTAGCTTGCAAATCTTGTGATTCTAAATTAGGATGGATGTATGAATTCGCAACAGAAGATAATCAGCGATATAAGGAAGGAAGAGTTATTTTAGAAAGAGCTCTAGTAACCGAAAGTGATGGGATAGAAGAGAGAAATTATAATAATGTTGCCAATTGATTTTATAATATTATTTTGTATTGATTTTTATATTCTATAATTGCTAGATATATCGCGGCGTTGTGTAAATATTATCTTGTTATATTATTTATTAATTTTCATTTTAATGTACCGTTCATTTATCAGTCCATATTAACATGTTTTAATATTCTATATTTTTTTATGTGGTGTTATATGTATTTACTGAATTATTTAAGATTTGTGTATATTAGATATAGCATTTATTAATACGAAGAATAAAATAACTTTTGAATTTTATGTATTCAATGGGTTTTTATATCTAATATAATGTAAATACGATTTAAAAAGTTTGTTTAAATATTTGTTGATATAAAAGTGCAAAGTCCAATGAATAGTAACAATAAGGAAATATTTTATATAAACAAATGTACAAAAATTGTGTAACTAATGAATTATTTTAAACTTATAAATGTTCAATTAAAAATAAAACATGTAACAGTTTTATTGTTGCATGATCTAAGATATACAAATGTCATTTTATATGTTTATATTTCTACTCTGACAAATCATTCTAAAAATGGAAATAAGAACAGCAGAAATAAATCTACAAATCGTACGTCTGGTGAATATTGGACGAATCCATTCATGCGCACGCAGAGTGACAATCGACGATCGCTGCTGTCATTCTCGAGCATCGGCTGTTTTCGGCCGGTGAGGGCGGGTAGGGATCAGCTGACGAACTAAACAGACATGACAGACATCTTGAGCGTTGTAAGTTGGTCAGAACTTTGTTACCGAATAAAGAATGACAGAAACTCGAAAGATAACGTAAATTAATTTCAACAGATAAGTGATAGTGTAATATTTTTGTGAGTGTAACAAACTGTTAATGACATTTATCAGGTGTTGTACTTATTGTTGTGACTCTAGTGACGTCATACGTATACATTTGTCATGGAGCGTTTAATCACAGGTAAATATACATTTTCATTCTGTTTGGGTAGTGTCGCGATCTTAAATTTGTGAAAATTTGTTGATTAATATATAATTGACGTGTCCATTTGTGATTTTAATAGAATCAGAGGTAAATTTCATTTAAAACTGAGGTAACAAAGCGTCTTCGTATCTGTGAATACTCATTGTCCTTGAAGGTTTACGAAATATAGCAACAAAAAATGGGCAACATATTTAGAATAACATTCTAAAAAGTGAAAATTCGTCATTATTTAAGTGATTTTAAGTTATACTTATTTGGGAGTAACATCTGCCGTAGAAATAAGTGAGAAAGTGAGTTTAAAGTAGGACGTATTTCGCAATTTCGTTTATAACAGTTTGGTTTACATACGTTAAATTGGTGACATTGAAAAGTACATTTATTTTTTACCGTTTACTTAACTCTTTAATTGATGCCCACCTATATTATGAATAGAACAATGGCTAATTCGTCTAATATTCCTAAATCTATTCACTTTTACCATAATTTCAGTTTATTAAGTTGATGTAACACTTTTTCTCATTTGTTTTTATTATCGCATATTCGTGAATAATTTTTTATAGCTTGTTTCAAGGTCGTGTTGGGAATTTTTTTATTTCTTTACTAAAATTAGTTTATAATATATTCATTACGTATAATTAAACCATTATTAAACTAATTTCAAATTACAATTCATTGATAACATTATTCAAAGATAAGAAATTCGCTCAGCTATTTATTTGGTTGATCAGCATATATGAACGATAAAGTAAATAAATATGTGAATATGGATTGAATATCTTATAAGAATACTATTAGTACATCCCCGGTTTTTCTGACTAGTACAATGCAATTTTTGTCCTCGTATTAATTATTCTGGGATATTTATGCTATAATTAGTGTTATATTGGAATATATGGACTGGTTTCCATACAGAAGTTTATCAAAATCTTATTCCTTGCGATAAACATGTTGTTTATGTATGTGGCGACATACTGTTTTCAAATGAGCGTTATTTTTACAAACTGTTCCTGTTGAAAATTATCAGCATTCCGGTGTGATGAGAAGTACAACAATTAATGTAGTAGAAATACCATACGCAACAAAGACGCAAGTATTTTTAGTTATATAATTCCGTGCATGACAGACATTATTGCCATTACCCTACAATCCAAAGTGTTGTTTCGTATGATTTGATTACTCAATGACATATTTCTTATTTCACAGGCTACCAGTGAACCAAGTATACGAAAATGGCTTGTCTACAGAACGGAACCACCCTTTTAAATAATAACAATCTGAATTCTTTCAAACACAACATTATGAAATATGATGAAAACCATCCCAATATGTGGTCAAACACTGCGCAAATCAACAGTTTTTTGAATAAAAACTGCCAGATTCCTTTCCGAAGCAATCACACCAAAGATAAAACAAATGTATTTATTAACGAAGAATTACATTCCTGTATGCAGGATAATATAACACTTATTAAACAACCCAGTGATCAAAAAACTAGAGGCACAAATGAAACAGCACCAATCACAGTAAATAACCAAACCGACCAGTTACAATACAGCTCCAGTGCAACACCAAAACCAAACACAACTCATGATAAACATGATCCCGTATCACCTGAGGCTTCGAGAGACAAGAAAGCAGCTATGGAAGAAAAGAATATTAACGGTGATAACTCATATCAAAGAGAGTATTCTTCGGACCAGACGACAATAAGCAGCGAATCTGAGGCGAGTGAGCCTTCTCACCATGCTAGGAGACCAATGAACGCTTTCCTTATCTTCTGCAAAAGGCATCGGACCGTCGTGAAGAACCGGTACCCTCACCTGGAGAACAGGGCAGTCACTAAGATCTTGGGAGAGTGGTGGGCTGCCCTAGAGACTGAGGAAAAGGCCTGTTACACTGACCTAGCTAAACAGGTACGTTTATTTCTAAAAAAAAAAAAAAATATTAAATTTTAAATTAAGTTATAGTTGAACTGGTACACACAATCAATTTTAATTTGATATTTGTTATGAATATGTGGAATTTTCAATTATTTTAATGATTTTATTTAATAATCTGTCGTTTTGACGACTGTTGTAATTATGATTAATTATAATAATAGAGTTGATAAAAATTTATAAACATTTTTTTTAAATTATACACTAGTTTACGTTGTTATTTAATTTCACTGTTAATAATTACCTAAATAATCAGTATATGAAGAGCACTTATCAAGAGTACAAGTAAAATGAGTTGGGAAACGAAGGTTTCTTTAATTAAGTATAAATAATTTGAATAGAAAGTAATTATTGGGTTTATTCTGATTATAGTACAAAAATGCATTTTTCTCGGCCAATCCAAACTTCAAATGGTATAAACTGCCAGCACCACCGCTACGTACTCTTAATACACGCCCTGGAAATATTGTGAAGTCACCGGCTCCACCGAAACCAACATTATGCGCTGAAGAGGAGGAAAAGCCTCAACAACAGCAGCTCTTCACTCCTGGGAAACTGGCGGATGAAACCCAGCTCGGCAGCCTCTCCAGTCTCATCCACTGCGATAGCAACGCCATCAAGACAACGCAGCCTTTTGGTAAGAGTGACTCCGATGCCAAACCGGATGAACAAACACCCGAATTATTTCCTAAAACAGAATATCAAAACTATTTATTATCTCCGACTCCTGCCCCTAATACAAAATTGTGCCAGCCTCCTAAACCTTTCAAAAAACGTATGCATCATAATCATAAAGATAATAAGAATATTGTAAGAAGTATTTTTTGTACAAATGATTCAGAGAAGATACCAGAAAAAACTATTTTTGACAGTAATCTTTTAGACCAAGCGCTTGAGAATTTTGTTGATACAGTAAATAATGACGATATGGAAGATTACGGAGACAATATTGATGAGAGACCATGTATTAATACAGATTCTAATTTTACTCAGCAGGAAATAATTAATAAAGTTGTTGATCATATGTGTTCCACAAAATCTGAATCCAACGACAGCAACAATGACGATATGGATGATTCCGATTGCAATACTTGTCTACAGAACGATGATTCGAAAGAGACTAGAAAATCAGTTCGGTCTTGTAAAGGACTGCGATACGCGAAATTCATGGCTGAAGGAAAATTATTTGTCAATAAGAGAAATAAAAAGCTTATGACCAACAAATTTTTAAAGCCTTCGTACACAAGCTCAAACGCAAGTGATAAAGTGCCTCGAAATACTGAATCAATTGAATTGAACGAAACCATTAAGAAATTAACAGAAAGGACCATGGGCAATTACCCCAAGACTCCCAAATCCCAAGCCGAATTGGATCATAACGACAACAGCCCCGACGTACACGAATATGAAACAGTCCAGGAACCTCACAAAATGTTTCGGGCAGCTGATTTCAACCTGGATGAGAAAATCGAAGCTCTCCCAAGTTTGAGTCTGGACAAGTTCCAGCAGAAGAAGAAAGAGAACAAGAAGAGGAAATTCCTACGTGCCAGTAAGATGAAAGAGACGGTGGAACAGAAGCAGAAGAAGCATGTGAGTGTGGAGGCTAGTAGATCTGAATGTGATAACAAGAGCAGCACCAGCGTGACTGGGTCCAGGAAGAGGAAACCTCGGAAACAGAGTATCACGAGGCTCGGATTGGAGCAACCATCGACTGAGAAGCAGAGTGCTAGCTCTTCAGCAGAACTGGATCTCTTTGGCTTAGCGACCTTGGCAGAAGTGGCTGCTAAGAAGGCGAAGATTGATCAAAAGTGAAATCTGTTAGTTACCTAAAGTTAGAGTTACCTGTGCCTATAAATATACTAATATAATTTTGTAACCAATATACCTAATCTACAAGATATTTTGCTACTAACATATTATTATATTGTGTTTAAATTTTATTATAGTGTGTTATGTTTTTGAATTTTATTTTGTTATTTTATTGAATGAATGTCCTGATAAGAAAATATATTATGACCAGTTGATGTTTCAACTTGAATATTAATATTGTTACAAAGAAATACTGTTTTTATATAGCTTGTTTTAATTCTTACCTGTTAATGTATTGACAAGTAAAAGATTAGTTGTAAGATATGTGAAAAAATATTTAAATATGTAAAACGCAATAATGAATCACTATTATTCGCTTACTATTTTTAAATTTTATAAATCTAATATCAACACAAATGTAGAAATTTATCAAAAATATATATATATCTATATGACAATTTTGTAATACATCGACTGCGATGTAAGATTCTTAAAATTCTAGATTGTATTTTATTTACTTGAAAGTATTACTTAAACCGTACGAGATCATTTGGATATCCTAGATTATACTTACGATTGTATCAAGAATATTTATATTAATCTGATGATTAAGATCCATCTTCACTAACTTTAGACTATTCTTATTGTTTGACTTTGTTTATGTTAACTGTATGCAGTGTATTATATATTTATATGAGGTACCGGAGTGGTACGTACAAGAAAACGAATGTGATACTTATATTTTATTATGATTATAGAGCATGTTTTAAATAAACTTAAATAACATTTATGTATTATACCTACGTAATACTAAAAGTGCCTTTTTTCAATCCTCTATTTGAGCAAAATTAGTTTTCATTTGCATTATGTCAATCAAGTAAAACTATGGGTAACACTAAATTCATTTGAAAAATCGCATATCAATTACAGATAACGTAGGTATAATGAAATGTTTTCTTCCAAACAGGTATTACAGTAAAATGTTCAGCAAGTAACATTTCTAATTGACATTGGATTTGCACATGTTGTAATACTGTTTTAAAATTTTTGAAGCAAGTCCAATTTTTTATAAAATATATATTCTTAAATAGCTTTACAGTAACCGCAAATTTAAGTTCTATTTCACCAAAGATCAACCAAATTTAGTTGATTTTCTTTGTTGAGTTGAATACGTTATCAGAAATTTATTTGTTCTGTTTAGAACTTGATCTGAGTGTAGCTTAGACACCTACTTATAACTTTATTTAATAAATTATAAATATTATTGTATTTGTTATTTTAAATATTTTCAAAGAAATAAAAAAACAAACTACGAAAAAAATGGTTGTATTTAGTAGTTAGTAATAAATCCCCAAAAATAAAATATGTAGTTAAAATCGGACAAGATTAAATGTCACAATAAATTACACAGTAATACAACTAATTTTATTGAATTTATAAATTTATTTATAAAATTCATGTTCACTTTCATCTTTCTTAATATTATTCTTATAACCTTTTTCAAAGTCCTTGGGTAGGACAATATATCGGTTTTCTCTTACTGCATGCATACCAGCTTCTTGACAAATAGCGTTAATATCTGCGCCTGATATACGATCAGGGCGCGCAACGAAGTCTTCCAAATCCACTTCTTCTGAAAGGTTCATTTTCGCTGTGATAGTGCTGAAGATTAGACGTTTTTGTCTTCTATCTGGCAGAGGAAACTCAATTTTTCTGTCGAGGCGACCGGGTCTAAGCAAAGCAGGATCCAGAGTATCCGCTCGATTGGTCGCCATTATGACTTTCACATTAGTAGTTTGATCAAATCCATCCATTTGATTCAGCAATTCCAACAAAATTCTCTGGACCTCACGATCAGCGCCTGTTTGAGCGTCAAAACGCTTAGTAGCAATCGCGTCAATCTCATCAATGAATATAATCGCTGGAGAGTTTTCTTTGGCTAACCTGAATACATCTCGAACCATTCTAGGACCTTCTCCTAGGTATTTCTGAACAAATTCGGAGCCAACGACGCGAATAAAAGCAGCGGTTGTATGGTGAGCAACGGCTTTAGCGAGCATAGTTTTACCGCAACCTGGAGGACCGTACATCAGAACGCCACGAGGGGGGTCAATACCGATCTGCTTGTATAGTTCGAAGTGGGTGAGAGGGAGTTCCACAGCTTCACGAATTTCTTGCTTCTGCATGTCCATACCTCCGATATCGCTGTACTGAACATCGGGCTTCTCATCTAACAGAAAATTAGGTAAGAGAATTGGTGTGGCTAATTCCTGCTAGGTATCATATTTTTTTACGATTAACACACCTAGCAGGTAGATAATTTTAAAATGAATATAAAATATGTAATTTAATTGCATTTTTTCACTTTTATCTCAGAGATGGTGGAAAAAATATACATATATCTTTCTTACCTGCTTGAAGCATGCTGATAGAAGAGTCGGCTTCGGGAGGCAATACATCAACCAGAGCATTGCTGTGTTTATGAAGAGCAACGCTAGCCGAAGGCTTTAACAATTCCCTATCAATGGTGGACAAAATACGAACATAATAATTAGAACCTGTTGTGGAACCCACAATACCAGTATTCTGATCTACAGCTTCCAAAAACTGACCAATTACTAAAGGAACTGACTGAATGCGTTTCACTTCCTCCTGGGCATGTAAATATTCCTTTTTTAAGTTTCTTTGTTCGTCTTTGATGTACTCCTCTTGGACTTCTAAGAATTCTAACATTTGCTGTAGTTTCTATGAAAAAAAAAAAAAAAATTAAAAAATGCACAAAGAAAATAGTACAGAAGATAAATGATTTGAGATTTAATTGCTACCTTATACTTTGTGTATAAATCTTCCATGTCCATATCTTGCAATGCCTGTTTTTGTTCGGCAGGACTACCTTCATCCTACAATACAAGCATTAAGGTTAAGTGATGAGTGTGCAAGAATGAACAAGTTGAATTAATATAAACTGTCTAAGCACAAAGCTTGCTAAAGTGACATTAATTGTTACATATTTTGTTTTAAAAACTGTACTTACTTTGTCGGGTAAAATTATTTCTATTCCTTCCATCTTTTAGCTTTGATGACTTGTAATTTGTACCAAAGAAGATGACAGTTTATAAAGAATAAATATGACCAAATGAGCAAACGCAAGAGGTGACATTTCTCTAGCGAATATGGGATGTCGCTACTGTATTCAATATTGCATAGGAATTGTAAAATGTATATACAGATACTTTAACAATTTATTTATATTTTAACATATTTATTTTATAACTAATTATTACATTAGTGTAAAATGACAAAATATTTATTGAGTTTTTTTTATTCTCATAATATAGTTTAGCTATGCTCATATAGGTGGCAGCACGTACACTACAACTACTTGTTGATGTAATAATTCATTTGTTTTTAACGTAAGTATAGCAATTAATCAAAAATTAAAGTGCATTTCTTGTTTTAAGTTTAATTCAAAAGGAAATAGCATAAATTTAAATCAAAAAGTAGTATAGATAAGTTTATAAATGTCTGTGATTGATGTTGTTTGTCGCAGATAGAAACGTAAAAGTAATTAGCGTGGAATGAGAGTCACGTTGAAGTTGGAGGGAAAGTAAAAGTTCCGTGCCGTGCGAGTACGTAACAGAAACGGCTACAAGAGGTGAGAGGAAGAGGAGAGGAATTGTCGTGAGGCTGGCGCCCACGGAGTGTGCCGAGGTCTGTGCAGTCTTCCATAACAAACACATGTGAGTATACAACAAATATAATTTATTGATATTACTGAAGATTATAGCTACATAGATACACTTGAACTAGAATATAAATATACAGGTAGTCTGTGAGGAAACACTGGGTTCCGTGTCCTCACTCTTTAAAAAAACGTGCAGTATACAATGTCGCGTCACCTACAATATTTGCAATATAAATAATAAGTTACATATAAATTATATTTCAATAATAATTAATAATTACATAACATAAAAAGGTTGCAATGAGAAAATAAACGGATTTATTTAAATAATGGTTTAAATAACAAATCATCGAATGTTTCTCCTACCGGTCTTTGCGTCAACGAAATGAGAAATGCGAGTCGAAGAGAAAATAAATAACTTGTTGCAAGGAATGTTACAGCTGGGGAAATCTACAAAATAAATGGAAAGACGCAGACCGAGAGTTTGGATCACTAAGTCTAGATTCACAAAGACGACACTTATTCTCGACATTCTTAAAAAAATAATAAAACAAAAACAAAACACGCCATTCTAGCAATCTCTCCTCTACTACATAATAAGATTTGTATAATATATTAAAAAAATCACACGATATCAAAATCACGCTCGACGTCGATAACGTCGGGCTCAATATAAATAAAGACTGTATTTAAATAATTATTGTAAATAAACGTCATCTGCATTATGATTGCATGATTTGCCCATCATTAAAAGCGCTAAAACCTAGCTAAGCACGACCCACAGGGTGCGTCGCGCAGTATGTACAGTAAGGCACATCGAGGCCCGCAGTCATTAGAGCATGAGATCGCCGAACGCGAGCACAGGGGCGGACAGCCGGTTGAACACGGGCAGCCTGAACTCGGCGGACTCGGAGGAAGGCGACGGCGGGCAGGGCTCTGCATGCGGTGCAGGCGGTAGCACGGGCGAATGCAACTCCGGCTCGCTGCTGAAGAACGAGCCCATGCTGGACGTGGGAGATTGGCTCAGGCTGGACGCCGGGCTCGGACTGTCCAAGCTCAAAGCTGGACTCAGCGCACTAGGCCTAGGCCTCACCATCGACGGGTTATTCCTAGCCAGGATTGCAGCTACGGCCTTGTTGTGCTGTCTGGCTTCCTCTTCATTGTGCACAAAGTGACAACGGGGCCCGTACGGACAGAAGCCGGCCGTGTGGTACGTGCGGCACAGCTCTGTCTTGTACTTGGGGTGACGCGCCAACGAACGTAGCTCAGCCATGCCGTGAGCGAACTGGCACTTGTCGCCGTATTTGCACACACCGAACTCTTCGTACGGCCTGCACAACTCGGTCTTGTAGCGGCTGGTGTTGACGGCGGCGGCGGACGCCGCGGCGGCTGCCGTCGATGTGAGGGAAGGCGCCGGGGCAGACTGGGTGCGCTCTAGCCGCTTGTGCTGCACGGTCACGGACACGGCCTGCTGGTTCGACAGGTTGTCCAGCAGCGAGGTGAAGAGCGAGGCGGTGGCGCAGGCTGTGGCCGGGCTGGAACTCATGCGGCTCAACGCGAACCGCAGGCGCCGCGGGCTTAGCGGCGGCGCGCCCACGGCCAGGTGTGCGCTCGCCCCGCTCGACTCCGATCCCTGACTACCAGGGATGCTCTGTAACACAACAACAAACGTACACATTACTAACATTATACATACAAACGTACAACTAACTTTTAAGCTCTAAAGAAATGGTAATGGAATGGAATTTTACCTTTTAAGAAATTATGAAAGCCGCAAGTTGGAAAGTTTTTGAATATGAAAATAACAAGTTTTTATATTTACGAATGTAAATTTATGGGAGTGTGGTGTGGTGTATGTACGATGCTTTCAGTAATAAATCAATGTATAATTTGACAAGCGTGTGGCAATGCAATGCGATGCTGTTGCCGGTAGCGATATGAGTGTTGGGCAAATGAGTGGCGCCAAGAGCAAGCTCCAGCGACAATATCACAGCCCGATGTACTATGAAAACACACTTTCATCCCAACGCGCCTCGGCAAACAACAATTGGTAAAAGTTCGTTCCAGAATCCTACTTTCTCGCAATGACAACAACGCCGAGCGCTCGCTACGCTACAGCGTTGCGATAGACTCGACCATATGAAAGCTACAGCTGGCCCGGCATTTCTCTTTTTCACGTCGGCAGGCGAAGACGCACCCTCATGTGCCGTGCGTGTAGCGTTCAATGTGCAAGTCGCAACGCGGGGAAAGGCTGCTGCCTACCTGTTGAGCTGCGCAGCGCGCAACAGGTAGCCAGCCATTCCGACTCTTCTACCTGCCTTTGCTTTGCTCTTTGTACGTACTGTTCTCCTACACCCTACACTACAGACAGGAATATTTACCTTTAACATGTCTCCAAAGTCATACACCGCGGATTGTGGCATCACAGCAGTTGACATATTATTCCGTTTGGGTAACACTTCACAAGTTTGAAAACTATCACACAGCACTTCACAGCACAGCAGTAGTGTATCACTGTAATTCCAGAGTTGTTGGTTTCGTAAAGTCAAATTGCGCAGTGTAAACCGAACGTAACAATGTTGTGGCCGTTGTGTCGCCGCAATACGTGTACACTAAAAAGAGACCTCTCGCTTACTGTGGGTAAGTGTTTGAGGCGAGCGGAGTTAGTAGTCTGTAGTTGAGTGGAGGGGCAGCGTATCAGCCAATGGGAGCGCGCGGATCACGCAAGGCCGAGAGTCGCTTGTTGCTTGAGCGCGGAGCGGCGGCGGCGGCCTCTGTTCCTGGAATGGAGACAAGTGAATCTCGCCCTTATGGCGCCACAACGACGATTGTGAATATTGATGTAATTGACGGACGCTAACGAAGCGGGCTACTGTACTCAAGATGCGATAGCTTAACGCTAATGATCTCACTGCTCCAGAAAATACTAGGATTGTTAAACGAAAGTGAATCTTGTGTCGTCACGCTGTATCGTTACTTGAATTTCAAATTAAATGCCTCACCGATAACATTTCTGCCTTACATTTATTTATTCTCTATTACTTGTGCTCTATCACCATCACTTCTAAACAAGTCACCTACCGACAAACACCACGTGGTCGACAATAGCAATAAATAATTGCAAGTTTTAGTATGAATCAAGAGTTTTTAATATTGAAATGAATGCAAACTATATTTTAAAAAATCATAGAGAAAGGTGCGTCAGTCACTGACAGCATTTTTTCTACATAAATGAACTTGTATATTACGAGCAATGCATAATTAATTATTTCCTTCTGTTAACTAGTTTCACGTATTCAATATTTTGAAATAGTTCAAAGATATTTACAGTAAAAAGTCAATTAAAACTGTAGTCGTGCTAGTATTGCATTTTTAAAATATTATTTTAATTGTAGCATTGAAGTGAAAATAGGTTTTTTCCAGATCAATTTACAATGAAAGTCGGTTTTATAATAAAACTTGCTTGTGTATTCAAAAACCAATGGAATATAAAAACTATAAAATGAAAACTGAAAGCGTATGACGAGTAGGTACTTTCATAAAAATAAAAGTGTTTAGCACGCTAGTCGCAGCAATTGATAACCAAATTTATATTCTGTATTATTTCCCAAAATATTACTATTTTGTTATATTTATATATTTAATAGTTTACCCGACAATTATAATCTTTCAAAAGCATAATAAATATAAATTTATTTATGCACAAAGGTCTGTAATGAATAACTATATTTCTAAGTAAACAGTAGCCAATTGTTATAAGAAATGAAAACGTTTGTTAGAATACTAGTGTTTTATTAACTCATTTCAGGTAAATTTTGCAAGAGACACAATTGTTTGACGCGGATAGGCATTTTTAAGTTAGCAGACATAAAAATAAGAATTTAATAGCATTAATTTGTAGCACAGCAAAATTTTATAAGAAAAAATTTAATAAATTAACATTTCTTTAACTCTAAAAATATTAAGAACAGTGAGCTCGGTATATGTGTACCTAAGTTGACAGTTATCATCAGAATCGTAAGGAAATTTTATAAAAAAATATGATGTTAAGGTAGTTTCCTTTAAATCCCGAGTTAAATTAAATTAAAAATAGAAAAATTTTACAAAACGTAAAAATTTTAAACACAATTTATTCCAGCAATTCAGAGAAAATTAATATAATTATTTATTAACACTATCAATTGAAACAATATTTAATTTGATAAGAAGTAGTACAAATAGTTCACAGTTAGCTACTTTTTTTTTTATTTACTTGCTAATTGTTAAGCTTATCACCACACTTTCTTTTATTTGTGTAATATCAGTAGCCATATTTATTAATATGGGAAATAAATAATTTATGTCAGTGTTGTAAAATAGATAATAAGAACTGCTGATGAAAATATAATTTTAAAAACAATTTTGATATTTAATTCGTAAATATTTGTTATAATTTACAAATTTGATGATTGTCAACATAAATAATTTGAGCCCATTATTATAGGGTACTAAAATACTAAATTTTTGGAAAAGATTAAGTTTAGATTGGATATAATTATTTTACAAAAACTATAGAGAAGAGAAATGATATTTTTTAACTTTTCAATTTCTTTGCATAAACAAATATAAATAATTACACAGGCATTATGTATATTATCACCTAACCCATTTTTAGAAATGTGAATCTGCTTTTATTCGCAGATTTTGGTAATGTAATGATAACAACGGTGTACCTGTATGTAGAGTTAGAAGAGGTCATTATCAATCATCAGCTTATGGTCTCTCAAAACTGATGTGGAGAGAGCACGATACAAACTACAACCGATCATAAAACCTATCTAGCCATGTACCCCGTTAATTTTGTTCTAAAATAATGAAATTTTCCGTTGTGTATATGTACGAAAAAGTTAGTAATATGTTAGTGAATCGAATGAGTAATTAAAGTGAGATTACAGTTCATTGGATGTTCTTTGTGAACAAGCTAAGTGCAGATAAAAAAAAACCATATCTCGGTTTATGTTACAAAGTTCAGGACGACTCGAGGACGTACTAGCACAGCGCTAGCGCTAACACAGCACAACATAACGTTAACATTGCTCGACCAGCAGTTCTTCATTCACCAGTCCTCAAAATGTACAGAAAAGAAGACTATTTTTTTTTCATTCTGTATAATCCGTTTGTAAAAATGTAATAATTTGTTTAAATCAATATTATAACTCTTCTTAAATGATTTGATATGTTATTATTGGGTCCAGGGTTCGAGTCTCGGAATTAATCTGATATTGCATCGGCTGTATATGACCACAATAGTTCAGTATTTGTTTAAAAATTTATATATATATATATATATATATATATATATATATATATATATATATATATTGTTATTTTTTAAAAAACACATTATTGTACAATTTTGCTTATTATAATAAATAGTAAGTAAATTATAATATTTAAAATTTTTAAATATTAAAAACTTCAAATATTACAACACTATAACATAAAATTTATATTTATTATTCGTGTGTACATTAATTCAAATATGACGTCAAAACTGTATGATAGGGTCTATCATAGTTGTAAAAAAGTTATTAGTTTTTAAAATATTAGAGTTTTCAATGCCCTTAACATCTACGTCACACATGTACTCTATTCCAAATTCTTTCTACTTTCAAGCTTGCTGCTACATCCTCCTGTTTGCAATCCGGAATCCATTTTCAAGTAAAATGAATGCAAAATAACGATACAACGAAAGTAAACCACAAAATACTTGTTTGAATTTATGATGTCACGCCAAACAAAAACACATAACGATGGTATGAATGTGAAAGACATGTTAAATGACATAGGCTTCCAGTGGCAATCAAAACATGCATATTTCCAATAATTGACCACGAAAGTTGTTTCAAACATATTTATATAATTTTATGTGTTGATATAGATCAATTTATGTGATTTTAATTATTACCGAACTATACTGTAATAAATAATAAGAATAAAATAACAACATCTACAAACAATATTGCGGCTCAAGGGATAAGAATTAATTGTAAGACTAACTAAACTAAGGTACCTATATGTTGCTTTCAATTTAGATGAAGTTTCATATAATGTAGAACCCCATTGACTGCAGTAGTTAGATTCGAATTCGGATCGTCATAACAACAAGGTCAGCTGGATTAATATTTTAAGAAAAGCACAAAAATAATTTTTCAAAAAAAATATGTACTTTTTCTGAGGCATGTTATCATGCACAATACTTTAGGTATAGTTAATATTTTCAAAAAAATATTTTGAAATTCGGTGTGTCAGTTGTGTAAAATGTTGAGAACCGCTGTTAAGTAAATAAATTTACCGAGTGTTGCTACAACTAAACGAATTAAAACCAAGGCCTCGCGTTGAATACAGCAATTTTAATAGCAATACAACAATAGTGAATATTTTTAGAGAGCTACATTTCGCCGTGACATTCACATGTATAATTGTAAATAAAGTGTGAACTTCTTGAACCCTGCGCGGTACGTACCCATTTACATATGCCTTTCGATTCAAATTTTAGTCACTTCCTTTGAAATAGTGACTAAGCGATCGATTTTATTCAATAAGACACTTTTTATTGATTTATTATTCATTCATGCGCTGTACAATTTATTAAAGTATTTTGAATTTGTACCTTTTTATATTTTTTTGTGAAATTGTTCGACCAGTGTGAGTAGAACTTTGTAAAATGAAATCTGCTGCGCTTGTTGTAGACATTGGAAAGTAAAACAGTTGAATAAACTTGTAGTAAGGCGTCAATAATTGAAACAGAACTGTATGTGCATTTTTTGAAATGTGTTCAATTCGGATCTGAAATTGTGCTTTTAAGTATTTATTGTTGTGTGGTATAAAAAATTTGAAGTATTTGAATATTGAATAACTATTTATAGTAACAATAGAGAAATAATTGTTAGTTGTTCTATAAGAAATGCGCATATATAAATGTTAGTTACTTAATTAAATATGTTTAGGTTTCTTGGATATGTTATTTATTGTAACGTAGATGTCGATAGTGATTAGTTGTGTTTTCGATCATTTTAATTCGAATTTGACCAAATATAATCATTCATCAAAAAGTAACTCTAACACTCATAACATTATTGTTGAAATCTGTTCAGCTCAGATTGATTCAAACTACAGTGGAGAATTCAGTGATTATATATTTATGGTTAAATTTAAACTATTTGACGAATGCGATGCATAATTAGCTATTTTCTTAGTGCATATGAATATATGGCTATTTTTTTTTAGCTTTCCAGCGATGAATGACTTATTTATTTAAAATCGTCACTAAATTGTCATTAACAGCCCGAGTCCCAATAAAGTTTAAGCTAATCCTCATTTTTGGATTAGTAAATTCTATTCTATTCCGGAATTTAAAATTTAATCTTCATAATATTATCAAAAAAGGTAGATACTAGGAATAGATTAGACTATATTGTCAACTGTCAAAACTAGATTAGAATTCGCTAATCAAAAAATGAGGATTAGCTTAAACTTTTACGAGAATCTAGCTGTTAAAGTTCAGAAATCGCCTCTAAAGTAATCTATTATACGACGATTTCAAACAAATGCAATGTTGCGAACCTTATAATAATTATTGTATGTATTCAATAAGAAGAATGAACTAAATAATTTTGATGAAGAATATTGAAATAAAACATAATTTTGAATCTTCTTTACGATAACCTCAATAATCAGAGGTTAGCAACATTAAGTGTCAGACTGACAGTTACATGAACATAACCTATAAAAATAAAATATTCCTTTCATTTTCACAAATTTTCGATTTCTAATAAAATTTAATAAGCAATGAAGTACCATTTTATCACTCATGAGGTTTATTTTCTTCGGCCTTACTGCCTCGGTAACTAAATTCCATATTCGTGAGGAAAAGTAGAACTTCAGTACCTTGGTACCTAAATAACTATTGTTTCAAAAAACAACATTCAACAATTATTAAATTTATAGGTTAAAACGATGAACTATATACTAATCTATGCGTTATGTTATTTTATTGATCCCCTGACAAATTATGAAATGGCACATAGCTTTTCTTCTTTAATATTTGTTACTTAGTAATTTTTTGTTTTCTGCTGATTTCCATCAGATATTACCCTCCTTGTTTCCCATTCTGAATCTTGCAATGGACTAGTGAAAGTGTGAGCAAACTTTTGACTTTAAGGACAACCATGAGCATCTCTGTAAGGTCTCTAGCGGGCCGCAAGTGACAAAAAATGTCTCCCAAAAAAGTATATTGTTAAATCGACTAACAAGCCGTGATTCGTATTTTGGATTTTAGTGTATTGCGGACTGCTTGTTGCATTCTAAACATTTCCAAATGTGCTAGAGGACTGATCTATACCTAATTTGTTTTTGAATACTTCTTTATCACAGTTGTATGTAAATATGTTTTGTAGATAAGTTGGAATAGTTAATGGAGTCCTCCACTATTGTAACAAATAAGAACATGGGTCATTTATATTGAAACTAAATCTTAAAACTTCATGATGCGGACTATCAAAATTTTAAAAGTTATTCTATCCCAAATTCTTACTACTTTTTGGAATACGGAATCTAAATGAAAGCAAAAAATAACAAAGCAACGAAAGTAAATCAAGTATAATACTTGTTTGAATTTATGATGACACGCCAGATATAAAACACTGAAATTTGCATGAAAGTGAGAGATATGTTGAGTGATAAGCTGCCAGTGGCAATCAAAACGTAGAGTATAAATAGTTTTTATTAAATATTTTATTAAATTGTTTATTATCTTTCGAGCATATACTGACTAGAGAAGTGATTCTCTATGCCAACGCATAGCATGTTTTGATCGGAAGATATGTAGAGGAGGTATTTGCGGGTATCCTACGAAGAATTTATGGAAAAAAAGTGTAACCCTTAGGTTTCCTGCTATTAATAAGGTAAGAGAAAAGAAACTGAAATTTATTGAAAATAAAGATAATTTACACATTTTAAAAGCAACAACTAGGCATTACTTCGTAAAAATCTGTTGTGGCCAGCACAAGACCTCTCGCCATTTCCATATTAGGTTATATAAGTATTGTATTGCACTTCGCTTTCGAACCGTCGTTTTATAAAAAAATCTTACAGAATTTTACCCAAATATTGTTTTTTATTATATTTAACATGTCTTCTGCACACATATAATTCTAATTATATCTATTTTTCATTGTATGAGGAAGTTTCTAAATGTCAAATATTGTTCCAATTCATTAACCAGATTGGCGGTATTTCTGATGGATATATGCATTTTACCACAATTTTAACTATAATTTCAAATATTTAATTAATAAAACAATAAGAAAAGTTAAATATACTTCCCTGAAAAAGCTATCAGAATGTCACTAAAACTGTTGATATTTGACAATGACATGTGTCATGTTATAAACATTGATATTTGTCAACTGGTTTCCTTAGTGCCTTGGCCTCTGCGATTAGTTTACTCTATAAATTATAGAGTCTTTATCTCTAAATCTATACAAGATATAATAAAAATTTTAAGTGTATTAGATGGAGAATTTTATGTTCTTCAATATTTAATAACAAAAACTCCCAAAAAATTATATTTAGAAGAATTTTTCTAAGAAACTACTACTTCCGGTTGTTCAATTGTTACCAAAACCTTTTCAGCTCTTCCCAGGAATGTCAGATTGAGGAAACTGCAGTTAAATATTTTTTAAGTCTTATAGTTTTTGAGGAATCGTGACTACAACATCCAGACATACACACACACACACACACACACACACACACACACACACACACACACAGACAGACAGACAGACATCATTTTAAAAATGTTATAATCGTATTCTAGGAACCTTAAATCGTGCTTATTCAATAAAATCTGGATATGCGAATTTTAGCATGAATCCAATACCTCTCTTAGCGAGAGGTAAAAATGTGGTACAAATATTACGATAATTCGCAGCACGCAATACACCATGGCTTCCGTCCCCGCAAATCTCCCCTGCCGCATATTATCCGATCACAACAAACACCGTAAGGCGGCCTCTAGTCAGTATATGCTCGAAGTTATTATCTATGTATATTTCCAATTAAACTATTGAAATAGATCAGTATATGTGACTCTAATTATTAGCGATCTCTACAGTTTGAGAACAAACTGAGTTTAACATCTACGCCATGGAATATTAGAAATAATATTGCGGATTAAGAAATAACAATTAATTGTAAGACTTTGTAGAACTATATGTTGCTTTCAATTTAGATGAAGTTTCATATAGTGTAGAACAACATCTACTTGCACCTAAGTACGTCACAGAATATTAAAAAAAATATTACATCGCTTTTAATAGATGAAGTTTCATAAAAATAAAAAGTGGATGACCCCATTGTGTTACTGTTATGTATTAGTTTTGCCAATATTTTCATTGATTTCGCTAGGATAATAAAAATTTCAAAACGAGCAGAAGGGTGAGGTGTACCAAAACCCCGTTTTATTCGTTCTTTAAATTCCGCTACTATTTTTTATCAGTCTTTGTATACAGTGTGTCCCATTTAGAAGTGCCACCATTGGGATCTCGAGAACTATAAGAGATACGATGACGATTAAATGGAACTTTTTGTGCGCGTTTGGGAGGCCATTTCAGATGTGCTTTTGTTTTTTCAAAAATTCTCATAGGGCACGAGATAATGACTAAAAACTGAATATTGTTGATTTTTTCTTTTTCAAATAACTTCTAAACTATTAGTAATTGAGAAAAACGTTTCAAATATAAAAGATAGATATTTTTATTAACTAACCAGTGGCGTACGAAATAAATTTTTATATCCGGAAATTTTCGAGATATAACACAAACTTACATTTTTTTAAATGGAACCCATATCTTATTTTAATCTCAAAAAAATAATTATTTTTTTCTTTTTTCAATGCTGTAAGGGTTATTATGTTTTATATTTGTTTTTCTCCAAAAATTTAATTTTTTCTTTATTTTTGTGAATTTTCTTATTATTTCTCAAAAAAAATGTTATTTTTATTAATTATATTGTATTTGATCGATATAATTTATTTTATGCCTTTATTACTTAATATTTTTATTCTAGACATAATTACAAATTACACTATATGTGCCAAGGGCGACCTGATACAAAATATTATAAAAATTAATTTGATACGAGTTTTGAGAAAATTTTTCTAACGAAATGAATTATTTAAATACAAGAAGTATTTCTAAATAGAAATCTACCAATATTTTCAAAATAATTTTAAATTTAATATAAAATAAGGAAAAAATAATAATTTTGAAGGCAAAACAAACATAAAACATAATAACCCTTACAACATTGAAAAGAGAACAAAATAGTTATTTATTTGAGACTAAAATCAGATATTGGTTCCATTAAAAAAAATATAAGTTTGTGTTATATCTCGAAAATTTAGGATATAAAAATTTGTTTCGCACACCACTGGTTAGTTAATAAAAATATCTATCTTTTATATTTGAAACGTTTTTCTCAATTACCAATAGTTTAGAAGTTATTTGAAAAAGAAAAAATCAACAATAATCAATTTTTCGTCATTATCTACTGCCCTATAAATTTTTTTGGAAAAACAAAAGCAAATCTGGGAGGCCTCCCAAAGGCGCACAAAAAGTTCCATTTAACCGACATCGTATCTCTTATAGTTCTCGAGATCCCAATGGTGGCACTTCTAAATGGGACACACTGTATTATTGCTATCTGGATTTGTATTTATTCTTCTTGATTTCCAATTTATTCTCCTTTGAAATTCTGTTAGTATACAGTTGAGTGTCTATTTGTATATATTATTTATATGATTACATAATGGATGAGTGAATTGTTGTGGGCATTTCTACAATAAAAGTGAAGGTGTTCCAATTTCTAGTGGGAATTATCATAAGCATAACTGCGAACTCTAATTTCTCCCGTGGTTCATCGCAGTATAACAAACCATGGTGTAGTTGTACTCGTAGTAGTACAGTATACAGCGGCAGGAACTCATCGTACCGTGAAGTTGCGCATGCATAGGCTGAGCTCAAACCGCACTCCACAGCACAAAAAGTGAAATGAACTAACTGTAACCAAGTTTCTAATACGAGAGAGTGAGTAAGATCAATGAATGTCATTAACAATCGAACCACTCTCATTCCACTACAATTGCAAATAAATAAATACCTCCAATCATCGTATCTCCTGCACTATTAATGTTTTATGTAGAGAGTGACCATTTATATTTCAAAAGATCTAAGTGCCTTTAAACAATGTACTGCAGGAAACAATAGAGCGGGTACTATTGGGCTTCCAAATTATCAAGAGATGGCGCTGACGTCAAACGTCAAAATTCAAACGAATGGTACATTTTTCGCTGGCTTCCATAAGAGTACAATTGGTGTGAGACTAATTTTCGTAGTTTTTAAATTAATTTCGGGTTTAGTATAGTGTTTTTTTTTTTGTTAATTTCGGTAGAATTGAGTTTGATCTTTCTTGTAGTAACAATTTAGTGATAGTTTTAATAATATTTTAGTTAATAGGGTTAATTTTAGTAAGTATTTGTAGGTTAAGAGTATTTTAGTCATATTTTAATGAACAGTATATTGGTATTTTTAATATAAAAACATTTGATTTCCTTTATTTAGATTGTATTTCATTGCTGTAGCTGTACATATATTAATTTCTATCTACATAGCTTTACTTTTATTTAATTGTTTTTCTTTCATAATGAACAATTTTCTTTGCTTAGATTTAGATACAGTTTGTAGATTTGGGAATTGTAGTGTATCATCTAGAAATATGGTGGAAGGCCAGCAAGTAATAAATAGTGGCCACATAATATTATGTGGTAAATATTTTCGGAGAAAACTCCATCGTAACTTTAACCTATAAATTGCATATCTCCTAATTTGTTCATTAATTTTATAAAAAAAAACAAAAACTTACCTGTTATAATAAAACAACCACTTTGTACATGTACACTTCACTCAGTTCAGAAATCTGCCACCAGTGGCGCATTTTAATTTTGGAAGCCCAATACCTTGTTCCATCTTGAGAATAAAACATTGCGCAAGATAGGATATCAGTGCGAATAGCTAATGTAAAGGGTTTACTTGTCAAACCCATTTGACAAAAAATGATAGATTAACTTTGTGGTTTGTACATTTTAGTTCCATTTCTAAAAAAATAGTTTTGTAGTCCCATAGTAAATTTAATTAATTGAAAAAATGCACCTTAAATTTTTGACAGCAATGATTTCAGTGATATGAGAACATGAAAATTGATTCGAAATTGTTCATTTTATTAAATTTACTGTGAAACTAAACTTAACTGGGCATTTATTATAACGGCCATTGAAGTATTGTGCATTATTATTATTATTATTATTATTATTATTATTATTATTATTATTATTATTATAGCGCGTTTAACGTAAGAAAATAGCAGATGGCGTTTGAGACGCATTAAATAAATAATTTAAATTCATGAAAACACCTGAATATTAAAAATTACAGTCAAAATCAAAAAGGAAGTTGTTAAGTTTTAGCAACGTTCCTAAAAAAATTAACCAATAGAAACAAATGTAAAGCCTGTCATTTTCATGTTTTATTCAATGTTCGCAATTTTTATTAGCTATTTGCTATATGGACATAACAAATAATTGTATCAAGTTAAATGTTGTGGTGACCTTGGCCAATATTTAATTTTCAAATATCATCATAACAATTAGAAATTGAGAAAAATGT
Organism: Ophonus ardosiacus; assembly: GCA_943142095.1. Taxonomy (NCBI): domain Eukaryota; kingdom Metazoa; phylum Arthropoda; class Insecta; order Coleoptera; family Carabidae; genus Ophonus; species Ophonus ardosiacus. Next base: position 20,230,437 of record OW964830.1, on the reverse strand, counting down.
TTCATATAAAATTTTATTAATTTTAAAAAATAACTGTGAATAGTAAAAAAATGAACTGAATTAATACAAAATTAAATTCACTTTATAGAATTGTGTACTGCGAATACTGAATTGTATCTACAATATAACCTACTTTCTAGGGGTCACTTATTTGTATCGTTTTCTTTTACTAATATTCTTTCCATTTAAATACTTGCTAAAACTTATGATTATGTATGAGTACAAGTAACAAGGAAAAAAAGTTATATTTCTCCTTACTGGGCATAAATTTTTTGGTCGAGGCACAGCAGAGATTAAGAATACGCTGTGTACGAAAAATATACTTTTCCTACATGTTGCATACAAGATTTTTCCTAATACCATTTGGAATATTTATAAAAAATGTTACTGTCAATATCTGCAATAAATAAAACTATTTGTTACAACAAAAAATGATAGTCTACTTTTTTATTCACAGTGCGGAAGAACTTTTCCACACTGGCGTACTTTTCCTAACTTGTATGAATATTGAAATACAGGACTTTTCCAAACGGAATTATTGAAATCGGTTATATTGTGAATATAATGTTAATTTTTTTATTTTGCTGCATTTAGTTAACTATTAATTTTAGATGTAGATAATAAAATCCTACACCGTAGTCAATAACCAGATTTTATTTTGCACGTTTTGTAAGCTGTAAAATCGAATTTGAAATTTTATATATCTTGTTTATTTGTAGTGATACCCGCGGAATTGATACAAAATTACAAATAATGCATAATATTTGAACTGTCAGAAAAAATAGTTCATTAGGTTAGATATTAATTTATTTTAATTATGTTATAAAACGAGATTTGTTAATGTATTCCAAGTAAAAAGTTTGATGGTCCACGTAACGTATGTTTTATTGAAAAAAACGGACTTTTCGGATTTTCAGAAAACCCATACTCAACTATTTACGATACCTATAGTTATACAAAGTTGTTACAAAAACACTATAAATAAACTTAGACAAAATTGGTCTATATATTGCTTTGAAAAATTAAGTTTTTAGCACTCCTCCAAACCGACTCAATTCGTGGTTGGAAAGATACTCAGACCTCAGATCCCTTTCAATTTAAACCCTTCACTGGGGGGTGGTGACTGGAACTCCCGAACATAGAACTTTAACAAGTAAAATCATACTTTCGTAATTTCCTGCTTCCCTATTTATTTTAGATAAAAAAGTTTCAAATAAAAGTAGAGCATAAATTTTGCATCGGAATTAAAAAACAAAATTTGTTGCATGCTTTGTGACGACAAATATTATAATTTGTAAACATTCTAAAAATATGATTCATATTCAAGATTTTATGAGATTTATCGAAAAATCCCTCAAAAATGTTTCCGGTACATTTCTGGAATTTTTTCAAATCATTTCGGAAATTTACCCATCACTAATTAAGATGACCTATTATTATTCTTTGATCGTAATGTTCAGGATATTGACATTAAATAAATCGACACATAACAGAAAACTCATACTTTGATAGCCACAGCACATTGACTTTATCTAATATAAGATCTAAACATATAGAAATATCTATTATAAAACCTGATGATGATGAGTATTGTCTTACTGAATATATTACTAAGGAATACAAATTAATTTTTATAAAGTTTTCGTATAAGTATTCAATTTATACCTAGTTGAACTATTTTATTTTAAGTGTTCCGTAAATTGACAATATCGTATCGAAAAAAAATCATTCGCACATTTCGTTTAAGTTGGCTTAAAATTTAAGTGTCAGCGGTGTGATTTGTCACATAAAAATATACGTACATATTAGTTGCGATAATACCAATATATGTATGTATTTATGTGGATAGTTTTTTAAACTTTAATATTACCTATTGCAATAATTTTTGCAATAATTCATAATTTTAAAAGTACACTGCACTAACTATTGTATGAGTCATGTATGTCACAACCTTGATTTTTCTTTATGTCCAGGAATATCACCTGATTCACTAATATTTTTTATTGAACTTTTGTTGAAATTGTCAGGTTAAAACACGTTCAAGGAACTTCCATTACATTTATTAAATAAAAAGTAAATTAGAAATTCTAAATTATTTCTATTATCATGTTATTATTACCTACTTTCGATTATAATTTTAAACCACTCTTTTTACAGATGTACTGATGTACAAAATAATAAATTAATATAAATAAAATACATCATTGCGGCTTATTACCTATTTCTTGTTATGCAAATTTGAGTAATGTTATAAAAATCGTAACTTTGACATCATGATTTAAAATTTAAGTTTCGCCATTCGAAAGAGCTAGTATTTGTAAAAATAAAAAGCCACAAAATTAACAGTGTCAGCTATATCTACCGATTTTTTCCGAATAAACAAAACACCCCTCATGGGATAAATTTGTTACGTTAACCGACTAGTATGTCTTCTAGTTCAAGAGATCTCTCATGAACACATTACCCTGGATTCTGTATACTAAGAATTAAAGAAAAAAAAACTGTGGCCAACACAATACCGTGATATGCCATAGACGCCGTGAAATAATAATCCGGCTCGAAGGACCAAAAATTATGTGTAATTATGTAAAATGCTCGAAGGACCAATAGACTTTAAATAGTAAACAACAAAAACTCGCAAGCTGAGATTGTGGTGATTGTCAAAAAACTAAAGAAGCACTGACCTTGACTAGAAAAAACGGGATGTGACTAGGAGGCAGGATCTTGACGGGACTTGGAAGACTGGATGAATTCTGCAGACGGTAACTGGTCTGGAAGCGGTGACGGCCAGATTCAGTAAGGTAGGAGGTTCAGAAGGAGGAGGCCTCACACGTGGTTGTGAGGCTGGCAAAGTGACGCCACCAAGGGCGCAGGGCTGGATACGGGCAGAAGCTCCTGCAGGAGGAACTCGAGAGGAGGGCAGTGTAGAAGCAGGGGCGTAATTCGCCGGATTAAAACCGCCAAGTGGCGACAGCACGGTTGGTCCAATTCGTAGATTAAGGGGTGTCCGCTGTTTAGTACAACAGCGGTCTCGGAGCACAACACAAATGCACAACACTTTACACTTTCCTGAAAATATAATTTTGCCCCACTACTAAGTAAAGAAAGAAACGATTTTATGAAAATTATATAATTTTGTAAAAAGGAATGAAAGAAAGAGGAGCTAAATTACTTCTGAACCATTACTTGGCTCATTACTGACTTATTATTATTTTTTTATTTATGTTGCTATGAAGCTTTTTTTTTTGTTGCATTCCTTTTTTTTTTTTTCAGATGCCTGTGATTTTTCAAAATAAACAATACATGGCTAACTTTTAGCTTTAAATTAAATGTAATAACAAAACATGTTAGTCGCTTGCCAGCTACTCCGATAGTTGTCTTGACAGTCACCACAATACCTGACTTTACAACTTTACATATTCCCGGGCGCCAGAAATTCGCGTCTAACAATGAATTATTTGATCTCGCAACAATGCACTGCAATTGAACGGTTGCTAGGAAGCGAGAAGGAACGAATGATCAACTCGACAGAAAAATCGAGTGACAATGAACAAATGATGTTACGTCTACTTGACAATGTGTCAAAGTGACGTTGTGTCAGAGTGACAGTAAATAAATTAATAACAATAATGCAAATTGATGACAATTGAGCTGTCTATTGCGCTGGCAGTGGGCACAGTTTATTAACTGGGCGTTTGATGACGCTATTTTCCAACTTAACCAACGCGACGCGAGCTATTTTGTCATTTCCAAAATATAATTTGGTAATAATACCTAGTGGCCAGTCTAAAGGGGGCAGTCTATGTTCTTTAACTATGACTATTTGCCCCAACTTTATTGGACTACTTGACGTTAGCCATTTTTGGCGTGTTTGTAATGTTGTCAAATATTCTAACTGCCACTTTTCCCAGTATGATTTTATTAATGAATCTAATAAGTATTTACGATGGATTAAATTGGGATTAACTTCGGCAATAGGTAAATGCTTTAATGGGGTTTGAAGTAAAAAATGGGCTGGGGTCAACAATTCTGGATTGTGCTCTGAGCCTTGGGCACACAGAGGACGGGAATTTAAGACTGCTTCTATTTGTGTTAATAGTGTTATCAACTCTTCGTAGCTTAACAATTGTTTACCTATGACCCTAAATAGATGTTTCTTACAACTTTTTATTGCGGCCTCCCAAATTCCTCCGAAATTAGCACTGAAGGGAGGGATTGTTTTCCATTCTATTCCCTTCATTGCTAATTCGCTGGATAGTGTTTTGTGGAATATAGTCGACTGCACAAATTTATATAGCTCGTTGAATTTATTTCGAGCTCCTATAAAGGTGGTGCTATTATCTGAGTATAAATGAGAAATGGGCCTCCTTCTTGATGAAAATCTTTTAAATGCGTTAATAAAGGAGATTACTGTTAAATCCGAGACTACTTCAATATGAATGGCCTTTATTGTTAAACAAATAAAAAGACAAATGTATGCCTTTTTTGCGTGCTGACCTTTATGCCTAGATTTTATGAATTTAATTGGGCCTGCATAGTCTACGCCTGTATGAGCGAATGGCTTTACTTCAGTTACGCGATAGTTAGGTAAATCCCCCATTTTTGGTTGTGTATTAACCGGTTTTGTCCTGAAGCATTTGTTGCATCTGTACAATTTTTGCTTGATGGCGCCTCTACCAGCAATGATCCAGTATTTTTGCCGAATTATTGCTAGCAGCAAATCTGTTCCAGCATGACAGTTTGAATTATGATAATAATCTATGATTAGTTCTACTATGTGGTCTGACTTGGGCAGTAAAACTGGATGTTTGACTTCAAACGGTAATATTGCGTTGGATAGTCTTCCTCCTACTCGCAATATTCCGTTTTCGTCTAGGAATGGCGCTAGTTTTAGTATTTGTTTATCCTTTATAAGTTTTCCTCTTTGCAGAGTTCTTATTATTTCGTGGAAATATATACTTTGTAAAGCCCTTAGTACATGTGATTCTGCCATGGCTAAATCCGATGCGGAAATATAAGTTTTAAAAAACAGTTTTTTACCGAATTTTAAAATATAACTTGTTATTCTTAGTAACTTGTGCCAAGAAGATATGTTTTGTGCCAAAGTATATAAAACGGAATAATCATTCGTAGATGAGGTAGTAGTAAAAGTTTTTGATCTTAGTTCAGGTAGTTGATCAACTGGCAAAGGATTTAATTGCTTAATAGGCCAATTTTCCTCCTTTGATTGAAGCCAGTTGGGACCATGCCACCATGATTTACAATGAATTAATTGAGTTGGGAGTGCTCCTCTGGATATTAGATCACTTGGATTCTGTTTCCCTGATACATGAAAGAAGTATTTAGGGTCCAAGTTCTCTTGTATTTGAGCTACTCTGTTGCTTACAAATGTTGACCATCTATGTGGAGCTGATTTTATCCAGGATAATACAATCATAGAATCCGAAAATGCATATATATTTTCGATTGGATATTTTTTAATTATTTTTTCACTGACATAATTTACCAACCTTGCCATAAGTAACGCCGCGCAAAGTTCAAGTCTAGCCAGGGTAATAATTTTCATGGGCGCTACCTTTGATTTCGAACATAGTAATCTGCTTGTAATATTGTTAACTTCCGTTATTTGTAGGTAGATGGCGCAACCGTATGCAACTTCGCTGGCATCGCAAAAAGCCACAAGATTTACTTTACAGTTTTCTGAAATACCGATATGGCGAGGAATTGACATTTCCTCCAAATAAATAAATTCTGACATGAGATTGACAAATTTTGCAGAAATATTGTTGGGAGGGATGTCATCCCATGATATCCCAGCTTGCCATAATTCCTTTATTAGCAGCTTGGCATATAGTATAACGGGTGAGACTAATCCAAGTACATCAAACAATCTTGCAACAGTTGATAATATAATTCGTTTCGTACAGTGTGATGTGTCAAAGTTTGACGTTTGGAAAGTAAATGTGTCAGTTTTCAGAGCCCAGGACATGCCTAGAATTTTTAGCTGTTCTCCATGAGAGAAGTCTAGATTTGTTTTGTGTGAATTTGGTAAGCTTTCAATGAGTGATTCATTATTACTGGCCCATTTTACTAATTCGAATCCGCCAGCTGACATTAAGTTAATTGAATCGCGTATAATATTGCTGGCTAAGTTTGTATTTAATGCCGATAAAACTAAGTCGTCCATGTACATTTCAGAGGTTACTAATTGCGCGACATTTGGATAATTTTGACCTTCATCGTCAGCTAATTGGTGGATAGTTCTCATTGCTAAATAAGGGCTAGATTTTATGCCAAAACAAATACGATTGAATTGAAATACTCTGATTGCTTCAGAGGGATTAAATCTATAAAGAATTTTCTGATATTTTCTGTGATGTTCTGACACCATAACTTGTAAGTACATTTGCTTTATGTCAGCTGTCAAAGCTATCGGAAATAGCCTGAAATTTAATAATAAATTGAACAAGTCTGCTTGTAAATTTGGGCCCGGGTATAATAAATCATTCAGCGATAGCCCCGTATGAGTTTTAGCGCTAGCGTCTAGCACTATTCTAACTTTCGTTGTAGCCTTGTCTTCACGAATGACAGCGTGATGTGGAATGAAGTATCCGTCTTCGTTTGACGTTACTTCTGACAGATAACCCTTTTCTAAATACTCATTTATTATGGCGTTATACTGGCTTTGTAAATTTAATGACTGGGAAAAGTGTTTTTCCAAATGAGATAGCCGGCGTTCGGCCATTAAACGAGAATTCCCCAGCAAATCTGGATCCTTCTGAAATGGTAAGTGTACCATATATCTGCCATTCTCCAAACGTTTGGTCGTTTGTACAAATATTTTCTCACATTCAGCATTTTCAGGACTCATTATTGCATTGTTTGGCATTTCTTCTAGCTCCCAAAACTTATGTAAACAGGATGCTAAGTTATTTTGAGTGAATGCAGAAAAGGACGAAAAAGACTCTTGTTGTAATAATTTATTGTCAAGTTCTCCTAAAAGAACATAACCTAACGTTGTTTCATAAGCTGTAGGAGCTCTTCCTACTCGTTTTGAGAGAAGCAGCGACGGATATATTTGAGCCCCCAATATTACGTCGATTTTTCCCGGGATATTCCAAGTATTATCGGCTAAGAGAATGGATTTGAAAGACGGATATTTGGAAACGGTTAGCTTGCAAGAAGGTAAGTTATCCGTTATATGTTCGACTACCAGAGCCTTTAAATTGTATCTATGGGGCGAAACTCGGGATTCTATTTTAAGATTTACATACCCGAAAGCCGGGCGACTTGTCATCCCGATCCCCGTGACTTTTGAATTTTTAAGGGGGGTAATTTTTAATTTTAATCGTTTGCAACAATCTTTAGTTATAAGGTTATTTTGTGACCCATTATCCAGCAAGCATCTGATAACTTGTTTACCCTTGTTTATATCTGTAGCGTAAACTTGTGCAGTTGACAATAGAATATAACCTTGGTTGTTTATGGATACATGACATGAAGTGTCATTCTCCGATTCCGCTATTTTTTTGGCGGGAGATTTTGGAGGAGTTGAAAAATGCAAAAGTGTATGGTGTTTCCCGTGACATACCCGACATGTGGTGAGCAAGGCACAGGCTTTACCTGCATGAACATTGGATAAGCAATTATAACATGCATTTTTAGATTTGATAAACCCAAATCTGTCTTGGACTGACATTTTAATGAATTTATCACAATAATACAGTTTGGAATGTTCCGCACTGTTACACAAAATACAAGATTTTGGTTTGAATGATTTGATTGGGGTTTCATCTGCCGCCAAAAATGTGCGCTGATGCTTCGCCATTTTTGGTGGGCCTTTTACAGATGAAGACCGCTCCAGGATTTTTGCTTGATCCCGGACAAATTCTAAAAAGGTTTGGCAAGAGGGAAATTCCGTTTTACGGAATATCGTATCAAATAGTTGTACGATCTCTGAATCGACCTTTTTAGACGCGCAGTTTAATAAAACAAAATCCAGAACGTCTGGAATTTTGAGTTGTTTAAGAGCTTCGACTGAAGCTGAGAATTTATTAACAAATGTTATTAAATCATTTGGGTTTCTTGAACTAGACTTTATATTTAGAATGTTATCTAAGTATTGCTTAGCCATTGTTCGATTATCCTGGTATTGCTTTACCAAGCCATCCCAAATAATATTGTAATTTTCGGGTGTGGGCAATATCCCTCCCGTTACTTCCAAAGCATTACCAGTGAGTTTACCTATAAGATAACTAATCCGTTGCTCGTTTGTGAGCGCCACGTTCTCGTGAACGTTTGATTTAAACGACTGGTAAAATAATGGCCACATTTCTACTTTTCCATTAAATGATGGCAGTTCAATAGGGGGAAGTTTTTTAATTTTATTAATTTCCGTACCTGACTTTGACTGTTGTGCCTTGGGAGACGACAAAGCTAGCTCGCTACGCGTTCGTTTGATTTTCGAAAAATACATTTCAATAGTCATTAGAGTTTCGAAGCTAGGTTCAAAACCAGTGTCATTAGCCAGCTCAAGGTCATTTATACGGATACAGGCGTTTTTAAATTCATCTCTCAACAAATCGACTTCTTGGGATTCGTCCAAGAAGCGTTCATTATTACGCGTGTCAGTTGGAGTGCATTTTTTCGCGAGTTCGTGCAATTTTACTATACGAGATTCATAGCCCTTTGCTAGGGCTTTCAATGACTTTAATTGGATTTCCATAGTATCAAATTTTTACCGTGGAAGATCCGGCTCGAAGGACCAAAAATTATGTATAATTATGTAAAATGCTCGAAGGACCAAAAATTATGTGTAATTATGTAAAATGCTCGAAGGACCAATAGACTTTAAATAGTAAACAACAAAAACTCGCAAGCTGAGATTGTGGTGATTGTCAAAAAACTAAAGAAGCACTGACCTTGACTAGAAAAAACGGGATGTGACTAGGAGGCAGGATCTTGACGGGACTTGGAAGACTGGATGAATTCTGCAGACGGTAACTGGTCTGGAAGCGGTGACGGCCAGATTCAGTAAGGTAGGAGGTTCAGAAGGAGGAGGCCTCACACGTGGTTGTGAGGCTGGCAAAGTGACGCCACCAAGGGCGCAGGGCTGGATACGGGCAGAAGCTCCTGCAGGAGGAACTCGAGAGGAGGGCAGTGTAGAAGCAGGGGCGTAATTCGCCGGATTAAAACCGCCAAGTGGCGACAGCACGGTTGGTCCAATTCGTAGATTAAGGGGTGTCCGCTGTTTAGTACAACAGCGGTCTCGGAGCACAACACAAATGCACAACACTTTACACTTTCCTGAAAATATAATTTTGCCCCACTACTAAGTAAAGAAAGAAACGATTTTATGAAAATTATATAATTTTGTAAAAAGGAATGAAAGAAAGAGGAGCTAAATTACTTCTGAACCATTACTTGGCTCATTACTGACTTATTATTATTTTTTTATTTATGTTGCTATGAAGCTTTTTTTTTTGTTGCATTCCTTTTTTTTTTTTTCAGATGCCTGTGATTTTTCAAAATAAACAATACATGGCTAACTTTTAGCTTTAAATTAAATGTAATAACAAAACATGTTAGTCGCTTGCCAGCTACTCCGATAGTTGTCTTGACAGTCACCACAATACCTGACTTTACAACTTTACATATTCCCGGGCGCCAGAAATTCGCGTCTAACAATGAATTATTTGATCTCGCAACAATGCACTGCAATTGAACGGTTGCTAGGAAGCGAGAAGGAACGAATGATCAACTCGACAGAAAAATCGAGTGACAATGAACAAATGATGTTACGTCTACTTGACAATGTGTCAAAGTGACGTTGTGTCAGAGTGACAGTAAATAAATTAATAACAATAATGCAAATTGATGACAATTGAGCTGTCTATTGCGCTGGCAGTGGGCACAGTTTATTAACTGGGCGTTTGATGACGCTATTTTCCAACTTAACCAACGCGACGCGAGCTATTTTGTCATTTCCAAAATATAATTTGGTAATAATACCTAGTGGCCAGTCTAAAGGGGGCAGTCTATGTTCTTTAACTATGACTATTTGCCCCAACTTTATTGGACTACTTGACGTTAGCCATTTTTGGCGTGTTTGTAATGTTGTCAAATATTCTAACTGCCACTTTTCCCAGTATGATTTTATTAATGAATCTAATAAGTATTTACGATGGATTAAATTGGGATTAACTTCGGCAATAGGTAAATGCTTTAATGGGGTTTGAAGTAAAAAATGGGCTGGGGTCAACAATTCTGGATTGTGCTCTGAGCCTTGGGCACACAGAGGACGGGAATTTAAGACTGCTTCTATTTGTGTTAATAGTGTTATCAACTCTTCGTAGCTTAACAATTGTTTACCTATGACCCTAAATAGATGTTTCTTACAACTTTTTATTGCGGCCTCCCAAATTCCTCCGAAATTAGCACTGAAGGGAGGGATTGTTTTCCATTCTATTCCCTTCATTGCTAATTCGCTGGATAGTGTTTTGTGGAATATAGTCGACTGCACAAATTTATATAGCTCGTTGAATTTATTTCGAGCTCCTATAAAGGTGGTGCTATTATCTGAGTATAAATGAGAAATGGGCCTCCTTCTTGATGAAAATCTTTTAAATGCGTTAATAAAGGAGATTACTGTTAAATCCGAGACTACTTCAATATGAATGGCCTTTATTGTTAAACAAATAAAAAGACAAATGTATGCCTTTTTTGCGTGCTGACCTTTATGCCTAGATTTTATGAATTTAATTGGGCCTGCATAGTCTACGCCTGTATGAGCGAATGGCTTTACTTCAGTTACGCGATAGTTAGGTAAATCCCCCATTTTTGGTTGTGTATTAACCGGTTTTGTCCTGAAGCATTTGTTGCATCTGTACAATTTTTGCTTGATGGCGCCTCTACCAGCAATGATCCAGTATTTTTGCCGAATTATTGCTAGCAGCAAATCTGTTCCAGCATGACAGTTTGAATTATGATAATAATCTATGATTAGTTCTACTATGTGGTCTGACTTGGGCAGTAAAACTGGATGTTTGACTTCAAACGGTAATATTGCGTTGGATAGTCTTCCTCCTACTCGCAATATTCCGTTTTCGTCTAGGAATGGCGCTAGTTTTAGTATTTGTTTATCCTTTATAAGTTTTCCTCTTTGCAGAGTTCTTATTATTTCGTGGAAATATATACTTTGTAAAGCCCTTAGTACATGTGATTCTGCCATGGCTAAATCCGATGCGGAAATATAAGTTTTAAAAAACAGTTTTTTACCGAATTTTAAAATATAACTTGTTATTCTTAGTAACTTGTGCCAAGAAGATATGTTTTGTGCCAAAGTATATAAAACGGAATAATCATTCGTAGATGAGGTAGTAGTAAAAGTTTTTGATCTTAGTTCAGGTAGTTGATCAACTGGCAAAGGATTTAATTGCTTAATAGGCCAATTTTCCTCCTTTGATTGAAGCCAGTTGGGACCATGCCACCATGATTTACAATGAATTAATTGAGTTGGGAGTGCTCCTCTGGATATTAGATCACTTGGATTCTGTTTCCCTGATACATGAAAGAAGTATTTAGGGTCCAAGTTCTCTTGTATTTGAGCTACTCTGTTGCTTACAAATGTTGACCATCTATGTGGAGCTGATTTTATCCAGGATAATACAATCATAGAATCCGAAAATGCATATATATTTTCGATTGGATATTTTTTAATTATTTTTTCACTGACATAATTTACCAACCTTGCCATAAGTAACGCCGCGCAAAGTTCAAGTCTAGCCAGGGTAATAATTTTCATGGGCGCTACCTTTGATTTCGAACATAGTAATCTGCTTGTAATATTGTTAACTTCCGTTATTTGTAGGTAGATGGCGCAACCGTATGCAACTTCGCTGGCATCGCAAAAAGCCACAAGATTTACTTTACAGTTTTCTGAAATACCGATATGGCGAGGAATTGACATTTCCTCCAAATAAATAAATTCTGACATGAGATTGACAAATTTTGCAGAAATATTGTTGGGAGGGATGTCATCCCATGATATCCCAGCTTGCCATAATTCCTTTATTAGCAGCTTGGCATATAGTATAACGGGTGAGACTAATCCAAGTACATCAAACAATCTTGCAACAGTTGATAATATAATTCGTTTCGTACAGTGTGATGTGTCAAAGTTTGACGTTTGGAAAGTAAATGTGTCAGTTTTCAGAGCCCAGGACATGCCTAGAATTTTTAGCTGTTCTCCATGAGAGAAGTCTAGATTTGTTTTGTGTGAATTTGGTAAGCTTTCAATGAGTGATTCATTATTACTGGCCCATTTTACTAATTCGAATCCGCCAGCTGACATTAAGTTAATTGAATCGCGTATAATATTGCTGGCTAAGTTTGTATTTAATGCCGATAAAACTAAGTCGTCCATGTACATTTCAGAGGTTACTAATTGCGCGACATTTGGATAATTTTGACCTTCATCGTCAGCTAATTGGTGGATAGTTCTCATTGCTAAATAAGGGCTAGATTTTATGCCAAAACAAATACGATTGAATTGAAATACTCTGATTGCTTCAGAGGGATTAAATCTATAAAGAATTTTCTGATATTTTCTGTGATGTTCTGACACCATAACTTGTAAGTACATTTGCTTTATGTCAGCTGTCAAAGCTATCGGAAATAGCCTGAAATTTAATAATAAATTGAACAAGTCTGCTTGTAAATTTGGGCCCGGGTATAATAAATCATTCAGCGATAGCCCCGTATGAGTTTTAGCGCTAGCGTCTAGCACTATTCTAACTTTCGTTGTAGCCTTGTCTTCACGAATGACAGCGTGATGTGGAATGAAGTATCCGTCTTCGTTTGACGTTACTTCTGACAGATAACCCTTTTCTAAATACTCATTTATTATGGCGTTATACTGGCTTTGTAAATTTAATGACTGGGAAAAGTGTTTTTCCAAATGAGATAGCCGGCGTTCGGCCATTAAACGAGAATTCCCCAGCAAATCTGGATCCTTCTGAAATGGTAAGTGTACCATATATCTGCCATTCTCCAAACGTTTGGTCGTTTGTACAAATATTTTCTCACATTCAGCATTTTCAGGACTCATTATTGCATTGTTTGGCATTTCTTCTAGCTCCCAAAACTTATGTAAACAGGATGCTAAGTTATTTTGAGTGAATGCAGAAAAGGACGAAAAAGACTCTTGTTGTAATAATTTATTGTCAAGTTCTCCTAAAAGAACATAACCTAACGTTGTTTCATAAGCTGTAGGAGCTCTTCCTACTCGTTTTGAGAGAAGCAGCGACGGATATATTTGAGCCCCCAATATTACGTCGATTTTTCCCGGGATATTCCAAGTATTATCGGCTAAGAGAATGGATTTGAAAGACGGATATTTGGAAACGGTTAGCTTGCAAGAAGGTAAGTTATCCGTTATATGTTCGACTACCAGAGCCTTTAAATTGTATCTATGGGGCGAAACTCGGGATTCTATTTTAAGATTTACATACCCGAAAGCCGGGCGACTTGTCATCCCGATCCCCGTGACTTTTGAATTTTTAAGGGGGGTAATTTTTAATTTTAATCGTTTGCAACAATCTTTAGTTATAAGGTTATTTTGTGACCCATTATCCAGCAAGCATCTGATAACTTGTTTACCCTTGTTTATATCTGTAGCGTAAACTTGTGCAGTTGACAATAGAATATAACCTTGGTTGTTTATGGATACATGACATGAAGTGTCATTCTCCGATTCCGCTATTTTTTTGGCGGGAGATTTTGGAGGAGTTGAAAAATGCAAAAGTGTATGGTGTTTCCCGTGACATACCCGACATGTGGTGAGCAAGGCACAGGCTTTACCTGCATGAACATTGGATAAGCAATTATAACATGCATTTTTAGATTTGATAAACCCAAATCTGTCTTGGACTGACATTTTAATGAATTTATCACAATAATACAGTTTGGAATGTTCCGCACTGTTACACAAAATACAAGATTTTGGTTTGAATGATTTGATTGGGGTTTCATCTGCCGCCAAAAATGTGCGCTGATGCTTCGCCATTTTTGGTGGGCCTTTTACAGATGAAGACCGCTCCAGGATTTTTGCTTGATCCCGGACAAATTCTAAAAAGGTTTGGCAAGAGGGAAATTCCGTTTTACGGAATATCGTATCAAATAGTTGTACGATCTCTGAATCGACCTTTTTAGACGCGCAGTTTAATAAAACAAAATCCAGAACGTCTGGAATTTTGAGTTGTTTAAGAGCTTCGACTGAAGCTGAGAATTTATTAACAAATGTTATTAAATCATTTGGGTTTCTTGAACTAGACTTTATATTTAGAATGTTATCTAAGTATTGCTTAGCCATTGTTCGATTATCCTGGTATTGCTTTACCAAGCCATCCCAAATAATATTGTAATTTTCGGGTGTGGGCAATATCCCTCCCGTTACTTCCAAAGCATTACCAGTGAGTTTACCTATAAGATAACTAATCCGTTGCTCGTTTGTGAGCGCCACGTTCTCGTGAACGTTTGATTTAAACGACTGGTAAAATAATGGCCACATTTCTACTTTTCCATTAAATGATGGCAGTTCAATAGGGGGAAGTTTTTTAATTTTATTAATTTCCGTACCTGACTTTGACTGTTGTGCCTTGGGAGACGACAAAGCTAGCTCGCTACGCGTTCGTTTGATTTTCGAAAAATACATTTCAATAGTCATTAGAGTTTCGAAGCTAGGTTCAAAACCAGTGTCATTAGCCAGCTCAAGGTCATTTATACGGATACAGGCGTTTTTAAATTCATCTCTCAACAAATCGACTTCTTGGGATTCGTCCAAGAAGCGTTCATTATTACGCGTGTCAGTTGGAGTGCATTTTTTCGCGAGTTCGTGCAATTTTACTATACGAGATTCATAGCCCTTTGCTAGGGCTTTCAATGACTTTAATTGGATTTCCATAGTATCAAATTTTTACCGTGGAAGATCCGGCTCGAAGGACCAAAAATTATGTATAATTATGTAAAATGCTCGAAGGACCAAAAATTATGTGTAATTATGTAAAATGCTCGAAGGACCAATAGACTTTAAATAGTAAACAACAAAAACTCGCAAGCTGAGATTGTGGTGATTGTCAAAAAACTAAAGAAGCACTGACCTTGACTAGAAAAAACGGGATGTGACTAGGAGGCAGGATCTTGACGGGACTTGGAAGACTGGATGAATTCTGCAGACGGTAACTGGTCTGGAAGCGGTGACGGCCAGATTCAGTAAGGTAGGAGGTTCAGAAGGAGGAGGCCTCACACGTGGTTGTGAGGCTGGCAAAGTGACGCCACCAAGGGCGCAGGGCTGGATACGGGCAGAAGCTCCTGCAGGAGGAACTCGAGAGGAGGGCAGTGTAGAAGCAGGGGCGTAATTCGCCGGATTAAAACCGCCAAGTGGCGACAGCACGGTTGGTCCAATTCGTAGATTAAGGGGTGTCCGCTGTTTAGTACAACAGCGGTCTCGGAGCACAACACAAATGCACAACACTTTACACTTTCCTGAAAATATAATTTTGCCCCACTACTAAGTAAAGAAAGAAACGATTTTATGAAAATTATATAATTTTGTAAAAAGGAATGAAAGAAAGAGGAGCTAAATTACTTCTGAACCATTACTTGGCTCATTACTGACTTATTATTATTTTTTTATTTATGTTGCTATGAAGCTTTTTTTTTTGTTGCATTCCTTTTTTTTTTTTCAGATGCCTGTGATTTTTCAAAATAAACAATACATGGCTAACTTTTAGCTTTAAATTAAATGTAATAACAAAACATGTTAGTCGCTTGCCAGCTACTCCGATAGTTGTCTTGACAGTCACCACAATACCTGACTTTACAACTTTACAATTACATTAACTTTGTGGTTCTAACTGTGTACATGTGTACGCTTATGATCCGTGTGTAAACAAGACAGGAACTGATACGAAGACCAATTGCACAAATCAACTGCTGCAAATATAATAAATGCTGTGTAGCTTTAAATCTTATTTGGGCATCTGTATGTAATATTAGGTATGCGGAAAGTAAATTAATTGTATTTCATGTGGAGTTAAATCGAGCGCATATATTAGAGAGTGATTTGTGATTTTCCATAGTTCATCTTTCGTGTCCCGGACTATACTTACTAATGCTGCAAACTATATTAAGTTACTTTGCATATAACTATTGCTTTATTTATTATTTTCTTTTTAAAATGTCACTATTATTAATTTGAAGTGATTAATTTTTCTACAGTGGTATTTATTTACCTGCCAGTTCAATACATTTGAAATATGAATTGTGTAACAAAGGAATATTTAAATCATAGGTTTTGAGATTTATAAAAAGGATTATTTATTAAATTTATCTGTAAAATATATAGAAAAATATTAATGTATACCTGTAGAAAATTCAATAATCTTTAATTTTTATAATGACATAAAATGCGGAAAAATTATGAGCTTCAAGTAAAGTGCCATTTCCGGTTATCCGATTTATACCAAAATCTAACAGTTTTTACCTTCCGTCACCTTTAAGTAAGGTAGGTATTGTCTTTGGTCAAAAAATTCGTTGGTGAGTTTTTAATGAATAAGCATGTTTTAGGGTCCCCAGAATACGAATTTGCTATTTTTAAGATGATGTCTGTATGTGTATGGGTGTGTGTGTGTGTGTGTGTGTTCGTGTGTGTGTCCGTGTGTATCCGTGTGTGACAAATTTTTCTCCGACGATAACTCCAATACTACAATTCTAAAAATTATAATTCTTTCATATTCCTCTTCTTTACATCCATATGAAGAGCTGATTAGATTTTGGTTATAATTGATCCACCGGAAGTACCCCTATTTGAAGTTTTTAACAGTTTTTCTTGAAAAAACGCAGTTAAATATCATTTTTCGACATTTTGTGATTATCAATATGAAAGAATATCTTATTCTCTATACGGTTTGATTATACATTTTCCTTCATGTTCAATAGTTATAGAGTTATAGAGACATTAAGAGATATTAACTTTCAAAAATTAATCAGCTTTGCTAAAATTATGGAAACAGCAGATATATTCAAAAAAAAATAATTGACAGATGTCAGTGTCAAATGCAAAACCAAAGTTATATGTGAATGTGATAGAGTGTCCCTCGCAAGTGACTTGCAGTTGCGCCTCGCCTCAAGATTTAAATTTTCAATGCCGGAAGTATGAGAAAGGCCAAAGAGAAGATGGAAGGACTGTGTAGCAGAAGATTTGAGAGAGGAAGAATTGCGTGAAGAAGATGTGTTGGACAGGAATGAGTTAAAGAGAAGAGTAAGAAACAGCGACCCCTAATAAAATAGGGAAAGGAACTTTCGGTATAAAATTTGTAAAAAATAGTGTGTTCGGGTTACAATTTTACAGGATATACAGAATCTTTTTCAAGTAACTTTAGGTATGAGATATATACAAAATACATCGAATTGACGGAAGGTTTTGTGCTGGCCATAACAGATTTTTTTTCCATATTAGAATAGGGTCGAAATACAAGGTTTCAGAATTTTCTGAATGATACACATACACATTTGCACATACACACCCGCAGACATCACTTTGAAAATGTTAAAATTGGATTCTAGGGACCCTAAAATCACGATCCCTATTCCTCCCTTACCAAGAGTAGCGGGAGGTAAAAAGAAAATTTAATTTTGTTTTCTTAATAAGCAAATACGATACGAGTGTAACTATTATTTTTCCAATATTCATAGAACCATCCTGTTGGACACGCATCAAGTCCCATCTTAATAATCTGTCTTCTCTATCATCCTACCGCCATTCCGCTTTTTAGACTCAATATCTGAAAACCGCTCATCGCTTGCAACACTTAGGTAGTAATAATAAAATTTGCAACAGTGCCTTATAATTTAGTTTTACATTTCCTGGCTACATATACTTAGGTTACTTAAGTTTAATAATTCCTCGATAATGTTCGTATATAAACTGTAACATTTTCTAACGTATATGTTAAAATGTTTGATATTTAAAGGAAGAGATAATTTGTTTTGCTTAAATTTGTTCACCAGAAATGTTATAGAAATATTACGTATCAAGAGCGGAAAGCACATTTTTACTGATGAATGAGGTACAGCCAGGGAAACAAATGATGGGCTACGGAAAAAAATGTTAGCACGAATCACTGCCTAAATCCACATATAGAATACAATTAATTTACTATGCGCTTACTTTTATAGCAGTTGCCCGAATAAGTTTTAAAGGTATGCAGCCTTTCTTATATTGACAGTTGATCTGGGCAATTGGTCGTTCCTATTAGTTCATGTCTTGTTTACACTCCGATTATAAGCGTCCCCAAAAAAGTTAGAAGCACAAAGTTACTGTAATAATTATGGAATATAAAATCTAGTAAATTAATATTTAGGATACAATATTTTATCTTCTACCAATAACATATTTAACAAATGAAGAATTTAGTAAATGACCACGTTTTAAGGTCCCTAGAATCCAATTTTATCATTTTCACGATGATGTCTGTATGTGTGTGTATGTGTATATGGATTTTGTCTTCGTTGTAACTCAAATATTGTTATTCAGAAAATTCTGAAACCTTGTATTTCTACCCTATTCTAATAAGAAAAGAAATCATTAGATGTTGGTGTAAATCGCATGACCAGAAATGGCACTTTACTTGAAGCTCATAATGGTTTTTCTTAAAAAAATACCATTAAATGCCATTTTTTCGTATTTTATGTCATTATGAAAATTAAAGATTATTGAATTTTCTAGAAGTATATATTCATACTTTTTCTATATATTTTATAGATAAATTTAAAAATTAAAGTTTATTATAAATCCCGAAGCCTAAGATAAACACAATTCCTTTATTACTCAGTTCATATTTCAAATGTATGTAACTGACAGCTAAATGTCACTGTCAGAAAACTAATCACTTCAAATTAATAATAGTGACATTTTAAAAAGTAAATAGTAAATAAAGCAACAGTTATATGCCATGGAACATAATATAGTTTGCAGCATTAGTAAATACGTAGGTATGTATTTAAATTAATAAAAATTAAATAACGGGAGGTTTTGTGTTGGCCACATGCCACATCAGATTTTACAGATTTCTGAAATATGGTACTGTAGTAGGCATCACCTCACGTGTTCTATGCTGTCGTGGAGAGAGCACCACAAGAGTCACTTTTCTACTACATGTTTGAAAATTAGAAATAATTTTAACTTTGGTCGAATTCGAACCCGGTCCTCAGATGCACAATCGGTCACTTAACGTACTTACTAGTTATTCTAAAGTAAAATAATTATTGAAATGTTATATTCAAGGAGTGAAAACAGAAAATCGAAATCTATTTTATTGATTCGTTACTTTGTTACTATGTCAATAATTTGTAAAAAGGCGATTATGATAAAATAACTGAACGTTAAATGGGAAAAATTATTTGTATTTCATTGAAGTTGAGCAGTAGTGAATCAGAAGTACATATATCGAACTAAGAAAATTTGGAATTTATTACTCTTGTGCTCATGATACAGTAATTCGTAAACTTTTCATTTATGTTGAATTTTAAATTAAAATATTCGAAAATGAAGTAAATATTCAAAAACTACTAAGATGAAGTTATGTACAAAAACACAAAAAGTTAACAAAATAAAGTTTTTGCAAGTATAATGGTTACTTGAAGTTTTCTCTTTTTCGAATATTTTACTTATGAGTAGCGTGATATAGGCATTAGCTTAAAAATGAACTAGTCCGATAAACTTTTACTTTCTCATTAAAAAGTTTGTCGGGAAAATAAATATCTATTATCCACTTGGTTGTAGAACGCTCTTTTTGGTAAAAATAAGTCATCGCTATTGAAATATTCGAAAAACGTATTTTAGAATATAGAGAAATAGGCAAAATTATTTTTATATTATTACAACAATTATTATAAAAATACGTAATAATGTAGTAGATATTCTTTCGTTTTTGAATTAGTCATCGTATTATTGTGTTTTCAGATACGTATGAAATCCAAAAATAAGTCTCTGGGCGTACAAATATTTTTTACTCGCTGTTTGTAAGCCATTCAACTCAGAACCGTAAAATAATAAAAAATATTTACGTCATAAAGAAAGTGAAAGTTGATACGCAAAATCATTTTTTACAGTTTCTGGTGAATTCTCGTGACGTCACATAATCACGTTCGCTTCCAAATTTCTGACTGCTGTTCGGAAATTTTTCATATGAAAAATACATCCTCAATGACATGACGCGAAAAAAAGGTCAAGCGCAACGTAATTAAATAATGGGTGTATTTCTGATGTAGGAAATTTTATATTTGTATATCTGTGAGACATTCTAACATTGTGGTCTATTTTTCCTCTTCCTAGTTTATGTTTTCTAGCAATTTTCTATAATAGTTTTCCCTATTTGATTCATAGATATTATATATTTAATCTATTTATAAATAAAAGTAATAAATAACGATTAGGATTGTTATTCTTAGACAAATAGTAGTTTATTTTTAACTTGTATAACTTCTATAACAATAACAAGTCATATGATATTTATCTCTATTTTCATTGTATTATATTAATGTTTTATTCGTCTACTTATCAGTATTTATAAATTTACAGAGTGCTTTGAGTTCTAGGTAAAGGATATTTTTATAAAATATATAAATTTATATTTATAATACAATTATGGAATTGTAGGGCAGGTTGTGTTTCGGACGGTCCGGAAAACATGGCTCACTATGCAAACGAAATTGTACATTTTGCAGTTATATTTAAAAAAACTTTCAATAATTAAATAAACCTGTTCATAATTGTTTTAAATTTTATTTTATTTTAGGCAGGGACCAAGCCGAACCCAAACCGAAAACCATTCCGAACCTACCTTTTTGTGAACCTGAACCAGAATCCGAGCCGCTGTTTGATCGACTTGAAGCGAACCCACTATTTTCGGGTTCAAATAACCAAGTTTACTGAACCATCGTTTTTCAATACTTTATGTCACACAGTTGCAGGAAATTAAAATAAGTTTAATTTTGTAGGTACTGAAATATGAAATTACCTTTAACAAAAGACCTGTTCAATATCTTATACTTATTCCTAAATACTCTTTTTTGCGTATAAAAATAACAACCAAGATACTAACTTGACCATATCACACTCAATTTTACTTGTACCGATTATCGATTGTCATAATTTTAGAAAATTATTGCAATTTATTAATTTATACGTAAAATTTTAATAATAGTCAAATCATTTACATATAGTTTGCTATTTATTAAGCGAATATTTTAAATAAAAGGTCAGTTTTAAATGGTAAATAACTTATAGTAAATATGTAAACTTAACCTAATTTAAACGAAACTTACCTAACCATAACTTAATATTTATATTTACTGACCATTTATTTTAGAAAACACTGACCATTAATGTATTATTATTATTATTATTATTATTATTATTATTATTATTATATTATTATTATTATTATTATTATTATTATTATTATTATTATTATTATTATTATTATTATTTCATACTACACCCTACAGGCAAAGCACCCAATTTCAGGGCAAGAGAAAAAATGAGTTAAAAAAATGCATTTTTTAATCTCTTCTAAAATATCGTGAAAGATGTCAATAAGGGCTTGAATAGAATAATAACAATTTATCATAAAAGAAAATGGACGGAGGATTTTGTTAAAACTGTTGAACCTGCAGTTTGTAAATAAAAAGTATTGGAATAACGAAAAGATGAACGTGGTACTTGTAGTGGTAATTTAGTTCACTAGTATGCACAATCAATAATATTATTAACTAATTTAAAAATGAATATAGCTGAATGCATATTTCTCCTTTGTTGAAGAAATTGTAAATTAAAATTTTCTAGTAATATACATTGTGGAGTTCTTCTATCGGGATATAACCCATGTATAATGAAAGAAGCTGCTTTGATAAATTTACGCTGAACTCGCTCAATTGATTCGCTAGCATTTTTTTTTAATATTTCGCCCTAATAATTTATATACTCGTATGTACAGGTGTCACATTTTCGGTGTAAAGCAAATCGTTTGCACATTCCATAGTCAACTTTTCGAAAAAAATATAAAACATAGTCATCACATGAATTTTCGATCTTTTTACCTCTCGCTAAGAGAGGTATTGGAATCATGCTAAAAATCACATATCCAGATTTTAATGAATAAACTCGTTTCAAAGTCACTAGAATCCGATTTTAACATTTTTACAATGATGTCTGTGTGTGTGTGTGTGTGTGTGTGTGTGGATTTGTGTATGTGTGTATGTGTGTGTGTATGGCTGGATGTTGGAGGGACGATTCCTCAAAAACTATAAGACTTAAAACCTGTTTAACTATGAATTCGTCAATCTGAAATTCCTGGGAAGAGCTGAAAAGGTTTTGGTAACAGTTGAACAACCGAAAGTAGTAGTTTTTTAAAAAAATTCTTCTAAATATTATTTTTTGAAAATTTTTGATATTACTAATTTTGAAGAACAAAATTCTGCATCTGATACATTTAATTTTTTTATTATATCTTCTATAAATTTAAAGATAAAGACGCTATAATATATAGAATATCGGGATATAATAAGTTGAATATGCGAAACTACACTAAGGCCCGAGATATCCACCTCCTAATAACTTTATTTGGCGAATAATTTCCATGGTAATAATTGTTGATACAATTGTATCCATGGTTATTATTCGCCAAATAAAGTTATTAGGAGGTGGATATCTCGGCCCTTAGGAAACCAGTTGACAAATTCAAATGTTTATAACATAATTTGTAAATGACAGATATCAGTGTCAAAAATCAAAAGTTTTAGTGACATTCTGAAAGCTTTTTTCTGGGAAGTACATTTAATCTTTCTTATGGTTTTATTAATTAAATATTTAAAATTATAGGTAACCTGCATATATCCATTAGAAATACCGCCAGTCTTGTTAATGAATTGGAAGAATCTCTGATATTTAGTAACTTCCTCATACAGTGAAAAATAGATATAATTAAAATTGTATGTGTGCAGAAGACATGTTAAATACAATAAAAAACAATATTTGGTTAAAGTTCTGTAATTTTTTTGTTACAAAACGACGGTTCGATAGCGAAGTGCAATACATTACTTATATAACATAAAATGGAAATGGCGAGAGGTCTTGTGCTGGCCACAACAGATTTTTTTTTTCTGAGTTACAGGCAAAAACTCGTTTTTCGCTCTTTTCGAAAATATCTCATATCTTATTTATTATGATAGTTAGAATTGTAGTCTTTTGTTTTAAACATGAATTATTAATTTATTGGGGTGAAATAATTGAAAAAATTATTATGAAACAAATGAAACAAATCAATTGCAGATCATCATTTGTTTATTTTGATTCCATATCTAGTAATTATGTTCTCAAATTTTTTCTTAATCAATTATTTTCAGGTTACTTATGTTATTTAGCGACGTTAAAGTTGGCTTTGGCACCATTCGAAAAAATGGTTTAATATGATTTCTAAAGTAAATAAATAGAAAAAATGAGCAAAACTGAAAGAAATAAAATTAGAAAAAATGATGATCTGTAATTCATATTTCATCTGTTTCTAAATAATTTAATTTTTTTCACCCCAATAAATTAATAACTCAACTTTTATTCATGTTTGACACAAGAGAATGTAGACTTGTTATATATCATTGAAAAGCTTATAAAATAAGCAAAAAAATGAAATTGTTTTGAATATAGGTTCCCATTTAAAACCTAAGTTTGAGTTATATTTCGAGAATTATTAAGTTTTCATAACAAATAATTTACTCTATTTTATTCTACCTAAAAAACGGTACAAAATTTGTTAAAACAATTTTTCTCTAACTGTCATAATAAATATGAGATATTTTTGAAATAAGCGAAAACGAGATTTTTCCTGTATCGCAGAAACAAAAGAAATTCGAAAATTCCTGTGGTGACTATAAAACTTTTGTCGAAAAGTTGACCCAGGAATGTACAAACGGTTTTGCTATCGTTTATATTAAAAGAGATATCTTAAAAAATCATCGAAAATGAGACACAATAAACTCGAAAGATGTGTGAGGGATAATGGATAAATTATGATTTTTTTGAGTACTGAGCCAAAAATGTGAGATAATAGTTATTTATGATATAAGTGTTAAAAGTGACATTTTATGAGTGAGTGGGGAAGTTTGTGAAACGAGGCGAAGCCGAGTAAAACAAACCCCACGAACGAAATAAAATCACTTTTAACACGAATATCATACACTATTTTTCCTACGACCCTAGTTATGTATTAGTAAAAACTAAATATTATAGAATGACATTTATGACAGGTCATGATGTATTTGCTATGAACAACTGAAAATTGTTTATTCTAACCTCTACTTCCAACAATACTGTTTTAAATTCCAATTCTTCAAGCGCCTTGCAAGGAATTACTATAAACAATTGTGATAATTGTACTATAATAATAAACGTTTCAAAATAATGTGTACTTCTAATAAAATACCTATATAAATAATTTCAGTACAAAAATAAATGTAAAATGAAACTACGTTTACTTATGAACACTAAATGTAACTAGATTTAGTTATATTTTTAACACTAAATGTAACTAGAAGTAAATTTGTTTTTTTACTTTTAATCCGTTGTCAATGACAACGATTTAAAAGTATTAGTGTTATAAACTGTTATTTTTAACTTGCTAAGCAACCGTTAAAAAGACTACTTTTAACAGTGGTCGTACGAAAAATATTTTACGCACAGCTGCACTAGAATTATTTGTTTACATCTTAGTTACCATGGCGGAAATTGAAAGATCACACCTTGCGGGCGGTAAAGTAGCACATGCGCGCGGTAAAGTAGAGTAAAAACCCGGTGACTGGTAAACAAAATGTCATGAATACAATTGGAAATATAATTAATACTAAAAAATTATATATTTTTACCTCCCGCTACCCTAGGTAAGGGAGGTATAGGGATCGTGCTAAAAATCGCATATAGAGATTTTAGTAAATAAGCACGTTTTGATGTCCCAAGAATACGATTTTGTGTGTGTGAGTATATATGTGTGTGTGGATCCTATGGACAGTGTGGACACGATTACTCAAATACTATCAAACAAAAAATTTAAAAAAATTGTATACCCATTTTATACTACTGTGAGAAGAGCTCATTAGTTTTTAGTGTATATAGGAAGTATCACTTATACAAGCTTTTAACAGTTTTTCTTGAAAAAAATACAATTTTTCAGCAATATTTGCGTATAAAAATTGAATATAATGGTACAATATTCAATTCTACGATAACAGTATTTAGTAAATAACTTTAACTAACTTTAAATGTAATTTATAAAATAATTTATTTTCATACATAATCTTGCCTATTCATCAAACAAAAACATAATACTTTAATTACAATTTTGACATATTTAAACAAATGTTACTGTCAGGAAGCAATTTCATTAAAATTAATAATGATCCGTGTTAAGATGAATATAGTAGTAATATATTTGATTCTAATGAAATTAAGGTTTATAAAAATAATGTATTTTCCATCATACATAAATACGAGTATTATTTAATTTTTTTTTTTTTCAATAAGTTTTGTCAATGTTTGTGAAATTTATTTTGTGTATGATATATTTTTTAAATGCAAAATAAAGATTGTTATGAGTGAATATAAAAATATTTGAACATAATGAAACACATTAGAATTTTAAAATATGTATTAATAAAATTCCATACAAAATCAAACTGAAAAAAAATGAGGATACATCTCTCCATAAAGTTGAATTGCTTTAACAGAATTTCTTTGACATTATTCGAATATTAAAACCATATGAACCATTTCTTCATTTGTGTAACGCATTTGACTTATATTTATTATAACAAATAATTGATTTTCACTATCACATTAAATGAAAAAATTGTTAGTGTTAGAGTACTTCAACTTTATGGAGAGAGGTAACGAAAGTAATACAGAAAAATATTTTTCTTTTTTTTATGGTAATACAATTGTTTTCATAGTTTTATTTTGTGTAGAATTTTATTAATACATATTTTAAAATTAAATGAACTATTATATTTTGGCGACGCTGTGAAGCAAATTTTATGTACTTTCTGAAAAATAAAAATAAAAAATCTGTTGTGGCCAGCACAAGACCTCTCGCCATTTCCATATTAGGCTATATAAGTATTGTATTGCACTCTGCTATCGAAACGTCGTTTTATAACAAAATATAACAGAACTTTACCCAATATTGTTTTTTGTTGTATTTAACATGTCTTCTGCACACATATAATTCTAATTACATCTATTTTTCATTGTATGACAAAGTTCCTGATTGTCAGAGATTCTTCCAATTCATTAACCAGATTGGTGGTATTTCTGATGGATATATGCATTTTACCTATAATTTGAAATATTTAATTAATAAAACAATAAGAAAGATTAAATATACTTCCCAGAAAAAGCTATCAGAATGTCACTAAAACTGTTGATTTTTGACACTGACGTTAATATGTCATTTACAAACTATGTTATAGACATTTGAATTTGTCAACTTGTTTCCTTAGTGTAGTTTCGCCTACTCGACTTATTATATCCCGATATTCTATAAATTATAGCGTCTTTATCTCTAAATTTATAGAAGATATATTAAAAAATTTAAATGTATTAGATGTAGAATTTTGTTCTTCAAAATTAGTAATATCAAAAATTATCAAAAAATAATATTTAGAAGATTTTTTTAAAAAAACTACTACTTCCGGTTGTTCAATTGTTACCAAAACCTTTTCAGCTCTTCCCAGGAATGTCAGATTGAGGAATTCATAGTTAAACAGGTGTTATGTCTTATAGTTTTTGAGAAATCGTCCGTCCAACATCTCGCAATACACACACACACACACACACACACACACACACACACACACATCCACACACACACACATCCACACACACACACACACACACACACACACACACACACACACACACACACAGACATCATTGTAAAAATGTTAAAATCGGACTCTAGTGACCTTGAAACGTGCTTATTCATTAAAATCTGGATATGAGATTTTTAGCATGATACCTCTCTTAGCGAGAGGTAAAAATATTGATTTCCTGTGCTATATTCAAAGTTGTACCCATTTCCGGTAAAACTAGAAGTGGTACAAAATTCTTACTAGAATCATATTTAAAATCTTTTGTCTACTTTAACTTTGCTTATTCATATTTTTTGGTATCTCTCAAAATAAACGAAATATTCTTGGTACCGGACCTTTGCCGATCATTCTGTATACATTTGCAAAACCTTAAAATCGCTTTCCCGCAAATTTTTATATTTTGAGTTCTGCCGATATTGCACAGGACCATCAATATCTCGAATTATTCGTTTTGCAAGGATTTCAATAATCCAAAGATTTTTAAATTTAATGGAATTATTTCTAATTCCTCTGTCGTAGAGTACTCTTTTGTTTTTAATTCTTCTTTATCTGAATCATCTAGTGTTTTTCGTGTTAGGCAGTGGCGTACGTGTGTTTTGTGGTAGGGGCAAGGTCGTTGGTGACGCGCCTCTGCTATCCACTGACTACAGGTACACATATTATAGGAAGTGATTAGCTATTTTTAAGTTTGAAGGTTACACGTCAGACCCGGAACAACTACATATGTTTAGCATTGCGTTTTATGTCTTTCTATGCGTACAAATATATTAAGGAAATATTTCCGCAAATTTGACTTCTCGCTCTATTATTAAAAAGTCGTACAATTTCATATTTTTTTGTTCTAAAAATTTTAAAAATGTTTTTTTCCTCTCTTATAGCACGGTTATAATAACAATGAATTCCACAACGTGTATAGGCAAAGCAAAACGGATGAAAAATTTCAATTTCATCTATTTCTTACTTGCATTTTCTATATTTGTCATTTAAAAATAGTATGACATACATATATATCTTCACTTCTTTTATATATTAATAGAACATGGAATGTAAATAAATAGTTGGCTTCTACTTTAAGAGCTAATTCTATTATTCTATACATCAATAAACCACAAACAAAGTTCGTAAAGCATTATTTTAGTTACAGAATATAGTTTCAATTTTTATTTCGCACAGAAGAGAAGTGACTTTCGTGGCGCACTTTTTAACAATCGCCAGTACAGAAATCTGCAAATAACAGCACATTCAGCAATGGGTAATAAACTGTAATGATGTATTATGTTTATTATATTCTCATGTTTGGCTCATTTATTTCTTAAATAAAGGTTTGAGATATGGTGTTAATTTGATCACCAATCGATTTCGCGAGTCGAAGTACGTAAGGGGTCTCAAGAAACTCGCGCTGCCCGGTATGCGACACCTGGGCGTCGGACAACTGAGCGAGTCATACTAGGAGATGGTCAAGTGGGCTATGGACAACTGGGCGCTGCGACATCTGGGCGCTGGTCAACTGGGCGACATAAACTTAATTTTTTTGTACGCTTAGCAGGCATGAAATTTGTTAATTTTTTTGTAACAGGAAAAATAGTTGAAAGTGATGCTCTGCTTTTTCTAAACAAACGTTAATATAACCTAATCTAACGCACAATTGTATAATTCTACATTCTACACATATTTATCGCCCAGGTGTCGCGGCACTCTGTTGTCTATCGCCTAGTTGAGTATCGCCCTTGCTTAGATGACCATGTCCGCGTCCCGCATGCTTATAAGATATGAAATCAGTTAATATAAAATTTAGAGTTATCTCATTAGAAGACTATTTTAATAATGTAGTTATTGCCCAGGCAAGTCGTATAAAGACGTCTAAATTTTGGCTTATCGAGATTAAGCCGAAAAATTTCTAAATGTACCCCGTCGAATCATCTTCAAATAGTCAAAACTGTTGTGCAAGATTTCATTTTCTCAATAAAAACGACTGTAATTTCCCGAATATTGCGTGAGTGAATTTTGTGCGTTAGTTTAGGTTAGGTTAAAAAAAGTTACAAACTAATAATAGGTTTGTTCGCAGAACAAAATACGCAATTAATTTCTAATTTTTCAGTACGTGTGCATAGTTTGAAACTAGTTTCAAAGTGATGTGAATTTTTTGGGTTCTGCGAACAGAATTAATGGTTATTATTATTAGTATCATCTGTAGTGAACAGAAAGGTTTTTATTCTATGTTGATTATTGTTGTTGGCATTTGTCATTATCACATAGAATTATAATCTTACTTTATTGTTTAAAGCATCTGCACCACTGATCTCTATACATAACTGGATTGCGTATGAGATAGGAAGGTGATAGGGCGTTTTGTGATTATTTGAAAGACGCCATATTGGAAAAAAGTGTAGTCTCTCGGCCTGACGGTGTGTTGTTGTCTAAAAGAAAGAAAAGAACACTAGTTTTCATAAGTAGGTTAATTATTAAATATATTATTGACATGTTGTAAAGGAATTACACGTAATATCTATAATAAGGTTAAAGTAGACGTTGTAACATTAACTTTTTTCTTTTGTACAAATATGAATTTATACTTTAATAACAATTATTTCTAATCGTCGTTGGGGATATATTATAGGTTTCCATTAAAGAATCGTAATTTATTAGATCAATGGGTAAAAAATATGAATCTTGGATTGCATTTTAAGCCACCTGCGTCAATGAGATTATGTGCTGAACATTTCTCAACGGATTTATTGAAGAAAGTCAATTCTGAAGAAGTTTTACTTCCTTGTAGTGCACCCACAATTTTTGGCATTTATAAGTCTGCTTGTGTGTCGTGTTACGTAAAGAATAATGATGAAAAACAATGATCATTTCACATGTAAATATATCATTATTTTTGCATTTATAATTTGCCATGTTATACAAAAAAACTAATATTCATGTGTTGTTTTTCTTTAAAAATTAATATTATACAAACAAGTGTCCATATTTTTTCATCATTTTTAATTAAATTATTATATTTGCAATATTATTTAAAAAAATATCGTATTTTGTATATATCTTACTTTCCTGCTGAATATATATAATTCAAATCTATCAAATAGTAATTTGAATATCCCGCCGTAAATAGGCCGAGAGACTACACTTTTTCAAATATGGTGACGTTCAATTAGTCACAAGAACTTAACATGGGATACGCGATCCAGTTATGTATAGAGATCAGTGATCTGCACAATATAGCAAATATTTAATGGTTTGGAAGAATTTATAATAAATATTAATATTCGTTTTCTCTTGCTTTGGCTGCACGTAGGAACAAGAATGCTCGCTAAATGCCAGATATTTCAGTGCGCATGTCACAAACTAAAAATTTTTTTAGAATCCGAGGACTATTCTGACGGTTGGAAACCGATCAGGGATTGAAATATTTTGCTGAACACAAATACCTATGTGTGTATTAAGAGCGCAAAATGGGATATTGTCGATTGAGCATTCTCTGATTTTCTCACTAGAATTTCTAGTTATATTAAACTGTATATAGTTTAAAAACAACAAGCGTGATAGTTATAGTTGTCTAAATTAAATAAAATTATTAACTTTGTTAATCGTTTGGGAGGAGTACGAAAGATCCCGAAACTACAAATTAGAAAAGATCATTTTCATTATTGGAACGATGATAAATGTTATTGTTGTTTTCAGCTATCCAAGGAGTCTGTGACCGAATTGTAGGACGAAATTATTGAAACTGTTAAACATTCTGGTAATTGGTAAAGTAAAATAAATTCAATTCCGCATTACATGTTAATAAATAATATTTATGCAGTCAACAGGAGCACAGACGTTATAATAATTGTTTGTGCTATGAACAAACGTCAAAATTATATATTTCACAAGCAAACTTTCAATACATATTTCTACGCATGACAACCATAAAATTTTGGGTTAACCTATCTTCACATGCCGGGTTAACTTTTCGGTTACATTAAACTCGTTTAACACTTAACTGGAAACTGAAATAACCAATAAAAAAAATGGTTAACTAAAATTTTTTGGTTAACCTTGTAGGTACTGAAATACCGGGCCTTCTAATATTAGGCAATCCAACACTACGTCACACTTCGTTCCAATATGGCGGCAGAGGGCAAATATTGAGCTGTCATTTCACATGTTAAAGTAAGAACTTTACTTGTGCTTTGCACGATTTTTATAAATATTATAGTATATAGGGATTTAGTAAGTATTGACAATAGTTATTTATTTGTTTTAAGAAGCGTTTTATCCACCAAAGAATGTGAAAATAAGTTCGAACATTTAATTTTCTCGAGTGGATATAACGGAACAAAAACACAAATAAGTACCCTACATATAACGTTTTATCCACCATTAAAATTTTAACCAATTCATTTAAACTACACCAAAGTTCGAAAATTGAACGGTATTTTTAAATAAATGACAGTGAAAATAGTGTTATTTGTTTATATCTTAGATCTTATTATAGTCACTAGAGAATATTAGGTCCCATCCCATTGTACAGTTGCGTAAATTATGAGTCAATTATGGATAAAATTAATCTTAGGAACAGAACCTGGAAATAAAGTAATCTTTAAATAATCGTTAGTTAGTATGTGTGTAGCGAAACTTTGCTTTTCCAATAAGAACAAAAACGTTATCTAATTTGCTGCAGCTTTTTTTGTAAATCCTGCTTCAAAATATTTATATGCTTCCAAGTATTTGTAAGCTATCATTTGCTGTGCAGTGTAACTACTGTGTATTAATACTAATTAAGACACAATATCCATACTTGACACTGGAGACTGGGGATACAGCATCTATTCAACATTTTGGTCAGATATTGTGAACGGATCTATATAGTTAATAGTTTCTATTTTCTCCATATAACGACGTCCAACATCTGGACGCTCCTTCTCCATCATTAATAAATATGAAATTTTATTACAGATAGACAGAAAGAAAAAACATCTAAATTGTAGTTAAATTAACTAAATTCCTTATTTTTCAGTCTTCTAATATGTTTCATTAAAATATCGAAGTTGAATTAGTTAAGTTTTCTAAATTTGTAATAACAAATTATAGTAAAATTAAATACAACATTAGATGAAATGATTACATTTATATCGTAGTAAGTATTGAACTAAATATAAATAAAGAAATGAACTAAATATGTATTTAAATTTTCTATTTAATTACCTAATTTATTAAATAAATTTACCAAAAATTCTAGGACAAACATAATGAAGCCAAAATACAGTAAAATAAAATAAGTAATTAAAGTAACCATTTGCATATTTAAATTAACGATTTTTTACAAAATATTTATTATCTCTTTCGGATTAGTTAAAATGCTAAAGTAAGATTTGTAAATTATACTAAATTATAGGCATATTGCCTAATAAAATAATATCTAAATATAATTAGACAAAATTTCAATTCTTTTGTTTCTGTGTATTGTATTCTACAAATTTATATTACAGTTAATTTACACAAATGTTACTAAAAATATATTTACCAATTAATGGCATAAATACAAAAGAATAAGACATGGAATACACCAACTATTCAATCACACACGATCACATAGAATTAATGACAATTATTGCAAACAACAGCAAAACAAGGAATGAAACAGCGTAATGTTTGCCCTCTGCCGCCATATTGGACCTTTAAATAGTCATGTGTTCTGGATTGCCTAATACTATTGTATGCAACTTTTAATTTGCACTCCTTTTTTTAAAATGATCCCGTGTTCCGTACTATAGCTATTAATATAAATACTGAGATTGAGCACTGACAAAAAATGTTAAACAGGAGCAGAGAGGATATAATATATAGAAAAAAATATCTATTCTTTTTGTGGAATTTACCATTTAAATAACTATTTATTGACTTTCTATTTCTAATAAACTGTAGAACTGCAATTCACATAAGAATTTTTTATTCATTTTAATTAGTTTTACTTTAATTTAACTATATGCAGTGAGTTAAGTTAATAAACGTAATAATTTATTCACAATCACAACTTTTCTCAGATAAATTATGATGGGTTCCACACTTCTGCATGTAATAAGGAACAGAAATACAAATTACTTCTTCAATAAACTTCCTTTTTTACTAAACCAAACTAACAAAAAAAAAAGAAAAAAAAATGGTAATAAATGTAAAGGTATCACATATTTTACGATTTAGAAAAAGGGAAGTGCAAGGCATTCCATGTGTATTTTGAGAAACATTATTTATACATATTATTTTCAACTCCTATGCTTTAATATACTTAAGTATGTGTCATTTGTACTTGAATCAAATTTATCAAGGCCGTATTCAAGGGGGGGGATTTGGGGGTTCAAACCCCCCCTGAAATGTAAAATAAAATACTAAAAAAATTAAAGAAGTCTAACCAAGATGTTAGCGCTATCATAGCACGCGTCCCAAACTGCGAGTATAACATTCCCAATTGCTTTTTACAATTAAATAAAGATAGGTATACGTAAACGCCAAAATATTTCTTTATTTTAGGAAGTGTCTACTGTACTGTCCAGACAGAGCCGCAATAAAAATTTGTGAACTGTCGCACCTGAACGGAATCTAGCGGACAATTCTAGCGGCCACTTCTCGAATCTACCTAAAAACCACTGTCTACCAATTACGAATTGTCAGTTAGGTATTGTTTTGGGTTTGGTTCACTAATTTTTTTTTTTTTGCTGCTCTGTCTGGACAGTGCAGTAGATACTCCCTTTATTTTATTATTTCCCCGAGAATTATATACCGGGCATTTTTTTAAAGGTATACATAGAAGAATAAAATGGGAAATCAGTTTTTTTGCAAACTGTTGCGCCCCGTTTTGACTGACAACAGTAGTTGTGGTATCAGTAGAAAGATAAAAATTGTATCAAATGACAACAAATAAATGTAAATTATGTAATATTTTAGTCCCACAACCATGGTTATCAGTCAAAACAAGGATAACAGTCTGCAAAAAACTGCTCATGTTAATATCCTTGAAAAATAATATAATTATATAACCAGAACCCCCTCCGAAATGAAATCCTGGATACGGGCCTGAAATTTATTATATAGATTGTAATTATGATACATATTTGCAACTCATATATAATGACTATTAATACACTCGCATGAATTACGATAGGAGCCATGTTATGCTTGTGTTGAATCTAGACTACGATACGGTATATGGTTTTGGAGATATTCATGCTGTGCCTCAAATGTTTTTGGGTCTCAAAAGAGAATTATAAGATGTTTATGTGGAGTCAAATACAATACACCATCCAGAGAACTTTTGATCAAATATAGTATATTGACCATTTATGAACGAAAATAAACATAACTACAATACCAGAATTAAAAATCAGTATTACATACCAAGTTCTAAATTAAATATACCTAAAATATGATATCCTAGAGGTGTCAATACCCCATACGCGTCTGTGGCTCTGATTGAGTGGGCCAGTCTCTGATAAATGACCGAGAGGTTGATTCAGAGACTGAAATATTGTGAAACGTGTCAAGTATGATTTTTTAAAGTTTCTGAATTAAATACCTATCGTTAAAGGTTCTCCTGATTAGGTTGGTTTAATACTGTATAATAAACTATATACTGGAACATATTAGATCCAAACCATCTGTTAATTCATTCTAGAAAGAAATAAAATTATTCCTCCTACAAAATAACTTTTATTCCATAAATGAATACTTATTTAAATTGTGAACTTGTTTATATTTTTTTTACGTTTTCTACATACATTATTAACTGGTAGAATTTACTCTTAATGAGGGGTGATTAAGCTATGACTAAAATAACAAATTCAGTTTTTTTTTAATCACTCCAATGTATTTTGAAATGATAGCCATGGTAATAGTTAGGGTGACTAAAATTTTGAGAAAATACTACCGGTCATTATTATTATTAATATTATTTATTATTTATTATTATTATTATTATTATTATTATTATTATTATTATTATTATTAGCTATCTGCTATCATTATAAACTCGTTGCATAATATATTATTATGATTTAAATTGTATTTCTTATGCAACATATTTTCAGAGTATGTTGCGAATTACTCTGGTAGGTAGTATTCTTTGTTAATAATTTTCTGAATGAAAATTTTAAAAACAAATAAATTTCATAACGTTCTTATTTTGCATAAATTTTATGTATGAATAGTCACTGATACACATGAATTCTAAATCAGATGAAATATTTAGAAAATATGGTTCAGTTACAGAGAAATATAGAAGGTCATCAAATTTTTTGTCATGTGAATGACTTGCAATACTAAATTTGTAACATACAAACAATTATCAACAATATAAATAACATATTTTCTTGAAAATTATTACGGTAACAATAAATTGAATTCATTCGTTGAAAATTGTGATTCATACATAATACTTTTACATTATTTCATTAAATCATACTAAATACATGAATTAATACCAGTTCTTGACGTAGATAAGTTGTAATCAGCATGAATTAAAGTGAGGTATGATTTGGCAACGTCTAACCTTCATTTTCCCGCCTTAAACTTGGCAACGGCGTAGAAAAACATTCATGATACGGTACGCCTCAGTAGGAAACGTATTTACACAATTTATCACACTTTACAAAGTTTCAATTCAGCAGAAATTTAAAACGGCCAACGAATAAAATCGTGATACCTATACGAAATATTCAAATAAACATTATAATATTAACGTGATTTGTACACCATTTTTCTCGAAAAAGAGCCTGTCGATTAATAATATTATTTATTATTTTTAATATTTTTATATATTAAGAATGTTACTCAGTTTTCGGAAATAATAGAACCTATATATAGGATGAAATTTTAGGAAATCGTCTTTAAAAAATCTGTTGTGGCTATCACAATTTCTCTCGCCATTTCCATTTTATGTTGTATAAGTATTGTATTGCATTTTGCTATCGAACCCATCGAACCGTCGTTTTATAACAAAAAAAATTACAGAACTTTACCCAAATATTGTTTTTTATTGTATTTAACATGTCTTCTGCACACATACAATTCTAATTATATGTATCTATTTTTCATTGTATGAGGAAGTTTCTAAATGTCAGAGATTCTTCCATTTCATTAACAAGATTGGCGGTATTTCTGATGGATATACGCATTTTACCTACAATTTTAAATATTTAATTAATAAAACAATAAGAAAGATTAAATGTACGTCCCAGAAAAAGCTTTCAGAATGTCACTAAAACTGTTGATTTTTGACACTGATATCTGTCATTTACAAACTATGTTATAAACATTTGAATTTGACAACTGGTTTCCACCTTAGCCTCTGCGATGAGATTATTCTATATATTATAGTGTCTTTATCTCTAAATCTATTGAAGGTATAATAATTTTATGTTCTTCAATATTTGTAATAACAAAATTTTCCAAAAAATTATATTTAGAAGATTTTTTAAAGAAACTATTACTTTCGGTTATCCAATTGTTACCAAAATCTAATCAGCTCTTCCCAGGCATGTCAGATTGAGGAAACTGCAGTTAAATATTTTTAAGTCTTATATTATTTGAGAAACTGTGGTTCCAACATCCACTCACACATCCACATACACATATACACATATACATACACGCACACACGGACATCATCGTAAAATGTTATAATCGGATTCTAGGGACTTTAAAACGTGCTTATTTACTAAAATCTGGACATGCGATTTTTAGCATGATTCCAATACCTCTCTTAGCGAGAGGTAAAATTCGAGATTTATATTTTTCCTGGTACATAATATTATAAATTGTAGGCTTTTTCATTTATTTGTGATGGGATCTTCCAATATTTTTTATGTAACTTTTTAATTATTATTCGTTAAGTCGTAAAAAAATATATATATTATCACGGCCTATTGCCCATTTCTGGGTGTGCCAGTCTGTTTTCACAGATATCGGTAATGATGATGACATATTTGTACCGTGCGGGAGCTTACCAGGCGTCACCTCACGGGCACTCATTGCTGGCGTGGAGAGTGCACCACAGGGGTCACTTTTGTGCCATTTAAAAATCGAAATATTTGGCGTCGGTCGGGATCGAACCCGGTTCCCCAGGTTGGCGACCAGACACTCAGGCACACATTTTATTTTTTTCTCCTATTGCCACTGGTTCAACTTTGCTGCCTAAATCATTTCCTATGATTTTCAGGATTTTTCCCTGACGTGTTGTTTGGTGTACCTACATTTCTTGTTTCTTTATTTCATATATATATATATATATATATACAAACGAATATGTTTCATAGATTTGTCTATTTTCTGCAATATATGTATATTGTAACAAATCTGAAAACCATTTATCTTCATTCTACATAAAAAATTCTTATCCAAATTCAAAACGTAATTTTTATTATTACAAATCTATTTGAAGACAAATAAAAATGATTATCTATTAAAGAGAGGAAATGTAAATATCCATCTTGAGATAAAATCTGAGTAATATTACTTCGAAAACAGCGTAGTTATTTATTACAATAATTAATATAACGAAAAATGAAATGAAAAACTTTAGTGATAAGGCAAGTGTCTTTTTGTGGAGTCGACAATAAAATAACCAGACATAGAGTTCTGTACAGATGCGATATCATCGTAGCTGGCTTGGTAAAAGGCGTCATTTTTCTGTTTTTTGCGTCGTTCAACTGTTATGAGACGCGCAGCAGGAGACTTCAGTTTTTTCTCTCATACTTTCTTAACATTAACGACTTTTTCTACTTTTAAATTTGTAATTTTAGAATTTGGAAAACAAAAAGATGGTGAATATTAAACGACATAAGACCAAAATAGTTAAAAAATATTCCGAAATAGAAATTTGTATAAATAAATATACAATCACGCCTTCTATTTATATGAAATTAGACAAATGTCAATGTTCTTACATTATATACCTTATTACAATTATTATATTATTAATTTATTAAGTACTCCATTTTTGCATCTTTTAGTAGAATAAACTCAATTAAACTAAATAATGTTTGGAATACCATAACTAAGTAGGTACATATAATTTTTTTTACGACTGAAGGATAAATTTTTATAGGCACGAATTTAATTTAGCAGTATTTTTACTAAATGAACAGTATCTAACCTAACCTAATTTAATCTGAACATAATATTCATGTTAACTGGTCACTTATTTAACAAAATACTGATCAAATAAATATAAACTATTTTTATATAAATAATTTGCAAATATAAATAATAAATTTAAAATCATTATTAAAGATGATTTTCAGATTACATTGATATTGTTATACAGTTTTCTTGGTAAAATAGAAAGATGATATCTCCAAGTATTATTTATACTTATTTACGGATAATAGTTGCATTTATGAAGTATTACTACCTATTTTTTGCATCTAAATAACCTTTAGACAGAAATGTGTTGAAAAGAATAAAGCTGAAATCGAGAATAATTTATGTTGTATATTTAATTCGTTTTTTTCTTTTTGGATATTAATTATTACTTGGTGTAATATCCATGATAAAGACCGATAAGTGATTAGTATGAATTTAAATCAAATGGAATTAAAAAAAGATGGTGCCCTCTGCAATATTAACAAATTAGAAACTTCGTTATTGAAACATCGCGGGACTAGAATAACGAGGTTGTAGCCGAAAGAAAGTAAATATGGCGAGAAAATTTGAAATTTTAACACGCTATTATTTGAACACATTATTGTTATCGAATTGACATTCATTAACTCTAATAATAGACTTAATTCTATTATAAGAATATAGAGGAAAAATTACAATGGTATGCTAAGTTACCGAAAAAACTATTACAAAAATAGGCAGTTAGAACTCCCCTCAAATTAGTCACATCTTTCACAGGATCAAAGTTCTAAAAATACGAAAATTAGTATTTATTATTAATAATAAAACATAAAAATAATATATTTCTTCATTACTTACAAAAATATCTAATTTCATTTTAATATTGTTTTATAGTATATTTGCTATTGTAGTCATTACAGCAATCATTGTTTTCAAAGCATTCCGCTTCTCGACGCTAATTTCTGAAACTCTGTTTAGCTTCTTAGGTTCTGCAAATACTTGTTTTAATAAAGTATTTCTATCTATACAATGTTGCAGAGAAAACCTCGTCCCTACACATTGGATTCAATATTTGGCAGATAGAACTTTCTTTTTGTACTATCTCAGAAATGGACAATAATATCTATAAATGAATATCAGAAAGAGATAGAATATGGCTGAATCTAGCCATACAACAATCTCATTTTACAAAACTTACAGTTATAACCTTGTTATTCTAGACCCGCGATATATTAATACTAAACCATAAAAACATAAAACTGTACTACATTTTTCAAAAAAATTGGTTTTTAAAGAATTCTAGTTTATAATCACAGCACAGCTATCTCTAGAGTAAAATTACTTTAAGAATGAGGCACTGACGTCACGACAGTTGCGCGTAGTTCATGACGTGATCCAGCGAAGCCAAAACCGTTCCAATAGCAACGTAAAAAAGGTGTCTACTGCACAATGACGTCAGTATCTCATTTAAAAGTAATTTATTATTATTATTAATATTATTATATTTATTCTTGCCTAACCGGCTTAGAATCTACATGTAGATTCATTTCAAAGTAATATTTGCAGTGTTTTAGTAATTATTTTGTTAAAATGCTTATTATCCATGCATATTTCCAATTATTAACCAAGAAAGTTTTTTACGTATATAATTTTATAAGTGTAGAAATAAATAAATTTAGGTGATTCCAATTTTTGTGAACTTCACAGTTTGAGAACAAAATGTGATTCCCACCTACTTCATAGAACATTAAAATAGTACATTATGTGGCAAGTTTGTGAAGCTTAAATTTTTACATGAGGGTGGAGATTGCGACACGAGCCGAAGACGAGTGTTGCAAACCACCCGAATGTAAAATAGGCTTCACACACGTGTTACTATACTTTTTCTACTACCTTGCAATAAAATATATTTTTTCTTCACATTGTCATTCTTTTAACGTAAAGCCTCTATATTATCTACTTGTTTAACCATGGTTACCAACGTTACGGGTGTTTAACAGCTTTGTTTTATTAAAATACAATAAATTCAGTTTGTAATATTTAAAATAATGAACGGTGCGTGAAATGTTACTTCACGCACAGTGTGCAAAAAATCAAACTTCACACATAAAAATTGATACGTGAAGTACTCACTTCACGCATGGGAGTAGAAAAAATATATATTACGGTTTAACAAATAACCACTAGTCGTTTTCAATTTAGATGAAATTTCATAAAATTAAAAAAAAATAATAATAGAGGAACCCATTATTAAGAATTATTTTATCACAAAACCGCAAAAGTGTCCTCTGTGGTACACTATCTACAATTTCTACAAGCATAATGCTCTGAAGTAATCTGGGAAACGTTTTTTACAATAAGCGTATATCGTCATTGCGGAAATTTGACAATAAGCATATTGGCACACCCAGCAATGGGTAATAAGCCGTGATAGTATATTTATTTAATATATTTTTATATCTTCTTTATTTATTGTTATTATACATGACAATAACATGACACTGAAAAATGCTGTCTAATCATAAATTCTGAAAATAAAAATGCATCAGCCAACAAAAATAGTGGAAAATACCACAATAATTCACATATCAACATAAAGGCGTTTCTATTGTATTAACACAAATTGAATTGATTATTTTTATCACTTCGCAATAAACATACCTATTTCGAACATGCGTAATGTGTGGTTGAGTGTATGTATTGACATGTAAAAACTGATAAAAACAATGAATTTATTTGACATAGGTATCCTACTTTTTACCTTCCGTCACTTTTTGGTAAGGAAGGTATTGGTCAAAAAATTATATGGTGAGTTTTTAATAAATAAGCACGTTTTAAGGTCCCTAGAATACAATTTTACTAGTTTTACGATGATGTCTGTATGTGTGTGCGTGTGTGTGTCCGTGTGTATGTATCCGTCTGTCCGTGTGTGTGTGTGTGTGTGTGTGTGTGTGTGACATTTTTTTTTCCGACGATAATTCCAATACTACAATTTTAAAAATTATGATTCTTTCGTATTCCTCTTCTTTACATCAATATGAAAAGCTGATTAGATTTTGGTTACACTTGGTGAACCGAAAGTTCCCTTATTTCAAATAAGTACTTAACAGTTAAATATAATTTTTTGACAGTTTATGTGATTATTAATATGAAAAAATAATATCTTATTCTCTATGCGGTTTGATTATACATTTTTCTTCATATTCAATCTATAAAATTTTCAAAAATCAACCAGCTTTGCTATAATTACGAAAACAGCTGATATATTCTAAAAATTCTAATTGACAGATGTCAGTGTCAAGTGCAAAACCAAAGATGGAAAATATAGGATCGGAAGGTGGTATGAGTAATAGAGTGTTCCTCGTAAGTGACATGCAGTTGCAGCCTCGCCTCAGGATTAGCACTTTCAATGCCGGGAGTACGAGGAAGGCCAAAGAGAAGATGAAAGGACTACGTAAAAGGCTTAAGAGAGGAAGTACTATGTGAAGAAGATGTATTGAAGAGGAATGAATGGAAGAGAAAAATAAGAAACTGCGATTCCTAATAAAATAGGGAAAAGCTGAAGAAGAAGGAAGGAAGTGCCAAGTGCAATTTACATAGTGTATGTTCGTGTTATAATTTTATTGGATTTATAAAATCTTTTCCAAGGAACATTTGATATGGGATTTGTATAAAATACATTGAATTGACGGAAGGTCTTGTGCTGGCCACAACCTATTTTTTTATTTAGTTTCATTTCAAACTATGAACATATAGTCGTATATTTTATGTAAAAATAATAACTTTCAAACATTAATTTGCAAATAATAAATCTTTCAAAATGATAATCTAATTTTAAAATGTAATATCACAGTATAATATTACTTTCTTATACTAATATTAATACGAAACATATGGCTGGTAGTGCGAGCTCGGATTTAACTAAAACGCTGTTTTAAGA
This sequence comes from Ophonus ardosiacus, assembly GCA_943142095.1. Classification (NCBI taxonomy): domain Eukaryota; kingdom Metazoa; phylum Arthropoda; class Insecta; order Coleoptera; family Carabidae; genus Ophonus; species Ophonus ardosiacus. The sequence continues at coordinate 20,188,415 of OW964830.1, read as the reverse complement.
AATGTCAAATTTCATTATTTAATAGCAAAAATAATATCAAATTTATCAAAATATGATTTTTAAGCAGAACATAGTTTGTATTTAAACAAATATTTTTTAAAAAAATCATTCTTTAAACATAAGGGTGAAATTAAATATTGAAAATTGAATTTGACATTTCTTAAAACAGCGTTTCAGTTAAAACCGAGCTCGCACTACCAGCCATTATGTACGAAATAACGGGAGTAAGGAGAAGGAGTGACAGAAGACGTCCACGGGCGTCCCAGATTCATTCCAGAACTGCGAGAGGGCTGAGTCAGCACGCCTGCTTGGTTGCTAATCTTCGGATAATTGTTAATCAGAATATATTCAATTGTTCCTCACGCTGTCAAGTGTCGACTATTATAATAAATACTGTTTGTTTAATTAAAAGCATTTTAAATCCTAAAACTTCTTACATATAAAAATTAATTCAAATAATAAGGTAGGCAGTTGCCAAATTTTCATTGCAATAATAAATATAGGTACAGCAAAATATTTCCATGTGAATTAAAAGAAGTAAAAATAAATTAAAAATCACAATATTCATATTTCTGTCATATACATATGTTACAAAATATTTCTCGTAAATATTGTGTTGAAAATAATTCAATATTTATGAATAACATCAATACCTTGTAACTTGTGACTAATGACGTCAGTAAAATATTTACTACAACTTCCTAGAAATTGTTTTACTTTTCATTGAACAATCACTATTTAATAGCTTGGACGTCATCATTTTACTACGTTGCGGTTGAAAGAAAATATTATGATAATTTTATCGAAATTGGGAAAAACACGATCACGTCATATAGTCGTCTTTTTGTCTAATAAGAGTTCTAGTACAAATGATGATGAAAAAATGCTACCCTTGTATGTTTACAAGTTGTTACTTTTTTATTATTGTAAAAAGTATTATTTAGAAAACTGTGATCATTTTTATTTTGCATAATTTAAATACATAGTAACATAAATTAAGTTATTAAATAAATAAATATATGATTTCTGAACTAGCCAATTTGTCGATTTTATTATTTATTTATTGTGTTATTTGAAAATGAAAACAAGTTTGGTGTTTGATGTCAATTGGATTCGAACCTAGACTGACATGGTGACAAACTTTCAACTACACTATCCTATTATTATTAAAAACATACAAATTGAGTGGTATAGAGGTAGTATTTAAAATAGAAAACACGTTATGATTACATATATTTTTGTGTTACTATGGGAAAAGCAAACATATCACTTTCGACGAACGTCAAACAAAATTTTAGATAATAGAACATCTTCGTCGAACAATAAATACTTTTCCCTTATCATCATTTTAATAATGAGGTCTTCCACTATTTATTTTTTTTATTATGACTCTAAATTAAAGCGATCTGTAGTACCAGAAAGTCTTAACTCTAATTGTTATTGGTTACGTCATGATATATTTTTTTAGATATTCTATAACGTAGATGTTAATTTTTTGATCTCAAACGGTGGAGTTTGCTAATAATTATTAGAGTCACATAGATTGATTTATTTAATACAGGGTGTTAAAAAATAAGTGTATCAAGTTATGAGGGCATATAGTACTGACCAAAATGAGTAAAAAAAGTTTAATCAACATGGGTCCGATCTTCAACTGTTTTCGAGAAAGAGGCCATTTTGTATTAGAATCGAAGAAAAACAGACTAAGATAGTGGTGGAATAAAATTTTGTCTATGCCAGTAAATAGACTATAAAAAAACAATAACATATTATACGAAACATTTTTTTCACTTCCTAATAGTTACGAAGTTATTTGAAAACTAAATATTGGCCAAGGGCGCCACAACTTTTGTCTTAGTACAATTATTCAATTTTTTGTGAAAAACAAAAACACATCTAAGATGACCTCTCAAAGGCAAATAAAATGTCTCATTTAATCAAAGTCGTAACTCTTACAGTTTTCGAGATAACAGAGGGAAACACCGGAAAAACTCATTTTTCATTGCCTTTTATCTCGAAAACAGTTGAAGATCGGACCCATGTTGATTAAAGTTTTTTACTCATTTTGGTCAGAACTACATGTCCTCATAATTTGGGACACTTATTTTTTAACACCCTGTATGTATAATTTTATATCTTTTGCTAGTATGCAATTTAATAAAATAATTAATAACAAACTACGTACATTATAGTCCAAATTTTGATTGCCACTGGGACGATTTGTTGTAGCTTATGTCATTCAACAAATCTTACATTTCCATACAAAAACATATGGCATGGAATCATAAATTCAAAAAAGTGTTATTTTGCTTCCGTTATTTTGTTATTTTCCACATTTTTTTTTATTTGAAAATGGATTCAATATTTCAAAAAGGCGATTGCAGAAAGCTTCAAAATAGTAAAATAAACACCGTGAAGTAGGGCATTAAAAACTCGAATATTTGAAAAACTAATACCTTTTTTAAAAGTTTGATCCTTTACCTTCATCATATAGTTTTAATGAATAGTTTTAATGTAAATAATCAATTTTCTAATCTGTTGCTATGAGGAGACCCCAATCCTGCTTTTATAAAAATTCAAAATTTGTTAAAAGAATTTTCAAAATCTGATTTTCTGTAAGCTAACAAACTTTATCTACTATTGGATCTCCTGAAATATTTGAAAGTTACATTTTCTACTTTTGCCATAGAGCCACAGATTTATGTATTGTTGTATGATGTTTTTGAAAAGCCTGTTTCTATCGCTTACACTTAAGTATATAGTCATTAAATTGGTACTAACTTATCGGTACGAAATGTCAGAGAAATTATTGAATATTGCTGTCCAAATTTTTGTTTAATACCACTACTTTAATATAAGTTGTGTAATAGGATATAAATGCACTTATAAATCGAAATAAAAAATAGTAAATACAAAAATTGAATTTGTGTGTAGTGATGTATTTTTAATAATAGCTATTAGTATTCGCGAGGAAACGTTTTATACAATTCATTGTGTAGGAGGTACAAATAAATATATCAAAAAATTATATTTATTTCAAATTACTTTTGAATTTCATTTTATAGTATTTTTTGTAATTAAGCGTAAACATGATTTAAAAGTTTATTGTAAAATTAATGTTATTGTATACTTGTATAATTTATCTTTCATTTTATATCTACCTATATTCGATTTTATCTGGTTAGGAATAAATAAAAATGGTGGAATCGTTTTTATAATGATCACGATATCAACACATTCAAGGTTACGATATTCACATTTAATAGTTATTTAATGTTAATTTTATATTAAAAAAAATGGAAATTAATATTTTCCCGGATTTATGTAAGTATTTAGTTGTTTTGAATTACAATAACAAATAAATTGAAATAGTCTGACAGCAATCAGGAATTTAAATTTTGCCAGGAAGATCTGATTTAAGATGTAATTTAATACATGTGCATTTTACCAATTTTTTTTATTAATATTTTACGGTCTGCAGCTGTTAATGGTCATATGCAAACGTTGAGTTATTTATTGCAAATGACAAAGACGACCACTAATATCTATGCTTGAGCGGGATGTGAACCTGGGACCTTCACATATAACAATTAAATATTTTAGTGTTTAAATTTGTAAAAAAATGGAGTCAATTTTAAATGAACAAAACATAAGTAAGGACAACATAAGATAAAAAATTAGTTTACATGATTGAAGGCATAATGTTTATATTTTTGCACGATCATAGAAAAAGAGCATTATTTTTATTTATCAATTGTATTAAAGTTAACTATCATGAAACACAATGGAAATTTCTAAGATATTTAGATTTTTTTATGTTATTATTTATAAAAAAATATATTAGTAATAATATCCTAAAACATAATCACTAAAAATTTGGAGAAATGCTTGTGTTGAAAGACGTAACAACTTCGAAGAGAGATACTACTTGTCCACTATGGCAAAGAAACTAGAATGAATATAACATCAAGGGAGTTCTATTTTTATTAATTTAATTTTGATGTGTAAACCGTAAATAAATTATGAATAAAATCTATAAATATCACTTGTTTCTTTATCAAACAAGTAAATTCCTGATAAATTAATTCAAGAGTGCATGCGCACTAACTCGGTCTTATGAGATTAACAAGATTGGGGCCGTGACGTCACATTACATTATTTTCAATTTTGCTTTTTTAATAATTTAATCTGGGAAACCGGAGTCGATCCCGACCGTCGCTAAATATTTCGAATTTTAAATGGCACAGAAGTGACCCCTATGGTGCACTCTCCACGCCAGTTATGAGTGTCCCTGAAGTAAGCGCCCGCACGGTACAAATATGTCATAATCATTACCGAAATCTGCGTACAACGAAGACTGACACACTCAGAAATGGGTAATATGCCGTGATGATATATATATTTTTTATATTTTATATATGTACGGTAGGTGCCCGGTTGTGCTTCGGACGGCATGGGTTTGCTTCCAATTATTTCTAAATTTCAAATATCACAAAAATGGCTCTTGGGGTTTTCTATCCACGGCAGCTTTTATAGTCTGTGTAAGACGCCTTCAAGGGTATAGATATATCGTATCAAACATACTATATGTGCAAACAGACTGTATTATTATACCTACTTGCAGATTTACATAAATTTTAAAATTAATTATGATATATTTTGATATAAACAGGAATACCTATTAGAAAAATTAGGGTAAAGTATGGAATAACAGAAAATGAGATGATATATTTGTTTTATATAAAAATATATAAAAAATAATTGTTTCTTATTTTATAAATTAATTTTTAAGCATATTCAAGATATTAAATTTTACTGCCTGAGTTAATTCTGTTTATAATTAATTAATAAATTAGCCACATAAAAGTCATATAAAACAAAGTAATTACAATATAAAGTAACAATAAAAATAAATTGGTACAAGTACACACAATTATGTTCAATGCAATTCGAAATCGGCTGTAGAATGTCAATATCAATTCATGGTTTCGCGTTGAATATTGATTCAATCCTCTTGAATGTACTTCCTAGTGGTTGATTAACTTTAACCCTGAATATCAGGAAACATTCGCCGAGATTCGAGATTCGGCAACGTGACCCAAATAGAGATAGCATTTCATCAGTTTTCTCTAAACTTGAACATAATGACTGCAGTAATGTCAAAGCCCGTATGAGGAGCCTTCACTAACTGGCGGTTTCTGCGGGCGAAACAAATAGACATTTAGAATGGAAATTTAGAAGGCGCGAATGAAAGATTTTTACCCATTGTTGGGTGAGTCAAAATGTTTTACCTATGTAGAGTATCTATCTAAATGTGTAATATAACAGAATATGTATGGTAAGTACGAATATGAAATAATTAGGTATATGTCTTTTCGTATTATCCAGATTGTTAAACCTTCGTTGACTTAGTGATTTTTACCATCTAGTTAGACGGTTTTAAAAACACGAAGAGTTTAGGGCCACATTCTTAAATGAATATTTGGATATTTTTTCCAATTTCTCAAACACGCCCCACTAAAATTTAACCTAATGTACATTGCATAAAACTCACGCTTAAAAAACTCGGGCTTTGATATGTAAAGTTATGTTATGTTGTTATATTTAGAGAAGCTAAGTAAACTGTCCATCGTTTTATACAACATTTGACAATCTAACCGCATTTTATGACTAGCCCTTTTATAAAAAAATCTGATGTGGCCAACATAAAACCTCCCGCTATTTAATTTTTATTGTAGCAAAGGAATTGTGTTTATCTTAGGCTTCGGGATTAAAAAGAAGATTTTTAAATTTAACTGTAAAATATATAGAAAAAGTATTAATGTACACCTGTAGAAAATTCAATAATCTTTAATTTTCATAATGACATAAAATGCGAAAAAATGTCATTTAATGATATTTTTTGAAGGAAATCCATTATGAGCTTCAAATATAGTGCCATTTCCGTTTATCCGATTTACACCAAAATCTAATGGCTTCTTTTCATTTAGAATAGGGCAGAAATACAAGGTTTCAGAATTTTCTGAAAGATAGTATTTGAGTTAGAGGGAAGACAAAATCCATACACACACACACACACACACACACACACACACACACACACATACAGACATCATCGTGAAAATATTAAAATTGGATTCAAGAGACCTTAACACGTGGTCATTTACTAAAATCTCGATATGTAATTTTTAGCACGATCCCTATACCTCCCTTACCAAGGGTAGCGGGAGGTAAAAAAGGGATTTGGCTACGACATAGGTAATACAAACAAAAATTTTTAGAATCAGAGCGTGTCATAAAAGCTTCTCTGTTAAAAGATTTGTAAGTTAGAAATTGTTAAATTCACATGATAATTATTTGAATTATATCAATCAGTTCATGTTTAAAGATAGAGGAACTAATGTTTATACTTTTTAGAAGATGCTATCATTTTTTTCCCAATCAACAATTTTAAGTTGTAAATAACTTAAAATACGCTTACATTGAATTCTATTAACCGAGACATAAATAAAATATAACGCAAAAATAAAAAATCTGTTGTGACCAGCACAATACCAATGATTTTTGTGCATAAGTGAGACTATTGTTGTTGTGTTTGCTTGAATTGCATAACGACCAACGTTTTCGTGTTCAAAGTTAGTATACCGAATAGACACTAATCTTATAAACTATTGATTTGCCATTTCATTTAAAAAAAAATAATTTCTCAAATGATTTCCTTGGTGTAGTCTAGGCTGCGAGATTTATTACACAGGTGACTTTATATAAAATTTTTGATCTCCAAATTTATGGAAGAAGAATGTAAATGTGACAAATAGAGAATTTAATGTTCTTTGATACTTATAACATAAATTGTCAAAAAATATTTATTTTTAAAAACTGCTATAAGTGTATACTTAATCATTTCGATATGCGAATTTTAACATGATTCTTATTCCTATTTATCGAATGTAAAATCTTAAAAAGTCAGCACATACCTACTGACGTCAAACTTATTCCATATTTCAAATAGCACGAAAGTAATCCCTTTGCTGCACTCTCCGGGATTAGTGATGTGCCGCCAAAAAATTCCCGTCGGGAATTCGTTTTCCCGGAGTAACGATTTCCGGGAAGAAATTTTGTTACGTATTTTCCCGGATTTTTTTGAGAAAAAATAGGCGAAGGCCTATCCCATTCTGAAATGGACTATACCTATACGCACAGTACTGATTCTTCTGATTCTGATGTCTAATTACATATTTGTTTACATTTTAAATTATTTGTTCTTGTATTACCAATGTACACTTTTTCGATATTAATAAATTCTCCCCCAGGAAATTTCCCAAATAAATCAGGGGAAATTCCTGTAATTTTCCCGTAACTTTAAATTTCGGGAATTGACCCATCTCTATCCGGGATAGTTTTGAAGAACTGTCAAGTGACGCCATTTAAGCGCCCATTCGGAGTAACATATTTAGGTATATCATTTCCAAAATCTATGGATGTAAATCAAAACAAAACCGGCACGAAACCGTAACCTTTTAGCGAACCCAAATTCATAACCAAACCTCAGATACCGTGAGTATTTTTTAACGTGAAACATTGGGTTTGTCGTATCCATGGTTACGACTTGATATTTGATTGACAGCAATGTATTTGCCCGTTCCATTTAAAATGAAACATAGGGAACGAATCTGACAGAAGTTTTATATTTAAATATTGTAAAAAATTTAGTGGAGTCAGAAAACCACTCGAGAGCACTAAACATATTTCGGGCACAAGGTGCACACAGTATTTTTTCTACAACTAAATTTAATTTTTAGAAAACAGGTATAATTATTTAAACAAAATTAACCTCTAATGACATCTTGTCAATATGACAGATAACGGCTGGATTTTCCTATAAGTTATGATTTGACATTTGATTGACAGCAATGTATTTGTCTGTCTTATTATATTTAAATATTGTAAGAAATTTAGCCGAGTCAGAAAACCACTCGGGCACAAGGTGCACACTATATTTTTTCTACAACTAATTTTAATTTATAATGCAGGCATAATTATTTAAACAAAATTAACCTCTATTGACGTCTTATCAAATGTCAAATTCGTTCCCTATGTTTCATTTTAAATGGAACGGGCAAATACATTGCTGTCAATCAAATGTCAAGTCGTAACCATGAATATGACAAACCCAATGTTTCACGTTAAAAAATACTCACGGTATATGTTTCAATTGAACCCGATTTGGAACCGAACCGGGTATTAAAATTCGGGTTCAGGGTTCAGCTCCAGTTCAGGTTCATTTTCAGTTCGAATCGTAAACTTTATCGTAATCCGTAAACCCACTCCTTCTGCGTTTTCGCTGCTGCATGTGTTGACTTCATGAAAATTGTGGTCGTGTTCTTGTCTTACGTTACATTATAAATTCAGGCTCGCATTTTAAATTATTTATTTATAAAGATTGTTATTCAAAAAACATCAATGCCCGATTGCACTGCTGGCGCCTAAATTTTAAGTGCTCCTTAAATTGTCAATATCGTATCGAAACGAAACGTCAAATTGAATATTGCTGTCAAAATTTTGATTTGCATTTTTTTGTTTAAGCTTAGCTTAAAATTTAAGTGTCGGGTGCAACTGGGTATAAGTATTTAATTCAATTTTCATTAGGTCGAACCGAACCTGAACCTAGTACCTGAACCCGGAACAAAATCGCAAATTTTATGAATGCTTGAGCCTCACACGTACCCATTTCTTAAAAAAAAAAACCTGAACCTAACCCAATTTTAGGCGGGTTTGATGCCCTGATCAAAACCATACTGGTTATGCTTAACAACGTACTCAACCACGTGACACAATAACAAATATATTTCCATGGTTTTTATTATTTCGTAAGCAGTCGATGAGATGATGAAACATGAGACTAGTGATTAGATGAAAAGAGTATTCCTTACGCCTCGTGGCTCGTGGGACTCGAACTCAAAATCGTTGTGATGAGGAGTTTGAGGAGCGGTATCGCTGCCATCCACAGCACCGGGGACGGCGTTATGTATTAATCTATTATTTTAATTATTAAATGAATAATTTATGCCAATTCTTTTTGGATAATGGCATTATTAATTTATGTATATATTAATAACAATAGATATTTTTAGTACAAGTGAGCAAAGACATGCTCACGTGTGCTAAACATGATTTTTTCCACAATCTTGAAATATAGTTTTTCTGAAAAACGATACATTGTACTTTTTTTATTAATGAAAAATTCAACAGTACATATTTTTATAACTGAATTTAATGTTTTCTTCATGTAAAATGGTAGATATTTATTGTACAATTTGTAACTTCATCAAAATTTATGACTCCTGACATAGATTATTATAGGCTTGTGTATTTTGCTCACTTGTGAAGAAAGTTATTTACTTTGCTCACTTGTGATTCAACATGCTCAGTATTTTAAGTTGAATAATTATAAATTTTGCTAACGATTGTGGAAAAACTAAATATATAGGTTCAATTCATGGGGTAATACAAATTGTGCTTGTATCATAAATGTATTTGTGAAACAATTCTGTTTTCTTCAAGTGAAGAATCTTATATCTCCGCCTATGTATCCTAAGTACTTAAGACAGTCCATCTCATTGTCCGTGCAGCCATCATGCATGCACCATATGCCACCAGACCAGAGTCATCACACATCCGACACATGTAGATCAAGTTGGCCGGTTAGTGTTGACGATGCATTTTTTTCTCCTCGTCTCATCTACTACTGCATGCTGACGTCATTGCACATGTGCACATATGATCTACACTCTAGACACATGAGATCAATTGGAAAGAAAAGAAAATTATTTACACAAAAAGATAAAGTGAAAAGATATTACCCTACACATGAAAAACTATGTCCCGTAATTATTATCTCAAATATAACAATAACAATAAAATAATTTCTTTATTTTTTAATGTTTTTTAAAGTAGTCACGTTATAATATAATAATGGTGTCTACCGACCTGGAATACCTTGAATACTTGGAAATATCCTGGAATGAGTAAATGGTCCTTGATTTCCTTGAAAATCCTAGAATTTTAACAGAATACCTGTAATTCTCTTAAATTCCTTTATCCTTTTTTAATATTCTTATAATATCTTTTGTATTTAATTTTGAATTAAGAAATTCTAAAATTCAAACTTTCTGAACATTGTATACAATTGTTTATTTTATTTGATTATTTTTAAAAACGTAATCGATTCGTTAGATTTCAGTCAACTTCGGCTGTGTTTGATCTTGTTTATATATATATATATATATATATATATATATATATATATATATATATATATATATATACAGGGTGTCTCTTAAATAGGGGGACATGGCTTAACCACAGATTCCTGAGGCTAAAATAAGACGATTTAACCAAACTTGCTTCTATCGGAAAGTGTACCATTTAGCCAGAAATCTGCTTCAAAGTTCTTCGAAAAAAAATTTATTTTGCTTATAATAATCGGACGCTTTATTCGATTTGGATGAAATTTGGTGTGACAGTTTATATGGTTATAAGTCATCTTTTAAGGTGATACTTGTTATTATTAGTGAACCACTAGTGTATGAAACTTAGGTCTCCCATCATAAATTAGACCGTAACTTTTTATTGGCAATGCCGAAAACGTGAATTTATTTTTCTTCAGAAAGATACATTCAATAGTAAACTTTTGTCTCTCTGTGTAATTTGTGATATCTGTTACGGTTCACACAGAAATAAATAAAATCTGAGTGTCTGCACTGCTAAATTTTTAAAATAAATTTAATCTAGCAGTCTATCCAAATGTCAAACAAGTAATTTTTAATGACAGTAACGAGTTGTCAATCTTAACAACTTGTTTAGGAGTTAGCTGAGATATGTAATCGTCTTATTTATAATAATGGTAGTAAAATACTATTAGGCCGAACAAACGGATGTTACTAATTTTAAAATATTGCGAAGAAAATTTTTGACAACCCGTAAAACAATTGTTACTGTCATTAAAAATTACTTGTTTGACATTTGGATAGACTGCTAGATTAAATTTATTTAAAAAATTTAGCAGTGCAGACACTCAGATTTTATTTATTTCTGTGTGAACCGTAACAGATATCACAAATTACATAGAGAGACAAAAGTTTACTATTGAATGTATCTTTCTGAAGAAAAATAAATTCACGTTTTCGGCATTGCCATTAAAAAGTTACGGTCTAATTTATGTTGGGAGACCTAAGTTTCATACACTAGTGGTTTACTAATAATGGCAAGTATCACCTTAAAAGATGACTTATAACCATATAAACTGTCACACCAAATTTCATCCAAATCGAATAAAGCGTCCGATTATTATAAGCAAAATTAATTTTTTTTCGAAGAACTTTGAAGCAGAATTCTGGCTAAATGGTACACTTTCCGGTAGAAGCAAGTTTGGTTAAATCGTCTTATTTTAGCCTCAGGAATCTGTGGTTAAGCCATGTCCCTCTATTTAAGAGACACCCTGTATATATATATATATATATATATATATATATATATATATATATATATATATATATATATATACCGTATGTCCACGAATCGAGTTCCAAAGAGGAAAAACTTTTTTATTTTTTTATTTTACAAAAAAATGTATTCTTGTTAAAAGTTTTTGGATGTCTCGAAACGGCCAATTCAGTTTTAACATTTTCAAATTATCTTTTAGTTTCAGATAAAAATCGAAAATTGGTCGTTTTAATTGAAAATTATTGTCCAAAGTCCAAAAAAATAAGTTTGCGTTGTCATTGTAATTGCCGTTATTTATTTATTTTTATTAACTGTCAGTTGGGAAAATCAACCATAATCGTTGTCAAAAGACGAACGAGTTTACCTAATTCATTCAATTCAAAGGTAATAAAGCGATCCGTCGAGTTGTCGAAAAATTTAATCAAAAGTTTCCGGATATTTACATCTCAAATAGACGTGCACGAAAATTGGCCAAAAATTTCCTATCAACTGGTTCCATACTGGATGTAAAAAAACCATGACAACGCAAATTTATTTTTTGGGACTTAGAATAATTTTCAACTAACACAACCAATATTCGATTTTTATCTGAAACTAAAAGAAAATTTGAAAATGTTAATACTGAATTGGCCGTTTTGGGACATCCAAAAGCTTTTATCAAGAATACATTTTTTTGTAAAATAAAAAATTAAAAAGTTTTTGCTCTTTGGAACTCGATCCGTGGACATTCTGTATATACATAATACATGTACTAGTTTATTTTTGTTAAAATGAGAAATAACCTAGAACTTTTGAAAATTTGACCTGGAATACCTGAAGAAACCATTTTAATTATTTGGTAGACACCATCTAATAGGTCTGCAGCAATTTATCTTAGAAAGTAGAAAAATACGTATTTCAAACGCAAAATAAGTCAGGGAAATAGCTAATAATTTCCGTAGTAAGGCGGGAGATATTAAAACAAGATTTTTGTTTTGATGTCGTGATCGTTTATAGTATATTACGTTCCAAGTTAAGAAAAATGAAAGTTTACCATACGAGTACAGTAAAAAAAAACTTTCCTGACGCGGTGCGTGTGCATACACGATATTTTCGTATTTATATTAGTATTAAAATTTGAATTTTTTGCGGAATAATATACTGAATTAAAAACATTAAAAAAACATAGTCTGATTCTCAGTAACAAAGTAATTTGGCAGTTATTGTTTTTTGTACCTTACAACCTCCAAAGAAATTAATTTGTTGAGATCGATTTGCAAAACGATGGATCTAGATGATGAAAAGAACATTGAAAACGATTTAGAAGATAAACAATAAAAAATAAAAATAAACAATTCCTTGTGTCAAAATATATTTTAATGACAAAACCGTTGCTATGCAGTAACGGTTGCTATGTTGCGAAGTAACCCATTACTGTACGATTTTGAGTATATTAAAATAGTACATTACTGCGTACAAAATACGAAAAAATATATTATGCCTAGCCACCCAATAAATAGTATTTACTAGATGAAGTGTCATTGTCAAACATTTAGAACAAATTTCGTAATTTTTCATTTTGCTTTTGCTGCTAGAGGATAGTAGAGGTATCCAATATTAACCGAAAGTGGTATAATAGTACATTAAAACACAAGTATCATAAGGCAATCTGTTAACATACGAGTCTAAGTTTGGAAAACGAGCCGTAGGCGAGTTTTACACAGGACGAGTGCGTTAACAGGCCTTATGATACACGTTTTTTATACTATTTTTTCTATTGAGGTAATTTTACAATTAATTTTTCTTAAATGCTACGTCAAAAGTTTGACTTGGTTTTTTTTTGTCACTTATGTTTATGTTGGTACCGTTTCCCGCTAACAATTAAAATTTCAAATTTTGACAACTGATTAGTGTATTGTGTGTATTAGGGAATACGGTGTGTATAGTGACTTTGTGGCGGACGGTTCTCGTCACCGGTGCTATCTGCTAGACCTCGAAGGCGGATGGTTGGCAGGTCTTCTCGTCACCGTGCCGCTGTTTGCTCGGCCTCGTGATTCTCTTCTCTGGATATGCGTTCTTGCCTGAGGCTAAGGGAAACCTGAAGGTTTACAGTGCGTGTGCAACATACATGTGTCTCTTACGCTCTCCGCGTGCTGACTGACCACACCCTGCTATCCTTATCGTTTTCCGTTACACTGCGTACTCGTCTACCGCGCACATTTCACACTTCAATTTCACTCGCACAGAGCCGTATTCACATCTTAACTATAATTTACATAAATTCTAAGAAAATACTGCACGTTACAAATAATATGTTGAAATATTAGCAATAACTTGACATTTTGAGGTTAGATGTAATTATTCATTAATATGACAGTTATAAAATCATGACTACCAACTCTACAACACGAAAGGCGCCACAAATAGAACTCTTATAGATCTTCTAAACGTCGTGTTTTCAGTGATAAACAATGGTTTTATAGACTGGTAATTACACCGAAATAGAAAAATACACTTAACGTACGTGATGCTTATTATATTTTTTGCACGATCATATATTTTGTAGAATATTTATACAAATGTTCGAATAAAATTTAAAAAAAATATTGTCAAAACTGCTGTTCTAAGATGATGTTCAAATTATTTATTCACTTGTGCTTTTGTATGACTTGCTGCCTGTGTTATCCTAGGAAGAAATTCTTGATAAGCAAATAAAACTAATGCCTAATCGGTAAATATTAAAAAAAAAAACAGATTGTGCAAAAATAATATTTAAATTGTTATAGCTGTTATTTATAAATCACGGGCGACGTTTTTTTAAAGCTACAATCAACATATAAAAATATAAGGGGTCACAGATTGTTCTTGGGGTCAACGAAAATCATACTGGTCCACAATGTGAAAAATTTGAAAAACGTTGGTCTATATTGGTTTATAAATTAGTATTTAGAATATATAAATAAATAATGTAACTAAAAAATTCATCTAGCTCGCTGATAATGACGTCACTACAGTTTGGGTAAAGATACGACATACATATGTTACTAATGATATCTATACTGAAGCTTGTCAAATTTTATTGGAGTATTTCGGTCACTACATTTATTTACTTCGCGCTATGCGCTAAAGCTACAATAATTTTATGTTGAATGTTATCGTGTTTGACATTTTTTTACATTTTACATTAATAAAAATCTCAAAAAGATAGACTTGTGTTGGGTACTCGTGGCGTATAAAGGACAAACGAGATAGTAGGTAGGCCTCTACGGGCGCATTTTTATACTAAATAATATTATGTATATATTTAACAGTAATCTGTATTATTTAGTAAGTCAAACTGATTTCAGAAAGAATGTAGGTATATTTAATTTAAATTTGGCCAATCCTGACTGTCTGACAACATTTTTGTTAAAATGTAAGTAAAGCTAATCCTTTCATTGTATCATTAGAGAAGTTCATATTTCGCAAGTGAAAATAAATAAAGACCCTAAGATTAATTGTCTATTTTCCATAATATGTATTTATAAGTAATTATTTACAAAATTTAATAATTTGTCATCTTCAAAACATGTATTTTATGAAAAAAGTTAAGAGTTAAGACTCGCGTTAGACTTGAAGCAAAAATTACAGAATAGTGTATTACTTTAAAATGGACTTCTCGACCTAAAAAAATCACTTACAGTTCGAGGTTAGTAAGCTATTTTTTGTAATACCTGCGAAAATAGAAGAAAAAGAAAAATAGCTTTCAAAATTAACAGCTGTCGGATTGATAAAATAAAATTTGTATGACATATAATATTTACTTATCATCCACCGTGGAAGGTAAGTAAATGTTATAGCCCTGACGTAACCATGGATACCAATTAAAAGTTCCACTTACTGTGTTTAAATTTTGTTTTTAATGGGTAACTTACAGTACAGGTATTGCAAAAATACTTTTATTACAGCGTAGAACTAATAGATAAAGTAAGTTAGCAAAAGTTTTATCAGTTTAAGTAATTAGAGTCAATATATCATTTAAAGTGATATAATAGTTATTTATGTATGAAGAGCGTAAGGAGGCTTTTATGGCCTGCGGCGGGATTTTGAGCCCGAGGCGTAAGCCGAGGGATAAAAACACGTCAAAGGCCATAAAAGCAAGTTACGCTCGTGGTACATACAAAACTTTATGCACGGACGAAAATTTTCAAATTATGTATCGAAAAGAATTTGTCCTCGTACATCCAGTATCTAGTGTTGCTATGAAAGCGGAGAACAACAGTTTATTGTTTGTTTATTAGTTATGTCATTTGAGTTTTATTTTGTGTATCTTCGTACTTTCCATATAAATATCACAATATTAATTTTCATTTTTCATTAAAGAATATAAAAAATTTCGATTTGTAATAAAAACTTTTCATGTTGCCTGTTTAAATTGTTTATATTGTAGGTTATAATTTGATTTGACGTTTCATTATAGCCCGCCGTGCTACAATGAGGCCCGCGGGCTATAAAATAACGTTTATGTCAAAGAAATTCGTGTATAATTGTCAAATTATGATACGTCCGTGCATAAAGAATATTATCATTAAATATGAATTTCATTGACTTTGGACTCTTAGATTAGAACTCATTGTGTAAATAAATATCTCATCATCTCATCTCGATTTATTCTTTCTTGGAACATTCAGTTTCAGGCATTCACATGCATGCAAAATGTATATAAGAGGTTGATAAATTTTGTACATACGAGTATATAAGTAACATGGGAATGAAAAGAGATATTGGTATAAGATAAAAATTAAATAAAAGTACAATTCTTTAGCTACAAAATGCAATATTTATTTTTCAATATAATACCCATTTACACACACTATTCCCAAAGTGTGATAAGTTTTTGCATTCCGTCACTGAATAATTTTGGTGGTCCTTCTCGGATCCAAGTGGCCACAGTTTCCCTCACCTCATTATCAGTAGTTAAATGATTACCCTTAGGAGCGCTCTTGAGATGAGGGAAGAAGTGGAAGTCGCACGGAGAGAAATCCGGAGAATATGGCGGATGCGGAAGAGGTTTGAACTTCAGCTTGCGAAGAGCCTCTGCTTTACTGTGGTGACATACTCGACTCCATTTTAACTGCTACTGAACACGAACCGGTAAACGGACTTCAACGCATTATCGCAGGTTTGTAGAGGGGGATTCTAGCTATCATGTGTCACCACGTCCAACTCGATAGTACCTTTTGTTTCCGTGTAGTGCGCTAGTGTATAAAATTTATCAGCCTCGTACATATTTGCTGTAATATTATAACCAGGGCATCGAACCCGAACCTGAACCGAACCAAAACCGGAACCAAACCATAACATTTTAGGGAACCCAAACCGAGAACCGAACCTCAGATATATTTTTAATTGAACCTGAGTCGAAACCGAATCGAGTATTAAAATTCAGGTTCGGGGTTCAACTCCGGTTCAGATTAATTTTTAGTTCGAAAAGTAAATACATTTTACATTATTTCGAACCTGAACCGCGAACAAAACCGCAAATTTTATTAATGCTTGAACCAGAACCGCACCCGACCCCATCTTTCAAAAAACAAATTAACCTGAACCTAAACCGAACCCAGTTTTTGGCGGGTTCGGTGCCCTGATTATAACTAGCTGACAAATAGTTAAATATAGTTTTATTTTATAGAAACGAATACATATCAATATGAAAAAACTAACATTTCATTACATCACTTATTAATCACTTTTTTATATATTATCAATATCATACTATACCTACATGATATATCAGATTGTAAAATCCGTCTTTTTATAAAACGCAGCTTAAATATTAAACTTTTGTTGGCTTAGTTTTGTGCCGTGCGATAGGTTAGGCTGTGTTATTATATTTAGAAAAATATATATGTTACGCCCAAACATTTAATTCACTCAGTAAGAGAAGAAAAAAACAGTCACACCGCGTTGCGAATGGTGCTGATGCTGAACGACCAAATACCGGAATCTGATTATTTTTCGTGTTGTGGTCGTGTTTTTTTATGAATTGCCAATTAAGTTACGTTACAGTTTGTATTTTTTTAAAGAAAAACAAACTATAATGTAACCTAACTTGCAGCTCAAAATTGGTAGACAATGGTGTTTAGGTTGATTAGATTTCGGTATTTGGTTGTTTTGCACCGTCCGTACCGCGTTGTGCTGTTTCTTCGCTCACTGAACGATTTCGATGTTTGGACGTAATATATACGAGCTAAATACTAGGTATTCTTAAGCTGTTCGTCTTTTTATAAAACGCAAAAATTGATTTCGGGTTAGCAGAATTAAATTTTATGACTTTAGTGCACCTACTCACTAAAGTAATCAAATTATAACCTAACCTAACTTAACTGTACCTAACTTGAACTAATATAACCTTCGCAATAATCCGAAAAAAATATACAGGTGATAAAATGTCGAATAATATATTGGGCGTGATAAAATGTGTTATAAATTGGCATATGATAAAACGTCAGAATTACGATACAATTACAAAAATAACATTTAATATTCAAGTAGAATTCCACAATTAAATAATTCGAAAATAAATAAAAAAAATATATTGAACTCTATTATATAATGTATATGCAATAAACAAAAACCTATGTCACATAATGTTATTTTTAGATTAAATAAATGAACAATACGCAATATTTGCTCGATTGGTCGTCAACTTTAACCCCTGGTCTGACGAACGTCACTGGCAATCACCTAATTAATCGTGTTGAGTTCGTCTGGCTTAAGTGAGTTGTTTTTATTGTTGGGCGACAATGGACCCTCTCTTCCAATATGACTCTCATTTTAATCACTTCTCATACGATTTGAGACAGATGATAAATCACTTCAATCAAAGGTCAAGGGTTAGCGAGGTTATCGAGTGGATTTTATTTTCGAATACTACCTATTTAGACTAAATATAGTCTTATTAGTGCTTTATTTACTCATATGTGTGCGTAAGTCATTTTGTTTTTAATTTAAATGAGATCTGGACCAATGAGAAAAAAGAATAAGACCCTTTGAAAAGCCCCGCCCTTAATTTATTCACCCTTGGCTTTTAGTTCTGATTCGTATTTCGTATTAAGGGCGACATTGCGCAATTTCCAATAAAAATAGACGTGGAAGTTATAAGATTATTTTATACCAAAAAAATGTTTTCGAAGTTTGTGAAAACAAAAACAATGTTTTAAAGTTCAAGTACATACTTATACAGTAATTTTTATTTAAAAACTAGCTTTGGACAAAATGAACAGTGTACTGTTTCTAAACTAGGAAGATAAAAGTATTAAAAAAATAAGAGATTAAGAATTAAAATTATTTAACTTTCGCTCTGAATATACGATATTGTACAATAATTAGCTTTCATTTAGAAACAATTAGTGTTTACAAGAAATGTTTGTTTGTGACATCGAAAATAACATAGAAAGAAACTTACCTAATAACATCAACTAATTCTGCAAGAAAGTTGTTAAGTCTTTGCAACATTGTTAATAAATTTAACCAATACAAACAAATGTAACGCCTGTCATTGTCTTATTTTATTCAGTGTTTGTAATTATTATTGATTATTTGCTATAGCAATTTTTTGCAGATAGATATACTCATTCCTCATTCGTACGTCCACAAGTACATATTCCCATAGGCCAAATGAGTTTTAGTAAAGAAGATTAAGACAATATAATCTTAATTTATTATACTGTTATTATTCTCATTAAAATAATGTATTTAGTTATTATTGCACAATTGCCATTTTTGTATTAATCACATGTTGAAGTCTTTCTTTTTTCTTGATATGTAGGCAGTATATATCAAAACAATTTGATGAATGATACTATTAGTTCAACAGAAATAAATAAACAAATAATATTATATACAAATTACAAATTATTTATTAAGTGAATAAACAAATACGAATATATCACTATTCCTTCCATCCATTGTCTTATGTTATATAAAACTATTTTCTAATGAAGTTAAAATATGTAATGTAATGATTGGATGATATCAAAAACAAACAGATAAATATTTAATTGCAATTCCACATTGTTAACGCCTGTAAAAAAATTAATTGTGCCTATTAGTATCATTTTATCGTGTTAGCGTATAAAGATCAAGATAATAATAACACTTATAAATAACTACATCAATAAAGTACTTCTGCAAACTAAGATTACGTACATTCACCAACAGATAACACATCATTTATTATATTCATTGAGAACGAGAAATTTTTAACAAATTTTTAATAATATATCTTTGGACAATATACGTATTATTCCTTTCATAATATGCACGTTTTTAAATTGGAGCTCAAAATTTAGGTGAATATTATGTATATGTTACGGAAAAGTACATAATAGTGGGATAATTTGCACATTGCGCGGCTAATGTATATAATTGCTTACAATTATTTTCTCTTGGAATTCAATTAAATATAACAACAATAATAACCTCACCTAACGCACAAAACTGGTCCGAAATTTTTGATTTTTGTCCGTTAGGTGAAGTTATTGTTGCAAAAAAATAACTGTAAGCATATATATATATATATATATATATATATATATATATATATATATACATTTACCGGGCAATGTACACATTATCCCACTTTGTAGTTGTAGTATGTACCTATATCGTAACTCTTTCTTTCTTTCTTTCTTTGAATCAGAGCAAAACAATACCGGTTAATGAACAACCGAAATCGTGAATGTAATTATTAAAATGGTTTTATAATTATTTGAGTATACGTGAAGATATATAATTTAAATCAAATATAATAATAAACCTTTCTTCACTAATTTTTTTTTTATTTTCAATATGTACATTTCGATTGCAACATCGTCAGTTGTACTACCATACGACTTTTACATTTTTACCTAAACAAACCATTTACCGGAAATTAACATATTCTGAAAATTGTCACCAAAAATTTTATAACCTTTTTAAGAAACACAAAATCACTTTAGCATTTTATAATAAATATACCTTAAAAAATCTTTTAAATAAAAACATTTTTTATAGAAACAAATATGACTGTTCTGGAATTTATTCAATAAAATGTAACCAATGTGATAAATTATATATCGGCCAAACCAAACGGAAAATTAGTACTAGATTTAAAGAACATATTTATCATCTTAAAAGTAAAAACATTTTTAATTCAGCCTTAGCCCTACACCATCATGAAACAGGTCATAACTTCACTTCTGATAATGTTAAATGCTTAAAAGTTAATTATAACAAAAATCTCAACATGTTGGAAGCTATTGAAATGAAAAAACATTCTCAAAATTTATTAAACACTGATTTGTCGCCACTACAGAATACACTACTAAAATTTGTCAACCCAATTGTTAAACATCATTCCTCAAATTAATATTATCCCTAATTTACTATTTTATTACTTATTTATATTTTATATTAAATTATCAAGTAAGATAAAAATATTGTGACTGACATAAAAATTTGAAATAATTTTGACATATTTATAAATATTATGTTTATTATATTATTGTAGTACAACTGACGATGATTGCATTGCAATCGAAATGTACATATTGAAAATAAAAAATAATTAGTGAAGAAAGGTTTATTATTATATTTGATTTAAAATGGTTTTGTTCAAAATAGTGATGCTGAGAGACGAGAGACGGTGAGAAATAATTCACTCTCGTTTTCGAGACGACGTTTCTTTGCATCTCGTCTCACGTCTCGTCATACTTTTTCTTGCCGTCTCTATCCCAACTTGAGAATCTCAATATTCTAGAATTTATAATTAGTAATACGAATGGTAAGTAAATAAATTAACATTATGTATGAGTAACATGAATAATAAACGAGTACCACTGATTAAAGCATTATTTTACTGTCTGGTATTTAAATGGTTGATAAAAAAATACTCAAGAATAACTGGCTTATTACTCGTTGCTGAATGTCTCTGTGTATGCAACTATTGGTAATGATGATTAATATTCGTATATTGCGGACACTTCAAGCTGACATGGAGAGTACACCAAAGGTATCACTTTTGTGCTTTGTTTTAGTAAAACTAATTAAATGTAAAATGAATAAATAAATATGAATGTAAATGTAGAGCCAATTAAAATATTTATTTATACCGATTTTGTTTATTTGTTACATAATTTTTAAATAAATTACACTTCTTTTAAGTTAAAATGTATCCATATATATTTCAGGTTGCTCGCCTATTCATACGAAATGTATTGCAGTTATCTGTACGTAATATTTTACCAGACGACTTATAAATGACCTTGAATAGTCATCTCTCGTGAACAAAACTATACATCTATTTGTACCATGTCTTTAAATCAAGTTCGATCAGCAAAGGCAAGCGTCTGGATTTTTGACAGACATTACATACATAGATTTATGTTATACTCGAACACATTGGCTGGTAGCACAAGCCTTGTTTTAACTAAAACACTGTTTTAAGAAATGTCAAATTTCATTATTTAATAACAAAAATAAATAACATCAAATATATTAAAATATTATTTTGAAGCAGCACATACTTTGTATTCAATCAAATATTTTTTAAAAAATCGTTCTTTACACATAAGGGTGAAATTAAACATTGAAATTTGAATTTGACATTTCTTAAAACAGCGTTTTAGTTAGAACAGGGCTTGTGCTACCAGCCATTATTTGTGTTACGAGTATAGTAATAGGCAATTTTTTTTTATTTTTTTTTTCAACAACTTATTAAAGGTTTGTCTGTAAAAATGTAAATAAATTGATACAATGATGAAGTCTGATCCGCGAAATTGGTTGGTCACCAAAATAAAGTCATAAGATATCTTTAATTTATGAAATTTGCTCTCCAAAGCAGTGCATATACTCCAATATTATGTTCCATAGCTGTATGCTCTAAAACAGTGGTTTTTAAACTTTTTCTTTGGCGATTCACATTGTAACCCAACAAATTATATAGCGACCCAATAAAATTTTGTTACTTCAAACTTTTTATACATATTTACTATTTATATTAATTTAATAATTATAAAATAAATACACACTTCTGGATGCAAAGATTATATATTTGTATAATTTAATTCATATGTAACAAAAACAAAAATGTTATTTTAACATAATAATTATAAACATTTCAACATTTGCCGCCCTAATAAAACCCACTTTTGGGACGCGTTTAAAAACCGTTGCTCTAAAATAATCTTGTTATTTGTAATCTTTTAATACAGCGGTCATCTATTTGTGATATTCTATGTACCTATGTATGAGGTGCATTACTCGTAGTCGAATTTATTAAATGATCGCTATAGTTTTGACGCCCCGAATGCGAATCTCATTAGAGTCAATCATTAATTGCATAAAATTTATTCTTGTGGTGCATCTTCACAATTATGAATTCTTCTAGCTTAAAAATCTCATCGTTATAATATAATGTGTAGCGTGTCGATTAATACACCGAAAAATAGGTAGGTAAATGTCGAAATTTATTTTTCCAACACTGACAGTGTCACTACAAGTATCTATTGAAATCCCGTTACTAAGGCAATACTTTAATGATGAGGATGGAAAAAATTTCTCTGTTTTTTCGGAATAAGAATTATGTATTCTAGCACACTTATTGATACTAGCATGAGCTTCATCCTTAAATGATTTTTCAGTGACATTTTGTTATTTGGGATTGGTATGGCTGCATTAAATATACAAAATATTTAAGCAAATAAAAATGATAAATCACTGTCATCAACTAAAGTATTCCGAAACATAGAAAATTGTATAAAATACTCGTTCATTTATTCGTTCGTTTGTCCACCCGATGCTACTGGGTTTTTTCTAAATTTCTAACTCGTGCTAGAATAGGTTAGGTTTAATATATTATTCCAGTTAGCTGGAAAGTAAGGTAAACATTGTCTCACTTCCCAACTATTTTGTAGGTATAAAACGAACCCAATCTAACCTAACCTAACCGAGGTGTATAAACTGCTTGTGAATAAATTATGCCTTTACACCATATAACTACGAATGTGTTATTCATATTTGAATGCTCTTGAGATATCGGCTAGTAACTGTTTTAAGCCTGAATATACCCGGATAATATAATCTACTTGTATCTGTTTATCAAAGAATATTCCCAAACTAGAAGTAGGCGATACCTGTACTTTGCTCAGAGTCAAAAATTGGAGCAACTGATAAAGGTACATATTTCGATACAAAAATTATCGGTGCTATTAAACCTTAAAGAATTTAAATTTCTAAACAATACTAGAGATAAAATTGCTTAAAAACATAGTAAGGAGAAATAAAATTAATCAGATATGAATTTATTTGATAACATTGTTTTGGCTACGTGATTATTTTTATCGTATATGAAACGTAAATTTTTTTAACAAATGACACTACAAAGAGAATGTTTTCAAGATTTTCCAATGTATAAGTACTAACTATGTTCTTATCTTTATGAAAATTTATATTTGACATTAAAATAAATTGGTAACAAAAAATTGTGCGTCGTTATCGTCGGAAATAGTAAACAAGATAGTTTGATTTTGATGAAATTATAGGCCTGGCTCCTGGCTTGTTATTTTTATACGTATGTAATAAATAATAATGTATTATGGTATGTTATGAATCTTATCAAGGATTTTATTAAATTTCATGGCACTTATTTACTAGTATCAGCAAACAGAAATTTTTAAAAACGTAAATAAGATAATTGAATAATTTATTGAAATAGCATGGCTAATATTTGAATAAAATAATATATAACTTACAGGACAATCTAATTAAAGGAACTTATCGCCCTGTGAATTTACGGGCTGGAACAAATTCGAGTTCCTCATATGAAAAACTTTCTTATTATGCACGCTACAGAAAATTGATGTAGGTCTTTATGAGCCAACTTTTTGAGACGACTTTAATAGACACCACAGAAAATTTCCATCGTCTATTGTCTATGAGCTAGAGGCTGAAACTTGTTTTTCGCTTATTTTGAAAATACCTCATATCTCGCTTATTGTTGTGAGACATAAAGAAAAAAATGCTTAAATCCTTTTTATACTGATTTTACGTAGAATAACGTGATGTATTTAGATTTTTTCGAAACAATAAATCTCGTGATATAACACAAACATAATATTTTTTTAAATGAGAACATATGGTGAAAATATTCTCATCTTTTTCCTTATTTTATAAGCTTTTCAATGATGTATAACAAGTCTACATTATTTTGCTTTAAACATGGATAAAACTTGATTATAATTTTTTTGGGGTTATGTTTGTGTTATATTTCGAGAATTCAGATATCAGTCATTCATACAATGGAGTGGGTATGTGACTTTTTTTTCAAACTCTCAATAGGAGTAAATCCCAATTACTTTAATTAAATTTAGAAAAAAACGGCCCTATTTTGTAACTCAGTGGTTAATTTTTAGCAACTGGTTAAAAATTACAATCAATCAAGTATGTGACATAACAAAAAATTGGATTTTTAGTTGGCAAATCAATATGTATTGGATAAATTTTTAACCACAAACGCTGTGTTCGGCCGAGAGGTTGATTAAATTATGCGAATTGTTCCAAGATTTAAATTTGAATAAAGGACCTATAATAACAAGTGGACAAGTTTATGTAAACAAAATGTCACAAATGATTTGTTTCAGAGATATTCGCACAAGAAGGCGTAACTGGCGCGGAATAAATAGTTTTGGTTATAATGAAAAATATGAATCAATTTTAAAATTTAATTGTATAAAATTCAACTATACAATATTTTCTTACTAAATCTTCTCAAATTGATGTCCTTGCATCTGTAGACAAGCGTAGTACCACTCCATCACAGTTGCAATGGCAGCAAAACATCGATCCGATGATAGATACTATTTCGAAGGTCTGAATTATTTAAAATTTATATTAAATTAATTTAAATTTTGAAATTTATTCATATATTTTATAGCTACATTTACTTTTTTCCAATGCGAATGTCTCTGAAGATAATTTTGAGTAAATTTTCAAAAAAAATATTGTGATAATTTAATTTTGTACAATAAAATCTTAACATTGATTTATATTTATTTCATTGTTAATTAGAACTACTCGTATTACGCGACAGTTACGCGTTCTTGCAAATATCTATGAAACGAAGCATTTGTAAAATTTTGTTTCCATGAATTTGTCGACTTGTTATTAGATTCTTTATTTAAATTTTGGTTTTGTATGTTTGGAACACTTTTACGGACGCAAATCACAGAAAAAAAATCTATATTCAAATATTCAACAAAATGGCAACCAATGCATTAAATAAGTTAATAATTTTAGCAACCATTCTACTTTTTCTTTTCATTAAACAGATAAAGATTTGATAAACAAAAAATACCCCTAATATTTTTTTACATTAATTTTGATTGGCGTCAATTTTAAATAACATTAAAATTTAACAAAGTTGTGGAATAAGACCGATTGTATTAAATTTTATGAATTTAAACATAATGCGTCTTTTTGAATACATATTTTTTCTGGTTCAAGTGCCTGATAATTTATTGGTAACAGATACATAAATATTGCATTGTTATTATAGTACAACTTTGTATAATGTGTCAGTTTCTCGATGCGCTATTCCTCTTATAGTTGTAATAACTGTTATTTAAGTTAACAGATATTTTAATCAGAGATACTAAAATCGGGCTTTAATATTTCATATTATGACTATAAGTTTTGAAATATTTGATAATAATAAATATGATGTACAATGTACAATTAAAATATTATCAACATATATTGCTCGCAGATATTGAAGACGATATTGTATAAAGTTGAAATTAACTAATGGAAATTGGCGAATTTCGGTTAAATCTGTTATCCTAATTCCGTTTTTAACGGCATTCCAATATTCTTTCATCTTGGGATTCCTTCCTGCAAGTGTTTGGGGTAACCACCCTCGGTAACTTGACCTAACCTTACACATGGCTGTCAGCCCATACCGTGGGAACCCTAACATGTGGTTGCGTACCATCATTAAGTTTCCATACGTCTCAACATGTTCCAACACGCACAACTAACATCATTTAAAGCAAACAAAAAATGTTATGCTTCACCCTACCTTCTCAACTAGAAAAATCTGTGCCATAAAGACGAAATCTTTATAAGTTAGGTTAGAGAGTGCTGTAAATATATTTTGGGATGGTTGTGTAGGTTATGTATGAGTTGAATCTTCCATGTGATGAAACTTTTAAATGGTTGGAAGTCTTTTGAAGATCCACCCTCGGTTAAACACCTGCGCTAGACAAAAAAATCTGTTCCTCATTCACTATTTCCTCGTACATAAAGTCTATTTTCTTTTCAATCTGTGCCGAACAGGAACAGGTGTAAAATATACTTTATTCATACTATGACGGTTATAGGGTAGGGTTTGCAATAGGATCGAGGTTGCTATGAAAACAAACGCAACGAATTGCGTTTGTTATGTTTTTGAAAAGTATGGTGTGCATATGTGGGGATTTCTTGTCATGTTTTTTCTTGTTTGTAACTAATGACTATTTTTATTGTTTTAGGTACAGAGGTCATGAGATGGATCACTTTTCACATAAAAACAGTGAGTTGGAGTATTCATAAATCTATGGTTAAGCTTGTTTTTAAACTTGGAATATTAAATTTAAAAGTTACTTTGACAATATTAATAACACAGGTAATAGTTATTTATATAAGATGTAGGAAAATGGTAGATTACGAGGAGCCGTACTGAAATACGACAATGCGAGGCACTCCGTGCCGAGTATTTTATAGTTCCGAGTAAAATACAGGCATTTTACTGACGAGTCATGTATGTACTGAAACCTTTGATTATATTAACAATTAATTTTAAATTTAATAATTAAATCTGGGTTTCTATTTGCATCTATTAGACCGCTTCTCTCGTTTAAGATGACAGAAAAAAATGTTGGTGCGTGCATTTCTGTTCATTTGCAATGTTTTGCAAAGCAAATAATTGCGACGAGGTTCCTTTAAATATTCTGAGGTATTGGAATATTCTAGGAAGGATCAATAGGGAGTGAACAATTTCTTTTATGTTTTATGTTTGTAAGAATAGGGTTCTCCACTCTAATTTTTTTATTATTTTAAATGAAAGTTTGTTTAATTTTGAAGCAATTTGTAGTATTAAAAAGTCATAATTGTTTTTAGTTCAACTGCATTTGATTTTTAAAGAAACCTATAGCCATCTTTCTCGCACCAGTTTCTGTAGTAGGCTGCGCGAGAAAGATAGCAATCGTTGTGACGTAGATGTATAGATGCTTAAAATCACTAATATTTCAAAAACTAACAATTTTTAAAAAACTTTTATCGTCTCAATCATGATTTTATCATATCTACTTTCAATATAACTAACATTTTACTCAATTTTCTGTTATGGTGGAGGACCCTATTGTTGACTATCGTGTGTCTATACCACGGCGTCTTTAGTTAATTTAAATTACAATGTTTAATTGTTTTCGTGACTAGTCAAGGAAATGCAACTTTCACGCCGCATTATTTGCGCGAAAATTGTACTTTGGCTCCGGATTCAGAAATTGATATCTTCACTAATTTAACACAGTGTAAATCTTAATTATACTAAAATTAATTATAGTGTTATTTTTAACGCGAAAAGTAATGTGGGGCTGAGGGTACTCTACTCTGTACCTTCAGGAGAATAATTTTGTATTTGTCTTTGGAAATATCATAGAAATAACTTACATGTTAATAATTTGCTAAACGTGTTTCTGTTCAGGTATGAAATATAAAGCGGAAAATGGAACTAATTTTCTGAAGAAAGGGTTGTACATATAAACAAGTAATAAAATATATTGATCCGAAGGGTCGTATAGGTGATCAGTAAGTATTTAAATAAAATGGATAAGAATACTAAGAAAAGAAGAAAATTACATACTTCGATCTCTTTGAATATAAATGCTTCAATTGTAGACGTAATCAAAGGTATATTTTTAAAACTAGAACGTAGACAAATTCATTACGATTGTAATCAATAGTGAGTATATTTACATATTTGATTTGTGATAATAACACGTTTTAAACGCATAAGCATTAAAAAGAACATTCAATTTATTTATGAAAACATCCGTTGGTTTAATATTGATAAAGCATATTTATGGATAATATTCATAAATATTTGTGGGTGACTGAATAGTTTCCATCTAATATATAATTTTTTTTTTTATCATGTTGACAAGTTACGAGTATATTAGTAGTATGAATACTGAATTCCGCTTGGCAAAAACAACCATAGTCCACTTTATTGTAAATATGAGTTATATAGAGCAACATATATACTTTCAAGGATGCCAAACAGTTTGGTAAAATTGTTTCTTGTAAAAAAAAAAATTTAGTCACAAGTTATTACATTGTAAAGTTTGTGTTTCTAAAAAAATCCTTATAAAAATGATTAATTAATATGTAATGTGGTTTGGTACTAAAAAAAAGTTGCATATATTTTGTCATATTATGAAAATATGATTAATTTTTAATGATTTTGTACTAAGATATTTGTAAAATATGAAACTTTTCATTCACAATTTTAATAAAAACTATTGGCGATAATGATTTGACGTCGCAACTTCAATGTAGTTATAATACTACCAAACGAAAAGAATATAATTTTATAGTTTTCAAAATTTGTGAAAATAAAATCCATGTATATTTATAATTCTATATTACATGGAAATGTATGAAACACCATTTTTATTAAAACAAAACAATAGATTTTGTCTTTAACAAGGTTCACCTTATATTTTTCTGAGTGTGACAGTTAACCACCTCGTCATCAATTTTTGGCAATTTATTTGTATCTTCGGGCTCAAAAGCATCTTCCATGTATTACACATTGTAGAATTATTAAAAAAAAAACAGCCTCTCCTACAATGAAAACTCACACTGAATGGATAACAGATGACAGGTGCAATTAAATATCTGACGTCACATATAAATTTAAAATTCAATACAATTAAAAAAAACATATTTCAAAACCATACACATATGGAAAGTGTAACAAACGCTAAAATTCATCAACGGAAAGAATAATTATTATCAATTGATATTTTTAATGTATCTGCAGCGATTGTCAACACGCACGCCCTTGTCATAGTCACACATACACACGTGAACTACATTTTGCATCTATATAAAAATATTAAAATTGTGTAATGTGCGGAAAAACAAAAATGAAGTGATGCGAATACGAGTATATTTTATTACAACCTTTTAAAATAAAGAATATAATCAAAATTCTATGGTACATATTTTTTATAAATTAAATCTATTTTTATGTAAACATAAATAGCATAATTCACTATTCGAAAATGTGATGAGCACTACTAAACATTCATTTATAACGGTTTAAATTCAGTTCCAGAATTAAAATGTGCTGGAAAGAATGGAAAGTGGTTATGTTTAAAAATTATTGTTAATATCAGAAATAGTTAATGAAATTGTAATAATTGCTTTAAACCATCAGCAATAGTGCTGTTGAAAGAATTTTAATATGACTTACTAAATTTTAAAAGATATTGTTCCTTCAAGAGCCTCAAATATCACGAAATATCCATTAGATATTTTACAATTAAATATTGAAATTTGTGCAATATTTTGAAAAAATCACGTAATTTGAAAAATTGACGCCTGAGTACATACAGTTTAGTATGTGACAACCTATCGCCTATAGGTATAGGGATCGTGGTAAAAATCACATATCGAGATTTTAGTAAATGACCACTATCATTCAGAAAATTCTGAAACCTTGTATTTCTATCCTATTCTAATATGAAAAGAAGCCATTAGATTTTGGTGTAAATCGGATAACCGGAAATGGCACTTTACCTGAAGCTCATAATGGTTTTTCTTCAAAAAAATACCATTAAATGCTATTTTTTCGTATTTTATGTCTTATGAAAATTAAAGATTATTGAATTTTGTACAGGAATACATTAATACTTTTTCTATATATTTTACAGATAAATTTAAAAATAATTTTTTTATTAGTCCCGAAACCTAAGATAAACACAATTCCTTTGTTACGCAGTTCATATTTCAAATGAATGTAACTGACAGTAAATGTCACTGTAAAAAACTAATCACTTCAAATTAATAATAGTGATATTTTAAAAAGAAAATAGTAAATAAAGCAATAGTTTTATGCTATGGAACAGTTTGTAGCGTTAGTAAATACGTAGGTATGTATTTAAATTAATAAAACTTAAATAGCGGGAGGTTTTGTGTTGGCCACATCAGATTTTTTTATATAAATAACGTAAACTATTTTCCTATTTGCGGGGGTTGTTTTTCAAGATTATTTTTGGCGCCAATATTTTTATTTAAGAAAATAACAACAAATTATTATTATTTTTATTACTATAAAAAAATTTTTTAAACTTTCATTTAGAATTTCTTAATTTTTACCTCTCGCTAAGAGAGGTATTGGATTCATGCTAAAATTCGCATATCCAGATTTTATTGAATAAGCACGATTTAAGGTCCCTACAATCCGATTATAACATTTTTAAAATGATGTCTGTGTGTGTGTGTGTGTGTGGATGTATGTGTGTGTGTGTGTGTGTGTGTGTATGTATGTATGTATGTATGTCTGGATGTTGTAGTCACGATTCCTCAAAAACTATAAGACTTAAAAAATATTTAACTGCAGTTTCCTCAATCTGACATTCCTGGGAAGAGCTGAAAAGGTTTTGGTAACAATTGAAGAACCGGAAGTAGTAGTTTCTTAGAAAAATTCTTCTAAATATAATTTTTTGGGATTTTTTTTTATTAAATATTGAAGAACATAAAATTCTCCATCTAATACACTTAAAATTTTTATTATATCTTGTATAGATTTAGAGATAAAGACACTATAATTTATAGAGTAAACTTATCGCAGAGGCTACGACACTAAGGAAACCAGTTGACAAATTCCAATGTTTATAACATAATTTGTAAATGACACATGTCAGTGTCAAATATCAACAGTTTTAGTGACATTCTGATAGCTTTTACTGGGAAGTATATTTAATTTTTCTTATTGTTTTAGTAATTAAATATTTCAAATTATAGGTAAAATGCATATGCAGTTGATAAATTCAAATGTTTGTAAAAGAAAGAAAATAATGTCATTGTCAAAAATATAGAGTAGTTTATATCTGTTGGGCGGTAGTGCGAGCTCGAATCGAAAATTTTACTTAATTATGTTTCAACAAAAACCATAACGGCAACTTGTCATCCTGCAAACATCGTTTTATGAAGATTTAACCAAGTCTTAAATAATATATGATAAACTTGTAATAAAACGTCAAATTTCGCTTGGACAGATAGTGGCTTTGACGTTTAACGAAAAAGCTAAGATTTTCCACAAACCAAGTATAATAAACCTGCTGAAAATAAAAGATACTCCAGAGAATTAAATATGTAAATAAAATAATAAAAAGATTAAAGAATGTGACGAAAACATAGAAAAACATAAAAGAACACCTTGGTAAACCACGAAAAAAATCGAAGGTGAAGAAAGAGCACTTAAAGAAACGAAAGACAAAAAGAAATTGAAGATGAAGAAAGAGCATTTAAAGAACCGAAAGACAAAAATAGATGTGACGTGAATAAAATGTTCATTCAGGAAATAAACAGAAATTTCAGAATTGCAAGAAACGAAAAGCGAATGTATTTTACATAAATAAAGTTTTTAATTTGTGTCAAACTATTATTTAATTAGCTTAAAATATGGGCTATCCAGCGAAACAAGCGGTTTACGTCATCATTTAGGGATTTTTGAAATTTTCTTTATTTTTTTAAATATATTTTATTAAAGGTATTTAATTGTTTTATTATTATTATTATTATTATTATTATTATTATTATTATTATTATTATTATTATTATGTATTTGATACCTTCAATAGAAATAATTATGTTTGGATATATTATTATTAAGTATTTTTTTAAAAATTTTGTAAAATGACGTTTGATTATATATTTTTTTTTTAATATTGGTAATTCTGAACATGTATATTACTAAATATTATATGTCTATATTATACTTTTCAACCAGTATTGTGATTTCATTTTGTTTTTGGTTTCGTTGTTCATTGACAAAATGTCAAATGCTTTGTCATGTCAGCTTGTAGTTAATTTATTGACTTATTTTGAAAATGAAAAATAGATTGGTGGCTCTTACTTTCACTGAATTGTAATATTAAGGTAATATTTCGTTCTATTTGTTAGTAATAATTTGAAAATTAAATCTATATGTACAGCGTGTGGCAAACGCTATACATAATGTTCAGAAACAGTGAGAAATTCTATGGTATGCAGTATTCTATATTTTTTCAAGGACCTCACATAATACTAGATAGTTTGTTGCGTATACTACAAGAATGAAGTTTTTATATAACGTCGTAAGCAGTATCGTTCAGAATATTTTAAATAAAATTGGATTTCTCTGGAAAAAAATTATACCAGACGTGTTACCTTTTTAAGAAAGATTTGGATTTATGAAGGCAACCCACAGATCGTAAAATATTTTTATCCGTTTTACATGCTCATGTAAACTTTTTAACATATGACTTCATTGTTTCTAGTGATATTTTATTTATGACGTAAACCGCTTGATTCGCTGGATGGCCTTTAAAAACTGTTATTACAAGTGTTTAAATGTTTCTCGGGTTACACCTTTTCATTTGCAAATATCCAAATACAAGTATCACCCGGGTGATGTGAAAAATCAATCAATCTAAGTATTAGACATTTGATACTTCATTCGTAGTTAAAAGTTAATTTAAATAACTATTACTGCTTAATAAAATAAGATAGCACCCGTACTAGCTTCAGCTACGTAAATATATAACGTAAACTAATTATATTCTTTTAATTATAAATAAATTTATTTCAGAGAAAATTATTACAACATAGAGTAAGAAAAATTAGGATTTTAATTATAATAGTAGTCCTATTATTTTATATTGAACGTATGTTATTTATAATTAAAAAGAGGTAATTATACTTCATTCTAATTTTATTCAAATAGTTTTAGAATTAATTATGAGAGTGAAGAGAAAATCAAATAAGCAAAAGAGCAAATATAATAAAAATTGTATTACAAATTTGCGGAAAAATGATGAATATAAAGAAAAAGAAAAGGAAAGTAGAAAAAGAAAATTGCAGGATAGTGAATATAAAGAAAATGTAAATAAATTAAACAATAATTATAAGAAGCAAAAAAGAGAAAATAAAGATTATAGAGAAAGTGAAAATCAAATAAATAAAGAATTGAAAAAAGCACAAAGAGCAAACATAGAATACAAAGAAAAAGAGAATGAAAAGAACAAAGAACATATAAAGATATTAAGAAAAAACGTAGAATACAAAGAAAAAGAGAATGAAAAGAACAAAGAACATATAAAGATATTAAGAAAAAACGTAGAATACAAAGAAAAAGAGAATGAAAAGAACAAAGAACATATAAAAATATTAAGAAAAAACGTAGAATATAAAGAAAAAGAGAATGAAAAGTGCAAAGAACATATAAAAATATTAAGAAAAAACGTAGAATATAAAGAAAAAGAGAATGAAAAGTGCAAAGAACATATAAAGATATTAAGAAAAAACGAAGAATATAAAGAAAAAGGGAATGAAAAAAACAAAAAACATATGAAGATATTAAGAGAAAACGTAGAATATAAAGAAAAAGAAAATGAAAACAACAAAGAACATATGAAGATATTAAGAGAAAACGTAGAATATAAAGAAAAAGAAAATGAAAACAACAAAGAACATATGAAGATATTAAGAGAAAACGTAGAATATAAAGAAAAAGAAAATGAAAACAACAAAGAACATATGAAGATATTAAGAGAAAACGTAGAATATAAAGAAAAAGAAAATGAAAACAACAAAGAACATATGAAGATATTAAGAGAAAACGTAGAATATAAAGAAAAAGAAAATGAAAACAACAAAGAACATATGAAGATATTAAGAGAAAACGTAGTATATAAAGAAAAAGAGAATGAAAAGAACAAACAACATATTAAGGTACTAAGAGAAAATATAGAATTTATAGAAAGAGAACATGAAATCCATAAAAATTACATAAGAGATTTAAGAAAGAATTTCACATATAAAGAACAGGAAAAATTAAAAAATAAAAATAATATGAATATATTAAGAGATACCCCAGAATACAAAAAGAAGGAAAATGAACGCAATAAAGAAAATATGAAACTATTGCGAGAAAGTGCTGAGTACAAAGAGCAGGAAAATGAAAGAAATCAGCAAAATATGAAGATGTTGAGAAGAGATATAGAATACAAAGAAATAGAAAACGTTATTAATATGGAAAATATGAAGAAAAGGAGACAAAATTCGTCATATAGGGAAAGAGAAAGTAAAAATGATAAAATATCTAAACAATTGGCCAGATGCAATGAATTACTAAAATTCAGAGAAAATTTTTATAATAATTTATTGCGTATAAATTCTGAACACTCAAATTTATTTCTTGGTTTTATTAAAACTCGCGGATATCTTCCCGACTTGGTGTGCTGCTGCTGCGAAGGACTATTTTTCCCACATTCTGTCATATCCTTCAACCTGTCTAAATTGAAAGAAACTTTTTCTAATGAATTTGTTGCTAAAATTTATAATTATACTTCTGATCATATATGTCGTACATGTCAAAATTCTGTAGTGAAAGGTGTGGTTCCAAAACTAGCAACATCAAACGGCTTAAAATTTGTCAATATTCCGGACTGCATAACAAAATTAACATCTTTAGAAGAAAGAATGGTGGCGCCGTATATAAATTTTATGCAAATTAGACCATTGAAATCGTACGTTTTAAATCCACAGTTGGGTATTAAAGGGAGCGTTGTGAATATTCCCGTCGAAATTAATGACATGTTGAAAGTCCTGCCAAGATCTTTTGACAACATGGCAACTATTCAGGTAAAATTAAAACGGCATATGCTACATACTTCAAATTACATGTATGATACTATTCGGCCTTCAGTCATTTGTGACGCATTAAATTATTTAGTTGAAACACCGCTCTACAAAAAACATGAAATTAAAGTCGATTCATTTTATTTCAATCAGTACGAGAAAAATTATAACACTCAAATTAATTTTATTGTGGATAAAAATGATGAAGAGAATTTTGAATCTTCAAATTCTAATTTAGACGGCCTCAGTATTTCTGATTTCATTTCCATCGAAGTGGAAGACAAAATTGATGTGGAAGATGAAGTGGATGATGAAGTGCTACTGGTGGATGGGAATAAGGAAGTAACAGACAAAATTAGAGTTATTGCTCCTGGCCAAGGAAAATTTCCTGTTCCCTGGCATATGGTTGACGATATTGACGAATTATGTTTTCCGAAAATTTTTTGTGGCTATAAATTTGATATCCCCAGTTTCATTTCGTACACAGATCGGGCAAAATCAGAAAGTAGAAGATGGGATAGAAGATCTTGTATTCCAACGAGAATATTATTCATGGCAAAGAAAAAATTGGAACAAAGTTGTTTGGCAAGTATAAATGTATGTCTCAGAAAAAATAAGCGCACAGAAGGCATAAAAGTACATAACATACTGGATAAAGATTTTCTTCAAAATTTAATTAAATTAGATACTGGATATAAATTCTTAAGTAATATTAGATCTTCACCGGCTTATTGGGAAACTAAAAAGAAAGATTTAATGGCAATGATTAGGCAACTGGGCAAACCGACAATATTTTTAACTCTTTCATCTGCTGAAAAATGGTGGCCGGAATTAATAAAAACATTATATAAATTAAAGAAAAACAAAACTATTTCTAATAATGAAGCTCTAAATTTAGAAGAATATGAAAAAACGGAATTAATTCGAAGCGATCCAGTTACTTGTGCGAGATATTTTGACTTCAAAATTAATAAATTAATGCTGCTTATAAAACAAAATTCAAGTATTTTTCAAAATTATTATGTGGAAGACATTTATGAGAGGGTGGAATTTCAAATGCGGGGATCACCTCATGAACATATATTCCTTTGGTTAAAAGATGCTCCAAAATTTGATTCGTTAGAGAAAATTAATGTCCAGGAATGTATTACTTTTATTGACAAATTTATAACTTGTCATTATGATCCGGAAGATCCATACATGGCCGTTCAAAAACATAGACACACGCACACTTGCTATAAAGGAACAAAAAATAAAAATAAATGCCGATTTAATTTCCCAATACCCGTTATGCCACGAACCATGATTTTGGAACCATTAAACGACAATGAACAAAATTCAAAATTTATTGAAACATTTAAAAATATTAGTAATTTAATGAAATTTTTTTATACCAAACAAGAATTTGTTACTTTTGAAGACATTTTGTTGAAATTAAATTTAACGGAAGAGGATTATTTAAATTCAATTAGACATACATTGAAAAGGCCACAAGTATTTTTAAAACGTAATAGTTTGGAAGTTGGGCTAAATTGCTATAACAAAGACATTTTACACCTGTTTGAAGCAAATATGGATATACAATTTATTTTGGAAGAATACGGCGTAGCATCTTATGTCATAAATTATGTGGGTAAAGTTGAGGCGGGTTTATCAAAATTATTGCGGGATGCAGCAGCAGATATTAGAAATGAAAATAGGAATGTCAAAGAAAAATTTAGAAAAATTGCCAACTTATTTTTAAATAGTAATTTAATGTCTGCTCAAGAAGCAACATACCATGTACTTTCATTGCCATTATCAAAAAGTAGTAGGCAGACAATTTTCATAAACACAAGTCCGATGAAAGAACGTGCGCTTATGCTAAAGTCAGCAAAAGATTTAAGAACACTGGATAAAAATTCCACCGACATATATATGCAAGATATAATTTCAAAATATAGTAACCGTCCACAATCTTTTGAAAATGTCTGCCTTGCCACCTTCGCTTCAAAATTTTACAAAAAGAAAATTGAAAATTCTGAAAATGATGATGACGAAGATTTATTTAAAACAAGAGAGAAACCGGCTATTTTACGTTACCGACGCTTTAAGTTATTGCAAGATCCTCAAAATTATTATCGTGAACAAGTTTTATTATTTTTACCGTGGAGAAATGAGCAAAACCAAATTGAAGATGAAAATTGTGAGTTCGTTTACAACCAAAATTTAATAGTTATCGAAGAAAATAGGCGTACTATTTCAGTTATGGGGGATGATATTTTAGAACAAGCTTTGGAAATTGTTCAAAATCACAATCAATTTGCGGACGAAGAAGATTTTCAAAATTTAGTTGCAGACCAATTATCAAGCGACCAACAAATCGATATTTTAGAACAAGAAGGGAAGGAAATTATCAAGGACAAAAGAAATTACCATTTTTTGTGCCCAAAACCCATTTCGGCTGATGATTTATTTAAAATTATGTTGAATTTAAATCATAAACAAAGAAAAATTGTCATGCATGTTTTAAATTGTTTTAAAATTGGAAAGTTACCATTGCGTATATTTTTAAGTGGTTCTGCAGGCGTCGGTAAAAGCATGGTAATAAATTGTTTGTACAAATTAATAACCCAGTATTTCGATGATCTTCCGTCATCATCAAAAGAACATTTAAAAGTTTTACTCTGTGCTCCATCTGGGAAGGCTGCATTTCTTATTAATGGTATTACGTTGCATACTGCTTTTGCTCTACCAGTTTCGCAATATGGTGGACAGATGCCAGAACTCTCTGTAGATGTAGCGAACAAAATTAGGGAAAAATTAATTCATCTTAAACTTTTAATAATTGACGAAATTTCAATGGTCGGCAGCACTTTGTTTAGTCGGGTGGATACAAGATTGCGGCAAATTATGGGGATAAATAAATCATTTGGCGGCATTTCAGTAATTCTGGTAGGAGATTTAAATCAGTTACCTCCTGTTATGGATTCTCCTATCTATAAAGCATCAAAATTTAATAATATGGGCGAACTATTAGATCAAAATCCATTGTGGGAAGAATTTAAATATTTTGAACTGACAGAAATTATGAGGCAAAAAGATGAAAAGAAATTTATTGTGGCACTTAATAATTTATCAACCGGCGAGTTAACGGAGGAGGACATAAATTTATTTAAATCAAGACAAGTTAATGAGAATATCGTTCCAGAAAATGCAATCAGACTGTATTCAGAAAATAAAAATGTAAACATATATAATGAGTACAAAATTCAAAATCATCCCGGCGATTTAATAATTTCGGAAGCAAAGGACACAATTTTGGGTAAGGTGGCAGAAACAACACGGGAGCGGGTGTTGCAATCATTAAAAAATAAATCTACCTCTGATGTTAATGGTTTGCCATATATACTAAAGTGCAAAATTGGTATAAAATACATGCTAACCTCCAATATTGACGTTGAAGATGGGCTAGTAAATGGTGCGTGTGGTACGTTAAAATTCATATCTATTAATTCCGGAACAAATACTCCTTCTAAACTTTGGATTGACTTTAATTCTAAAATTATCGGCAAAAAATTAAAAACTCAATATTTGGACTTAGTGGAAAGAGAAAATATCAACAAAATTTTAGTACCAATATCAAAACTTAATCTTTCATTAAATATAACAAATAAATTGCAACATCAGACCATCAGAACACAATTTCCTCTAGTTCCCGCAGAAGCCATCACTATTCATAAAAGTCAAGGACAAACATATGAACATATATGTATTGATCTTAATTCTTCCAAACGACTAACACGACAAATGCTGTATGTCGCCTTTAGCAGAGTAACAAAATTATCTGGTTTATATATTTTAGGAACTTTTAAATCACCAAAATCTTTAAAAAATAATGATCCCATTATGGAAGAAATAAACAATTTAAGAACTCAAAAGCAGCTACTCCTTTCATTTAATACTTTGGAAAATATCAATGACAAAATTATAGTATACCAAAATATTTGTTCTTTATCATCTAAACTAAAATACATCATACAAGATCAGTGGTATTGGGAAGGAAATAAAATTTTAATATTTTCTGAAACTTTGACTAAATCTAACAACATATTCCAAATTCCAAATTATAATATCATATTTAGATCTGACGTAAAAAATGGTTCTCGTGGAATTTTATGTATGGCAAGAAATGGTATAAATATAACAAATGTTAATCATATTTTGGAATTTCATAATAAAAACACCTGCACTTCATCTCATGCTGAACTCTTCTGGTTTAAAATAGAAAACTTCTGGATAATTTCTGGATATAAATCACCTTCTTTTCCGAAAACTAATTTTGAAAACATTATTCGTAAAATTTTAAAAAAAAATCTGTTGGAAGACATTATTGTTATGGGAGATTTTAATATGGACGTAATATGTGAAAATTCAAACTTGCTTAAATTTTTTGAAAACATTAACTTAAAATCCTTGCTTTCGAAACATCTGCCATCTACAAACATGAACACTCAAATTGATGTCATCTTCAGCAATAAACCAAATTTACTTTCTGGCATATATGAAACATACTTCTCTTATCACAAACCGATATTTGTTTCTCTAAACGAAGACCACCAGCAATTTAAAAACTGTTCACAATCTTTCGACCAAAGTAAAATCAAAATTATATCCCAATTAACAAACGATTCTGTGCAGACCGATAGTGATTTCAATGAAGATGTAACTCAGATAGAGGATGAGAATGTAACAGACTTATCTTTGCAAATGTTAAATAAAGACTTTCTCCTATCTGTCAAGATTGCTCTTCAAGAAATTTTTAATTTAAACACAAATTTATCAAACAATGATTTTAAAGGAAATTTGCAAATGTTATTGCTTAGATATGAAAATTTCATTTATATAATTAATAATGAAATTTCTGAATCTGAAAGTGCCATTTATAGAAACCAGATTGTTGACAAAATTAGAAATAATAAAATTTATTCATCTTTAAAGCAAAGAGCAGTAGTATTACGTGCCACGGGAGATGGGTCCTGTCTCTTCAGATCTCTTTCTTTATGTCTATTTGGAACAGAAGAATTATATCCTTGTATTCGTTTGTCTTGCTGC
This sequence comes from Ophonus ardosiacus, assembly GCA_943142095.1. NCBI lineage: Eukaryota > Metazoa > Arthropoda > Insecta > Coleoptera > Carabidae > Ophonus > Ophonus ardosiacus. The sequence goes on along the minus strand of OW964830.1, from coordinate 20,147,867 downwards.
TTTATTTTTCACAAATATTTTGATTATTTCCAACACCCTGATAGAATGAACTTTTTATATGAATACGACACAATGCAAAATTTAATAAATGGAACTGCATCACAAAATGAATGGGGTAATGCAGCACATATCAAGGCCATTTCTGTAATATCGAAACGCAATATTTATTTATATCAAGCTATTGAAGAAAATGATTTATATAAAAACATTTCGTTTGAGGAACTTCAAAATTATTGTAATGCTGGTTTAATTAATACTATGCATATATGGTTTTCATACAACATTGATGATCAGAACCTTGATGAAGAACAAGTAATACACCTAAAGAAACCAATTGCAGTACTATTCACTGACCCTGGAACGAATGCAAGTCATTATTCTGCAGTAGTACCACGAGGACATGAATATTGTTTGTTAAAACCAAAATATCGTGGAGACTTGCGGGCAGACCAAAATAACACCAGAATAATAGATGTAATACATATAAACGAGTAAAACTTCTTTACAAATGAACATTAAAATTTTGTATTGCCTGGCTGCATCGAGAGACAGAAGCCGGCTTTGGAATAACAAATTTATTTCTCATTTCGTATTTTGGTGGCCAAATCCTGCTCCAAATCAACAAACTCCTATCTGACAATTCTTATCCGAAGATTAAAATTACATCCTACATTCACATCATCTGCATCGTTGGACAAAATCTCTGCTCCAAATTAACAAATTCCTATATAACAATTCTTGCACAAACATCAAAATTGAAACCTCCATTCACGTCATGTGCATCATTGGACAAAATACCTGTCCGAATCAACAAATTCATATGTGACAATTCTTGTCAGTAGATCAAAATTATAACTATCATTTACATCGTCTGCATCGTTGGACAAAATCCCTGCTCCAAATAAACAAATTCATATCTAACAATTCTTGTACAAATATCAAAGTTACAACCTTCAATCACGTCATCTGCATCGTTGGATAAAATCCATGTTCCAAATCAACAAATTCCTATGTGACAATTCTTGTCCTTAGATCAAAATTATAACTATCATTTACATCATCTGCGTCGCTGAACAAAATCCCTGCTCCAAATAAACAAATTCCTATCTGACAATTCTTGTCCGAATATCAAAATTACAACCTTCATTCATATCATTTACATCGATGGGCAAAACCTTGCTCCAAATCAACAAATTCCTATTTGACAATTATTGTCTGAAGATTAAAATTACAACCTTCATTCAGATCATCTGCTTCATTGGACAAAATCCCTGCTCCAAATCTACATATTCCTATCTGGCAATTCTTTTCTGGAGATTAAAATTACAACCTTCATTCAGATCATCTGCATCGTTTGTCAAAATCACTGCTCCAAATCAACAAACTCCTATTTGACAATTCTTGTCTGAAGATTAAAATTACAACCTCCATTCACATCATCTGCTTCGTTGGACAAAATCCCTGCTCCAAATCAACAAATTACTATATGAAAATTCTTGTCCGAAGACCAAAATTACAACTCTCATTTACATTATCTGCATCATTGGACAAAATCCCTGCTCCAGATCAACAAACTCCTACCTGACAATTCTTGTCCGAAGATCAAAATTACAACCTCAATTCACATCATCTGCATCGTTGGAGAAAATCCCTGCTCCAAACTAACAAATTCCTATCTTACAATTCTTGCCCGAAGATCAAAATAACCTCCATTCATATCATTTGCATCGGTGGACAAAACTTTGCTCCAAATCACCAAATTCCTTTGTGACAATTCTTGTCCGAAGATCAAAATTACAACCTTCATTTACATCATCTGCATCGTTAGAAAAAATCCCTGCTACAAATCAACAAATTCCTATCTGAGTACGCTTGCCCAATGATCAAAATTATAACCTTGAACTATAGGACGGTAACTATGACACCGGTCTTGCTAAATTGTATTATCTAGTAATCTCTCCAGATTATAAACAAATATCCAACCATTTATTAAATTCTATGTTTGTTTCAACTACTATCTTTATGGATTGTTACCATGATATCTTTTCTTTTCTACGACGATATTCTTAGTTCCAACCATTTATGAACCTCAATGCTTATGTCAACTACTACTATTTATATGGACAGTAACCATTACACCTATCATGCTATATTCTCTGCTATCTGTGAATGATAAACATGTACCCAAGCATGTATTAAATTCTACGTCTGCTTCAACTATTAACTTTGCATCGTACAAGAATACAAGGTATGTTCATTGATCAATTGAAATTCGTCGCGTTGACGCATATTTAGGTACTCGCTGGATTGGTACACGCTGCTAAAATACAGTAAGAAACACCTTTTAAAATGCATACATGGGAAACATCATCAATTAAATTTATAATATAGTATAGTATCGTTGCTAAAATTAATTTGCTGCACAGTAGTTGAATAATTTTATTAAAAATAATAATTTTATGAATTTTAGACAGTAAATAATACATCAGATATACGGCAAAATATGTCCTCAAACAAATAAAGCACAAATGTCATGCAAAACTAATTTTACACAAAATATAATTTTCAAAAATTAAAAACTATTATAGTCTATTCAACTTAACCAATTCAAAAGATGGCGCTCACATCAATGCCAGTTTTAAACAGTCGTAATTAACAACAGCGGTATTCACCTGCTCTCATCTGACATTTTATTAAAATATTAAAAAGGTATCATAATGCCATCGAAACTGTGTATATACTCAGTAGGTGTGAAATATAAAGTATTATCTATCTGTGACGGGAAGATAGGTGCAGTTTGATCTTGTTTTTTATGGTAAATGCCCTCATTAAGCCTATGGCACACTTATCGATGAGCATCAGAGAGCGTTGATGAGCCCATCAATGAAACAACAGTACGCACACGTCATTGATGGCTTTCAATTTCATCGATGACAAATACAGCGAAATTTCCGTAACGCAAAAAAGTTAAATTGGTAATAATACCAGTGAAATGTTGCTATGCCATCGGTTTTTAAATTGAAATTTCCCTATACTCTATCTGGTATAAGATTGGAGTTGCAGTGGTGGGCGGAGCTTGATGATATCAGTTTACGCAGCAACATTTTGAGGGTAAATACAAATTAAATGATATTTCGTTAAGATATTAACGTTACAATAATCGAAACATCTTCAGACACACAATTTGGAGATGGAACATCTTCAATTTTACCAATTTGAGGACCACTTGTGAAATAAGGCACAAAAGATACGTGTGAAATGAGATACGTTCGTTTCATTGATGATCTCTTCGATGAAAATAGCGGCGCAGCTTTTTTCGTTGATGACGGGAGCGTACTGTTGTTTCATCAATGAGCTCATCGATGCTCTCTGATGCTCATCGATAAGTGTGCCATAGGCTTTATGGACTGGATATTTCTACACTGATGCCAAATTTATTAAGTGTCTATCTGTACAAATATCTGTAATCTGTCAATGTCATTTTATATTCTGACATTTTCGTTAGTACTTGCGTGCGCTTTATATTCCCAATCCTATAAATAGCGTTATATTTAAACTTTTGAAAAGAAAATGAGAGGAATTCATGTCCTGGTTCTTACAAAAAAAAACTTTTAGGAAAACAAGATTTAAATGGGCAGGTAAAAACAATTATTGCCAATGTATATAATTTTTTCAAAAAATTGGCGTTACATTCTGATAAATTTATAATTTATAAATAACAAGAAAACTTTGGATTTGACTGCAGAAGCATGTTGTGTTGATAAATCTACTGGTCACCTAATAATCAATTATCCTAGCTTATTGCGTGGAAACTATTTTCCACAAACAATTTTTATATTTTATATTACGTATTACTGACTTGCCTTACTTATTTGTTATAATATTTTCTTCATACGATGTATTAAAAAAATTAATTACTTTTAAATGTATTATATTACATTTGCGTTCATTCCTGGTCATGTCAAGTTACAAGCGGCAACACCGCTTGGCAGGGGACAGGGTGCGGAAAGGGATAAAAGTTAAACATCAGTCCATAATCATTTGACGGCGAGTATAGTCTGAAATTACTTTGCATAAATTTGGCTTTAATTTCAGCCAATCAGAGAGTTCAATACTATGTCCTATTCGCTACAATAATGAATGGGTAAGGTGGAACAGAGTATATGTTATTTTTAATGAAAATACAAGAATTTGGCATCAATGTACAGATAATTTTAAATACTTTCCGAAAATATAAAAATATATGTAGGTGCAATAATTCTTACCTGATTACTAATATTGTCTGCTATTACTACGAGAAAAACACTCCATCAAAATTTAAAATGTGATAGTGCACATTGTGGAGGCGCTGCGTGTAAGGTTAGAATCTCGCCCTATTTATTGCCGAAATTAAAAGTCTACAAAAATTGAGGAGTTGCCCCACATACTATATTTATACACCTTGTAGAAAATCTTCGAAAATTTCGTTTCCAGCGGAACCGGAAGTAGAATCCGGTGTCTTTTAACAGCAAAAAGTGGAATTTAACTACGCGTGTAACTTTGTAATTTAAATTAAAGATTTTACATTAATAATAAAGAAAATAGCTACAAGTATAATGGAGAAATATACCTCTTTTAATTGTCGGCAATATTAGATACGTCAGATTTGCAATAGTAAAATGCACAATATAATACCAAGAAATAACGAGAAATTATCAATGCGCAAATCATCTTTGACTACATGAATGACAGAAAGACATGAATATGCAGTTAGGCAGTTACATTAAAGTTTCTAATTCATTTTCACAGTTGATCGGACGGAGATAGCATGTACTCCTACTGTGACACGCACGACAATAAGAATAAAAATCTCATATGTGCCATTTAAGTACTACAAAGATTCAAGATAAAAGTCTTGCATCAGAAATTGATGACTTGGTGAGAATTTCGGAAATATAGAGTGTATGTTCTTATGAAACATTTCGTAAATTCTATAGGTATTTTGGGAATATACTCTGTTTCATTTAAAAATTTTTGAAACAAAGACCTTACCATTATTACATAATTATTTATCATCAAATCCTTTAAATATATTTTCTGCTACTTTAATTACGGTTAATAAATTTGAAGACGAGTTTAAGTGCACTGTACTAACATGAGAGATCCAATTATCGACTAAATTATTCACATGTAAAATTTAAAATTCCGTTGTCATGAAGGATATTATATTTGTCCTCAAAACGGTAAGCAACATATCCAGTTATGTATTTTAATGACTGAATGTATAGTTTACGGGTTTTTATGATTTTCTATTTCACTAGGAAATTGCAAATTAATAACATTTTCACGATCAGATATCTCAGTTATGTTGCTAGATAGCACATTTCATTATCGATCTCTATAATTCCACTCCATGAACTTTTAAAATTAGTAATTAATTGTTTTGAATTTCTTGTGGAATTGGGACATCGACTTACAGTACAAGTAAATTAAAATTTAAAAAATATATGTACCGAAATATACGTGAATGAATATGAAAGAATCAAGCAGTCGTGTACTGACCAGCGTCTACGAGAGCGAGTAGTGAGGATACATTGAGCATAACTTGTACTATTGTACCATGCTAACATTATGGATGAGAACCATGATAACTGCCATTCAATATTTTACGTCATTTACCAATTTCTGTGAATGATAAACATAATCCCAATCATACTACTTCAACGTCAACTGCAACTACCATATTTATGGATTGTAACCAAGAAACGTGTCATTCCATATTCTCCGCCAATTACTAATTTTTGTGGATGAAAAACAATCCCAAACATAAACTCAATTCTATGCCTTCCTCAACTAATATCTTCATGAATGACACACAAAGATACCTGTCATTCATATTCTTCCCAATTTACTAAATCATGTAGATCAAAAACATAATCCCAAACATCTACTAAATTCTCCACCTGTTTCAGTTACTAAATTTATGGATGGTAACTATTGTACCTGTTATTCACATTCTTCCCAATTTACTAATTTATGTGGATGAAAAACATATTCCCAATCTACTGAATTCCATGCCATCTTCAACTGCTATATTTATTGATGGTAACCGTTATACCTGTCATTCATACTCTCCCCAATTTACTAATTTTTATGGATGATATACATAATCCCAATCATCTACCTGTCATTAATTTTCTCTCCAATTTACTAATTTTTGTGAATAAAAACCATAATCCCAATCATGTGCTGAATTCCACGGCTGCTTCAACTTCTATCTTTATTGATGGTAACCATTATATCTGTCATTTATATTCTCCCCAATTTACTAATTTATGTGATTTGAAAACATAATCTTAATCATCTACTGAATTCCACGCTTCCTTCAACTACTATCTTTATGGATGGTACCCATTATATCTGTCATTTATATCCCTCTCAATTTACTAATTTCTGTGAATTGAAAACATCTACTGAATTCCACGCCTGCTTAATCTATTATCTCCATGGATGGTAACATTATATCTGTCATTTATATTCTCCCCAATTTACTAATTCAAGTGGATGAAAAACTTAATCCCAATCATGTACTGAATTCCACACCTGCTTCAACTACTATCTTTATGGATGGTACCTATTATATCTGTCATTTATATCCTCCCCAATTTACTAATTTATGTGAACTGAAAACATAATCTTAACCATCTACTGAATTCCAAGCCTGCTTCAACTACTATCTTTATAGATAGTAACCATTATATCTGTCAATTATATTCTCCCCAATTTACTAATTTATGTGAAATGAAAACATAATCCCAATCATGTACTGAATTCCACGCCTGCTTCAACTACTATCTTTATAGATAGTAACCATTATATCTGTCATTCATATTCTCCCCAATTTACTAATTTATGTGATTTGAAAACATAATCTTAATCATCTACTGAATTCCACGCCTGGTTCAACTACTATCTTTATGGATGGTACCCATTATATCTATCATTCATATTCTCCCCAATTTACTAATTTATGTGAAATGAAAACATAATCCCAATCAATTACTGAATTCCAAGCCTGCTTCAACCACTATCTTTATGGATGTTAACCATTATATCTGTCATTCATATTCTCCCCAATTTACCAATTTATGTGAAATGAAATCATAATCCCAATCATGTACTGAATTCCACGCCTGCTTCAACTACTATATTTATAGATAGTAACCATTATATCTGTCATTCATATTCTCCCCAATTTACTAATTTATGTGATTTGAAAACATAATCTTAATCATCTACTGAATTCCACGCCTGGTTCAACTACTATCTTTATAGATAGTAACCATTATATCTGTCATTCATATTCTCCCCAATTTACTAATTTATGTGAAATGAAAACATAATTCCAATCAACTACTGAATTCCAAGCCTGCTTCAACCACTATTTTTATGGATAGTAACCAATATATCTGCTATTCATATTCTCCCCAATTTACTAATTTGTTTGAATTGAAAACATAATCCCATTCATCTACTGAATTCCATGCCTGGTTCAACTACTATCCTCATGGATGGTAAACATTCTATCTGTCATTCTCCCAAATGTACTAATTTATGTGGAAGAAAAACATAATCCCAATCATCTACTGAATTCTAAGCTTTTAATCAAATATATTTATAATAATATTGATATCTTGTTGACGTTATTATTATCAGGTAATATTTTGTATAATTTTTCACATAATCTTTTCGTATTTTACAATTTTAGATCAGCATCATTATGTGCCTCTCAGAGAATCGTATACGAAATATCTTCTACAATAGGGTGCGAGCAGTCATGTGATTTTGTTGGCCTTGACAAGCAGAAATGGGTTCCTTGTCAGAATGTCAGGTAGTTATTATGTACGAAATTTATAAACGTCATAATTTTTCTTTCAAAATATCACGATGTTATAAGTTTACGAGGTTTTCTTTGTTTGTAGTACTGTGGACTTTACTTGTACAGTGAAATACTAGTATTTTTAGTAGGTATTTATTTGACTATTTTACATTTCTAAATATTTATAGTTCGTCAAAAAAATTGGTAATAAAAATAGGTTAACGAATACATATTTCAAAATACATAATCATAATAACCCAAAGGAAATATGAAAATTATGAAATTTGAAATGGAAGATGATGACATCTATGTACATTATTATTAACTGCTACCCTGACACTGGCCCCCATATCTACTTGTCAAGGCCAACAAAGTCACTGACTGCTCTCGTCCTATGAAAGTAAAGATAACAGCCAAAGAAAACAGAATTTTACAAAATATAGGTATTTAATTTAATGAATTTGCCCACAATTTACTCGTATAAATTATCAAATATAATAACAAATGGATTATCCAAAATTCAAATATGAAGTATTCTACTCCATTATAGTAATTATAATATTAATTTGTTTTGTCTTGCCACATATGAAGCAGAATGTTAGTTTGCAAAGAAGAAATATATCAGGCGTTGCGCACAATGGAGTTACAGATGAAATACGAGTAGTCGCTGAACGTCACCTAGCTGAGCGCATCGCATGAGAAACGAAGACAACCAAAATGGCCCTAATTTCGGACAAGATTAGATAATCGGGGCAGCGTATATGGATGAGTGAAAAGGCGGTGGATGATTGCCCATGAGAAGACAAGAAATTTAAATTGTAGACGGTACAAGCTGAAAAAAGTGCGAATAAGGTGACTCTCTACGAGAATACAACCAGAAGGATAACGACATTTAAATTTTATAAACACTAGATGAAAGTGAACATGGTCTCCACTCTGCAACGTATAATACAGAAAAATTATATCTCCTCGAAATAATGAGTAACGGTTAAGAAAAATATACTTAGAGAATCTCTTAATTTTTGGTCTGCGCTACGACTATTGTTGAGGTGACAAGACTCTACGTTAATGGACTCTTAAACTTGTCTCAATCATTATGGGAAAATGAACGAGCACTGTAGACTACAGTAACATTGGACTGCAAAAAGTTGTCATATTCTTAAATAAGATGCAAATATTGACAAAATTACACATCGATATCAGAATAAACATAGTGCAATCTATCACTTTATTAAAGAAAATCAAAGTGTTATTTAGATACATTTATGAAAAAATACAATTTGGAAAAATAATGTACGAATAGACGCCTATTTCCAGATATACATTTTAGACCGCCCAAAATTAATGTTTTTTCTACATAAAAGAATATGAAGAGAATGTAAACAAGAACATTGTTCGGATTAATAATCCTTGTTATCTGAATAAAATTTTAGTATGGTAAATATATTTTGAAATTTATTTGTATATGTAACCTACAGATTTTGTAAATATATGTGAAAATTATTTTATGTTAAGACATCCGTCCTATTGAACAATAAAGAAGCTTGTACGTCAAAGACTTATACATGAATATTTGTATTTGTAAAAATATTCTTTGATTAATGCACACAGCCAGGTAAACTATCCGGCGAGAGGTTATGTGCTGGCCACATCAGATTTTTTGTTATGAAAAACAAAATATTCAGTTTTAACATAGAAAAAGTGTTTTTTTTTTCGGATTTAACGAGTGTACTTTTATTTATTTCTAAATCACAAACCAATGAACTGGGATACAATACTACTTTTATGAGTAATTAAATTAAAAATTTCGGAACTAGTTTCATAACAACTGACATTCCCATAGTAAGAATTAAATAAAAAATGTAGGATATGGTTACCATCGAATCCAAATTTTCATAAATTACCTTATAAAAATATTTTACGAAATCAATAGGCGTTCTGATTGTCTTTCTTGTCATCTGCTTTTGAATCTTAGATTTAATCAAATTCAAAACTTTTCAAAAATTGAAATATTATCTAATCTCATTTTTTTTTTAATTGTCTAGGATCAACATCAAGATCTTTTCAATAATGGATTTCTATGATTTTATTTCTTCAAAGAATGAATCCATATGAATATTATAATCGTCTTTTCATTTTAGAATGGGGTCCTCCACCATATGTAGTAGCAATTTAAAACATGGATTATTTACTCGTATATTAAAACTGGACTATAAAACTGTATGATAGGGACTCTCAAAGTTTTAAAAAAGTTATTAGTTTTTAAAATACTTGTTCGAGTTTTTATTACTCGTAACATCTACGTCACATATATACTCTGTTCTTATTAACATTCAACCTTCATAAGTATTCTGCTATCGTCTATTTAAAATCTGGAATCTGTTATTTTATTTATGCATTAGGTTAGGTTACATTAAGATATGTTTAGAAAAATTGAGTACTTTTTTGTATAATTTTAAAAAAGGGGGGGAGGGGGAACTTGATATACTTGCAAAAATGTTATATACGTATGTTTGATGTATTTTTAGTGATAAAATTTAAATAATTTCAGATTTGATCAAAGTCTCCATATTGGTTGAAACATATTCATCACGGTATATTACCCATTTCTGGGTGTGCCAATCTGCTTTATCACAGATATCGATAATAGTTATTTTCGTAGCAAGTTATGAAAAATACCAAATATCATGCGAGTGTAAATTGACGCACGACGCGTAGCGGAGTGCAAGTCAATACGTGCTAAGATATTTGAATTTCATACAAGTCACGAACATTATTTTTTAGACGAGCATAAATAAATTTTACTTCTTTTTACAAAACTGAAATTTAGGTTCAAATGTACGGACAGCTGACAAATGAATAATGTATACATATAGCCAGAAAATAATGACATAGTAACCTAGCAACCGTGTCAACTATTACGATATGAAATATAATCGTAACACTATTGTCATAAGTTCAACTTTCAGTGTTAGGATACGACGTTGATATGTCATACTTATCGCAATGGTCGTCTAAAAATGATTTATATAAATAATAAACTAGATACGTATTCAATAAATTAAACCTGACATACATTTTACAGACCATGGTACTAACGTGATGAGAAACAAAAGAGTTACAAATCAACTTGTATAAATTTGGCAAGTTGTAAATATATGTCAGAATAAAGGAATAAACATGCGTAATACTATAAGATCTGTTCAGTACTGAAGAGATTTCATGTGTGTATGTGTATCTGTAGTTAATTAATGAGTAAAAGACCATACGAATGATTCCCACCTTTAAACAGTTTGTGTTGTATGGTGATATAAATTCAGTAAGTTAAGAAAATCCGGAGAAAAATTATTAGAAAAGTTACACTAATGATAAATAACTTCAAGATTTTATTTTTCAATACCTACAGTGACGAAAAAATAAATAAATATAAGTGAGATTTTTTTCCGGAATAAATAATTATTTTCTAAGAAAATTTAATTCATAGTAAATGTTATCTCTCTTTGTTGGCGTCAGTCTTCCTACATTAGTTTCAATTCATTATTCTAGATAGGAATGAAAATTTCCCGGAAAATCTATTAAAAAAATCTCCATGTGTGTATTGTATTTGTATATAATGAGAGAGATTGGTTCCTATTCTTGGATATGTGTTGTGTGAGTGAAAACAACGTGTTCAATAAAATATAACAGTACAAGTCGTTTAATTAACTCTAACTCGAGTGTTATTAACAGCTGCTGGCCAACAAGCCCCGCGCGGCTGTCGTACGGGACAATATATTAGCTATATTAGACGTCTTAGCAAAAACCAAGACACTAGAGATTCAGAGATACTGCAGCATCACTCACAGAACGAACGAACAATTTCTTTCTCAGATTGAGTTATATCATTTTACAAGAAAATTATTTTTAGATTAACCAGAAATGACAATATTTTATACCGTTTTCCCGAGGACATTGATAATTACGAAATAATTTTATGACAGTTACCGAAAGCGCGTTGCTTGGTAACCGCCCGACGCCGAAGGCGGAGGTGGTGTTACCTAAAAGCAACGTGCTTGAGGAAGTGTGATAAAATTATAAGTATTTATCAATGATCGAGGGGTATTCGGTGAGAAATTTTTTTGCAGTTTTAACATTAAATTTGCCGAAAATTTGTATTTGACAGAATTTTTGTGTCTAACATACAAAAGTCCATAAATATTCTCCATATTTAGTTTTTTATTTAATACAGTATTTTTTAATGTGTTTTCGTCTATAATTTTGTTGATTAAATAATCATTTTTATTGACAGCGTGAAAATGACATTTTTAAATTAAAACAATTAATCTTTAATTATATGTCAAAAAGTGTTTGTTACTTAGCAACTTAGTGACATAAGTGATAATTGTCTTAGGATAATTATCTTTATCAGTGTAAGTTTGTTTTGATTGGTTACTTTCGCACACGTGGTCAGCAATAAAGGGATTCAATTGGATAATTTTTTAACCAAAAAATTTTCAGTGTAAGTTTTTTTTCACACACATGATCTGAAATACAGGAATTCAAATGGATAATTTTTTAACCAAAAAAATTTCGAGTTAATTGTACATTTGTATGTATTGTCTGTGAAAATAAAATACAGTGTGTTGAAAAAAAAAAAAAACTAATTCTGCGTAGGCTATGAACACAGAAACGTATATCTGACCATTATTCACTTTAAAACTCAAGTTGTTAAAATTGGTCGTGAAATGTAATTTTAAGGAGAAAAGATAATAAAGAAGGATACGGAATACTGCCATTCGCCGTTTTCTAATTTATTTCTATTTCTAAAATAAGGATTCAAGAATAAAAGCTTTGATTCCTGTTGATAACATTTTTGACAATATCTCGTGTCCATTTGACATTTAATTAAATACTTTCAAATTGACACACGTTTTTTGTACACAGCCTTTAGGCTCATTCACAGCTATGAAAATAAGAAATATAAATAAAATTATAAATAAGACTATACATAATAAAATTTTATTTTCAAAATAGATTTATGTCATCTTCATTGAAATAATTGTAACGGTTTAACAAAACACGAATTGAATTACATATATGAACTTATCAACACATAAAACAACGTTACATTAAAAACTTGCCTGATATACACACAGATATTACAATGAATAATCAAAGTGAATTATATAGAATCGTGATAGAATCGAAAACACTTTTCAAAATATGTCAAATTCATAAATTTACGTCAAATTCAAATGTTTCGCACGCATCCTTATTTCCCACCTCAGAAAAAATACGATGACCAATAGTTGATTAGTAATAAAAAATGCAAGTTCTTAGAGCGACGTTCGCGACATCTGTTGACTGGAATTGAGAACTAGTGGCAAAGGCCCGGCACTCGCTATATAATTTTCCAAAGGTTGAAAACATTCAAGTGAAAATTTTCGCCTTTTGACGTTTAAATAAAAACAATGCAATTTTATATGTTTCATTTTAAATGGAACGAGCAAATACATTGCTGTCAATCAAATGTCAAGTCGTAACCATGGATATGACAAACCCAATGTTTCACGTTAAAAAAACTCACCGTATATGATCCTAAATTAAGTAAATGAGTAACGTGAAAATATAATATAAAATATGAATAATAAATAACCTTTCTTCACAAAATATTTTTATTTTAATATGTACATTTCAACTGCAAAGCAGTAAATCATCTTTTACTTTATTGCACGATTAACTATGTTAGGATAGGATGTCTCAAATATTGTGTTCTTGAATCTTGAGAACTATAACATTGGAGGATGGTTAAATTAAACAAAATTTGTTACATTAGCTAAGAATTTTTATTTGGTATATAATTGTTTTTGCAAAAAAATACGTAGGTGTGATTCTTATATGTAGAAAGTAAAAAGTAAATATTGCAGTTTTTGTTTTTGAGTGTCTGGTCGCGAATTTGGTAATTATTTCGAATTTTAAATGGTACAGTAAAAATAATTATGCAGAGTAGTCACGTCATTGGGGACCAAGGAAAGTGGTGTTGCCACCAGTTAGGCTGTCTAACGACGTCACTAACTTTCGAGGTATTGCAGTACTTCCTCGAAAATTTCAAGATAACCTCCACGTCCTCGTCGTGGTCCCTGGGCCCTCGGCTTGTTCGAGGTGGCAAACGGAGGTAGCGAAAACCTTGTCCGGGAGATTCGAGACGTGAACTATCTATGGGCCGACCGGGATGTAAAACTCCTCTGTGTCGTACCCTGATTTACGACGGCTCGGATTGACCGGGCTGGGTCATACACCTAACCAGGCTGTCGTGTCGTGGCTAAGGCTACTGCACCAGGTGTTCAAAACGGCGCCGGAGAGCTACTACCTTGGTAGGTGTGTCTCACCATGCTCCTTTCTACTGACTGTGGACATGTCTCGCGGGGTAAAAAAGGGGCAGGGGGACTTGGCTTCACCGCCTGGTCCAAGAGGAGAAAACCTCAATAAAAATCCTAAATCCCAAGGTGGGGTAGACCAGGCCGATGGGATGCGTGGCTGAATAGAAGATCAGTCATTACTGGCAAAACCTCCGAGCACCAAGTCGCACTCGGTTGTATCAAGGCCTTACCTCGGTACTGCGGGGCTCTGCCGAGGCTGACTACCCTTTCCCTAGCTACTCGTGGGAACAACAATGAGTGACCAGAGAACAAACTCTAACAGCACCGAGGACTCCAAGCAGGACTCAGGGGCTCCAACCAATCCCTCCGGTGAAACAGGTACCGGAGACTCCAAGCCTCTAAGTCAAAAGCTCTCCGGGGCTGCTCGCCGAAAGCTGAAGAAAGCCAAGGAAGGAGGGGGCTCCAAGCAACCTCCAACCAAGGCTGTAAGAGAAGGGCCTGCCACGACTGGGACGCCAAAGCGACACCGGTCGGATGGCAGTACCCGTGAAAAAGGTTAAAGGACAGACCCGTGAAAAAGGTTAAAGGGTCTACAAACGTGGCCCATTCCTTCAAAGACGCAATGACCGGGTTCAAGATGGCGATCACGCACCAGGGCATTTCCCTAACGGAGGAGCAGACAGGGAAGTTGAAGATGTGGATCTTGGAGAAGATCGACTTGGTGAAAACTGGGGAGGTCCATCCAAGGTTCACAGACTGCAGGCACCGGGACGGGCCTCTGCGCATCACTTGCTGTGACCAGGCCACACTGGACTGGTTAGGCGGGTTGTTGCGCAATGAGACACCGTTGGAAGGGGCGGCGCTTCAATTCGTTGAGGCGAAGAACCTTCCCAAGCCAGTGCGAGCAATGGTGTGGATACCGGGGCCAGCAATGGAACCTGAAAAAATTTTGGGTCGCCTCCAGATCCAAAATAAGGACCTCCAAACCTTGACCTGGAGGATAGTGGACCGGAAGGAGGATCCAAAGGGACAACAATTGATTGTCCTGATGGACCAAACTTCCTGGGACGCCATGGACGTCTGCGGTCACCGACCGTACCTGAACTTCTCCCGAGTTCAGTTCAAAGCTCTGGCCATGAAGAAGGAGGGCGAAGCCGGGGCCGAGGACGAAACAGAGAAGATAGAGGTTGAGGGGACATCGGAGAACCCTCAACCCTCCACCAGTACTCAGTAGGTAAGTGCCATCCTGAAGATTATACAAATTAACGTACAGCACTGTAAAGCGGCATCGTATGCCCTCAGTGCCTACATGACAAAACACGACATTGACGTGGCCTTAGTCCAAGAACCTTGGACTTACAACGTCGTAATTAAGAATCTTAGGGGAAGTGGGAGAAAAATCATTTTTGATACTTCTGCCACTATACCCAGAACCTGCATATTAGTTAAGAAAAATTTAAATGTTACACCATTATGGGACTTATGTTACAGAGACCTTGTTGTAATAAGCCTGGTGACGTCAGAGGCAGGGTGCGAGAGGGAGTTTGTGGTCGGATCCGCGTACCTGCCTTATGACCAACCAGGCGATCCACCACCGGGAGGCCTTCGCAGACTGGTGGAGCGAGCCCACACAAAAGGCTGGCAAATTCTTGTCGGGTGCGACGCCAACTCACACCATCTTGTCTGGGGCAGCACTGATACCAACAAAAGGGGTGAGTCTCTTCTTGAATATTTGTAAGCGAATAATTTAGAAGTAGCAAATAAAGGCAATGAACCGACCTTCGTAACTAAAACAAGAAGGGAGGTAATTGACATAACTATAGGTACTGTGTACGCAAGCGACACAGTAAAAAACTGGCATGTATTAGACGAGCCGTCGCTCTCTGATCATAGATATATTATATACGATTCGAGGTAGAATCAGACGACATATCTCCTGTACCGTACAGAGATCCGAAAAGAACTAACTGGAACCTTTACAGGGAATAATTAGAAATTCAACTGGAAAACTGCCCTCCTAAAGCAGGAAACCCAGCAGAACTAGAGCTCATGGAAAATAACCTCCGTGAAGCGATAAAAGCAGCTTTCGAGGCCAGTTGCCCAGAAGGGGAGAAAAGAACCTCAAGAAGGGTGCCTTGGTGGCATGAGGGACTGTCCAGTCTGAAAACAGAAACACAAAAGTTGTTCAACAGAGCAAAACGAACCGGAGAATGGGACGTTTATAGAACGTCACTAACCGAGTATAACAAAGGCATAAGGAAAGCTAAAAGAGACTCTTGGAGGAAGTACTGCCAGGAACTTGAACAGATACCTGAAGGTGCTAGACTCCAAAGAGCCCTACTAAAAGAAAAAGAGGGACTGCTTGGCTCCCTCAAAAAACCGACGGGAGAGTATACTGAAGGGGAAAAAGAAACGATGGAACATTTACTGCAGACACATTTTCCCCAATCAGTAAGTCTTACGCAAACTAAATGGGAACAACGGCAAAACTTGGTTGGATCCTACACTAGGACCACTAAGGATGACTGGACACTTGCCAAACAAGTGGTTAATCAAGAGAAAATTAAATGGGCAGTTAGAAAGTTTCTGCCCTTCAAATCTCCAGGAAAGGATGGTATTGTACCTGTTATTACAGGGAATAGATCACTTGGCATCCATATTGTGTACAATGTTTAGAACCAGTCTGGCACTATCATATATACCAATAATGTGGAGACATGTCAAAGTCGTATTTATACCCAAACCAGGGCGAGATACATACGCCCAAGCGAAATCATTTCGGCCAATAAGCCTAACATCTTTCCTCCTTAAACTGCTGGAAAGACTAATTGAGAGGCATACAAGGGATACTGTGCTGAGGAAACTTCCTCTCCATAAATATCAGTATGCCTATCAGTCAGGAAAATCGTGCGAAATGGCAATCTGCGAAGTCATTCGCCGAGCAGAGAAAACGCTGCATAGAAAAGAAGTTACTCTAGGAGCATTCTTGGACTTAGAGGGAGAGTTTGACAACACCTCCTTCCAATCGATAAATAGAGCAGCTGTTAGGAAAGGAGTACATCCTACAGTATGTAGATGGATCTCTAACATGCTGGAAAAAAGAGAAATCTATGCCTCCGCAAACAACCAGACTGTAGGGGTACAAGCCATGCGGGGATGTCCGCAAGGCGGAGTCCTTTCACCCCTATTGTGGTGCCTCGTTGTGGACGAACTCCTACGGGAACTGAATGAGACAGGATATACAACCATCGGCTACGCAGACGATGTAAATGTACTGGTCACAGGCAAATTTGAGGGAACGGTATCAGAATTGATGCAAGGAGCCCTAAATTTTGTTGAAAAATGGTGCAACAAAGAGGGATTGTCTGTAAACCCGACAAAAACCTCAGTTGTACCATTCACAAGAAGGAGGAAACTTGATGGACTAAAACAGTTATATCTGTATAGAAAAGAAATAATGATAGGAGTAACACTAGATAAAAGACTGACATTTAAATCTCATGTGGAAAAAACAACAAACAAAGCCATTAGATCCTTGTGGGCCTGTCGGCGAATGTTTGGAAAAACCTGGGGACTATCACCAGCAATGACGTACTGGATCTATTCAGTAATGATCAAGCCCGTCATAGAATACGCCAGCCTGGCCTGGTGGCAAAGAACAAAGACAAAGCACTGTCAAGATGCACTCAGCAAGGTACAAAGGCTAGCGTGCTTAGGGATTACAGGAGCTATGTCAACCACACCAACATCGGCAATGAAAACTCTGTTAAGCTTGCCCCCACTACACTTAGTGGTAAAATCAAGGGCAATGAGCGGAGCATATAGGATAAAAGTTTTCTCAAAAGAGGATAAATGCGGAAATGGACACTCTGAAATTTACACAGAGATGAACAAGCACTCCATTTTACAAATGGTGCCTGATAGAATCAATAAAATTTACACCATTGACAAAACTTACAGGATAATAATTCCTGAAAGGAATGCATGGGAACACTCTCAAAGTCCAGTGGAAAGAGACGACATAGTCATCTATACAGACGGCTCCAAAACAACCAATGGAACCGGAGCTGGAATACATGGGGCAAAGGGACTAAGACACAACCAATCGGTTGGACTAGGGACAAATGCAACAGTATTCCAAGCAGAAGTACACGCAATTTTAACCAGCGTGCAATTACTATTGGAGAAAAACTACCACAATAGAAGAATCTCCATAGTAACAGACAAGTCGCACTTAAGGCACTAAACTCGTGTGAGGTAGGCTCAGGACTAATTCTGGACTGCATCCACAGATTGAATGCCTTAGGAGCGACGAATAAATTAAGATTGATATGGGTACCTGGGTATTCAGAAATTGAAGGAAACCGGGCAGCCGACCATCTTGCAAAAGATGGGACAAATATACCTTTTATAGGACCAGAACCTGCTTGCGGAATAACTGCGCAAACAGTTAAGCAAGAACTTAATACTTTGCTTTGGCAATGGCACAAACGGCATTGGACAGCCACATCAGGCCAAAGATATTCCAAGCTCTTCCTGAATGAGCCATCCAAGAAAAGAACAGACAACTTACTTGTAATGAGCAAGAAAGATGTCAGACTAATAATAGGACTGGTAACAGGACACTGTTAATTAAATAAACATTTGCATAGTGTTATTGAATCCTCTTCAGACTAATCTCACAGCATAAGTACTTTATTTATAATAATTTTACAATACATATGACGATGTTATAATATAAAATGTCAAATTAGTAAATATGACGATACGCTTACGTTACGGTTATGTTACGTTACGTTACAATTACGTTACGATTACGTTACGATTACGTTACGCTTTAAGATTTTTTAGTCTTTTCACTAATTTTATGAGAATTCAAATTACTTTCGTTGACAGATTTTTATCTTCAATGTTTTTTCAAAATGAAACCCCGCCAACTTAAATTGTGAAAGCAATTGTCATATTTTCTAATTTTCTTAATAATTCATTATACGCCGTCTGCCGTAACACATAGGTTGGGCGTCAAACAAGAACCAACATGCAGAGGATGTGGAGAAGAGGATGAAACCCCGGAACACTTAATATGTCACTGCGAAGCATTTATGGCAAGCAGACATAGTCTTTTAGGAGCAAAGAAATTGCACACTGAGACACTAAAGGACATTAGTCTAAAGAAAATCTTGGAGTTTACAAAACATACAGGGCTCCTAGAATAGGAGGAAACACGGAGGGTATAATAGACCAGAAAGGTCGCAGTACAGGGGCAAGAATGAACCACCTCCCGACAATAATAAATAGTAGTCACGTCATTAGAATTTGTAAATAGATAATGACGTCACGGAATTGCTAGATTTATATGGGACACTAATTTAATGTTAACAACAAAGCACAACTGGAGAAACAGTTACTGTTTGTATTGAAAAATAAAAATTTGATACGCAACAAGGCAACAGTGATGAAATCTAAGAAAAATCAACGAACACCGTAAACAAATGTTATCATACAAAAAGATAAAAAGGAATAAAATAACACCAAATGCCGGTCTACAAGACACATGTCATATATAAACGAATAAATATTGAAATCCAAATGTGGTGAAAAGATGAACTACTCTTATTTGAAATAAATTAAAAATGCATTAAAACAACAGTTCGACTTTCTCGGTCATGCGTGTTGTGGCCATACATACGGACTTTTATTTATATTTTCGTTTGTGTCGCCTGGTGCTACCGTGCTGTGCTTGTTCGAAAAACAGCCCCAGTAGTAGTAGTAGTAGTAGTAGTAGTAGTAGTAGTAGTAGTAGTAGTAGTAGCACTATAATATAGTGTCTAGCCGTAGCCATAGCCATTCCGCTACCTGTACTGTACAGAGCAGGCAATATTCTAAAACGCTCATGTCTTTGACGGAAGTGACTCCTTACTCTCATTAGACAAACCCCAGCGCAATACAGAGTCCACAAGTCTACTGTTATTGTGGTAGCTCTGAGGCACACTGGCATATATCAACACTAAGATGACAAACAGGCTACTTATATTGTATATTTATCTAAAAATAACAATAACCTAACCTGACGCACAAATGTAACATTTGGAAACCTCGGGCCAAGTTTTGTGCGATAGGTTAGGTTATTGTTGTTAAATCCGTGTGTTTCAAAGCTGCCACAATAACAGTGAACTCTGTATTGCTCTGGGATTTGAGGAATAAGAGTGAGAAACCAGAAAGAACCACCTCCGCCAAAGTCTTAAGTGCTCTATCTCTATAACATTGCCCGCTCTGTACTGTACAGCGGAATGGGTATACGCCACCCGGTGAGACCGTACTGTAGACTTCTCAAGGAGTGAATCCGAGTATAATTTTTAAATTTTATACTTGAGTTGTATGTTGTATGAGAATAGTATATTACATCCGAGGTGGGAGATGTTGCATTACAGCCGAGGGTTTAAGTAAATTACCGAGAGGTAAAGCCTCGAGGTCAGATAGAACGCGAGGATGTGATGAAACTCCCGCCGAGGTATGTATACTATTTCATTCACAATCATCCTCTTTAAATCAATAATTATCAAAATAAATCATTGACTAATGTCCTTTAATTTTATTATATATTTTGACAGATCTATTAAAATTTGTTTAGCCTACTTTATTATTATATGTGACAAGGTTGCTAAGCAACTGTAACCCGTGGGGTGGAAGCTTGATCTGTTATTTTCAACCTAACGCTGGTTTATGATGGATTTCATTTACAGATTTAGATTTGAAATATACAATTTAACTTGTTGGTTGTGAATTTAAAGGTATGATGATATAATGTGTCCAATCAACTTCTTATATTGGATCACATGATTTGACACAAATGGGATGACAGTGACCTATTACATTTTAATGTCTCTGTGACGTCATTTTAGATATGCCATCTAGCGGATTTTTTCTGAATAAAATAAAATAAATTCATACCTGTTAAAAAATTATAAGGAGAACGGCAGAAAAAATATATATTTTTTCAGTGTTACAAACAGAAATATATTTGATATAGATAGAATGAGTTAATTTCTTCGAGTGATTAAACATTCTTAGCTCACGTGGTTTGTACAATATTTTATTCAATTTAAACGAAATAATAATAAAAACCAATATAATATTTAATTTTGACAAAATAAATAACTGATCAGTTAGTAGGCTGAGCATGACAATCGTCGCTGATAGACGTCAAATCATCTATTTAAAATGCTTTATTGTCTGTCATTTGTGCCGTGAAAAATAATGAAAATGTATGATAAATATTATGGTGAGTGTTATTTTCGTACCTAATGTTATTTTAAATGCATTATTTGTTGCAGAGTGAGTTAAAATTTTGTGACAAAGATTTAAAAAAATTTAATTCACTTGTGAATAAAGTGTTACTTATAAATGTTGCTATGGAGTTAATAATGACTGTTTAAAACGACATAATTGAATGAAAAAATATAAATGTTATGTTAAATTTATGTTTAACCAGAGATTGTAATATCGTGTCTTAAGTAAATCATTTGACAACTATGCTATTAACTATCACTTTTCTATTGTTTTGGTTTCATTTAAGTTTGCATGTTTGAAGTGCAATATGCAAATATGCAGAAACGTACAAAAACAATCATGGGGTCCCGTGGCCGCGTGCCTAAGTGTCTGGTCGCGAACCTGGGGGAACCGGGTTCGATCCCGACAGACGCCAAATATTTCCAATTTTAAATGGCACGAAAGTGACCCCTGTGGTGCACTCTCCACACCAGCTATGAGTGCCCGTGGGGTGACGCCTGGTAAGCGCCCACACGGTAAAATATATCGTTATCATTACCGATGTCTACATGTGTTGTAGATACTGGCACACCCAGAAATGGGTAATATGCCGTGATGATATATTTATTTTATTTATTTTTAAATTCGTAAATCTAAATTTGTAAATTAAATCCATCATAAACCAGCCATAAGAGATTGTCATTACAGTTAGGTATGACAGATTTTCCATCCTCTAAAAGGTTAGGAATCGATATATTACTATAATGATTGTGAATAATAGTTACATATTTGGGACCATGTGCGCGAAATATAGGCATGTTTAGTGCACGAGAGTGTAAGTTTTTTGATAAGGCTTTAGTCGAGTAAAAAAATTATTCGAGATCAAAACGGGTAGTACGAAACTTCTCGGAATACAGTGTGATCAGAACCGAAACAGTCGAATCAAACCTGCATAAAGCATATGAAAAACTCATACTGAATAAAATTCGGAGTAGGCTATGAACAAAAAAAAAAAAAAACGTATGTCAATTTGCAAGTATTTAATTAAATATGAGTTTGACATTGACACGAGATATTGTCAAAAATGTTATCTAAAAAAATCAAAGCTTTGTTCTTGAAACCGTATTTTCGCAATACCTGCTGGACAAAAAAAATCGGACACTTGGTTTTTTAAATGTATATTTTTGTTATTATCTCGAGAACTATAAGAGGTATGAACTCGGTTAATTAGACGAAAGTTATCCTATATTGGGATGCCATTTTAGCAATGTATTGTTTATTCAAAAGAAATGCATGGGTCACTAGATACGGACATTTATGTAAATTTTGTAGTTTTTGTTGTTTTTAAAAAAAATTCTTTGTAGGAAATGTTTCCAGATTTTAATTTGCACTTCTTTCGGATACGTTTTTAAGCTCTTTCGAATGACGGTTCTCATTTTTTTGTCACTACTGTATTTCACTTTACACTACCAAATAAAGCGGCGTGAAAAAAACCGTTTACAGTTGGCAGTTGATAGTTGACATTTGACAGTTAACCGTTAACTGTTTGACCTTCACCGTTAACCCTTGGAATACGTTTACCGTTGGCAGTTGATAGCTGACATTTGACAGTTAACCGTTAACCGTTCAGCTTTATCTTAACCCTTGGAATGCGTCCACGCCTCTTTGTTTCGTAGTGTAGAGTGGAATACAGTAGTGAAAAAAAATGAGAATCGCCATTTGAAAGAGCTTAAAAACGTGTCCTAAAGAAGTGCAAATCAAAATCTGGAAACATTTCCTACTTAGAAATTTTTCGAAAACAACAAAAACTACAAAATTTACATATATGTCTGTATCTAGTGACCCATGCATTTCTTCTGAATAAACAATACATTGCTAAAATGACATCGTTATATAGGATAACTTTTGTCAAATTAACCGTGTTCATACCTCTTATAGTTCTCGAGATAATAACAAAAATACACATTTAAGAAATCAAGTGTCCGATTTTTTTTTGTCCAGAACTGTAGAAATAAATTATAAAACGGTGAATTGCAAAATTCTGTATCCTTCTTTTTTATCTTTTCTCAATAAAATTACATTTCACGACCAATTTTGACAACTTGAATGATCAGACATACGTTTCTCTATTCATTCCGAATTAGGTTTTTTTGGACACTCTAATATGGATAGTAACTGCAGTAAGAGATTATTATTTTACAATTTTTTATTTTACTTAAGTAGTGTTGCCAGTAATAGTACACTTTTAGTTATTGTACGTGAATTTATACATTTGCTAGTAGATGATGTACTCGTTCTCATTTCGTAGAATTACTGTAATATGTACAATTCTACAATTTCTATGTATATAGGATGTTTGATAATATGTATACTCGTATAATATTTTTACTTACAATTTTCTTTTTAAAATGTACTTTTACTAACATAAATATAGATATTACAAAATTATTATTTTTATTTATTATAGCACGCTTTGTAATACATATTCATATTCTACAGTATATATGCGGAGAAATATATGTATCTTTATAACTTTTCCACATTGTATTGGTCACTGATGAATATATGATAAAAGACACACACACACACACACAACAGCCATGCCTTACCCGGGATTTGAACCCGGGACCCTTTGGCTTTGGAGCGTGAAGCGATAGCGCTACCGCTATCCCACCTCGGTCGGGTTCAAAATTATTCAGAAAAATGTTTAGACAAATGTAGAACTAGTTCTACATTTGCACAGAATATTGTACTGGAAAATGCACAGCTAAGTTGTACATATTAAATTATTGAGATATTAATCTTACATTTACAATTTTTACCTCCCCCTGCCCTTGGTATGGGAGGTATAGGGATCGTGCTAAAAATCACATATCGAGATTTTAGTAAATGACCACGTTTTAAGGTCCCTAGAATCTAATTTTAACATTTTCACGATGATGTCTGTATGTGTGTCTGTGTGTATGTGTGTGTATGTGTAGGGATTTTGTCTTCACTCTAACTCAAATACTATCATTCAGAAAATTCTGAAACCTTGTATTTCCATCCCATTCTAATATGAAAAGAAGCCATTAGATTTTGGTGTAAATCGGATAACCGGAAATGGCACTTTACCTGAAGCTCATAATGGGTTTTCTTCAAAAAATACCATTAAATGCCATTTTTTCGCATTTTATGTCTTATAAAAATTAAAGATTATTGAATTTTGTACAGGAATACATTAATACTTTTTCTATATATTTTACAGATAAATTTAAAAATAATTTTTTTTATTAGTCGCGAAGCCTAAGATAAACACAATAATTCCTCTGTTACACAGTTCATATTTCAAATGAATGTAACTGACAGTAATTGTCACTGTCAAAAAACTAATCACTGCAAATTAATAATAGTGACATTTTAAAAAGAAAATAGTAAATAAAGCAATAGTTTTCTGCAGTGGAACAATTTGCAGCGTTAGTAAATACGTAAGTATGTATTTAAATTAATAAAAATTCAATAGCGGGAGGTTTTGTCTTGGCCACATCAGATATTTTAAAACTGTTTTCAGACAACACAATTTAAAATTATATTGTAAATGAAATTGGTATTTTGTGTTGTTGTGATTTTAATGTTATGGTCTCGCCAGGATGTAAAAATATGAATCGATGAATGTTCATTACTTAATAAAAAAATATGACGTGTCCAACGGCCTTTAAAGTATTAATGGCACGAATTTCAACTGTTTCTTGATAAGTTTTACATGTTACAGTCGCTGCACGGTATCTTATATTTGTAATATTTTCTTTACTCCTTATTGTTTAAATATATAACTACGTTAAACTAACTACTACAAACTAAAGAATGTATAATCTTCTTTGTGCCTTTCTTTTAAAAAATCGCTCTGATTATGATATTTAACAGTGATATTTTCTCCTTCATATCCTAATTATTCCCACATCCACCCATTTATTTACATACTCACTTTTTTGTAAATGTAAATGTTGTTGTGCATCTGCATTTATTCGTAGTGGGTCAGTTGCGTTTTGCACGTACCGAATGACATAATGCTGCGTGTTCGTTCAATTGGCCGAGTGTGTATACACACTAAACATGCGTGTGGCCTCGATAATGCTGAATATGTTCATAGGCCAACGACACATGCAATTGCCGCACTCAACTCATAGAGGTTACACTTAGAATGAATGAAATAGGCGAAAGAATAATTGCTTTAAATATGTTTATTAATTAGATGAGCCACTACGAGTACACATTAAAATAGGATGGTAAGTAGTACTAGTGGGTTTAATTTCGGTCAAGATATAAACCCGGTTTTAGCACAAATTAGTTCTGCGTAGACCAAACTATCAAACAGATCATCCTGTTTTTTGAAATAAAATTTTGATGAAATACCGAAAAATCTAATGTTTGAAGGTTGAAACAATTTTAAAATACAATAAGCTTTATACCAAACGAAAGAGAAAAAAATAAGTATGTATTTTTTAAAGTAAAAATTAAACATGTTTGTGTCATATCTCGAAAAATTACCAATATAAAAATATATAACTTCTTTATTCGAAACATTTTTCTCGATTACTGATAGTTTAGAAGTAATTATACAAAATGAAAAAATCGACCAAATTCATTTTTCCGCTATTATCTAGTAACTTATGAGAATTTTTCGGAAAACAAAAGCACGCATAAGATGGTCCCTCAAAAGCACCAAGCGAAGTCGTATCTCCTATAGTTTTCGAGATCCTAATGGTGGCCATCGAAATCTGGACAGCTTGTATAACTGTCCAGAGTCCATGTATTTAATAATACAAACACAATATCATCAAATTACACATTACAATTTTTACAAAATAAATACGAGTAGCATATAATAATTGTCAAAAATCGCATGATATGTGGTATTTACTACTTTTTTACCTCTCGCTAAGAAAGGTATTGGATTCATGCTAAAAATCGCATATCCAGATTTTAATGAATAAGCACGATTCAAGGTCACTAGAATCCGATTTTATCATTTTTACAATGATATATATATATATATATATATATATATGTATGTGTGTGTGTGTGTGTGTGTGTCTGTATGTGTATGTAAATAATAAAGATGATAGAATTCTCTATCCAATACATTAAACATTTTTATTATATCTTCCATGGATTTAGAGATAGAGATATAAATATATAAAATAATCCATTGTAATGTATCTAGTAGCACAAATAATTCCATGGAAACCAGTTGAAAAATTAAAATGTTTGTAATTGACAGAAAAATGTTAGTTGTCAGTGTCAAAAGTCCATTTACATTACTCAAGGCTTTTACTGGGAATATTTCTTATTTTATTATTAATTTAATATTTAAAATTATAGGTACATATATATATATATATACATCAGAAATAACGCCAATCTCGTCAATGAATTTGAAGAATCTTGAACACTTAAAAGAGTTGGACGAAACTTATTTATAGAATGAATTATAAAATATAAAAAAATATTAATGATAAATAGAATTTTTGTGTACCAGAAATTTTAAATACAATATGTATATAGCCTAATATGAAAATGGCGAGAGAACTTGTGCTGGCCACAACAGATTTTTATTATTTGGGTGTATAAGTAATACTTTTAGAAAGGGATATATTTTGCTACATTTGTTAGTATAAAAATAATATTAGATGTAATCAAAGATGCATATGTGTTGTTTTTTAATAAAAAAAATAATAGTTATAATATACAGGTGTCCCAGATTTAAACGGCATAACTTGAACTATGGATTAAACATATAAAAATAAGGTGACACGTTCATTTGAGCAAATGTCCGTGAATGCTTTGTTTCAGAGATATTCATGTTTTTCCTTATTGGAGCAGCGCTACTTTAAAAAATCAACTTTATAACAAGATATCAAATATTATCTTATGAAGTTATGACATAACAATTAATTTAATTATAGGTAAATGATTAGGCTATTACCTACTTTCGATACAAAATTTATTTAGTCAGGGCAAAAAAGAAAATTATCGATGAATTCAAACAAATTTATTATTTATGTACAATAAAATAATAACGACTTTTTATAATATTTGTTCAAAATGTTCACCTGTAGCAAGCAAACAGGACGACAACGATCTGCCACTGCATTGGTCGCTGCGTGACAGCGTGACATCGCTCGGGAGATATGGTTCCGCAAACTTCAATAATTTTTCTGCGTAGAGTGTCCAAATTATCTATCGGTTCATCATAAACTCTTTCTTTTATGGCACCCCAAGCAAAGAAATCTAAAGGTGTTAGATCGGACGAATGGGCTGGCCATGGTACAGGTCCTCTGCCACCAATCCACCGTTGTGGATAGTGTAAATTTAACCACTCTCTTGGTTGTCTCCCATAATGTGCGGGGCAGCCATCTAACTGTAGCCATGATTTTCTTCTTATTGTTAATGTAACTTCTTCCATTAAATCATTCAAATCATTATTTAGAAAATTGTAGAACCTCTCTGAATTTAAACAATGTGGCAAAAAGAAAGGGCCTTTTAAAGTATTTTCAATAATACCTAGCCAAACATTACAATGAAATTCATAGTGGAAATTTTTCTCTTTAATTGCATGAGGATTTTCATGTAAACAAAAATGAGAATTTCTTTGATTCAAAACCATATCTCCCGAGCAATGTCACGCAGCGACCAATGCAGTGGCAGATCGTTGTCGTGCCTGTTTGCTTGCTACAGATGAACATTTTGAACAAATGTTATAAAAAATAGTTATTATTTTATTGTACATAAATAATAAATTTGTTTGAATTTATCGATAATTTTCTTTTTTTTTTCCTGACCTCGGTGCAAGCAAACTAAATTTTGTATTGAAATTAGGCAATAGCCAAATCATTTACCTATAATTAATTTAATTATTGTCACAACTTAATAAGTTAATATTTGATATCTCGTTATAAAGTTGATTTTTTAAAGTAGCGCTGCTCCAATAAGGAAAACATTTATGCCGTTTAAATCTGCGACACCCTGTATGTATGTCAATCAATATGTCAAAATATAATTGTGCGTTTTCATTGTGTATATTGTCATTAATTATTAAATATAGTATAAAAAATACTGCAAACCAACAATATTAATGAAAGTTATCGTTATGAACGAAAAAGGAAAAATATATGTATACAGCAATATTTATAGTTCAATAATTGTTTTTTTTTTCTTTAGTCGTACGGGAAATAAATGTTCTCAAATTCAAAACGAGTGCGGGAAATAGCCAATTTCGGCACTAAAGCGGAAACATTAATAACAACAATATTTTTTTCTTCTCATGAAAACAATTGTCATGATTACTTATAAATACCATCCATAATTCATATTTGCCCAAGTGGTTAGTAGATGATATGGCAAAAATTTAGAATATAGTTCATAATCTTTCTTACTTGCATTCGTGTCAGATTCACTTTCTTCCCGCACTTGTTACAAAAATAACTATTAATTTGTATTTCAGTTTTCGTATATTTTCTCTTTCACGTCTGTTTGTAAAAAGTATATCCAAATTCAAAGTAAGGCGATTTTGGTCTTTACATAGTATTTATAAATTAAAATCCGAATATGCTTTATGAATTTATGCTCAAAAATATAGACCATATAGCAAAAATTTTTGCTGCACTTTAACCTCTACATTTCAATAATCTTCAGGAAAAATCATATCTTTTTTTATTGAGGGGGCTCGTCTGCAGGAAAGTAATGCGTTCCTTCTTTCCTTTAATCAATAATTGTGGTTTATCGATAATATTATAATCTTTTGTAGGTATTACTGTGCACCAATTAACGAATAAAAAGTGATAATAAAACTATGATATTCTGATAAATATAAGGAATGTAAACTATTACAAATATTATATATTATTTCAAGTTAAATACAACAAGTTCCAGAGTTTCAGTACAGCAGGCTTTGAAAACACTTGAACAGCGACAGTCAACAGTTAATCGGTGTTAATCATTGGTTAGTGATGCTGGCAGTGTGATGTATTTTCCTTTTTTCCACACTATAGTTGCCGTCAAATAAATATGGACTGGAGATTTCTGTACTGCTGCCAATTCATTGGTCAAGTTGAAAATGGCAAGTTATGAAAAAGCGGCAACACCACAGAGCAAGGGACAGGCAGAAGGGAAATAGTTGAGGGTCACTCTATATTATTTGACGGCGAGTATAAAAATTGGTAAATATGAAGGTATTTGACAATATGAATGTTTACAATATGTAAAAAAATGCATACATTATTATATTTATTTAAAGTATTTGTTTAATAACGACGTATATAAATATAACCATGCACAACTTTTCTGTTTTACATGATAATATATTGGCTTAAAAACTACAATATGATTTACAACAACATAGTCTTTTGTTTAAGTTAATAATATACACTTGTTTCATATTTATTTCTTTAATTGTTTAACGTATTTCAGTTGTTTAGAATACTTGTAGTTGTAATCAGCTGTTGTTAGTAAATAACATTTAAAGTATTGTTTGTATTAAACTAAATGGAAGCATAAATACCCATTTATAGGCTCTTATTCGTATTTTATGACTCATTGTACTTAAAGTAAATTAGTTTTTAATTTCCGATTAATTATTTCGTAAAAGTATGATAATTCTTAGAAACAAAATTTCATTTATAAGTGTATAGGTATGCACGCCCATTCTCACGTATACTGAAATTTTGAGTCTAAAACTATTCCTACAGTAATTATTCTGCACTAATTAATTATATGTAAAACACTTTTTTTGATCATATTTTTAATAGGAGCAGAAAATTATCAATTATTTAGGTAATATAATTGATCGGATTTATTTAGGTATAAGAAAATTTGAGTTTGTAGCTGAACGCATTTTTATTAAATCTCCTAAAATTGATGGTAAATTTAGGCCGTAACTAGATTATTTTCTTAGAGGGACAAAAATATATTATTTAGGAAAAATACATTTTATGTATTCGAATAATTTCTAAAATAATTTGTTATTTTGGTCAGGGGGGTTGAGCCTTCCTGTTCATCATTTTCAGCTCCACAACGAGATATTCTTGCTCTTGGTCTGTGATTTATAGACTCTGTTTCCTCAAAACATGCAACTATCTTTAAAATTATTATTTATTTATTTATTACGAAATTTGGAAATCTTTGCCAAATTCTTGTTTGCATGCATTTACAGAATAAATCCAATTTTCATTTTCATTTCGTTGACTATTGTGAAAATAAGACTTCACTATAAATGGTTTTTGTTCCTGAGTAAACATTTTACCGTAAAACAGTTCAAAAATAAATTTCTTAATTTGATTTATGTCAAACTATGACGTTTGAGTTTATTACTAAAAATAAAGTACAGACATTCGTTTCAGAACCCATAGCCAACCAGGACGTGACGACTTATTGAACACCCGTTATAATAATAAACATGGAATAATACATAACTCGAGAATAAACTCTGCATAAATGTTATGTTAACGCAGGTTTAAAAGATATTCTCGGAATATTATCGGAATACCTAATCTGGAAATATGAACTTGTTTATTATTACGGGCGTAAATCTTGTACCATTAAATATAACAGTATTGTTTGGCTCAGAATGTTTACATATATTTCTTAGAATTTACATCACTTTCAATATTATGATCATCGGGCCTATTCTGTAACTGTGGTTAATTTTTAACAACTGGTTAAAAAAATATTTAATAGATATTGATTTGACAACTAAAAATCTATTTTTTTTTGTTATACAGAGTGTCCCAGATTAAAGCGGCATAACTTGAACCATGGATTAAACACGTAAAAATAAGGTGACAAGTTCATTTGAGCAAATGTCCGTAAATGCTTTGTTTCAGAGATATTCATGTTTTTCTTATTGTAGCAGCGCTACTTTAAAAAATCAACTTTATAACGATATATCAAATATTAACTTAATGAGTTATGATATAATAATTAAATTAATTATAGGTAAATGATTTGGCTATTGCCTAATTTCAATACAAAATTTAGTTTGCTTGCACTAGGTCAGGAAAAAAAGGAAAATTATCGATGAATTCAAACAAATTTATTATTTATGTACAATATTTTTTTTTTATAACACTTGTTCAAAATGGCTGCGTGACATTGCTCGGGAGATATGGTCACAGACAAACATGTATGTTTATCCGTGATATGGTTTTGAATCAAAGAAATTCTCATATTTGGTTACATGAAAATCCTCATCCAATTAAAGAGAAAAATTTACACTATGAATTTCAATGTAATGTTTGGCTAGACATTATTGAAAATACTTTAATAGGCCCTTTTTCTACCACATCGTTTAAATTCAGAGAGGTTCTACAATTTTCTACATAATGATTTGAATGATTTAATGGAAGAAGTTACATTAGCAATAAGAAGAAATTCTTGGCTACAGTTAGATTGCTGTCCTGCACATTATGGGAGATAACCAAGAGAGTGGTTAAATTTAGACTATCCACAACGGGGGATTGGTCGCAGAGGTCCTGTTCCATGGCTACCCGGTTCTTCCGATCTAACACCTTTAGATTTCTTTGCTTGGGGTGCTATAAAAGAAAGAGTTTATGATGAACCGGTAGATAATATGGACTCTCTACGCAGAAAAATTATTCAAGTTTGCGAAACCATATCTCCCGAGCAATGTCACGCTGTCACGCAGCGACCAATGCAGTGGCAGATCGTTGTCGTGCCTGTTTGATTGCTACAGGTGAACATTTTGAACAAATGTGATAAAAAATCGTTATTATTTTATTGTACCTAAATAATAAATTTGTTAGAATTCATCGATAATTTTCATTTTTGCCCTGACCTTAGGCAAGCAAACTAAATTTTGTATCGAAATTAGGTAATAGCCAAATCATTTACCTGTAATTAATTTAATTGTTATGTGATAGCTTAAGATAATATTTGATATCTCGTTATAAAGTTGATTATTAAGGTAGCGCTGCTCCAATAAGAAAAATATGAATATCTCTGAAACAAAGCATTTACGGACATTTACTCAAATGAACTTGTCACCTTATTTTTACGTGTTTAATCCATGGTTCAAGTTATGCCAATTAAATCTGGGACATTCTGTATATCAACGTACTTGATTGGTTAATTTTTTTAACCAGTTGTTAAAAATGAACCACCATAATATATAAACAATAATTTAGGCACTGAAACAAATATATACTAGTTTTTAATACCGAGGATGAAGTTCGCAACACGAGCATACAAGGGTTGTAATGATCCTAGGTAATAATAGCCATTATAGCGAGTTGTATACTGTACTTTATCTACATGAATGTATTACCTACATACATGATTTTGTATAATTTCGTTTTATATTTGTATTTTTTCTCTATTTTTACTATGAGTATTAACGCCTTCATGATATTATTAATACTGTACTGTAAATATTGGAATTATTGTAACCATTTTTATTAAGCTTTTGTATTATTTTATATAATAATACAAAGTGGAAGAACACACGTCACATAAGAATGTAATGTAAAAGCGCGTTCCATATAAAAGCACTTTTATTGTTAAACTGCGATTGTAATACGGACCATTATGTTTGATCTTATTTATCATCAATAAATTTATTCTATTCTATTCAGATGTTATGAAATTAGTCAAATTTTGGCCTCTTAAATAAAGAATAAAGTGAAGGGTTGGACAGTAATTGTGAGTATAAGATAAGTTCGTTAATATATACATAAGTATTTTAAAATAAGGATTATAAGTTTTAGAATACAATTTAAGTTATTGTTATAAACAAATAAAATTATACTTTTCCATTAAGGATCTAATGATCATATTGAGATATATCTCAATGTCGTTGAGTCAACGAAAGGATGTGGCATCCAAAAATATGAACAAAAGAACTAAGTACGATATTCTTTTAGAAGAAACCGTGAATTTATTATTAAGTGCTTATTCACGATCATGGT
Source organism: Ophonus ardosiacus (assembly GCA_943142095.1). NCBI lineage: Eukaryota > Metazoa > Arthropoda > Insecta > Coleoptera > Carabidae > Ophonus > Ophonus ardosiacus. The sequence continues at coordinate 20,114,421 of OW964830.1, read as the reverse complement.
ATAAAAAATAATATATCGTCCGTATATAAATATATTATTAATTCTTAAAATCTATTAAAATAAAAGAAATGTGCGGTCAAGTGCAGGTCTTTACCGAGGGACTTTTGAAAATAAATTTAAAAAATATGCCGTAAAGTAATTTACGTTACTTATTGTAAAAATAACATTTTGAATATCAATAAATTTTTTGTTCTATGTCGAATAAGTTCGACAAAATACGGCTGAATTTATTTACCAATTTTTACTCCTGCATATCTATCAATAGGTAGGAACTCTTTTGCAACCTACTGTCTACTTCATTTATTTCTCTTCTACGCAGATTTGACACGTTATTTATAAATCTTCTCCCTTTTTACTTACCTATATAAATTGTTGCAATGAAAGTAATCACAAAATATTAGCTATATATTTTGAAAATAAATAGGGATAGTTTCTTTTTTTTATCAGGTTGGCGTTGCTATAAAATAACAGATAATCATAGTTTTCTAGGTAACCTTTAACTACAATGTCAAAATACTCGTAAAGCGTAGTTATCTTCAAAACCGCTAATAGTTAAAAGGAAAAGTGTTGCGATGGCCCTAAAAAAATTATGTTAGCGCTATAATTATAATTTCAAGGAAAATAATGGATATACTAACCACCAATTTCTTTCCGTGGCTTTGAAGATATCATATTAGTGTAGCATTTCCTCAAATTTTCTGCCATACTTTCCCAGAAGAAAGAATGATAGACAATAATAATTGAAGAAGTACTACCTACCTTTTATAATACACAATTTTAAAATTAAACTTTTAGCCTTTATTACGATCGCAATTTTATAATAATAGCGTTTTTATGGAACGAGCTGTTACCTTATATTTTTATAAGTTCCTTCCATAAAATCTCTTTTATTATGAAAGTATGCTTGTAATACGGGCCTTTGTTTTCATATTGCAATCCGTAATAAATTTTAGATGTTGACGGAGACTTTTCCTCTTTATAAGAACAGCATATTATATTACTGTTGTATTTCTACTTGTCCATGTACGAATATATATATATATATATATATATATATATATATATATATATAATTTTAAATATTTAATTAATGATAAAATAAGAAATATTAAATATACTTCCCAGAAAAAGTCTTCAGTAATGTCTGGATTTTTGACACTGATATTTATGTCAATTACAAACATTTAAATTTTTCAACTGGTTTCCATAGGCTGATTGATTCATTATACAATGGATTATTTTTATATATTTATAATTCAGTCTATCTCTAAATCTGTAGAAGATAAAATAAAGATCTTCAATGTATTGGATAGAGAATTTTATATTCTTCAATATTTGTATTAAGATAAATTTCCAAAAAAATAATATTTAAAAGATATTTTTAAGAAACTATTACTTCCGGTTATCCATTTGTTACCAAAACCTTTTCAGCTCTTTCCATTAATGTCGGATTGAGGATTACTTTGTTAAATTAGTCTTTCGTTTTATAGAATTTGAGAAACCGTCCCTCCAGCCACACATACACATATCCCTACACACACACACACACACACACACACACACACACACACACACACACACACACAAACATCATTGTAAAAATGTTGAAATCGGATACTAAGGACCTTACATCATACTTATTATTTACTTAAATCTGGATATGCAATTTTTAGCATGATTCCAATACCTCTCTTAGCGAGAGGTAAAAAGGGACAGATATTCACCTGTTTTTTGGCTAAGTGTTTTTATTTACATTTTAAAAGACTGATTGTCAACGGTACCTATAGATAAATAATAATAATTGACTCGGACATTCATAGTTTTTTTTTTTTGTTAAAATGTTATATTGTAGCTTAGGTTGTTAATTATTATATTTAACTTACACATATTCTTGTATTTATTAAAACAAAAATAATTTACACAAACTTTAAAATAAATAAATATTACTGTAGTTATATTTACTGCTGAAGAACCAGATGCACTTCATTTTTGTAAAATGTTTAGACAGTATAAAATAATAGGTCGATTCTGTTCACATATGAAAATCTTACATAGGTGTCTGTAAATGAGTAAATAATGAACAAAATCTCAACGAAAGCTGGCACTCTTTAAATTTAAATTAATAAAAAAGAATAGATGTGCTTTCGTAATTTTTTTACAATTTCCAAATCTGTAAAATTTACAGATGTAAACAGAATCGACCCATATAACTACTGTTATGCTATATAATTAATTAATAAATAATAATTATGCCATCCTAGTTTAACTGTCGAACAGAAAAGCTCGAAAATCGAAATTTGTTTTACTTTCCATGGCATACTGAAATTAATTAAAAATTATTTCTTATTTTTCACGAGATACAAAATATTTGAGAAATCATTTTACTAGATGCAGTTTTTAATTTTGAACAACTTTTATCTTTACATTTTTTGCTCCAAAATTAATATATAAAGAGATAAATGAATTTGATATTTGTATATATTATAAATAGTTTATATTTTTAAATCTATATATTATTTTGTTTTGTTACGAGATGTATTTATGTACTATACATATGTGATTTTATCACCGTATAGGTTTAGCTGTTCGTAGAATTTTATTTTTTGTTTGAAAACAAAGAATCTCGTCAAAGTCAGAGCTAACTCGATAAAACTCCCAAAACCGCAACCAAAACATCAAAACCAACCACATCTCTCCATATTTACAACACTCAAATGTGACCTTTGTTCATTCTCATCTTAAGTCTTCTTTTGGCATCTTGTGTAAGGTCTTGGGTCTCGCAAGGGCCTGGTCTAACGGAGCCCAGGTCGTCGACCCTTTTCACTCAGGCCTCGCTGGATGCTAAATGATTTTTCGGTTTGCCAGTTTCGTTTCTGTTTACACTAAAATTTTACACGCTATTGTAAATTTGACTCCGAGTTGAAAAGATGGTAATGAAATTTGAAACCAGAAACATTAACGAAAATTGGTTTTTGAGGAATGATTTATAAATTAGTATAGTTAAATTTTAAATTTCATCATGGCAGGACCGCCTACGAATATTTTTATTACTGTGAATATACTCAAGAATTTTAAAAAATGTTTCTATTTATCAATGCAAAAATAAATATAATTCATTTTTATCCGCTGTAAAAATGTTTATCTTTTCGTAGAGATTCAAACGGTATTTTAATCATCAGAGTTGAAAATTTAGTTTTAACAATAAAGGAAGGAAAATAAATGGAAATGTTAGAAGAAACGAAATATACTTTACATTTAATTCTTTTCCTTTATGGCTCAGTAGATTAAATAAAAAGCTCTACTCACTTCTTGGAATTAAATTAAACTAATTATTATTAATTGTAGATAGTTAAAAATGTTATTAATAAATTAATAAAAAAACATGTTTTGTCTGACCCATAATGGTGAAATGAAATGTCTTTTATTTTACTTATGTATGTTTTTAATTATGAACTATTTATTTTATCATAATTAAACAAATGATGCATCTGGTTAATTGATTAATGAACGAGAAGATAATATTTTTCCATATTGCGTACGTGTTTACACATTTCCAATCTAATTATGTAAAATCCTTCATATGAACTTATAAATTCTAAATATAGAAAGTCAAAAAATCTTATACTTTCTTTTGTGATAGCGTTTAAAAACATATTTGTGTGTAATGACAGTAAATATATATGGGTCGCATAAACACATCTATCTTAATTGCCATCGATATCTGTCGATTTCATTGGGAGGAGTAAAAATGTATGTATGTGGTTATTTTCCATTGAATTACGCACGAAGGCACTTTGATAGTTGTTAGTTGAGTTAAATTGTGTAAATAAGGAACAGGGAATATTAGTCAACATGTCAAAAGTCACATTATACATGTCACACTACACCAAACACTTGATACTATTAAAGTAAATAAAAATATTAATAAAATAATTTTATAAAGTGATAAATTCTGAAAAAAATATAAATATTGTTTTGTTTTTTTGTATTCATGCTTTTTACGATGCATATTTATTTATTATTTAGGTCACCTCAAAGACCCTACAGAGTTTTAACGCAATAAAATAAAATGAAAAACAACATAAAAGTATTATTGATAAACTTAACAATACAGACATTCATTCAGAATTTATAAATTTATTTATTATCGTTCTGTAATTTCAATGAAAAGTCAGACTTTTTCTTATTTTAATATTATTACTTTGTATTAAAAACACATTCACCAGAAACAAAAATAGAAGAAAGCATTTGCTGATTTTTGATATAATTAAACTGATGTCATTATAAATATGTAATACAAATATTTTCTGTTAGTAATTTATGTTTTAATTATTTGACAGAAGGGCCTTAACAGTTTTGTCAACTCAAATTAATTTCAAATTATTGAACTTAAATGACCCCTATAGTACATTCTCTGCAACAAATTTGAGTGGCAAATACTAATAACGATGTCACATTTATCGCATGCCGTAGTAAAAGTAAAACTAGTCAATTAAATAAATTGGAAATAAATAAAAGAGACGTAATTGGTAAAGGGTTCAAGAAAGATTCTGTAGTTCCGAGAAGAAATAAACGGTTTTTAAAGTTGTAAACGGCATTTTTGTCAATTACATATTATTACTATTTAAACTAAAAATATATTTTGCTGTTTGGTTTATCAAACACTTTATTTTACAATGAAAATAAATCATAATTCCAAGGATTTAACCACTTTTTTCTTACCTTTAACACGAATACATACTTATATATATGAGACACGAGTTAGAAATATATATATATATATTTCTAACTCGTGTCTCATGTTGAATATAAAACCTTTAACTTTGGTCTTTGTAAACCTTGATCGGTATATTAAACGGACACATATTTTTATACAATATACCATATCTTTATATAACAATCTCTTCATTTACACGGGTAGTTGGTTTCACAAAAACAGCGCTTAAATTAAAACTTCGCAAATGGAGCCAGAAAGGCTGTTTTAAATAGGAATCTGTTTCATATTCTCAAATATTTTATTGGGTTAGAAAAGTTTAACTAAAGTTTTTATTTAATATACTTACCTCTATAAAAGAGGTTCTAACAAAAGAAAACAATATTTTATGTAACTTCAATTTATTTCCATAGATAAAAAATATGATAAGGCTTACTGTTACCTATTCTAATTCACTCTCACTAGATCAGGCCCTAGGCGTAGACAATAGTTTCTGTTTAAGCTTGTTTTATATTTAACAATTTTTTTCGTTAATTTTATTTTTAAGAACTTGGCCAATTGAGTTTAAAACACTTGCATTAAAATTGCCAATTTTTGAGTCAATTGTCTTATGTGTAGCCAACAGTTTCAGTTTTTTGTATAAAATATAAAGATATTAAAAGTAACTAAATATGAATATATAAAATAATACATATCTCGGTTTTTTAAGATCTTGGCCAAGTTCTACAAATTGAGATACCTACAATTGAAATAGAACATGTTCTTTTTTTCCTTCACTTTTTTAGCGGTTTCTAGTAATTTCAATAACACATAAATATTTTGATTTAATTATATGTTACTGTTACTTGTCAATGACTTTTAATATTTCAATATAAAAAAAAATTGATAAATATAAACAGTTGGCTCAGGGCCGGATTAAGGTATTTTCGGGCCTGAGGCGCTAACAATTTTCGGGCCCCTAGAATAAAAAATAAGACCCCAAAAATCTAATTTATTTCATAAATTAAACAGAAAAATAATTACAACGGAATTAAACTCATAAAGTAAATAAAATACAACTCTAAAAAAATAAAAACACGACAAAATGGTGTTGTAGCCGGGCCCCTAGCAGGCCCGGGCCCTGAGGCGCGCGCCTCATGCGCCTCATGGTTAATCCGGCACTGAGTTGGCTGGAAATTGGTAAATTTATTGTATAATTTTAAGCTCAATTTCTATAACTTTACCAAGTTCTTAAAATTGTCGAAAAAATTGACAAATATAAAATAGGCTTTATAAAAACAATTTCCATCGACTTTCGTTTTTGAGCTACAGGCTAAAATTTGTTTTTCTCTTATTTTGAAAGTACCTCATATCTCGCTTATTATGAGAGATAAATAAAAAAAATATTTAGATACTTTTTATACTGTTCTTTTACGTAGAATAACGTGGTGTAATTAGATTTTTCCAAAACTTAATAAATCTCGAGATATAACAAACATAATATTTTTTAAATGGGAACATATTAATGTTGAAAATAGTCTCATCTTTAAGGATGTATAACAAGCATACATTCTTTTGTTTTAAACATGGATAAAACTTGAATTATTATTTTTTTTGAGTTCATGTTTGTGTTATATCTCGAGAAAGGTTTAAAAAAATCTAGTTACACCACGTTATTCTACGTAAAAATATGTAAAAACATTTTTTTCTTTATCTCTCCATAATAAGCAATATATGAGGTATTTTTCAAAATAAGCGAAAAACAATTTTTAGCCTGTAGCTCAAAAACAAAAGACGATAGAAAATTTCAGTAGTGCCTATTAAAGTTGTCTCAAAAAGTTGGCTCATAAAGATCTACATCAATTTTCGGTAGTGTGCATAATAAGAAAATTTTTCAATTTTCATATAAGGAACTCGAATTTGTTGCACCCTATACAGTGTACATGTTATCATAATTAAACAAATGTAATTGTGCACATTGTTGATATAGTAAAAACTTGCCCAAAACTACTTTTTTCTTACAATTCGTCCAAACACAACAATAAAAAGCTCATCTAACGCACAAAAGTCGCTCGTGGAAAGGGGTAAGTTTTGTTAGTTAAGTATTATATTCAGTTGAATTGCAAGCAAAATAGCTATTTATGTATTAAGGGCGAAATTATATAGATTTTGGCCCGCGGTGCAAGATTGAAGCCCGACGCGTAGCGGAGGGTTACAATGCACCTAGGGCCAAAATATATTTCGCCCGTAATACATACAATATTTTTTGCACATCCGGAGTAGTGTTACTTCACCACCGTGATCAAAGTAAAACGATGTTCAAATCAAATTCAGATCATAGTAGTCTATTTGACATATGTACGTTCTCATGGATAACAATGAAAACAAGCAAGTTAATGATAGATGTAATTATTTTAACTAGACACGAAAAGTTGTAGGGCGAAAAAGAGTGTCATTTCGACCTTAAAACAATGCTATTTATCCGACTTCTACGCCCGGATATGCAAAAATCAATTTTAAGCGAATTTCCTGGGCAACGTGTAAGAGCCCAAGAACGAAATTGTACAGTGAGCTAAACATACGGCACAATGCATTGTGAGTTAATTTAAAGCGAACAAGGAGTGAGGTTACGTGCATTAGATATTGGGTTAGGTTATGCTAAGGTGAACTAACAATTACATACTGACCAGGATGTGAGTTTTGTGTTAGGTTAGGTTATGATACAATTTGTTTAAAAAACTAACAAAGAAATTTCGGTCTTTGTTTGATAAATGCACATATTATCTCGTTGTGGTTGTTTTTGTTTTTCACTCACTGACTGTTATCGGAGGTCTTGGAGTCCAACACATAATAGGGTGTTTCACGGTTATGGAACACTTCGTTTTTTTCATTATTTTTGGGAATAGAAGAAAATCATCCAAATGAATGTTGTTTATTATTGTCGATTATTAAAAAAATAACTTAGTACCTAGTGGTTCTCCAACTATAGCACAAAGTTATATTATTTTAAATGACAAACTTTATTAAAATAACTTATTTGGTATAGAATTTGTTTCTGAATTTGTGCATCAATTTTTTTTTATATCGTTAAGTACAGAAAAAAAAACAGAAAAATTCAATTTAAAGTTTAGATAAATTTTATTTAACATGGTACAAAACACTACGTCATGATTAATTATAAAACAGTTGAAGAAAACAATAATCACTTATGATTATTATTGAGTTTATTTAAAAAAATATTAATATGGAAAATGGAAGATTATTTTAATATATTTTTCTTTATGGAGAGTGTGTTAGGAGAATTAATTTATGCTTAGAGAAAAATGAGAATAATTTCGAAAAATATTTATAAATATTACATTATTTGAATGATTATGGTTTATAATCTACATACAAGTTAATTGTTTTGTTGATCAATTTATCTAAACTTTAAATTGAATATTCTTGTTTTTATTTTCTGTAATGTACCGAAATGAAACAATTGATGAAAGAATTCAGAAAAAAAAAAACTCTATCAAATGAGCTAAATTGATTTATAGATTGTCTTTTAAAATTGAGAAAAAGGATTGCAGAATGCTTATATTTGGAGCTTTCTCAGACGTCAACTTGGAGAATTTTGCGTAAGGATTTGGAACTGATTGCGTCGGGAGTTTGCTGGGCCCTTGAAGATAATTATGATTTTGGCCAAAAAATCATCTTTTCAGGAGGCGCATTTTTGGATGAATTGGTATGAGAACAACCCACAAGTGTTACATGAAATGCCGTTGCTCACTGTGTGGTGCGGTTTATGGCATGGCGGCGTCATCGGACCTTAATTCTTCCAAAAATTGTAGCGATCGTTTGCGTCAGTGTAAACAAAGCCGTGGTGGATATTTGAACGATATATTGTTCCACATATAATTGAATTGTTTAGCTCCAAAATAAAGCAAAAACTAAATTGATACGTCAAACCGTTTTTGTTTTATTTAAATTAAAAACCTATCACACTTAATGAAAGACCCTTTAGTTTGATAATCACTGGTTTGATTTTTTTACATATTGTGCTTAGTTTGTTGATAATTTAAAAAATTTCAACTTCGTTAAAATGAATTACTGTATTTTATTTTCCGAAAATATGGAAATTTTATTGTACCGTCTTATATGTCAAAGATGTGGTAATATATTTATATATAATTATATCTCTTTTAATTATATATCCTGTTTAATGGAAACCAAACCTTAACAATAAAATAATGTACAAAAGGCGTGAAGATATATTCATATTTTACTAACCCATGCATGATACAATACCATCATTATTAAACTTGAGCTTTCAATAACATTGTTTCTTTGAGAAAAGTTGATTTGTATCGTGTGTATTGATACTATTAATTGTCTCAGTATTGAAAGTAATGAAAATTAAAATCAAAGTGAAAGAATCTTGTCACTTTTAAAGAGCTTGTGTAATTAAGTTTAATTGGCGAGTCTTTGTTTGGAGAAAGCATTGATGGGCTTTGTGTGAGTTGAGTGTTGTCTAGTATACTATGACTAATATCCACGTAGAGTAGAAGTAGACAGTGGAAACGAAGCTGTTTTTATGCGCAATCGAAAGTGATTCAGGAAGCCAGGAGGTTTTTATTGCCGATATATTTGCCATTTGGCTTTTTCTATTTCCTCTAGGATATTTCGTTGTCTTTCCGCAAGAATAGAAATTGTTATACATATGGCTGTGCAGTAGATGTAGTGATGGTGTGATTTCTAATTCTAATAAAATGAAAGAAATATGCGAGTAGTTTATAAAGAATTCAGACTGGAATTAATTTTAAAACATTCAGTTTTTATTGTAGCACCTAATTTATAAAATTTCATGTGGGCCAGGATTAGTTTCAATGTATAAAGTGCGTGGCAGGAAGAGGAAAATAATGAAATTTTGAACTCTTTTAGGAAAGAATAGTGTAAAAAGTTTTGTAGGTACTTACTATAAATTAACGTTGGTAATTACAGTAAAAGGATTTGCAACATTTTTCTGAAAGTTTTTGCTTGTTTTTCTTTTTAGATATCTATATTTTAGATATTAATTATTATTAATTATGTTAAATATTAATGATTAATTCTAGAATAAATAAGATGGGCGGAATTGACACTTAGATATAAAATACTAAATTTGAATTGATACTACAATTTAATACTCATTAGTACTTAGAAAAAACTTTTGGATTTTGGTCTTCCTATGACCCTGTCCCTTGCTCTGCGGTGTTGCCGCTTCTTCATAACTTAAAATTTCCACCATGACCAATGGAAATGACAACTAGAGCACTGCAAGGCCCGGCTCGGCTCAAGTGGGCCGCAAGCTACCCGGCCCAACTGGCCGGGCCGGGCCGGACCTAAATTGTGATGGGCTTGGGTCGGGCCGGGCTACAAGTGTGATGTGCTCGAGCCGGGCCAGGCCTCAAATGAGGCGGGCTTACATCGGGCCGGGCTGCTTTTTTTGACGGGCTTGAACCGGGCCGACCCGGTTTTTTTTTTACACAATATATGCATGATTTGTATTAATAAACGATTTCAGTGGGTAACCATAGATACCACATAACTAATGATGAAGAATTGTCTAAAGTTATATTAAATGTCACGAACCAAAATTTTTTTGTTATGAATATAATAAGATTTTCCAATTTAGTGAAATATGGTCAACGACAATATATTGTAACTAACATGTGTGTTATTGGCGATTAATGATGTCTCAATCATGAATCGCTCTCATTAACACACTTGATAGTTAAATAATTATTTTTCGCATACTGATTACGCCTATATTGGAACAATAGTTATATGCTAAAGAACTTAATGCAGTTACCAGCATTAGTAAATAAATATGTATGTAGGTACCTATGTATTTAAGTTAATAAAAAATAAATGCCGGGATGTTTAATGCTGGCCAAGTTCGTTTTATTATATGAGTATAAAATATTTTCAAAACTTAAATTCTCTTTGGTTTGCACAATATGGTACATTATAATTAATTTACTAATTATTACTATAATTACTTATTATTAATTAATAAATAAAATAGCACTTGACACAATTTTGTGGAAAAAAATAATCCAAAATTTCAAATTTACAATTAAAGACTCATATTTATAGGAAAAATTGTTTAGATACTTTGGCTAGCGCAATTTAAATAATTTTTGTTCTGAGTAAAATGTAAAATGAACGCGTATGGCCGGACCGGGCTTTTGAATGAACGGGCCTGGCCAGATCGGGCTTTTTTAAATATACGGGCCTGGGCGGACTAGGCTCTTTAAGTAAACGGGCTTGGCCGGGCCGGGCTCTTAAAGTGAACGGACCGGATCAGGCCGGGCTTCATATTTATCTTGAAAAAGTCGGGCCGTGTTGGGCCGGACTCTTTAAATGGTTGGGCGGGGTCGGGCCGGGCTTTATATTTCTTTTAAAAACTCGGGCTTAATCGGGCCGGGCTTAAAAGTTATCGGGCTTCGGGTGGTCCGAGCCTCAAAATTTTGGCCCGTCCAATGCTCTAATGGCAACAGTGTAGAAATATCCAGTCCATATTTATTTGTGACAAGTATCTAAGTATTTATGTATTTTTTCAAATGTATACGTACCGACCTACCTACTTGATTCAATTATCAAAAGTAGCTAGACTGTACGCATATTAAAATAAATCGTTTTCGAATTTGAGATATTATGCTTTTTACATAGATATTTCTCTAAAATGTATAATATAATTTGTTATTGTATATATAACACAAGTTACAACATTTTACCTTTTTCGTGCGAGAAAGTAGCGTTTGTTCTGTATATTAAAATGTAGATAATCATTTTTTTGTATTTTATAAACATTAACCTTAAATTTTATTTTGGCAACATTGAGGAGTTTCCCATATTTATTGGAATTTCAGTTTATCGTGCAAATCATTCGATTCCGATAGATGGCGTCACACTACGCAACAAGATTTATCAAAAACCAAGAAAAAAGAAAAACTTGAAAAATTCAAAGATGTAGGTACGTTTGTAATTTTCAAGATCCAAATTAGTTCCTTTTGCAATATTTTTGTAACGGGCTAGATATTAAAAAAAAAAAAATAAACCTTATTTTTTAAACATCATTTATACTTTTTCATTTTCAAGTAAAAGAAAATTTTTTTCTAAAGAACCAAACAAGTACTCCAGATGTTTTCTTTTATTTTCTAATGATATTTAAATATATTATCACGGCATATTACCCAGTGCCGGGTGTGGTAAACTGCTTTGTTCACAGATATCAGTAATGATAATGACATATTCGTACCGTGCGGGCATTTACCTGTCATCAACTCGCGGGTATTCATTACTGGCGTGGAGAATCCATCACAGAATTCATTTTTATGCCATTTAAAAGTCGAAACAAATTTGGCGTCGTTCGGGATCGAACTTGAGTCACCAACTTCGCGACCAGACTCTTAGGCACATTGCATATAAGTAATAGATCCATATAATAAAATTTCAGACTGAACACCTTGTTTCTATGCTTAATGTATGTCCGGAGACAAATTGACAGCCATACATGAACGGAAAAATTATTGTTTCTAAAATTCAATTGTGTTTTTGTTAAACTAGGAACAATTAAGAAAGTTCAGTGTTAGTGTGTTTATTCTACAAGAGTTTTGTAAATGTGCAATTACAGTATTTTCATTTGTAGATATAAATGATATAATTTAAATATACATACTCATAATTAAATTTGTAAAATGTGGGAATTTCACTGATGAGATGTAAAAAGTGAAAAACTACATAAAATATAAAAATGATGTAAAAAGTAGTTTTTCCAAGAAAGTAATCTTGAATTAAAGGAAACAGTTAAAATTAATGGTAGGTAATAAATTGCAAATGTTTCAATTCATAATGGAGAATAAAATTGGTTAATATATTTAGTAGTAATAAATATCATTAATGAGAATAATAGAAATGAATTTACACCGATCTAATTTTACGATGTCGTTATTTGCTTTGGAAACACACGTTCTAATCTGAGATCATCTGTTTTATAATGAAAATATCCACAATTTACAATTCCTCGCTGAGATAAAGTAATAAAATGCACATAACCTTTAAGTTGCCAAGTACAACTAAATATAGCACTTTTATTATTTAATTAATTCACATCTTCTACATTGCAATAAAGTGTTTATGTCGCGTAGTTTGAATGTTTAGAAAACCTAATTGCGTAAGTCGGTATCAAACTATAAATTACACTAAGCACTAACTCCGTGCTTCAGGAACACTTAAATATTATTTCAAACTGACCTTCACGACTTCTTTGTTGGACTGTGGAATGGAAATAAATTTCAATCTACACACTCGGAATATTAACCAAAAAATTATTTAAATTTCAATGAGTTTTTTTCAATCATAAATCAATGCTTTTTCAAACCTTTTACTTTCAACAAAGAATTTTTCCGACAGTCGTTAATTTAGTGTTTCCAAAATATTAATGTTGATATATTTTTTATAACTAGTATAATTAATAAGCTACTGCTGTAGTTCTATGTATACAAGAACTGATCAAAGTATACGGCTTTCCTAGGCAGTAACCCATCCGACAACCAATTGTATTCACTCTTGCTTGATTCTTTGTATAATTTATATACGAATCTACATATATCTCCTGTGGAAAACACATTGGCATTAATATTTAATTTTTTCTTAACAGTAATTTGCATGTTTTTGCTATCCACCATCAAAGTAAACAAATGATGATGATATGTTTTTTTTTTTAAATAAGAGGTATGTTGTTTTACAAATTGTTTTTTTTTAAATAAAAAAGGTGCTTTGTGGCTGTTGGTTTCGTCCATCAATTATAGATATTAATGCTATAATATGTAAAAAATCTGATGTGGCCAACACAAAACCTCCCGCTATTTAATTTTTATTAATTTAAATACATACCTACCTACGTATTTACTAACGCTGCAAACTGTTCCATTGCAGAAAACTATTGCTTTATTTACTATTTTCTTTTTAAAATGTCACTATTATTAATTTGAAGTGATAAGTTTTCTGACAGTGACATTTACTGTCAGTTACATTCATTTGAAAAATGAACTGTGTAACAAAGGAATAGTTTTTATCTTAGGCTTCGCGACTAATAAAAAAAATTATTTTTAAATTTATCTGTAAAATATATAGAAAAAGTATTAATATATTCCTGTAAAAAATTCAATAATCTTTAATTTTCATAAGACATAAAATTCGAAAAAATGGCATTTAATGGTATTTTTTGAAGAAAAACCATTATGAGATTCAAGTAAAGTACAATTTCTGTTTATCCGATTTACACTAAAATCTAATGGCTTCTATTCCTATTAGAATAGGGTAAAAATACAAGGTTTCAGAATTTTCTGAATGATAGTATTTGAGTTAGAGTGCAAACAAAATTCGTACACATACACACATACACACATACACACATACACACACACACACACACACACACATACAGACATCATCGAGAAAATGTTAAAAATGGATTCTAGGGACCTTAAAACGTGGTCATTTACTAAAATCTCGATATTAGATTTTTAGCACGATCCCTATACCTCCCTTACCAAGGGTAGCGGGAGGTAAAAATACACAAAAATATAAAAGTGATATTTAAATATGAGGATTTTTTTTTACTAAAACCGAATATGTCCAAATATAATATATGTAAATATATCATCACGGCATATTACCCATTGCTGGGTGTACCAGTCTGCTTTGTACACAGACGTTGGTAATGATGATGACATATTCGTATAGTGCGGGCGTTTAGGCATCACCTCACGGGCATTCATTGCTGGTGGAGAGTACACCACTCAGATCACTTTTGTGCCATTTAAAATTCGACATAATTTTGGCGTTGGTCGCATGTTCAAAAATTAAAATTTTCAGTTTTTCTCTGTACATATAATTATAACAAAACAGTGATCTTCAGTTTCGTAGAAATTTTACATTTATCCGGCGAATATAATGAAAATAAGGAAAATTATGTTTAATAAATAAAATTAGGTCGTATATTTTTCAACTTTTTATTGTTTTAGCAACTATGAAAATTAGAAAAAAATATTTAATCTGCTGATTATGAGAGTCGTTGGTCTCTCGAAAAGTTCGACATGTATGTAATAAAAGAATTTTAAGAAAAAATACTTTTACATACACCTTGAGAAAGCGAAAAATATTTCCTTAACAAACAATAATTGCAACCAAGGTACTTACCAAGAAGAATATTTTATTAAAAAAAATTCTTACAAAAATATTTTCAATATTTCAATACAGGAGGACTTGTTAGGTACTTGTAGAAGTACACCCTAATATTTTTCGTACTTCTTTTGGTTTCTCTTGATGGCTGCGTTGCTCACAATGTGAAGCGACCGGAATGGAACGTAACTCACGGATTATTACGATTTTTTGCTATTTAAATAAATTATAGTAGGTATTATTTATTTGTAAGCATGGATTCTTAAAACAACTCTTATGTTGGAATAATACTACCTTTTTAGTTTAAGTTCTGTATTTATTTATTATTAAAACCCAACGTTTCGGCACCATAAACTGGTGCCTTCTTCAGGGGAAATTGACATAAAAATGTGAAAAAACAAAAACAACAAGTAACCAAGGTAACAAGAAAAGTTCGTAAATGTTACCTTTTTAGGTATACAATTTTCTAGATAATATATGCATGCCCGGCAATAACTTGGACGGCGAACATGCATCTTCTCAGGAAAACTCTCCTTTTGTCAGAGGAAAAACCATCCCAGAGAAGTGAACTGTATAACTCAGAGACGCTTTATCGGTAGCGTAATACCGCAGCCGTACTCTTTGTTAACAGATGTTAGGCCGGGTCTGAGTGTATGATCGCGAATTTTAATTGGCACAAAAATGAGTCCTGTATTGCACTCTCCACGCCAGCAATGAGTGACCGTGAGGTGATGCCTGGTAAATGCCCACACGGTACGAATGTATCATCATCATTACCGATATCTATGCGTACCAAGCAGATTGGCACACGCATGCTGTATGTAATAAATTATAATAAAATCATATGAAAGCATGTGAGCTGTGAAAAAGCCTGACGATCGGCCGTTGCGATCGTCTCTTGTCGATTTACTTTCACGGCACGCTTGTTTATAGAAAACAAAAACGACTTTTTAATATTTTCTTGGTGTAATTTAAGAGCCGGTGTATTAGCATAAACATAATAATGTTGCCGTTAAAGTGACGTCACCGATAATATTTCTTTTTATTTTGTTTCGTGGAATTTTTCGGCAGTAGTTTTTTTTAAAAGTGTTAAATTATTTTCACATTAATGGCACGAAATGAAAATTTTTAAAAACCATAAAATATAAAAATTTACTTTAAAAACAGCCTCAGGCAAAATTTTTTTTTTACATAATATAGGTATTATAATATAAGATATGCCACACTAGCCAGAAAAGGGATAAATAATACACATAAAGTTAATGCATTTTGAGATTGGAGTGTATTAAGGACTGGCTATTATCCTTGTGGTACCTTTTCCACAACAGTTTCCAGTACTTGTGACATGTGAGATTTTTGCAATATTAATCTTTATTTCACTTAAAAAAATAACTGATGGTACTTGAGAGCCAACCGTTTTTACATGTATTAAATAAATTATTTAAATTCTTGAAACTAAACTTTGTCAATACTAAATATTTTTATCTGTAAAAATGTACAATTTACAATACCTGAATATTAAAAACTACGAATCGAAATTAAAAACATGGTTAATATAGTCCTAATTTAATTTTCTCAATTTCTTCAACTCTTATTTAAAGTATCATCAACGTGTAGTATATAATTGTTCTACTCCAATGAAGTTAAATATTGCACAGAGTGCTGCAAGGATGCATTTTGGGTCCGATTGTATATTATACATTAATGACCTGTGTACTTATTTAAACCAATTGAAATAGTTATTTAACTATCAAGTGCGTTAATGAGAGCGATTAATGATTGAAACATTTTAGCACACGTGCTACGAGTAGTTACAATATTTTTCCATTGACCGTACTTTTATTGAACTAGAAAATCTAATTTTATTCCATGATAATTTTTAGGTTAGTAACACTTTAACACATAAGTTTTCACATTTGTTAAGCAATGTATGTGGTATCTAAAATCGTTTATTAATAATAATCATGCATTAATATGGGTCATTAATGAATGATTTTCTATACCTACATTAAAATAACTTATTAATAAACGGTGAACGGAAATGTATAATATACTCCGACGACACAATCTTACTAACCTCTCATTCTTCATCTGGAAAACTAGTTTAGTTATCCAAAATTACTTTTGAAAAAGCTAAAGATTAACAAATTATGTTGCAAACTTGCAACTATTATTTTTCGTTTTTCGAAATTTAAAAAATGTAGGTACTTTTTTTAAGCTATTTAAGAACTACTTACATGGCTTTATTTGAAAGCCAATTGCGTTATGCTGTTATTCTGTGGGGTAACTTCAAAGTTTTAAAATTTCAAAAGAATGTTGTAAGAGTGATGGCTAATGTTGGTCGCATTTTACTTTTGCCTTGCATATATATTTTGGAATCGATACTATTTATACATAAAGTAAAGAATCTTTTATAAGGAATAGCGATGTTTGCAGGTATAACACCAGGCGTACACTAGAAATTTCAGTGCGAAATTCCATTAATGTAGATTTATAAAATTATTCTAGTGAAATTACTAGACTTGAGGTCAAGGTATTAAAAAAAAAAAATTAAGAGAAAATAGAATAACAAAGATATATGTAGGTATTTAGATATATTATAGAAAGGGCTGGCAAAAACCTAAGATTTTTAAAGAAAAACCCGACCCAGTGGGTTTTCTGGGTTTGATTGGACTTTTTGGGTGTATTTTTGGTTTTTTTCGACTTTATTAGATTATTATAAAATTAATACTATATAATTTTTTACATTAATTATACATTACAAATTAAATGTTATTCAAAATGGCATTCTTTTTCGCATTAGTGTGTTTATAATATCATTTTTTGCACTAATTTAAAAACAGACAGCTAACCTTTAATTTATGATAAATCATTATTTACTTCTTATTGAATTTAAAAGAAAATTTGAATTTAAACGGAATTAGAAGAAACATAGTAGGTGATTCGTTGCAAAATCGTGTTTTTAGCACATAACATCTTTACGCCTAGTGCTAAAACCCCATTATTTTGCAACTAAATACATAAATAGCTAATGTGTGTTACATTTATTTTTAAGTGGTTTTTTTTTGCTTGGGGAAAATAAAGCCAGCTCTGATTATAGAGATCTTTGGCTCAACGAAAAATTATTTTGAATTTTAAGATGTATTCATAAAGAGAAAAATACACCGCACTATTCATATCAACGTGTATAAAACTACAACAAATTGCAAAAATTGAGGGAATAATACCTTTGAAACGAGCAAAAAATGATTATACGCCAGTGGATAGACTATAATAGTAATAGTATATTATTTTAGAAGGAACGAAAGTGTTAAAGAGATACTTCTTGAGCAGAATATGTAGAACTACTTTTTCGAGTACCTGCAGCACAGAAGAATGTCTTTCTTTGACAATAAAAAAAACATTAAACGAAAGTAGGGACCTAAATCGAAACGTTTTGTGGTTCAGATTCGTTTCAGGTTCAGGAAATAAATGCTTTTTCAGGTTCAGTTTCGGTTCAAGGAAAATAAAATTATAACGGTTCGTCGATTGTTCCAGTTCGAATTTCGGTTCAGAACCAAGCACAAAAAGATAGTAGTACCTATTTATTATTTTTAAACTTTAATTTGAATTTGCAATTTTTAATTTTATACTTAGCAGTTGAACCGAATCTGAATTTAAAACAATTTAAATTCGGTACAGGGTACAGGTTTATTGACTTCAGGTTCAGATTCATCAAAAATTTGGTTTAATTTAGGTTTTCGGTTCAGTAGTGGTAGCACGCACTTTAGAATTCTATCATAGGAAACAGGCGAATGCGATTTTACTTTTATGAATCTTGGTAGTATGCAATTCTATATTCCCTTTTTGTTTCCGGAATTTTCTGGTTTTATACTATTAAACGGAAAATATTACGACAGTTGCATATAACAAATATATAAATTGAGTTTGAATTAAATTGTAAGAAAATAATGTCGTTAGTTTTTTACTTTCGCCTCGAGTCGTACGCTTGCAGGCGAATATTTTGAGACACGCAATGCTACCAAATTTTCGCTTCGTGGCGAAAAGCGAAAATAAATGCCTCATTTGATAGAATTCTAAAGTGCGTGCTGTCACTACTGGTTCGGGTTCAGTTTCAGGTCCCTGAACAAAAGTTACTTAGCAACACTTTCCTACATAGCAAGTATTAAACTTCATTAATTCAAACATTAAAAATTGTTTATTTACACGTCGTTGCGATGTTTTGTTATGTTAACAACACATAAATCTTACATAGTTTTTATGATTAAAAATAATTTATGGCTATGGTAATGCTGCGTTTTAAATTTATTGTCATTTTTTATTAAGTGTACAAAAAAAGAGCAATGTTCAAAGTGTAAAGAAAAGTGAGTTGTGCAGATCGTGTAATATTAATGCAAGTGAAGAGTGAGTGCATTAAACTTTTACACTAGCTAGAAATGACCACTTTACTTATTATTAAATAATCTACTATAAAAAGCATTTATCCGGAAAGTCAAGCTTTTTCTATGGAGTTCTAAAATGTTACGAGTATATGTATGGCGTTTGAAGAAATAATATTTAGGAATTAATTTTTCATTATGTAATAGATTATTAGTTTTTGCAAAACAAAAATATGTTTAGAAAGACCCCTCAAAGGTGAACCATATAGAAATCGTATCTTTTAAAGTTTTCGAGATCCAATGACAAGTAAAATCTGAGCACTTTTTATAATTTTCTTGTAAGCGTCTCTGAGTTATACAGATCACTTCTCTACCAGTTTTTGGGACGGTTTTTCCTCTGGCAAAAGGAGATTTTTTTCCTGAGAAGATGCATGTTCGCCGTCCATGTTATTGCCGGGCATGCATATATTGTCTAGAAAATTATATACATAAAAAAGGTAACATTTATGAACATTTCTTGTTACCTTGGTTACTTGTTGTTTTTGTTATTTCACATATTTATGTCAATGTATCCCCTGAAGAAGGCACCAGTTTATGATGCCGAAACGTTGGGTTTCAATAATAAATACAGAACTTAAACTAAAAAAAAGGTAGTATTATTCCAATTAATAATATGAGTTCTGAAAGATATTTTAATAATTTTCTTGTACAGTATTTCAAGAACTTTAATGCAGTGCAAATAGTTCATATAGGTACTAATAATTGAAGAAGTAGATTATTCTTGCAGCATTATATTAGGTTTTTCATAGACATTAAAATGTTGATTGTATTGTATCGTGCCAATGCCTCTTATTTAAAGTTTTTTCGTACAAGACGCTTATTGTTTTAAACTATGTTATCATTATAAAACAAACAATGAACAAAGGTTAACGCCCTTTGAATATTTATTTAGTATCAATTATGTAGTCCTATTAGTAAACACAACCAAAATTTTTATAGCTGTAGTATAAGCAATGTAGATACTGAACTTTATGTAACAAACAATGATAAACGTTGAACAATAACAATAATTTTTGGAAATTAAGATGATAAAATAAACTGACATAGTTAGATAAAATCACAAGTAGATAAATAACAACCTGACAACGCCTATCAAGCAGGTAATCAAAAATGTACAGTGAAAATGTAAAATTAATATATTTTTGTCTTCAGATTAAAATAAGAAATTTAGTGTATTAAAGTATTTGTTACTATGCATAAATCGGGATAGGGTATTTATTTATCTTGTCCAAATCATATATAACAAAGTTATTAAAAATATGAAATAAAAAATATGCAAGTATAAAGTCGTCAATTTGGTAATAATATTATTTAATTTACTAGGCATTAACTATAGGACGGCGAGGATGCACGGTCTCCGGAAATTCTTCTTTCCCTTCGGGAAATATACTTGGACATAATTATTATAAATACTATATAATGTACATAATATTAAAATAAAATTGTTACACATAGTACTCATTTGAGAGCCAATTACATTATAGCAACGTTACGCCATTACCATTTTAAAGGTTTTATGCTGGGTTGCATGAAAACTGTACAATAAATAAATTATTGATTCTATAGTTACCGGTCCTGTAAAGCTAGCGAACCGTTATAGTAATTAACGTATCAAGGGTGTTATAAGGACAATAACGCCTGAGGTCAACAGTGTACTCTCCGAGGGCCTCTGGCCCGAGGTGTGTACGTTGACCGAAGAGGTTATTGTCCGTTTAACACCCGTGGTGCGTTCAACGTTTAACGTCCGACCGATATATTATTTTAATAAAGATTTTTATCGATTTATGTCTTGTCATTGTGATTTGTGTTAGAGATATTAATCTACTTACTTAAACGCTGTAATAGGAAACGCGATATTTTTATTTGTTTACAATACCGATTTCATAGCAACAATTTTATAACACCCTAGGGTGTTATTTGGTATATAACATACCAGTAGGACGTTAAAATTTAAACAGTTTGCATGAAAAATATATTGGGATCTGTAGTGAATGAATTGTTTACCTATCAACAGTATCAATAATATAAATGTCAATGTCATAATCCATAAACGTGTCCAAGATCGAATAAAAAATCATTATTAAAAATGTATGAATGAATTTATACAAGTTCATGCAACGATTTTTTAAAACCTAGAGAATCGTTAGTTGCTAACGAACCGGAAAATAGTTTCTTCCAACCCGGCACAGGGCACAGGCACAGGGCACAGGTCTCTAAAATTTTGCTGAATTATATTTTCACAAATAACTTCTAAGTATGAAATAATATGGAAATTTACATTATATTGCAATGATTGATTTGATTTCGGCGTGAAATTATTGTTGGTTTTTTATTTAATTTTAATATGATTAAGTATACATGATGATTCATATATACATATTTTATTTTTGTAGTCGTCAAGTAATATTCTGTTGGATGCTTTGCTTATGTATTTATTTTAATTCACTAGTGATTAATGAAATTTTTATCCACCCTTATTATTAAACTGTAGTTTTAGGAATGAGATTTCACTAGACAAAGTGTTACTTCAAAAGGAAGTGTTGCAAAAATAATAGTTATTTATACAACAAGTGTAAAAAGTATAGTATTATTTCACGAATCGTCAAATCTTATGAGTGAAATAAGACACTTTTTACTCGAGTAGCATACAAATTTTTTTTACGTCTGCTATAAAAGTATGGAAAAAAAGTACCGTAACGTTTCATTATTTCATTCCGTAGCTTTAAAAAGGTGTACTTTTTTTACACTCTTATTGTGTTAAAAAAGACATACTTTATAAATCCATTTTAATGAAAAAAGTGTACTTTTTTAACAGACGTAAAAAAATACATACATATGTCCTCGACTTCTTATCCATTTTTAAGTCAGAAATTATATTTTTATGGTATTAAAACTCAGATGTTGCGGAGAATGTACCATAGGAATCAATATCATGCGATAAATGATTGAAAAGATGTTCGATAAGTTCGTGCAGAAACAAATAAAGCATTTATTGTTTTATTTTTCAACAAAGTTGCTTTTTAGCTCGATATGTTTTATCCAATGTTTTTGAGTTTTCTGCAAAAGAAACGTTTGTTTCGTTGTTTACAGAGAGTGTGCCTTTTTCGGTTTTTTTTTCGCTATATGTTGGTATTAATAAATCAGTGTTTCAGCAATGTTGTGAATTCTTGTGTTCCAAATTGTGCTCTCAACATATTAATAATACCCAAGAAAAATATTAATAATATTTATTAAAAATTGTATTATTTAGTCTTAATTCTATACAATTCCAGCTCAGACACCTAAACACCTTTTAACTTCTTTAATTATTTTATTAGATGGTTATTAGATGGCTCAAATTTCCTGAAATATTTACATACATATTAACAATTCGAATATTAAATAAATACAATAAATTCTTACGGTATAGAATTATGCAAATGATTATTATTTATACAAATTATTTATATCTATTTTTTAGTGCTTTGACATTTATATTTACGTTTCCTTGGATCTCGATTTTCAACTTGAATTTTACCGGGTTACTTGATGAAAGGTATTTTGTAGTTTTTAACATTTCTCCCCCCTAGTGCATTGAACACGTCCTTCGAGTTCAATTCACTCATCTGAAGATTTTATATCCAACTTGGCTAATTTTACTGCAGGTCTTTTATAGTGTCCATTTTGAGTTTGTACCATGGCGCTTCTAACTTGACCATCTGCAGCTTTAAATACTTCAGTAATTTTTTTTATCCGACTTTATTTCTTCGTAACATGATTCGCTTCCGGTTTTACTAGACACTGTATCTAGGCTAAATTGACTTCCGTTTACACTTGAAGACGCACTAAATAATTTCTGTGGATCTACATAATCCGGCTGAGCAATTTTTGCTCCCATTAATTCGGAACCTTGTTTGTATGATGTGAGTTTGTTAACTCGTTGTGATTCTTCTGAAATCATGGCCCGGAATCTTTGTACTAAACTAAAACGAATTGTTGACTTCCGGTAGATTTTGTGGTCTGGATATAGATCTTCATCTTCGTCTACTACTTCCGTTGAAGTGTCCACCAAATCACTTTCGCTGAGTTTTTCAAGAACAGCAGGTTTTTCTTCCGACTGCTCTTTTTCTTCCTTAATACACGAATCTTCATTAAGTTGAAAACTTCTGGGCAGCGAATCTGACTTGGGTTTGTCAAAAATATTTTGCTTTAACCAAACACCACTATGTTCATCTTTGATCATTTTTCGTTGTCTATTTAATATCTTTTGAAACTCTTGATTCTGCATTAAAAGTTGTGACACCACTTGCTCCAAAGTATTTGAAGCGAGAGTTGCCTCAGCATTTGCTACTTCGGGAACTTTAGGTTCGACTAAACTGTCACTTGATTCAGAAATGATGTCGCAGGTTTCTGAATCGGATAAATCTGTGTAGAATTTCGCAGTTTTGTCTTTGGCTTTTTTGAGTTTTGTAATCTTTTTCGGTAATGTTTTCGTGTTGTAATGTGCCACATTTGGTTCAGATTTCCTTCTCCAGGACGCTAAACTTACGAACGCTCTGTCATGTGATGCCGCTCTACGGTCTAAATGGTCTCGAGATTTTCGTACTCGGCTTCGTCTTTCTAGATATTCAGGGGCAGAATATTGATTTAAGGGCGTCCATTTGTCAGTAGAAATATCATCTCCTATATTAACTTCTTGTCCAAGTTGCATGACAAGTTGTCTAGCGTGACTTGGAATGACGGCATTATAGTTTTCAAGTATAACTCGTTTTAGCTGCAATGTCCACTCTCTTTTGTGTTCCAGAGATTTGGCACGTAATGTCACTTGGAGTCGTGGATTATCAAATGGTATTACGTGAAAACTTAATGGTTCTCCTTTGACAGATTCGACTAACATTAAATTTGAACACATAATATGCGATTTGTAGGCTAAAACTCCATCCGACTTATTCTTCGTAATTAGCAGCATTTTATCGAACAAAAACACCCTTCTAGAACCCCTGGCGCCACCAACACGAAATATTCCTTCAGCACACAACTCCCCCATAGCTGTAAGGTCTGATCCCGTCCATCCATAAAGTTGTGACTGGATTTCTTGGACCCGTACAGCGTGTTCATGTTTTCCTTTCATTAGATTGATATGACTAGCTATACTAGTCATTGTATTTAAAGCTTGGTCAATTGATTCTTGCTGGGAAGGTTCACAAAGTTTTGATAATCTGTGTAGCAGCAAATGATATTTGAGAATTCTCTGAACAGGTTTTAATAAATACGAGCCGAGTGGTAAAGCATGGCCAAGTGCTACTTGTCGTTCTCGAATCAATTGTGCCATGGTGACATTTTGTGTCAATTCTGTTAAAACTGCCATTATTCTAGGATAATGAGTGCAGTATTCAGTGTAGATTCGGAATCCGACTTCGTTTTGTATAAATGCATTCGATACGAATGTTAAATCATTACCGGATTCGTATAATTCATCCAGAAATTTTCTGTTCAATTCATATATTTCTTCGATATTGCTAAATAAATCTAGCAAATGGTCTATTAATGGACAATCAGGAATTGATCGCCAACATTGCAGATATCCCTCGACAACCTGTTTCAAATCCGTCACATAAACATTCTCGGTGTCTAGTATTTCCTGCAGTACTCTTTGCTCCGGACTCATTACTGGGTTCTCCGCTATGCCGCTGTCTGCGGACCCTTGGCTCCCGGTGGGTTCCGGGTCGCTATCCAGACTCTCGCTAGAGGCCAGATACATAGAATTCGGTTGGTTCCCACTGCTGCCGCTAGAGGAACAAGATCCTAGCGACGACAGTGACACTGGGCGAGACACTTCCTTTTCTTGGCCGTTACTCAGTGGGCTGCTAGCATTATTCACCTGCATCACATAAGTGTCAGGCGATCTTGAGGATTCAGTTTGTCGCCACAGAAATCGTTGAGCATGCTGGTCTTCGTTATTTATTAGAACTTGGTGAAACATTTCTGCAATGTCACCAGTTAAGGCAATTTTTCTCTCTCTAAACCTGTGTAGTACACCTATTAATGATGCAAGTTGATCTGGACCCTTCAAAAGCATGGAATTT
The DNA here is from genome assembly GCA_943142095.1 of Ophonus ardosiacus. Classification (NCBI taxonomy): domain Eukaryota; kingdom Metazoa; phylum Arthropoda; class Insecta; order Coleoptera; family Carabidae; genus Ophonus; species Ophonus ardosiacus. Next base: position 20,089,012 of record OW964830.1, on the reverse strand, counting down.
AATGAAACGCCGTCTGTTTTCGATGCCGCGTCCCATACCATTCTGACTTTTCCAGGTTTATTTGGATTGTAAACTGGAAATATCGGAAGATACCAAATTCGTCTATGATTTTCTTTTAATTCAATTTCTGTTAAATTTCTTATATAACCTTTCTTTACATACTCATTTATTTGGGTTTGCATAATAACTTTTAACTCTTTATTCTTATTTAATCGATGTTCCAAATTTTCTAGACGTTGAATTGCAGTCACTCTGCTATCTGGAAGATTCTCATAATCCGCTTTCCATAGTAAACCAGTTTCGAAACGGTTTCCTATTCTTTTTGTTGTTGATTTCATTATGTTCATAGCTCTTCGTTCTTCTTTTGATGCTATAGAATCCTTTGGTAATCTAACTTCCAAATTTTCTAAACTGAAGTAACTCTTCTCCATACGATTCAATTCTTCATTGCAGTCTTGGCAAGAATTATGGAAGTTGCAGGATTTGAAAATTCTGTTATCTGTACAATCAAAATTGGCACATACAGTCCATCCTAATTTTGATTTTATGGCTATAGGCTCATTTTCCTTTCCTTCTTTAACTTTTTGTGCAATACCCAGTTTCCAGTTATTAAGACCGATTAAAATTCCTGGTTTAGAATCATAAGATTGAATAGGTAATTTCCATATATGGTTGTAGTGTTTTAATAATTCAACATAATCAAGATTTTGTTTTGGTAGATTTAATGATTTTACAGTCTGAACTGATTTCAAATTATACTGTTTTGCACCTTGATTTGTTCCACTTATTTTCATTGATACAAGCATTGATTCTTGTTCAATTCTTTGGGTCTCATTGGTCCATTTGATACATAGAGTAGATGTAGGTCCTTGTAATTCTAATTTTTTGGCAAAATCTTCTTCTAGGAATGTCGCATCTGAACCACTGTCTATAAATGCTAATGTTGAAATTTGTTGACTTCCATTGTATAAAACTACCGGTATATATTGAAATAACACAGCATTCTTATTTGATAAATGAGTATTTTGACATTTAATTGATGCAGGAAATACTCTGTTTTCTCTATCTTCATGTAAAAGTGGATGATGTTCCAACTTGCAATTTTCTTTTCCACATTCTACGGGCTCTGGACACTCTTTCTTATACTCCCACGCATGTTTAAGACATCTTTTACATATATGGAGTTTTTTTATCATCTTCCATCTTTTGTATACTGACAGCTTTCTGAATTCTTGGCAATGTTCTAGAGATTTACAGGCGTTTTTGCAAACTGGACATTTTGCATCATTCCTCATATGAACATTTAAATGATTTGTCAATTTACTTGTTTTATCGTTTGGCAAGCTGTCATTTGCTACATATTTTGGATTAATCCTCCAGGCACACATCGCTATTTCATTTAGCCACTCTCCAAATGCCACTATTCCAACTTTTATCAAGGACTCACTGTGTCGCGACCATTCTAACTTCATATAAATGGGGAGTTTCTCTACCAGTTCTTGAACTAAAAGTGGATTATTGTCATATTCGAAGAGATTTGACGCTTCTAGTGTTGCACATAAATTTTGAACTTCTGTCGAGAAATCTATAAGCGTTTCTAATTTATTGATATTGACAGAGGGACATTTTCTGATCTTCATTATTTGCGTATTCATTATTAGTTCAGGTCGTCCAAACATATTTCTTAATGTCTCTATTATCTTTGGTACGCACTTGGGTAATGATAATTGGCACCCAATAATTTCTCTTGCTTTACCTTTCAAAGCCTTTTGTAATCTTATGAGGTTTTCATAATTAGTAAAACCCATTACTTCTGTTGAATACTCATATGCGCTTATGAATACTGCCCATTCTTCCGGTTTACCAGTAAACTGTGGCAAGTCTTTAGCAACTGAATTTCTTGCTGCTAGCTGACAATGAGATAACTTTGGTACAGTAGTATCATACGTTCTTTCTTGTAGAGATGATTTCATATGTGGTTCGTGTGTTAAGGAAATATTTGACATTTCATCATTGGATGAATGACTCAATTCACTTTGTTCCTTGAGTAACTGTTTTTTTTCTTCAAGCAACTTTCTTTCTTTTTGCAGAATTTCTTCTTCCAGTCGTAGCAATTCTTCTTTTTCCTTTAGCGCCTTACGCTTTGAAGAATTACTACTCCTACTGCTTAGTGTGCTTGCTATCTTCGTGCCGTTTTCTTTTAATGTTTCAGGCATTAAACTGCAGTTTCTACATAACCACGGATTAATCATTCTTGCTCCTTCCTCGGACATATTAACGCAGCTAAGATGGAACCATGTCTTACATGGTCCATCGCACAAAACCATTTCTTCGTTATCTGTTCCGAAACATAATGGGCATTGACCTTTTCTTCGTTGACTCGAAATACTTTGCATTGACATTTTCGAAACGAAATTTGAGAAATTATTAAAAATTGTATTATTTAGTCTTAATTCTATACAATTCCAGCTCAGATACCTAAACACCTTTTAACTTCTTTAATTATTTTATTAGATGGTTATTAGATGGCTCAAATTTCCTGAAATATTTACATACATATTAACAATTCGAATATTAAATAAATACAATAAATTCTTACGGTATAGAATTATGCAAATGATTATTATTTATACAAATTATTTATATCTATTTTTTAGTGCTTTGACATTTATATTTACGTTTCCTTGGATCTCGATTTTCAACTTGAATTTTACCGGGTTACTTGATGAAAGGTATTTTGTAGTTTTTAACAATATTGTTGAAAATTACTATACTTGCCTTCAAATAAATATGGACTGGTTATGTTGTTATGAAGAAGCGGCAACACCGCAGAGCAAGGGACAGGATGGGGAGAAGGAAAAAATGACCATAAGTCCATAAGTATAGTATAGTTGGTATCGCAATGTCCTCAAGAGAGAAAGATATTACTATGGCCCGTTGTTAGAAGTTGAATGACAAAGAATGTAGAGCGATTACAGCGTCAAGATAGAAATTGCGTAAAGTTAAATAAAAATAACCAAACATAAAGATAACCTGACCACGTGTTTTTGTTTATTTTGTATATTTGTACATTCAGGCAGCATATATTTATATCAGCTATTGAATTTGTAAAAAAAGAAAGTTGTATGTGTCACGAACTTCAAAAAAAAAAAAAAACATATACATAATGTCAAATAATCTTTCTCTTTGCTACTGCTGTATATAGTACTGCGTATTCTTTCTTGAAAAAAGTGACATTGAATAGTCATCTGTCATGAATCCACTTATACGCGGTCATTTGTGATGTCTATAGTCTCAGCAATTTTACGCATCTTCAATCATTTATCGTTTATCCCCAAATCATGGATTTTCTAATAATTTCTTTAGCGTAACTTACGTTAATTCGGTGATATCGACAATCAACACACCACTTATTGTAATCGAAATCGGAAGTGTAGACCCGACATAATATTCAAATCAAATTAAATTTATTTTACGTCCAACTGCATTAAACTTAGTTACCAGGTCATAAAGTTGAACATTACGCCTCTGGGCTTTTTTCCAGTTATACCGCCCGCCGGGCTGTAAAAAAGCCAAAACGCCCGGTAATGATACTAACCTTTATTTAGTTATATGAATTTTAGAAGTATTTCTTTCATTATTTATAATAATAACGACAAAATAAGGTTAACCTGGCCACGTAATATTTTTACATAGCAACAAGCTTTACATGTATTTAAAAAATAATTTAAAAACATTTCATTTGATTGCAGTAGTGCGTAAAACGTTGTACATACCTCAGGCCGAAAGAAGTTTACACCCTTGGACGAATAAAACTTCGTCCGCAGGCGTAAACCTTTTCTTTCAACCATCTATCCGTAAATAACTAATTCATTACCGTTTGTCGTTAGTTAGTTTTTGTTTTTATCAATATTGTTGATCACTTTGAATGTTTGTCAATTACAGAGTATAACTACCAGGCTTTGTAGTGTTAATTGTTCAATTAGTTGTAATGAAATGATGATTTACAACGTGGTAAAATCATATTTAATTGTTAATAAACAAAATTACTCACAATTCATTTTAAAATGAAAAATTCCTTGAGAGATGCAAGTTAAGAGAATTCTCTCAGTAGAAAGTAAATAGGGGGTATTGAACTTTACTTAAAACTTATTGTGGTTTTCTAATAGGTAGTACATCCCTACATCATAAAATTTTATATGTTCCTTGAATGAGTGTGAAGATTAGATGTTCTAACGACTCAAATTCGAATCCGGCGAAAATTAAAAATTATTTTGTATTATTGACGACCTTTGTGGTACTGATACTATGAGTGTTTAAAAAGGAATGTCTAGTAAAAATATATTACTGAATTAAATTGGCACCCTTACCAATGGATAATAGGCCGTAATGGTTTATTTATTTGTAATGAAAGAGAGTTTTAATTTCTCCTAAGTTAAAATATTTTCTCCTTTTTTTGATAATATCCTTTGCTTATTATTCTGTCCCAATATAGGTAACTTGAAACTTCCAAATGCAGAAACTATTTTTGTAACACATCTTTATGAACCCATCGATATTTTAATTATTTATAATATTAATGCAGTTAATATAAATTAACAAATGATTATATAAGTTTATGTGTATTATAACTTTCTTGAAAATATTTATTCATTGCAATCCAGATGGATAGAAACATCAAGTTATTTGAATTTTTGCATTTATGACAATACACAACTATATAGTTTGCGGTCTTGATTTCTTGGACATTTGGAGTACTTTTGCGTTCTTTTATGAATGTAGAATATTCGTTGTATTATTTGCAGTAAGTTTGAGACCTAGTGATTAGATGGGGGCGTTCTGGACCTTTTAACTTCCCTCATCTTTAGGTAAGGAAGGTATTGTCTTTGGTCAAAAAATTCGGTGGTGAGTCCTTAAGAAATAAGCACGTTTTAGGGTTCTTAGAATACGATTTTACTAGTTTTACGATGATGTTTGTATATGTGTCTGTGTGTGACAAATTTTTTTCGACGATAACTCCAATACTACAATTCTAAAAATTATAATTCTTTCGTATTCCTCTTCATTACATCCATATGAAGAGATTGAAGAGCTCATTATATTTTGGTTATAATTGGTAAACCGTAAGATTCCTTATTTAAAGTTCTTAACAGTCCTTGAAAAAACGCAGTTAAATATCATTTTTTGATTTTTGTGTGATTATAATATGAAAGAATAGCTTATTATAATATGAAAGAATATCTTATTCTGTATACGATTAGATTATACATTTTCCTTCATGTTTAATAGATATAGAGTTAAAGAGTTATAAAGAGTTTAATTTTCGTAAATCAGCCACCTTTGCTATAATCATGGAAACAGCTGATATATTCAAATATTCCTGTTATAATTTTATTGGATTTATAGAATCTTCTCCAAGGAATTTTCGGTATAGAATTTGTAGAAAATTACAATTGAAGATCAGATGTTCCTAGAAAAATAACAGCATACTGATGGACTATTGTCTAGGAGAATTTATAAATTAACCAAAAAAGTTGTTCTGTATGACAGATATAAAAGAATTTTATTATTCCTAAATGTTTAAATTTTATGTTATTACGAAAAATCGTGAACGCCAAACGGCCGATGTGCAAATAACGAACTCGACTGATTATAAACTTCAGTCGCGTCCGTTATTTACCTCATATCGGCCTAATGACGTTAATAACTATTTCCTTCATATTCAATAAATATAGAGTTAAAGAATTATAAAAAGATTAACTTTCATAAATCAGCCAGTTTTGCTACAATCATGAAAACAGCTGACATATTCAAATAATTCTAATTGTCAGATGTCAGTGTCAATTGCAATTTACATAGTATTTTCCAAGGAACTCTCGGTATGGAAATTATAGAAAATAGTATATGTTCGTGTTACAATTTTACTGGATATATAGAATCTTTTCCAAGGAACTTTTGGCACAGGATTTGTACAAAATATGTAGAATTGAAGGTAAGATTTTTTCAGATATTTTCAATGAAAGTATATATTAAGATTTTAAAGATAATTACATTTACATAATTAAATTTACACTCTTTACAAAGTTCTTGTAGACAATTATTAGACTTTTAATAAAATAACGCTTTATTAAAGGAAATTTAGAAGTTTAATCGTCCTAGGTCTTAGTATACCACTATTAATAAGTATCACATATTTCCAATTTGCCTCTCTTGAAGAAATATTGAAGAAGTGGGGTTAACTGCTACACGTGATTTTGTTTGTTCTAAATACAATTTAACAAAAGTGGTTGAAATTTCGTTATACGAGGAATAAAGATTTTTATAAACATGAATTTAAATGGAAAAAGAGAGATATGGGTTTTAAATAACGATGGATCCTGGGGTCAAAATGACCCTATTGTTCACTCGAAAATTAATTATTCTTTATAAAGTCTTGACAATGAATATTCACACTTTACATTTGGAAAGTGAATAATTTTACATTGCAGAGAAATTTGGGAGGAAATAGGAAGTTTAAACGTCCAAAAACAATACAATATCTTATTTATTCCATTAAATTATCGTTTTTAAATGAGTAGCACAATAATCGTTAAAAGCAATTAAAATTACCTATATTTTTTCGACACGATTTCGTTTTTGAGTTATCATATTCAACGACTAATATATTTTTTATTTGTTGATAATGTCTTGGGTTAGGGATAAATCCTATTATTGTTGATTAGAACTCCCCGTACGCGCATACTGTAATAATGTTCCACTTTCGGATCGAAGAAAGTGTGGAGAAAGTGAACGCGTATCACGATTAGTTTACAGTACAACTTGTTTCTTACACGTTCTCACCTTTATAGAGAGGTAGTATAAAGACTAAGATGCATTACATGTGCTTTACGCAAGACATATGATGTTTTTTTGTTTATCTTAGGTGGCAATGCTAAGATATTTATGAACAAGAAATCTATAAATAAAGATTTGATTTGTCAATTCTTTAGAAAATAATAGAAATACTTTACGCATGTATGATAAGCAGAGCTGGGCAAGTTACTTTTAAAATGTAACTAGTTACAGTTACAGTTACCTCCAAAAAAAAAGTAACTAAGTTACTTAAGTTCCAGTTACTTTGGTGAAAGAACTAAGTTATTTACTAAGTTACTTAAAAGTAACTTAGTTACTTTGAGTTACTTTCTAACTACTTTTAATGGCGTGAAGTATAGACTTAGACTGTTGACTTAGTTATTGTGTAGGATACATATCAGGGAGTTTTTGCACTAACTACGTTAACCTAAATTTTAACATTATTGCTTGGCAACACCCAATCAGATTATTATTGTTAATGTCAACGGACCTACAGGGCCTTATTACCGCCTAGGCCCACGAGGCTACGGTCTAGGGCCCGCTTTGACAAGGGGCCCGCAGGGCCCGGTTGCTGTGATTTTTTTAAAATTTATTAATTTATTTTTCAATTTTGATTTCTTATACCAAGATATAAAGAATCTACTTTCTTTCTAACATGACATGACCATTATAATGTATAAAACATGCAGACATTATTTCCTACCTAGACTTATTAGTGGATAATGATTAATTTATTGGAAACCTCGGATCAGACGTCGATTTTCAATCTGAGGCCCCGCGCTCACATATATAAGAAATTTTGATGAAAAAGTATCTTTTTATAAATATTTGGGGCCCCGCTACGCTAATAACATATTCCCGAGAAATATTACGCTAAAATTTCACCTCAAACTAGAATCGAGCATGCGGTACTGTATAATTGATCAGCTTTTCTCTCAGCAGGCAATTTTATTTTTTTCTTTAATAAATAAACTTACATTATAATTATACAAATATTTGTACGTACTTGTTTTTTACTATAAAGAGGGAGGGGGGCCCGAAAAAAAAATTGGCCTAGGGCCCAAAAATCTGATAAAAAGGCCCTGCGGACCTACATTATAATATAACATAAAAATTAAAAGTGACATTTTATCTTGTGAGAAAGGAATTTGCAAAAATGAGACGAATTCAAGTCTTGCAACTCTTAGAACAACGAACAAAATACACTATATTTTGTATAACCTGAAAATTGGAATAATTTTGATGATTTAGTGGCAGCTTAGTATCATTTGTAAGCGAGGAAAATATTTGAAAATAATATATTTTATAAGTCAAATTTAACATTTAGTGACTTTTTAATTCTAGAATTAAAAGTTAAAATAATGTTATTTTTAGTTTTTATGTTTACCGTACAAAAACTCTATTATTTATGAATGTAATTATTTTATTATCTATTATGGCTTGAAATCAATCAACAATAATATTGAATTTAATTATTACATACATTTATTTAAAACAAAACAGTTTTAGTTAGTGTTTCTAAAAAAGGCATCAGCCTCAACAAAATATTTCTTAGAAATTTAAATCCCCCCGTTACTTTTTATGACTAAGTTACATTCCACTTTTTAAGTTACTCAAGTAACTAGTAACTAAAAACAGGAAAGTTACCAACTACTTTACCGCAGCAAGTTAAGTTACAGTTACAGTTACCATATTTTAAAAAGTAACTAAGTTACGTTACAAGTTACGTAAAAGTAACTAGTTAGTAACTAAGTTACTAAAGTAACTAGTTACTGCCCAGCTCTGCTTTAATTCAAAGAAAATTTACATAAAAGTTTTGTAAACTTCCTAAACATTATTATTTGCATGCAAAATCAGATTTTTGTTGTTTTGTAATTTAATACCTGTTCTGAAATTATTGAATGGCTATTTTATACAATAATTATTATGATTTTGAGTCATCAATTGACAATCATTTTGAATGAAAATTAATTAACAACATTTTTAACTTTATTTTCTATTATTATATTTAGTTATAGATTTTATATTGGACTTTGTATAAAATTTACAAAATAATAATAAAATGCATTGCTATCAAAAAATAAGCATGATTTTACTGCATTTGGTGGCTTGGCTTAAGGTAAGTACAGACCGGCCAACAATCGCCGGGATACAAGTTGATGGTGTTGTCAACTTGTAACCCTCAACATAGCGACAAGTTGATGGAAATTCGTCAATATCGTGCGGAATATATTTTATTTTATTTATTTAAGTTGAGGCTGCACAACAGGAGTCTCAATACCAGTACAGCACGCAATATATATTTTTCATCAGACAAACATATAGTGGAAATTTATAAACAATATAAAAACATATTATTATATATGAGTAAAAGGTTATTATATGAGTAAAATATGAGTGAGATAATTATTTCTTATGAAAGACTTACACGTGAATAACAAGCAATGGAAATATCAGGTGAATAGGGTCCTATACAATATTTTTTTTCTGTAAGAACAGGATGAAGTAAGAATTTTAATGTAAACGCGACTTAAAAATTTTACGTATAAGCAAGATATGAATTTTTAATGTTTAAAAATTTGGTGCGTGACGTAACAGGTACTGGCCAGTGATCGACAAACCTTGGACAAACTGTTAGTTATAGAGGGAACAATTTTTTTCATATTTTTATATAAAAACTTATACGTTATATTCCCGAAGAAATTATTATTAAGTATAAATGACATAAATAATAAGCATTTTTTCCTAATAAATTATAGAACATAGAACAGTTTGACAATATTATGACACAAAGTATGATGACGAACTGCGCTAGTGTTTGTCTGTTTTGAAGTTTCGATATTAATTTTATTAATATTATTATTAATTTAATTAATATTACAAATTGATTTAATTATAAATACATTATTATTGTTAATATTACTAGATACTATAATTAAACAAATTCATCAAACAAAATTGTTAATTTTTTTGTTAGGTTAGGTCATCAACGTGACATTTCATAATGTTTTAAAGGTGACCGCAGCAGACGCGCGAATCTCCTTTTTAAAATCAGGCGACCAATCAAATTCTTTGTACCTAATGCGTCATACCCAATTAGTAATCAACTTCAATCGCTTGTAGTTTGTGACCTAATCAATATTTAAACAAATTTTTTCACTAATACTCATTAATTTATGTAGATTTTCGTCTTCTTATTTATGATAGTTAAAATTTGACTATGGTATAGTACCCTATTGTTAATAGAAATGAAATTATTATATTTACAACTTATTCTGTTCAATAGATATCAAAGAAATTTGTTGCATGTTGCTTGTATACGTGTTACCACCCATTTCAAATGGAAAATATCGCTCAGCATATACAGTGTTGCCATCAAGGCATGATAATTTGTTCTCCTTTTAAACATTTTAGGAGCTACCAGATAAAGAAGTTTTTCAAAGTCAGATTTTGTTAGTCTAACGAAATTCCGGAACGAGCTACCATCGTTCAAAAGTAATTCAGACCTTAAGTTGTCACCATAGCTTGTCCCATTTTGCAAAAACTGTCTTTGTCACCATCTTCTTTTTCATTTTTGGCCATGGGCAGTTATTACGAGCCGTGCGTCAAAAGAATTCGCCCACATCTATTTATTATCATTATTCATATAAAAGGATATTGTTTACACTTATTCAATTATTATTCCTAAACTTACTTTTATGTTATTAGAGTTAATTAATAGTTTACATAAAATGCGCTATCATAATTAATAAATGTGTAGCTACCTTGTAAAGAGAAGGGATGTAGGCGAATTCTTTTGAGGCAGGGCTCGTGTGATGAAAGCAGCACTAGCACCATCAGCAGCAGTCAGATTAATTTTTGGTTATGGTTTAGACGCGCACTGTTGATTACATGTATCCAAAAAACTTGCTGTACCCAGTACCTACCCAACAGAGATGTTTCCAATATAATATGTCAACTTGTTGCCATCATTTTGTTGGCCGATCTTTACTTACTTTTAGAGAATGAAAATTGAGGTTTAAATTATTTGAAAGTTGTGGTTTGAAAAGATTTGTAACAAATTATAGTATTCTAGTGATTTATAAATTCAGTGTTTATATGAGTATCTGGAAACCCTTGGAATTTTAATAAAACAAAAAAAAAAATTAAATAACTATTAACTATTGAAAGAAATCGTTTAAAACATTATTTGTTTAATTCTATTGTTTATCTCTTCCTTTGAATTTCATGTGATTTAACCAAACAATTTGAATTAGTTACATTGTTCTTATACATATACATAGTGTTTTAACATTCAGAAAAAGAATGAAAAAAGCAGAATTTTTTTTAAAATTTAAAAATGCATGAAAATAAAGAAATGGCATTAAGAATAAGTAAATAAATAATACTTAATTAATATGGATAGTTGATTTTTCATTGTCCAGTTTATGTCTGCTGAAATATAAAATATACATTAGCATTATGGTTTTGCATTAATAATTATGCCGTAACTCTAGAATACGGCAATTTCTCAATTCTTAATGTCTAATCTAATGCTAATGCCGACCAATCAGAAGAGTATATGTTCGTGTTCGATAGCTTGATTCTGGCGATGTTCGCGACTGTCAATTAGACGTTTGTTATTTTGGAAGAATTATGTCACACTGTCTTGACTAAAAATGAGTGTCATTGAAGAAAATGTCATACTAATACAGTTAATTGAATAATGTAGAAATGATAAAAAAAGAGGTCGATTTTACATAAAGTGACATTACCGGCCTACTCTTATTGGTTCGCCCTAAGAAATACATAAACCAGACAGCGTAATGTAAAGTTTAATACAAAATTTAATGCTAATACTAAGGTAAATGCATAAGTTTACCGCTTACATAAACCAGCCACAAGCCTTAATACAACCTGATCTATAATTTAGCATAAACATTTTTTTCCATGGCCTACTAATTTACCGGAAATATATTTTACTTTGATTTTTACCTCCCGCTACCCTTGGTAAGGGAGGTATAGGGATCGTGCTAAAAATCTCATATCGAGATTTTAGTAAATGACCACGTTTTAAGGTCCCTAGAATCTAATTTTAACATTTTCACAATGATGTCTTTATGTGTGTGTGTATGTGTAGAGATTTTGTCTTCGCCCTAACTCAAATACTATCATTCAGAAAATTCTGAAACCTTGTATTTCTATCCTATTCTAATATGAAAAGAAGCCATTAGATTTTGGTGTAAATCGGATAACCGGAAATGGCACTTTGCCTGAAGCTCATAATGGTATTTCTTTAAAAAATACCATTAAATTCCATTTTTTCGCATTTTATGTCTTATGAAAATTAAAGATTATTGAATTTTCTACATACATACATACATACATACATAAAATCACGCGTTTCCCACTTAGTGGGTTAGCAAAAACCCGAAAATAATAAGAAAGGGATGAAAGCAAGAGCTCCACAGAATCACTTAACTCTTTAAAAACATTCTTCTTCCGCCCTGCCCAAAATCATCATAACATTCATTCAAGAACATATTATTGTGACCGATTTTCGGTAGCGAATAACCGCATCCGGACCACAATAATAGTTACGCAACTATCATCTTTCGCTACACATTCCTATCCATGCATACTTCTTTCACCACAGCCACAATCATAAACTTATTCATACATAATAACATATTAAAGTGAATTTTCTACAGGAATACATTAATACTTTTTCTATATATTTTACAGATAAATTTAAAAATAATTTTTTTTATTAGTCGCGAAGCCTAAGATAAACACAATTCCTTTGTTACACAGTTCATATTTCAAATGAATGTAACTGACAGCAAATGTCACTGTCAAAAAAATAATCACTTCAAATTAATAATAGTGACATTTTAAAAAGAAAATAGTAAATAAAGCAATAGTTTTATGCAATGGAACAGTTTGCAGGGTGCATACGTAGGTATGTATTTAAATTAATAAAAATTAAATAGCGGGAGGTTTTGTGTTGGCTACATCAGATTTTTTAAATTGACTACTGTGTATATTTTCGCGGAATAAGGTTCTAAATCAATTCATCATTTTATTATTTGTTTTATTGCGTAATTTAATGGTAAACCCCTATTTGTTATACATTATGTAGAACCTTATTCGTCGAAAATAAGCATACTTCCATTAAAATTTAAAAAAATCAAAGTAGAATATATTTCTGGATAATTAGGCCATGGAAATAATTGCTTATGTTAAATTATAAATCAGTTTGTATTAGACAACTCGTACATTTAACTTTTTCTTGTATCTTTAATTTTTCAGCAAGGATAAGCTGGACAATGAAAAACCAACCATTCTGTGTATATCATAAGTTTTAAAAAAATAATTAAATATGTAAATAATACGAATGCACTCGTACATACGATTATGCGTAAATACGACTACAATTTTCTTTAGAATTTGTAAATTTAGGCAAAATTTTTTAAAGTTGTGGTTTTCTTTCAAAACATTACATACTGAATTGATATGTATTTAAAGAAAATAACATATTTCTTTTGTTAGTTTTAACGTTCAGAAATGTATGAAGCGGCGTGTGATTAGGACATCTCGCGTTCGACTCCGACCAACGATAAACGAAATTTGAATTTTTTTTCAATTTTCAAATAGGATATAAGGGACTTCTGCGGTGCGCTCTCCATGACAAGTTCGAGAGCCCCTGACGTGGCGATATTAAAAGTCCAACGGAAAGTAGATATCGCCAATACAAAAATTTGCAAATAGAAGCAGATTTGCACACCCAGAAATGGGTAATAAGCCCTGGTGATAAATTGATTTATTCTCTTTTGTGGAGGAATAGATATAATAAGCTATATTAAATTAAAAATTGATGCTTTAACATATTTTAAATTTACGGGTGTACATAAATTATGAGTATACGTAAAAATAGGCCCTTGTCAATAATATCCATGTGAAAATTATAATTTTGACTGAATATCTGAAATTTTTAACATAAATAAAAATTGGTGCATGCATGCCGTTCGAAAAAATCTGATGTGGCCAACACATTATCTTCTGTCAATTCTATGTATTTTGTACAAATCCCATACCAAAAGTTCCTTGGAAAAGGTTCTATAAATCCAATAAAATTATAACAGGAATATACACTTTGTAAATTGGACTTGACACTGACATGATTATAGCAAAGTTGGCTGATTTACTAAAGTTGAACTCTTTATAATTCTTTAACTCTATATCTATTGATTATGAAGGAAAATGTATAATTAAACCGTATAGAGAATAAGATATTCTTTCATATTATAATCACACAAAATATCAAAAAAAAAATTTAACTGCTTTTTTTCAAGAAAAACTGTTAAGAACTTAAAATAAGGGAACTTCCGGTTGATCACTTGTGAATAAAATCTATTCAGCTCTTCATACAAATGTAAAGAAAAGGAATACGAAAAAAATTTAATTTTTAGAATTGTAGTATTGGAGTTATCGTCGGAGAATTTTGTGTCACACACACATACACACACACAACACACACAACACACACAACACACACACACACACAACACACACACACAACACACACACACAACACACACACACAACACACACACACACACAACACACACACACAACACACACACAACACACACAACACACACAACACACACAACACACACAACACACACACACACACACACACACACACACACACACACACACACACACCTACAGACCTACAGACATACAGTCAGTAAAACAAGTAAAATCGTATTCTAGGAACGTGTTTATTCATTAAAATTCAACACCGATTTTTTTGACCAAAAGGTCTTAAAGTATATGTAATGGTTATATCGTCAGTACCTTACCTATCTAATGCAAAATACTGTTGGCAATATTGATCGAGTATGATGTTTTGAAGGTAGGTACCTACTGAAGAATATTCGGATATTTAAATATTTAATCGTATTGGCACACAGTCAGTATTGACTTAATGAAAGTATTACTGACAAAGGAATGAATATGGACAGTTAATTTTGTTTTTTATTTGAAAATTATTTACTAAATAAAAATATGCGATGTGTATGTCTAACATAACACATAGCATATAGCTTATATTTTTCTTCATATCACAAAGTTGGTCATTATTCTGGTCACGTTGTATGCAGCATATTTGTAATTTTCTTGGAATCGTATCCGTTTAGCTGTGAATGATTTTTTTATAAAGTAATGCATTGTACAAGCTTGAAAAACTAATGCCAAAAGGAAATTCCAGGTTCATGTTTCATCAAATTATTTAATAATCACTTACACTCGTAAAGTAAGGAAGTGGGGGGAACCGAGTTTTCCTGCTACATTTTCGATGTGGTTGACAGATTCATTAGTAAAGTAATTATAATGAACATAGCGAGTAAATGAAACATCAGGCTTTGGAGGTTGCACACTGAATCATCCTGTTGTGGTTGTATGTATGCCGACAGGCTTGGAAAATGATTCATTATAGCTAGCTGTATTACAAGTAGAGATTATCTCTTTCATTTTTATGGATTAATCCGTTTCTACTTTCACTTTTATTCCTACATTCTCCGCATTGCTTCAACAAGAAGAAATAGAAAATAGTTAAACTAAAATTTGTTTAAGCAGTTTAAAATACTTTTGAACAGTATACATTTAGCAGTAAGATAAATACATATTTTAGCAGTAATTAGTTATTTTTGTATTAAGTGCACAAAATGTGTATTTAGTTCACAAAATGTGTATTTAGTGCGTGAGAGTGTCACTTTTTTGAGACTTGACGAATCAAAAGTCATTCGAACTTACTAAACACATTTCGCACATGATATGCAAACAATATTTTTACCTCTCGCTAAGAGAGGTATTGGATTCATGCTAAAATTCGCATATCCAGATTTTATTGAATAAGCACGATTTAAGGTCCCTAGAATCCGATTATAACATTTTTAAAATGATGTCTGTGTGTGTGTGTATGTATGTATGCCTGGATGTTGTAGTCACGATTCCTCAAAAACTATAAGGCTTAAAAAATATCAATCTGACATTTTTTTATTAAATATTGAAGAACATAAAATTCTCCATCTAATACACTTAAAATTTATATTATATCTTGTATAGATTTAGAGATAAAGACACTATAATTTATAGATTGAACTAATCGCAGAGGCTACGGCACTAAGGAAACCAGTTGACAAATTCCAATGTTTATAACATAATTTGTAAATGACATATGCCAGTGTCAATAATCAACAGTTTTAGTGACATTCTGATAGCTTTTACTGGGAAGTATGTTTAATTTTTCTTATTGTTTTATTAATTAAATATTTGAAATTATAGGTAAAATTGTGGTAAAATGCATATATCCATCAGAAATACCGCCAATACAATGAAAAATAAATATAATTAGAATTATATGTGTGCAGAAGACATGTTAAATATAATAAAAAACAATATTTGGGTAATGTTCTATAATATATTGTTATAAAACGACGGTTCGAAAGTGCAATACAAATACTTATATAGCCTAATATGGAAATGGCGAGAGGTCTTGTGCTGGCCACAACAGATTTTTTTCTACAACTAATATGTTAATAGTGAAGACTTATTGAACTTTTAATAAATTTGGTGAATTTTTATTAATAAAAAGTGACAATATTTTTTAACAGTTGTAGAAATATGAATATTTGGGCAGTAAACAAAATAATAAAAATAAGGGCTTTGTCATTTAATTGTTGTTTTTAAACTATCAATAAATTGAAATCAATTAAAGTTGCATAAAATTTTCTAAACCTGACTCCAAAGTTTTAATTAAATAACTATGAAATTAACAATTATTAAATATTAAAAAAAATTGTAAAAAATTATGATAACTACTTTGTATTAAGAATTTACGTTATTGCTGCTATGAGGGGTTTTGAAGTCTAGGAATATTTCAAACAATTTGTTTTGTTTGAACCATTTGTAGCTGCGATATCTTCAAACAAACTTATGATTTTAGTAGATGGCTGAAAAACGATTAATGCATTGAAAATAGTTGATATGATGAATTAACTTCTTCATATCAACTAGTGGACACTGTTCTCAATACATTGAGTTTATTTAGGCTTTCTCGCGTATTCTGTTATATTCCTAGTTACAAAGAAAAAAATTGTATTTTGTCTTGTAATATGGCGAAGACATGCGGTGCTCTAGATTTGGATGAACGACAACAGAAAGCTAATGTAGAGGACCAGAAACAAGGACAGACGCATAGAGCTCGTACAGCATCTCCAAATCAACTAAATTTCTAATGACCGTTTGCACCGATGTAATCTTAAGTTCTCCTTTGCTAAGTTTTACTTAAAGTTACGGTTCACCTTAAATTTTAAGTTCTAATATCCAAAGAAGCTACGTTAACAAGAAAAGTGGCCGACTATGTTGCACTACTTTCTCGTCGATCACAACATCCTCCACATATTTGCCTAATCCTTCCATTTCGTACGCAGAGGCCACAGGACTGAATGAACGGTGCCTTATATATCTGTTGTTATTTTCGTAAATAACAGGGGTTTCCAAGTTTTTTTCATTTTTTAATATGTTAATCTCTGTATAAAAATATTAGACCCGTGTTTTTTATTTTCGCCGAAAAGCGTATATTAAGCCAGAAAAAAATTATTAAAGTTTCTATAAATAAGGATCGAAAAAATCATCGCTGCGTGTGACGTCATCGACACCGCGAAAACATACGTTTCTAAAGCTGAGTGAGACGGATATATAACAAACACGGTGGGTATGTCGTTTCGCACATGAACATGTAAACAAATGATACATAACCCAAGAATTAACCACTTGTTGAATTCTGTTCCTCAGCTTATTTTGTAATACTTATCGAAGATATTTTTAAAGAAATTGTGATTGTACATGCAAATCAGGTAAAACTTGAGTACTTATAGTAATTTTGGAGATAATTAAATATTATTTTTCTATTTTAAGAGATGGACGATTTTTTTATTTACTATTCTGGTTACTATAGCTCTAATAATGAGCATTTTTGTGGTGGTGAAATACTGTTTCGTACCGGGCTGCTATAATTCTTTAGCAAATAATCCAAAGAAAATATATGTAACGGTTCCAAAAAATGAAGAAAAACGTGCAAGTTATAATAACTAAAAATAAATATTCCGTATTATATAATTAATTTACTAATTTAATTATTTGTGTATTCGATTTACAGCCAGAAAGTAAAAACGCTGTTCCTTATTCTTGTCCTATCCTGTTATCATTAAAATTATAAAATTAGCACATGTTTAACTTTCTAATTAATAATAAATTAAAATATTGGTAAAATGATGTTTTATTTAAGACAAAGAAATAACAAACAACTATGAAACTATTTATATGACTTCATAAATTTGGGGAATACTGCAATTTTCCAAAATGTTGTTGCCTCGTCCATCAACTGCTGACACAAGTCATTGTCGAATTCAACGTTTACAATAACAGCTTCGTCTCCATACTCTTCTTTAGTTGCTCTGTAAATGTTGTTGTATTCAATAAATATTCCATAAATCTGCGTACAAAACATTACATACCTCTGGGCTTTCACGTTTCTTATTTCTGCACTAACAAAACTAGGATTATCTTTGTAAAACAAATGCACATGACTGTATCTAAATACGGCAAATTTTGACTGTCTGCTTTCACAAATTCAGGATCCATATTCTAAAGAAAGTGAACAGTTTTAATATAAACAGCATTATTGGTTATTTACTTCACTTACTTGTTTTTTCAAAAGATTCTTCAAAGAAACTAACAGGAAATTCAGTAAAAATTTCTTGTAACCTTAAATTTCATCAAAATAATAAATGTTCTGGCTTGAATGTCACATCAGGTCAAAGCGCGAACATGATCTGCGCGCTCGAAAAGCCATTAGCCAATCAGAATTTTCAGAGTGTGATTGACGTCACAAAGATGGCCGATACTGAATTTTATGCACTCAATTTAAATGCATTAAATTTTAATTTTGATTTTAGAGTAATAAAAATTAGCAAATTAACGATTATATTCATCTTAATATTACTTATACATGATGAACACTCATATCCAATAAGTATTTCTTAAAAAACTGTAGCCTTGGAAACCCCTATTCAACAAAAAGATTGGCGACAGAGGTAGTAATGAAAAAAACCTCCTTATTTTGCCATTGTACGGGGAGCTGTAAAACTAAAATTTATAGACCAAAAAGCAGAGATAACATATTCGAGGTCAAATATTTCGGTAACCAAATATATGGGGAGTGCAACTACTGTTTATATTTATACTGTGGTTTAACCATCACTTACGTTATTTATAATAATAAACGTAGGCAATAGTTTGTCACATGTTTAGCTTGTATGAACTTTAACGTCATGTTCTATTTCAGATCACGTGATTTTTCAAAGTATTACACAAATGTCAATAATTAATTGTAAAATATCTAAAGGATATTTTGTGATACAGTCAAATTTCAGGCTAGTTAAAGAACAATATTTTTTTTAAATGTAGTACTTAGAAGAGATATAAAAATTCTTGCAACAGCCCTATTGAAGTGGACTAAAGAACTTAAGAACTGGACACCACACCAGCGACGAAAGTAAGTTCATATTTGATAGTACCTTAAGTGACCGGTATAAAATAGATTCGTAATCATGAAGGCAAATGTTTCGATCTCAAATATAAAATAGCCTATGGATCATGGTGGGGGTTCAGATATGAATTGCTATCTTGTAGAACACCGTCCATTCGGTCCTGCAGTCCCTAAGCTACGGTGTATGGGTATGGTCCGTACGTCCAAAGTGAATTTAATGAAATGGATAAATGCAATGAGATTTTTGACAATAATGACTTTAAGGTCATAAGAACATGAAACCTAAATTCGAAATTCAAATAATTAAATTTACTTTGAAAAAAAAATTCTCATAGTCTCCTCTCTACTATATAGATGAAGGATGAAAATTGATTCTGATAGGAAATTTCATTTTTCAATAATTTCTAACCAACAAAAATGTTTCAAGTAAAAAATCAGATACATATTTTTATTGTCTGTCCAATATCGGACGAAAATAATAAATATAAATAAATCATAAAAACTTATTACCTATTTCTAACAGCGGTAATAATAAATTAGGGTTAAATTCAGAATAGCCTACTTATAACACAGGAATAGTTTATCACGAGCTTAACCCACGAATGTATAAAAATATTAATAATAAGACTTAACTCGAGAGTAAACTCTGCATAAATGTTATGTTAACACAGGGTTAATAAATATTCTCGGAATACCTAACCTGGATATAAGAATTTGTTTGAATTTGAATTACCGCTGTAAGTATCCAACTATATTTATTCGCAAATTTCTGTAATAACGATATGTACCGCTGAGAGTGTTTTACAAGCTTACCTCACAGGCTCTCAAAACTGTCTTGGAATGAGCACCACAGGAGTCACTCTTGTGCTTTTTGAAAGTTGAAAGTTTCAAGTTTGACGTCGTTCGGATCAAATCCAGTAGTGGCAGCACGCACTTTAGAATTCTATCATAGAAAGCAGGCGAATACGATTTTATTTTTACGAATCTTGGTAGCACGCACTTTAGAATTCTATATTCACTTTCTGATTCGAAAATTATTGGATTTTATACTATTAAAATAAGAAATATTATGACAGTTGTATATAATAAATGTATTAGGGCCATTTTTATAATAAACTTTATCTTCACTTTAACACTTTAAATTAAAATTAAAGTTGTGTTCGTTTTCATAATACAACTTTAGGACTTTAGCGAGCAATTTAGCATTACTTCAAATGAAAGATAAAGTCTTAAAGTAATTTTAATTAAAGTCTTAAAGTGAGCTGGATTATGAAAACGGCCCTAAATTATATATAAAATGCATTTGAATAGAACTGTGGCAAAATAATGACGTTACTTTGACACTTTCGCCTCAAGTCGTACGCTTGCAGGCGAATATTTTGAGATACGCATGCTACCAAATTTTCACTTCGTGGCGAAATGCGAAACCAAATGCCTCATTTGATAGAATTCTACAGTGCGTGCTACCACTACAGGCCCACCGAATTATATCTGATTACCTAAACGCATTCAACGAAGCGATCTCTTAGATAATTTCAATGTTTATTCTATCTTGTAGTTTATTTAATAGTTCGATTATAAATACGACATGTACCTTTATTCGTTATTTGAACTCGTCAATAGGTATTACCTACCTCGAACGTGGACTGCGTATAGATAAATAGTATGTTACATTGTGAGAATTATTTAAATTACTTAAGGATGTGCATTATTCATTGCAGCATAAACAAGATAATACGGTAGGTATATATTGAATTATACAGGGTATTTCCTTTAAAACAACCAGTGCTTGTATGGCCGAACTAACGAATTTAGAGAAAAATGTTATTTACAGGAAAAAGGGGTCAATTTATCGGTAATGACAAACCGAAGATTCAACCATTAGTTCTCAAACGGCAGAACAAAATTATATATTTTTGAATGGTGTCCTATATAAATTTTAGTCCATTAAATAGAGTTTTTTTTCTGATTTCAGAGATATGTATAAATATTGTATAAATAAATAAATAAAATAAATATATCTTCACGGCATTACCTATTTCTGAGTGTGCCACAATCTGCTTAATCGCAGATATCGGTAATGATGATGACATATTTGTACCTTGCGGCCGCTTATCAGGCGTCACCTCACGAGCACTCATTGCTGGCATGGAGAGTGCATTTTTGTGCCATTTAAAATTAGAAATATTTGGTGTCCGTCGGGATCGACCAGACACTCTGGCACGCCACGGGACTATGTAAATATTGTATAGGGTTGTATAACATTTCTTTCGAGAAATATGATATTAAAAATTAAATATATTACAATATTAAAATAGGCTTTGCAATATAACACAGCATTGATGCGATTGTTTTCTAGGTTATACCAGTACTAAAGCTATTTTTATTACATTATTTTTAATATTTAATATCATTTTTCTGGAAATAATTGTTATACAACCCTATACAATATTTACATAGTTGATATCGGAAAAAAATCTCTGTATAATGGAGTACGATTTAAAAAATATAATTTTCTTCTAAAGTTTGGGAACGTCTAGTTGAATTTTCGGATTGTTATTACTGACAAATTAATCTCTTACTCTTGATCATTTTCTGTAAATAACATTTTCCTCCAGTCATTAGTTCGCCCAAAAAAGCATTGGTTGTTTTAAAGGAAACACCCTGTTTAACCAGAATATAATATTTTGCTGAAGCACAACGTACACGTGGTTTGAAATCTGTCAAGCTGTATGTCTGCTTAAAAGATTTGACAAGTTATTATGTTAAGATATTAGTAAAGCTTATACGGAAATTCTACTACTTGCTACGTAAGAGCAAAATCTGACGGGGCAAGCGTATTTATTACCTGCAGTCAATTCTTTATGCATATTTTATATAAATTTCTTTGAAGATATAATTTCCGGTAGAATTATTTCATGAACATACTATGTAAGTTATACTTGACCCTGATATCTGTCAATGCTTTTTTTTATCTTTATAACATATCTTTAAATCCATTGAATAAAGAAAGAAATGCAATCAAAACTGAAACATGAATTATAACCAAAATCAGACAGACGTAAAAATGTAAAATACGAAATTTTTGAAATTGTAGTTTTGGAGTTATCTGAACAGAAAAAAAATCTGTTGAGGCCAGCACAAGACTTTCCGTCAATTCGATGTATTTTGTACAAATCCCATACCAAAATTTCCTTGGAAAAGATTTTATATATCACGGAAATTTGTAACACGAACATGAACGTACACTATGTAAATGCACTTGATACTTCCTTCTTTCTTCTTCAGCTTTCCCTATTTTATTAAGGGTTCCTATTTCTTACTCTTCTCTTCCACTCATTCCTGTCCAACGCATCTACTTCACACAGTTCTTCCTCTCTCAAGTCTTCTGCGACACAGTCCTTCCATCTCTTTGGCCTTCCTCGTGCTCCCCGCATTGAAAGTTCCAATAATGAGGCGAAGCTGCAACTGCATGTCACTTGCGAGGAACAGTATGAATTAAACCATATCCTGATCCTATACTTTCCATCTTTAGTTTTGCACTTGACACTGACATCTGTCAATTAGAATTTTTTGAATATATCAGCGTTTCCACAATAAACAGCAAAGCTGACTGAAAGTTAGTATCTTTATAATTCTTTAACACTATATCTATTGAATATGAAGGAAAATATATAATCAAACCGTATAGAGAAGAGCATTTCCTTTAATATATAAAAGAATAAAATGTGAAAAAATACTATTTAACTGCGTTTTTTTTTTTTTAAGGAAAACTGTTAAAACTTCAAATAAAGGTACTTCCGGTGGATCAATTGTAACCAAAATCTAATCACCTCTTGATCTGGATGTAGAGAAGAGGAATACGAAAGAATTATAATTTTTAGAATTGTAGTATAATTGAGTTATCATCGGAGAAAAATATGTCACACACAGACACACACACACACACACACACACACACACATATACAGTGTGTCCCATTTAGAGGTGCCACCATTGGGATCTCGAGAACTATAAGAGATACGATGTCGGTTAAATGGAACTTTTTGTGCACCTTTGGAAGGACATCTCAGATGTGCTTTTGTTTTTTCAAAAATTCTCATAGGGCACTAGATAATGACGAAAAACTGAATATTGTTAATTTTTTCTTTTTCAAATAACTTCTAAACTGTTAGTAATTGAAAAAAACGTTTCAAATACAAAAGATAGATATTTTTATTAACTAACCAGTGGCGTACGAAATAAATTTTTATATCCGTAAATTTTTGAGATATAACACAAACTTATATTTTTTTAAATGGAACCCATATCTGATTTTAGTCTCAAAAAAATCAATAGTTTTTTTTCTTTTCAATGATGTAAGGGTTATTATGTTTTATATTTGTTTTGCTCCTAAAATTTAATTTTTCTCTTTAATTTCCTGAATTTTCTTATTATTTCCCAAAAAAAAACAATATTATTTTTATTAATTATATGGCATTTGTTCAAAATAATTTGTTCTATGCCTATATTACTTAATATTTTCATTCTATACTCATAATTACAAATTACACTATAATGTGCCAAGGGCGACCTGATACAAAATATTATAAAAATCAATTTGATACGAGTTTTGAGCAAATTTTTTTAACGAAATAAATTATTTAAATACAAAGAGTATTTCCAAATAGAAATCTACCAATATTTTCAAAATAATTGTGAATTTAATACAAAATAAGGAAAAAATAATAATTTTGAAGGCAAAACAAATATAAAACATTATAACCCTTACATCGTTGAAAAGAGAAAAAAATATAAATTTTTTTGAGACTAAAATCAGATATGGGTTCCATTTAAAAAAATATAAGTTTGTGTTATATCTCAAAAATTTACAGATATAAAAATTTATTTCGTACGTCACTGGTTAGTTAATAAAAATATCTACCTTTTATATTTGAAACGTTTTTCTCAATTACTAATAGTTTAGATGTTATTTGAAAAAGAAAAAATCAACAATATTCAGTTTTTCGTCATTATCTAGTACCCTATGAGAATTTTTGGAAAAATAAAAGCACATCTGAGATGGCTTCCCAAAGGCGCACAAAAAGTTCCATTTGACCGACATCGTATCTCTTATAGTTCTCGAGATCCCAATGGTGGCATCTCTAAATGGGACACACTGTATAGCTACACACAGACACACATACAGACATTATCTTAAAAATAGTAAATTCGTATAGTAGGGACCTTAAAACGTGCTTATTCATTAAAAACTCACCACCGAATTTTTTGACCAAAGACAATACCTTCCTTACCTAAAGGTGACGGAAGATAAAAAATCATAATTATTTTTTTTGCAAGTTAAACCTATGTAAAAACCATTAAAAATTAGATAATAAAGAACATATTAATTCCAATACAATCTAGATACTTTTGGTTACCACTTACATAAACAACATGCTACGAACATTAATAATCTGAAACTAAAGAGTTGATATTATATGAGTAGGTAGAAGGAAATTGATAAAGGATTTAAATATTGTAATAGTAACAATAACGATGACAATAACAACACTATAATCGTTATTTTTTTACGTTTGTTAAAAAATATACTTTTTTCATTAAAATGGATTTATAAAGTTATTTTTTTATTGTAACACAATAAAAGTGGGAAAAAATTGCACTTTATGGCATTTTTTCACGCTTTTATTGCAGGCGTAAATAAAATTCTATGCAACACGGGTAAAAAGTGTCTTATATTATTTATAGGATTTGATGGACTCGCCTACGGCTTGTTCGGTCAAACCTTCCTATTCGCGAAATAAGACTATACTTTTTACTCTTGTTGCATAAAAATACTTAATGAACTAACATATGAAAACAGCAATAATAATTTATACACAAATTTCATTTAAATTTCAGCGCCATTAATTTTCACATTTATTAACTCCTCTTTTGCTTTTCTTAAAATTTTGTGATACTTCGCACTGTGCAGACTGTTTGACTATAGTTTTTGCCTTCTTCTGGTCTTCAAGTTTTTTTGTTTTAATTTTTTGCCTTTGAATTATCTTTGAACTTTTTAAACTAAATTTAAATTTTACTTCTTTAATTTGTAATGCAGAATATTTTTGCCCAGTATATACTTATATATATTTATAATTTGACTAAAACTAATCAGTTAGTACTCGTAGACTGTGCACGACAATCGTCAATGATAGACGTCAAGTCATCTATTTAAAAAGCTTTATTGTCTGTCATTTGTGCCGTGAAAAATAATGAAAATGGCTGATAATGTCTGATAAATACTATGGTGAGTGTTAATTTCGTGCCTGATGTTATTTTAAATGCATTATTTGTTCCAGAGTGAATTAAAAAAAATTCGAGAGTGATTTAAAAAAAATTAATTCACTTGTGAAAAAAGTGTTACTTATAGTTGTTGCTATCGAGTTAATAATGACGGTTTTTAAAACGTCAAAACTGAGTAAAAATAAATTTCGCTTTAATTATTTTTTAAAATTTGTTATAATTTTTGGTTGGTTGATTATCTTTGGTTATGTGCGTGTAGCGTAGGATATCTCGCTTTCCAATATGTAGGTAACGGGAGGTAAATAAATGTATAATCTTATTCATGTACGTACTGTTAATAAGATGTCATAAGCTATATATTAATATGACGGGAACACACGCATCACGCAACGTCAAATATCCACACATTCACATTGCCCTGTTCATTTCTTGTTTCGTTCAGTTTCCTAACGTTCAAATGTTGATCATGAAGTTGGCCCGGATGAACTTCACGCGCTCACAATTTAAAAAGTAGGCTTCGGAGTATAAGTTGTACGTGAAAATAATTTATATGTTGGATAGGGTGAGTTATTGGTGGTATTTTATTAATGAATCAATATTTCATTTTTACTTTTACGATTCAATTGCACAGCTACAAATCTTTCCAATGCCGTAAAAATGCCTTAAATTTCGCGTTTAAAACACAATTACTCGTACGTAGTGTAGTGAGATAAAAATACTGGTTCTGTTTATACCCGTGTTTAAATTATGTTCTATATTCATCTGACTTCTGCGTACACGCGAATATGAGTCAAATGGAAACCCGAAGAGAACAGCTATAAATAAAACTGCAAGCGCACTGTTTGTATAATTGCTCGTGACGGGCCTTGTACCACTGAGAAAAACGCCTTTTGTTCCTATAGCCCACTGGGATATTGCCTATGAATAGAACATAACCATGGGAACAAGCTAAACATACACACTCAACTCTTTTATTTTCTTCTTAAATTGTAATAAAACTCAAAATTTATACTATACAATTATATACTTGAAATAATAAAGAATACTTTTACTTCAATTGTAGTTCTTGTAGTTATAGATTATTACAAGACGGAGTAAACTGATATTACTCTTCTAATGATACGACAGGTTACTTCTCAGTGAGAGATCCTCTTGCTCATCAATCCAAGTAAGATGAGCAGAAATTTAGAAATCAATTTCTAATAAGCTCGTTGAAGATTTTATTAAAAATTCTAAACTAGAAATTCCTAAAACATTATTTTTTTTAAAATAATGTCTAATGTAGCATAAAATTTTTATTTAAATTTTAGCACAAAAAATATTTATAGTGCGATTCAGTTATTTTTAACAATGTCTACAGTTTAAATTGTTAAATACATATGATCATGAGTCGTAAAGACAATCGAAATAGTCGCATATCGATTTTACTCTACATGTTTAGGTGGCTATTCGAAATATATGTATGTAGCTGAATTCAACAAAACATACGAGTAAGATTCATTTCATTTTAGTGTATGAATACAGTACACATTGGCATAATGAAATCTTGTCTGTACAGGACGGTAACGCTAGATTTATTGAGAATAAGACGCATGATTCTCAGTTTTTAGAATTTTATTTTCTAGTATATTTTGTAACGAGTTTTCAATGATAACAATAGAAATTAATGCACGCAGGACCGGATTAAGGTATTTTCGGGCCTGAGGCTCTAACAATTTTCGGGCCCCTAGAATAACATATAAGACCCCAAAAATATAATTTATTTCAAAAATCAAACAGAAAAACAATCACAACAGAAATAAACTCATAAAGAAAATAAAATATAACTCTAAAAAAATAAAAACTCGATAAAATGGTGCCGTATCCGGGCCCCTAACAGGCGCGGGCCCTGAGGCGCGCGCCTCATGCGCCTCATGGTTAATCCGGCACTGAATGCACGTATGCACATATTTGAAGTTTAAAATACGAGCCGAAAGATTAGAGTGTTCTAATTTGGCTTTACTTTTAAAAACAGATATCTTGAGTGCCGTCCTATTTGATCCGTAAACACACAAGCTAATTTCAATGTTTGGAGCAAAATAAATGTTTTATTCATATTGGGGGGTCATGGATTATAGAAGTTAGAACATTTTTCTTAAACATCGTTTTGGGAGGCATTATATGTAGTTAGTACAAATATGAATATATGTAATTATAAGAAATTTATATTAGTGCAAATTATTTATTCTGAACTAATTATGCAGGCTGTAAGTTTTCATAGTTATCACGTGTGGGCGGTTCATTTCCTTTCAGTTTTATTTTTATTTCTTACAAACATTTTTTCTTGTCATAAATTTGTATTATAATAATATATCATTACTAAAAGTCTTATCGTGGATCTGCAAACACCGATGACATCTTAAAAGTCAATTTAAGGTGAGCATGATTTTTATCTGGGTAGTTGCAAAAAATATTATTAATTAAATTTATGTCGTGGTTTAGATAAATTTTTGATATATTGGAAATCTACACGATTGAAGAACAGTAAATTATACGTCATGTTGACAATTTTCCAATTACTTTAATTAATAAAATCTTTATATAATTCAGTAATTAAATCAGTCATATTAGTACAACAGAGAAATTCACGTTATTTACTTATAAAGCGACTATAAATATTAATTAATTAGTTTATCAGCCTTAGTTATGTTATAAATTTCTTCTGTAATTTAACCTTTTCTTATTTTTGATTTATTTTAATTCTTGTAATTAATTTAGTACTTTTATTAAAGACAAACTCGTTTGCCGAACAATGCTGATGAAACGGAACGTATTTTTGTGCTTGGCTTTATACTTATGCTAATTATAGATACCTGTTTTAAAATTTATATCGTTTTCATATTGAATATATTCATAACTTTTTCGACATTTGACATTTACGTAATATTGAATATTCAGGGGAAATCTTTAAACTATTTCGAAAGTTAGAATGTGTTTACGAAAAAATATTTCGAAAAGATTTTGTATAAAATCATAGAATTTACTACTTTTTGTAATCATAGATACACTCACCAACAACCATGAATAAATAAATAGAGCCGAATTCGTTTAAATAATCATTAAAGAGTTATTAATATTACTTCATTATAAGTCTTACTACATTACCACCCAAAGGCGTGTACATATGAGGGCCACCGTAGAATTGTTGAGAATATATTACTTTATGAAACTCATTTGGATGTCGTAAAGTACTTCTTTAAAGAACTCAAACACAATTAAGGAAATATTATTTCTAGGAGACCTACTATTGAAATGAAATAATAATATAAGTAAATGTCAATCACTGTTTCCAATTATCACATAAAAAATTAACTGTTCCTATTCAATGTTCGTAAATTAGAAAATGAAATAACGAATATTTTCAATGTAGGATAAAAAAAATAACGCTCATTGTATTTATCCGTGAATTTAATTGTTCGGAGCGAAAATTAAACATCGAATATGACCTAAGTTCGAATTTCGAATGTTGTTCCTTCTTGATGTAAACATGACGTAAAATACGAATTCGTGTGTATATCGTTATGATATGATTATACAAAGGTTTTACGGAGGAGATGAGGAGAAGCTACAAATATTACTTTGTTTGATAAATAATAGGATACCCACTCCTATTTCAAATAAATCAGATTTACAATTTTGGTTATATTAATTGTAACTTATGTAGGCGCACTGAGCATTAGTAATAAAAAAATTAATTCTGTATAGAAGTTATGTTTGTAATAATTTACAATCAAAATTTGCATAGTTCTGAAACCGTCTGCGTAACGGCGCCGTAAAATTAATTCATTATTTGGCATTACTCTGATCAACAGATAACATAAAAAGCTAGAAAAGCTTAGAAACGTTTGACATCATAAGTGTTTCTTCGTTTACTAATCGGCTGTCATGTATTGTTGTTTCCAATACCAATGCCTATACGTAATAATGATGTGCTAGTTTATGGGACATTGTTAAAAAAAGTGAAATGGGTCATTTTCTAATAACAATAAAAAAAAAATAGAAATTTGTGATATCTATTCTGTTAAATTCGAACTCGACCTGTTATACCCACACCAGTTTATTGATCACTCGATCAAGTGTCCTAATAACACTACTATATCTTCAAAGACGCTGCAATCTGAAAACTTGTACTGTTAAAGAACAAATAATTGCAATTATTTCAATAAAGTTTCAAGGTTATAATTCTTAAATGGCAATAAAAGAGACAGTTAAATTTCCTTAGTCATAAAATAAAATTTTAAAATAATGTAGAATTTCCTTCCGGGCTGATGGGCTGTGGTCTGACGAATCTTTTGATGTTCGACGTTTCGCTAGCTGCTGTGGCTGGCATATTCAGGAACTGGTTTGTAACTGATGATGCTAGCCACAGCAGCTAGCGAAACGTCGAACTTCAAAAGATTCATCAGATCACGGCCCATTAGTCCGGAAATAATTCTGTATTATTCGTCACATTCGGACGTGAAAGCCTCCAACACTACAACAAAATTTTAAAAACTTAAAAATCAGCAATTTTTTACCTCTCGCTAAGAGAGGTATTGGAATCATGCTAAAAATTGCATATCCACATTTGAGTGGATAAGCACGTTTTAAGGTCTCTATAATCCGATTATAACATGTTTACGATGATGTCCATGTGTGTGTGTGTGCGTGTGTGTGTGTGTGTGTGTGTGTGTGTGTGTGTGTGTGTGCGTGTGTGTGTATGTGCGTGTGTGTGGATGTCGGAACCACGGTTTCTCAAATACCATACGACTTAAAAAATATTTAACTGCAGTTTCCTCATTCTGACATTCCTGGGAAGAGCTGATTAGATTTTGGTAACAATTGGACAACCAGAAGTAATAGTTTGTTTAAAAAAAATCTAATTATTTTTTGAAAATTTATAATTATAGATACATATATTACATATACCCTTCAGAAATACCACCAATCTCATCAATGTATTGGAAGAATCTCGAACATTAGAAGAATAAGAGTGAATAGAATGAATTAAAAAATGTAAAAATATATAAAGAATATATGTGTTTTTCTGTGTATCAGAAATGTCAAATATGTACAATACTTATATAGCCTAATATGAAAATGGCAAGAGGTCTTGTGCTGGCCACAACAGATTTTTAAATTAAATTTTGAGTGATGAATATTTTTAAAATTGTTATTTATTATTTATAGGTACTAATATCTGTTTCATAGTTTTTGATAATTTACTTTCTGGGTATGAATAATCTAGTAGAATGTTGACGAATTTGAAACAAATTTGTTTGCTCCTATTTATTTTTTAAATGAAAAGGAATACACTCAATTAGACATTCACTATTTAAACAATGTGTAAAATCTGCTCATGTACAACTACTTAAAATTCCCTCGAAATGTCAGTTAAAATTCAATGTTAGCATGCAGCAGGAGAGAACAATAATAATGAAGCACGACTCATTAAAAAATAACCTTTCAATTATAAAATTATGATAATAAAAGTATTTAACAGTGGGTGATTAGAATTTCACCATGAAACACTTTTGTACAATATTTGTATGTGGTCATGATTTCTCCGACTCCAAATGAATTTCACTTTAATCTCGGGTATTGTTCATTGCAAGGGTGGGAACTTCCATTGTTTCATAAACAGTTGAATGTAACGACGTATACTTGATCTTCTTCACTAAAATTAAAAAGTGAACTCTTACTTCTTTCTAGATATGATCTTAAGATGAGGTTATTTCTTTATATGTACATAGAGTATGTATGAATAGTTGGCTTTTTATACAAGTACATACATTGTGTACGAATAATTAACTATACGAGTATACACACAGTAACTCAAATAAGGATTTTAAGCCTTTAATATTTTATTTTATGAAATTTATTTTACTTACTTAGTTAAATTTAATTTAATTTATTTAATAAGTCACTTCTCGCTCAAATTAAATAAAAAAATAACTAAAAGTTTTAGATTTATAATACAAATATATGAAAGTTTCAAAAAATAAAATAAAAAGATATTATTAGAATACCCCATTAATTGTACATATTGTATGTTCAAAAGAGCACTTTCAATATCTGATTTGCCTTAAACTTGTAAAGAAAGATTTTTTTTTTATAAATAAACAAAATTCGAATGCCTTCTTAATGTGACTGGTTATATTTGAGACATTTCAAATCTAAATATAATGGACTCCTATGAGCTTAATAAGCCTTCGTGAGATAGGTATCTCATAAATATCCTGCACGATTATAAATATGTAATCAAATATTATCCACGACAATTTTAAGTGCTGGTAAGGTGATCCCTGGTAAAGGCAACTATCAGATATAAATATGTATATGTGTTTCATTATGTCGACATATACAAATAAAACAGCAGATTGGCACATCCAGCAAAGGATAATAATTGGTGATGACACTTATATTTATTTGTCAAATACCGAAATCTAAATTTAGCAAAATCTTCTATATGTTATTGTTATAAGTGTTATTAGTTAAGGAAAAATCTCATACAGGTGGTGAAATTAATATGCAAATGAGAACTTCCCACATTTCCCAATTTTTTTTTTTTCTTAAAGTGTATTTTAAACTATTTACATAAATATATATTTTATATCACATAAGTTTTTAGTTTTATGGAAATATATATTTTTAAATTTATTTTTAAATTTCAATTTTTTTAACAACGTAAAAATTTATAGCAGTATGCATAAGTGAAATTTAAAATGATGTTATAACAGTTTTAACTAGTGGCCACTAAGAATAGCAAAAATACATATGGTTTTACCTAGCAACATTTTAAATTACCTTAGAAACCTACTTAGTGGCCACTAACAAATTTATGCATACGGCTGATAGTGTTTAAACGTTGACAACAACAAGTTATTTTTTTCAGTACTAGCGTAGGAACCCACTATTACTTACCTTTATTTGAAATTGTTTTTCACTACCACTTGATTGTAACTATAGTAACCTAAGTCAATAATAATTTATTATTAACCTAGGTCTATAATGCAAACTGTCTCTTTTTTTTTAAATTTGCCACTATAATTTTAAATTGACCTACGCTGCCGCCTCGCCTGGCCACTGTGCTGTTTTGGTGAAAATGTGAAACATGTGTAGTGTAGATGTAGGAATGAATAAATCACTATTTTTTTGTATTTGTAGGTAAATACATTTCAATAGATTTATTTAAAAATAATAATAAACTAATAAGGCTGCCGACTGTAACAGCACAAAGTGTTTTTATTAAATAATTAAATCAAATACAAATCAAGGCCCATAAGTGACGTTATCAAACCAGCGAAATGAGCGAAACGTCAGATAAAAACAAATGCAGCCTACTTTGTTTTTGTGAATATTGACAAATAAGTAAAGTAATTATTCATGTCAAAATGATTATTTTCAATAAAAAAAATTCAAATAGGATTTATGTGCTAGTAGTGAAAAAAATATTATATATACCACGGTTGAGATCATTATTGACCAAGCGCCTTGTATCCCTCGGGCTGCGCCCTCGGGTTACAATAATCGCGCTGGGTCAATAATGATCATCTTCTCAACCTTGGCGTATAATATACTATTGTTTCCATAATGTTATTAAATATTTCATTATTTGTACCTACATAGTTTTCAACAGAAAGCATCCATTATAAAATTATTGTAGGTTGTTGGTTATGTTCGAATAACAGTGACAACAGGCCAACAAGGTAGGTAGTCCGGTCAACAAAGGAAAAATGGCGGAAATAATTCATGTAAAAACCAATTTTGGCACAATTGCAGAGGAAGGTGTCCCTAAAAGTACTGATGGGTGGGAGTGAATCTAAGGGTGGGGGTAGTCTCTGAAGGTCCCTTTTTTCAGTTTTTCGTTAATAACTCGAAAACTACTGCCTCTAGAGAAAATGCTAAATTAATCTACATAAAATTCTCTACAATATACATTTTTGATAGGATTAATACTTATGGAAATATTTTTATAAAATCAGTTTTTCTTGTAAAAATGAAATGTTTATTGTTAAAAATGAAATGTATATTGTTAAAAATGAAATAATTCTATACATTCATCATCATCGGTGCTGTCTTCAAGGGGGGCTCCTTTCGTACATGAGTCGAGGCACACGCCGCAAGCACCGGAGCAGGCAATTCCTGCTTTGCGGCAAATGGGTTGCTTTGAAGAGCTCAGCGATTCCCACTTTATCTTTCCATATATCTCCGAGGTAGG
The DNA here is from genome assembly GCA_943142095.1 of Ophonus ardosiacus. Classification (NCBI taxonomy): domain Eukaryota; kingdom Metazoa; phylum Arthropoda; class Insecta; order Coleoptera; family Carabidae; genus Ophonus; species Ophonus ardosiacus. Next base: position 20,055,035 of record OW964830.1, on the reverse strand, counting down.
TGTCGCATCGGAGAAGCTATGGAGAAGGAGGATCATCTTGGCGAATGGAAGCTGTTGAAATTGTCGCACCGAAAACAAATTGGTCTCCACCTTCCCACGGCCTGGCTCACATAGTCACATGTCACATGTATACGAAGGAAATCATGAATGAAAAGTAAAATAATTTAAAATATTTTTTTTATGAATATTTTTCATAATTTGATGTAAAAATTATGTCAGTCTTGCATTCGTTTGCTAAAGCAACACAAAGCATGATTATTACAGTATAAGAATAGTTTACAAATTTACTATTTCTATTTTAAATCTCCCCTCTTCTTGTGTATTTTCAGGATTCACTACTGTCTAAGTATAACGTTTAATTTATTTGTTTATAAATATAAATTTAGATTATGTGAACAATACTGCTTTAAATTTTGTAAGTTTATTGGCCGATTTCACCACCGATTCCTAAACCGTTGCCTAGCAAGGAATTTCCTAAATTTAAGAACTGCCTAAACTGATACTTATCCATTTTGGATTTCACCAAACAAAGCAATGCCCAGCTAGGAATTACTTACGTAGGCATCGTATTATTAGTTACTTTTGTGATATTATATTTGCACACTGGAAATAAATGAATAATTTCTATAATTTATGACATTATATTATATTTGTCAACATTGACATTGGAAATTATGTGCAGATATTATTAATATTACGTTAAGGTATACAAAATAATTAAATTTTTAAAGAATTTTTCTTTACATATATATTTATAAATTTGTAGGTATTACAGAAGAGGTAAATATAAATGGCAAAATATAGAATAAATACATAATACAAAAACAGAAACTGAATCCTATGATTTCAAGTAAAAATTTAAAATATGATTACAGGAACGCATATTTATGATATTTGGCTATGGCATTATGAATTTAATTGTATGTGAACACCCATTGTAATTTCCCAAAATATAAAATAAAGAATAAAAACGATATATCTATGTAGTTACTAATAAATTTTATATCATATAAACTCGTATAGTTATAAAAAAATCTGTTTTCTAATGAAATGGACATCTTTTCCAAAACTATTTTCCTATCTTGTGCATGTCTTTATATTTCTTCGTTATAACTACCAAAATTTTCAATAAAATTGTACAATTTTCATTTTAAAATGTCAGCTGTCAAACGTTAGGAAATGCTTAGCGATTTGGGCATCGGAAAACAGATACCTAGCTAAGTAATTCCTAAATCGAGATAGGCAATGCTTAGCGGTTGGTGAAAACGAAATTTTGCTAGGTAATGCCTATGTGGTGCACATCGGGTACATAGGCATTACTTAAATTTTAGGAATCGGTGGTGAAATCGGCCATATATGTTTTGCATTCTTGTCTGATTTTAGAAACACTTTCAAACAAATATTCACGTAATATTTTCTCAATCTTTGGCGTCATTAACAAGAACAAAATATAGCATTTTATTCTTTTACGCCCGTTTGTTAAAATATTTTGTCTTTATTTTAGCAACTGTCAATGTCTCAATTTTGTTGATATTGGTTTGTTTCCAGCTACGTAAAACTACGGTACTTTTGAGAGACAAACGTTCTTGTTAATTTTTTCGTGCGTTAATTTGGAAAACAAGCGCAATAAATGAGGCGAGATGGAGAAACAGTTGACATTCAAGGTTGCGGCGTCACTAACTAGGAAATATTTCACAATCTGTTGATATATAAACATAAATAATTACCTGTATTTATAGACTATCAATTTCTTTCTATTTATAAAATTTTATCATGGATTTTTATTCTCTCTTAACGTAACTGTATATTTTGTACCTATGACGATTTTAAGCTGTTTCGGAAAATTATTATTATACATATGTCTGTATATTAGAGTGGTCGTTAAAAAATATTGTCACATATGACCCTTAAAACAGTATAAGAGATTAAAAAAAAAGATCTGTATTGTGTTCAACCCTAACTCTATAAATTATAATGTACAGGTGCCTATTAAAAAAGGAAGTTTGGAAGTTTTTATCATATTTCTCTGTTTATAAGTTCGGAAATAGTTTATTTTGCTACTTTTAACTGATTAGAAAAAATACAAAAATAATATTTAAACATTATTAAGCAAAATCTTAAAAAAATAGATAGGTACTATAAAATTCAAAGATTTAAAGTTAAGTAATTGTTTTTTTTTTTTAAATTGTTGGAATATAAAATGTCAATTTATTTAAAATATAAGAGATATTCGTATAAAAAGGCTAAAAAATATTAGTTCAAGTAAAAAATAATTTTTATAGACAGACTGGTATTAAACTTCTCTATTAAATGGGCACCAGATATATGTTTTATAATCACTTATTAATTTTCTATAAGAGCTTGTACAACCGTGCGAGAAATAAGTATTCTCAAATTCAAAACGAGTGCGGGAAATAATTATTGTCATTGTCATGCTTTGAAATACCATACCTAGCCACCCAAGTATCATATCTATTAAAAATTTATAATATATTTTGTAATTATTCTTATTTTTGTAAACCATTACAGAAAAAGTCTTGCTTGCAACACATGCGGAAAACGTGATTCTGAAACTCCATGCAAATATCGAAACTCGCTACACTTATTGTTTCAGGAACTTGCATTCGTTTCAGAAGCACCAATTTCCCGCAGTTGTTACAAAAATAATTACGATTTTAATGACCACGCTACATTTTATCACATAAATTATCACGTATTTTTTATAATCAAATAATAACTTAAATTAACAGAACCTATCCAACCATAACTAAAACATAACTTCTCCAACGTTAATATTTATTTGTGATTAAATGTAATAGTTTAAATTGTAGAAATAGGCCAAGGAAATTTTAATTAATGAGGAAAAATTAGGTGAAAAATTCATAGACTTCACTGAGATTTAAACCCAGAATTCTCCGATATCTATTAGGATGCTCTCACTAACTGAGCTCCTAGAGGCTGTCTGCTGTCGTAGTACTGAAATGCATTTAGGACGTCAAAAAATGACTTACAAACCATTTTACAAGCCCGTTTAAGCTTCCCGTACGTTACTGTGACATTCTCACCTGAAATATTTTTGTGATGAGGAGCATACACACATCTACATTTGTTTGTTGAAAAGCTGCTCCAGATTGAGAATTGTAGGACCATGCCATTTGATGTTACTTTGGGGAAAGGACCAAAGTATGTTTCATTACGCCAGTCCTTATAAGTTTACAGAATGTTCTATGAAAAACGAAAGAATACCAATACTTAAAACATATTTTTTAACAATTTGAAGCAAAAAAATTCTAATAAATACGAGTATATGCTCAATCCCGTCTCCCACAGAAGTCCTAACCTCTTCTTGCGGATGATGTGTATTTTGATCTCTATTTTGAAAAAGGTTACACATAAAATTATGAAATATGGTATGTTTGCTACGAGCTATGTCAAATAAGATCAGTGTTGGTTGGTCACTGGAAAATGGGAATTTTTTATTCATAAGCTTTGACAATTTTTGTTTTGAATTCATTGAGACTTCTTAATTTTAAAGAAAAATGTACTCTTATTGACTTTCAGGAAAATTACCGCAGTCAACACAAAAAAATGTGTGCGAGTAGTTCGAAACCCACTATACTTTAATATATAAACAATTTTTATTTTACTTGTTTAGGTAATCAATTTTTCTGGAAATTTGTTTATATAGATTTGATTCAGAAGAGTATAGAGATGTTAATTTATATTTTTGTTATTAAAAAATATTTGACAATATAGATTTTACAAATTTTTGAAATTATTCAATTTCAGAAAATTATATATTTTACTTTAAAGTTCTGGTCGTGATTCTTACATTGAATCTGCTATAGGATATGTAGATCTATGTCGAGAAAAAAATATCTGTATAGTCAGATGTAAAGTTTGTCCTGAACATAAAGTGAGATAAAAACTATATTGTTATCTTGAAGGTGGATGAAAGTTGAAATGATCTTCACATATATGAAGACACGATTTTTCTGATAAATTATCAGCTCTTTGACCTACTGCTTTTTTTCTTTTATTAGCATATTTTAGCAAATTTATAATAAACTCTATAGTAGGTTTGTTCGTAGCAGTATTTTTGCAAGAAGGCACAATACAATATCGTAAATTACTCGTTTTATTTTGAACTTTTTATTACCTACTTATCATACAACTTGAACCAATCTTAAATATTTGACACTTGTTTGACAACTTTGACAATACACTTCACACCAAAGATAAAAAAATTTACATTATAAACGGACCAATTAGAACCGCTGAAGATGTATGTACTCTGACGTCACATTCTGTTTCAGATCACGTGGCTTATTCAAAATATTATGCAAATTTCAAAAATTAATTGTAAAATATCTAAAGGATATTTCGTGATATTTTCAAATTTAAGGCTCTTTTAGGAACAATATCTTTTAAAATTTAGTACTTAGAAATCATATAAAAATTCTTGCAACAACTCTGTTATAAAAACATTAAAATGTAGTTATGAAATATTTAAAACAAACATATTTTAAGGGTATATTACTTTTTTGATAGATACATACATATATTTTGTTTAGCTTTGCATCTTCTTCTTGATTTATGGGGGTGGCGTACATGGCCATATTATAATCCGCTATCCCAAAAAATCAAATAGAGGGGCAGAGGAAATGTGAAATATATGTTTAAAAAATATGATGTTCCCATATGTTTTGTCTGTTTTAAAAGTTTTCATAACATGTAATGATTATATTTTAATGTTTTCATAATTTAAATTAAAGGTATTTATCTATTTTTGTATCTATTATAAATAAAGGCCTAATGCGAAAACGCAACATTATTTTTTTCAAAAACTATAAAGAAAAAAATTTTTAAAACTCAATTTTGTTTCAATTATAATAGTATTATGCCCAGTTTTATAAAAGATGGATAAGTAAATTACTAGCAAAGTAAAATTTATTCTCGAAGTAAAGTAGTTTATTCCAGAGATTTTCGTTTTATAAAGCAAGAATAAAAGTACTAGCTAATTAAATCTATGGAATAAATTACTCCACTGATTTTCGAGGAAGTAAATTTTATTCCGTAGAATAAATTTGACACATGTCAAAATTAATTATTTTATAGAGAGCGCAGAAATTTATAGAAATCGAAAAGGATGGTTTTCTGTGAATTGCCAAATGGCATGTTCAGCAAATCTAAGAATAACGGATGTTGTTGCTAGATGGCCGGGTTCCGCACACGACAGCAACATATTTAACAATTCATTAATAAGAGCTAGGCTTGAAAACGGAGAATTTGGTAATTGCTACTTGTTAGGGGATAGTGGATACCCTTGTAAAAATTACTTATTAACACCTGTACAAAACCCAACTACTCCAAGCCAACATAAATACAATTATGTCATATAACAGTTTCATTTGAACACTATTCCGGGGGCCTATTTGTGAAACTGCATTAAATTCTTTACAAATCTCATTCCATGCACTATTTTTGCTTTTCACGTTTGCTATGTCTGTCTGCTTGTTTCCAATAATACTAATATATTTTTTTGTTATCTCTAACATGTTCGCTTTATCTATTTCAGTATAATTCTTTCCCCATTCTCTCTTTTTTCCATTTTTAATGAGATCTGATACTTTATGACACTTTATTTTGACGTTTGAATAATAATAAACGATGTCTCCGTCGCTAAATCAGTAGAATAAAATATTTACTGCGCAAGTACTTATTTTACTCTACAACTTATTTTATAAAACAGACATTTTTATTTACTCATCGAATAAATTTACTTTCAAAGTAAACTCAGCAACTTATTCGATGTTTATAAAACTGGGCATTAAACTAATATAGAGTAAAATTAATATGCAATGACTATCAGTTTATTGCTTGGCGGTTAATGGGTTAAGGGAACTGATTATAATTATTTAATAACAATATTTTTAATATTGCTGTATGGTACCTACACATCTGTATCTTTTGTCATCTCACATATATCACCAAAGCTCATTATTGTCTGATTGTAAACAAGATCCCGTATATCTTTGTGTTAGATGCTAATCTGATGACATATTGAAATCAGTTTATTCTTAGAATTTTCAATGAATTAACAAGTTCATCATTAGAGATAAAATTAATTAACGAAAAATCTCAATATATTAATTAAATTTTTCGAAAATTCACGAGATACTTAAGTCACATAAGATTGCATCATCATTCTCGAAGTTTTTTATGCTAATTAATTGCATGAAAAAAACAAAATGATTAATTTTATGATACTGTTGATGTTGATGTGTTAATGTGCTGTAATATTGTTTATACAAGTGGATCTTCTATTCTAATTTTCTAATTCATGATGAATTATATTGTGACTTTATGGATGAAGTAAATGTATGTATAAATTTTTTTAAATATTTTATAATATAAAATTTAAAAATTTGTTTTTGACGGAAACTCGCTTTATGAAATTTCCTTCAACAAATTTAGATAGGTCACAAAAGCAGAAATTGGTAATTTTTTTATTTCTTATTTTCGCCAATGGCTAATATGGCTATAAAAATGTCACTTAAAATTTAAATATAGGTATTAACAATCATATTGTAAAAATATTGTTGGCCAAGGTCGCAGTTGAAATTGATAGAAAGTGTTAAATTTAAATTGTTCGACGGATGTATTCTATTTCTAAAAGTTTTTTTTTTATGTTGGCAGAAACTGACATATCTGTTTTTGTCATAGAACCAGAAGTTTATTTTTATAAATCTACACTCAAATCTGTACTGTAGGATAGGTCACAATTCCCAATACATGGATTCGATTTTAAAATATGATTGCTACCTTTGTACTCATATATGGCCCTAATATCATAACAATTAAAATGTATTACAGAACTAGCCTATTGGGCCCCAATATTAGTATAAAAGATAAAATACATCTAGTAATAACTTTAAATTTCTTGTATCATTTATAGTAGGTATTATCATTTTCACTTCGATGATGCTGTAAGAATGTAAGAATTATTCATTTGATGATAGAGTGATTAAGATAACGTATTAGATTTTGCATTTATTAAATAGAAAATGTTGATGATAATCTTATAACGCTGCCACGTAACCCCATTTAACATAAAGGGATTTCATAATTCCATATATTTACCTTGGTGTGGGTAATAATTAATATAAAATAAAAGCTGTATACTAAAATATAGTATAATAATGCGATCAACTCCAAAAAAAATATATATATATTTTTTTGTAAATGAAGAAGTTTAAACTAATTCCATTCTCATATTAGCTAATATTTGTCATAATTATACAACTTTTCATTTGCAATGTTATTAATAAAAACACGACAAGCCTTAGATTGGTATTATTTAAATTTTGTTTCCAATATTGATATTATAATAAATGCAAAATTCGTACGAAAACCTAACAAGTTCTGATGTTTTTCTTTTTAATAAAATATGGATCCATTTTGTTTGGTCATACACTGAACGGTTTTGAAATGAGATTTCCTGAAAAATTGAACTTTTGGAAATGTTTGGTTTTTCTAAAAGAAAATTTCTTTCGAAAATTTTTAATGAAATATTCATGAATTTCCGTGAAGAAAGAAATATTTTGTCATGTCATTTGAATTATTTCGAACAATTCGAACTGTCTTTCTAAGATTCAATAAAGAAAAAATTAAATTAAAATATTAATATATTTTCTTCACTCTTTGGCTGTTTAACATCTAGTAAACGTCAAAATATTTTCTCAAATAAAGAAAGTACAATGCGAGGGAGAACTTATAATGCATTAAAATGTACCTAATAATTTTGAGAAATTAATAACTTGGTTAATTTTTGATGAAAGAGTAAGTACTTGGTATCATTATAAAGCTAATTTATGTTTTACATCAAAAAGTGGCTTTTAAGTTCACCCCGAACTTTGTAATTTAAACTAAAATTAATAACAAAAGATATACTTAGCTAGTTATTATTATTATTATTATTATTATTATTATTGTTATTATTATTATTATTATTTCAATTAGCTTGTACGAGTATATGATATAACATGCTGAATAAACTGCAGTTTGCAGTATAATATCATGCAATTTCATGCTTGTGTCTATGTATTTCTATATGAAAGAAAGGAGTTTCCATTGATTGATGTCTTTCCTTTCATTATCTATCATTCAGAATAAAGTAATCTTTGTATTTAACTTCCTATAAATGATTTATTTAATACCACCTACAATTTTTCCATCATGTAGCTTAGAGAAAGTTGTACATGTCATCATGTCAAAGGACTTCACGATTAGATTCTCGTTCATCACACACGAAATTTATTCTTTTCTCTCTACTTTCCTTCACTTGTTACAATTTCTGCGTCTATTATAGCCCATTATCTCAAATTATATATGCATTAATCCTCTAAAATCTCGCAAATTGGTAGATCTCAATGTCAAATGCAAATTGATGGGAAAAAGTGAGAGATTATCTTTTTACTGAAGCTGGAACAGTAGTGGAAATATTTTAAATAGCAGAAAAAGTCATTAATCAAAAAGACGTATATTATGTATCGGATTCTTTTAGATTTATATCTACACCATTACGTGCAAATAAAAATATAGAAGCAGTATTTTTTTGTTTTTTTTACCTTCCGTCACCTTTAGGTAAGGAAGGTATTGTCTTTGGTCAAAAAATTCGTTGGTGAGTTTTTAATGAATAAGCACGTTTTAGGGTCCCTACCATACGAATTTACTATTTTTAAGATGATGTCTGTATGTATATGTGTGTGTGTGTGTGTGTGTGTGTCCGTGTGTGTGTGTGTGTCCGTGTGTGTGTGTGTCCGTGTGTGTGTGTGTCCGTGTGTGACATTTTTTTCTCCGACGATAACTCCAATACTACAATTCTAAAAATTATAATTCTTTCTTATTCCTCTTCTTTACATCCATATGAAGAGCTGATTGGATTTTAGTTATAATTGATACACCGGAAGTACTCTTATTTGAAGTTTTGAACAGTTTTTCTTGAAGAAACGAAGTTAAATAGAATTTTTCGACATTTTGTGATTATCAATATGAAAGAATATCTTATTCTCTATATGGTTTGATTATACATTTTCCTACATATTCAATATATATAGAATTATAGAGACATTAAAAGAGATTAACTATCAAGAATTAGTTAGCTTTGCTAAAATTATGGAAACAGCAGTATATTCAAAAAAATTTATTTGACAGATGTCAGTGTCAAATGCGAAACCAAAGTTGAAAGTATAGGATCAGAAAGTTATATGTGAATGTGATAGTGTCCCTCGCAAGTGACTTGCAATTGGAGCCACGCCTCAAGATTGGAATGCCGGAGTACGAGAAAGGCGAAAGAGAAGATGGGAGGACTGTGTAGCAGAAGATTTGAGAGAGGAAGAATTGTGTGAAGATGCGTTGGACAGGAATGTGTAAAAGAGAAGAGTAAGAAACAGCGACCACTAATAAAATAGGGAAAGGAACTTTCGGTATGGAATTTGTAAAAAATATTGTGTTCGTGTTACAATTTTACAGGATATACAGAATCTTTTTCAAGGAACTTTTGGTATTATGTACAAAATACACCGAATTGACGGAAGGTTTTGTGCTGGCCACATCAGATTTTTTTTATGAAAAATCATTTCTGTGTATATGACTTCTATTGTTTACAAATGTATTACTTTTTAATGTTTTAGTCATCGACCTTTAAACTAATGGACCAAGTGTCTCCTATTCTTTTATTGTTAGAATAATGCTCCAACATAAAAGGATAGAAATATATATTTTGTCCTTCAACAGTACGGAAGTTCTCAGTTAAAGTATACTGCGCATATGTTCGTACTCATTGTACATCTTTCTCAGCCATATGTAAATCTCTATACATCGCTCTCTATCACTAAATAGTTGTCAAAATTTGACGTTTCGTAACTGTTTGTGTATTATTGCTTTTTTGGAGAACATTTACAATTATTTCTGTCAATACATACGTACATATATGTGTTGTGAGGTGTGTATGCGACAAAATAATGGGGAAACGGTGTATTTCGTGCAGTCAGCAATATGTACGCGGTCCAGCTGTGTCATTTCATATGTAAGATCTTATTAATTATTCCTTGTCCCCTATAATATAATATGTATGTAATATATTGTATTAAAAATATATAATTAACCTAATTATGCACAAAAAAATTAAATTTATATTCTTACCGATTATGCATCAAGGACAAGTTAGGGACAAATCATTTTTTTTTATTTTGCTGCGTTTTCTTAACTTCCGTACTGTTGAAGGATAGAGATACTGTGTCTGCATCGTTATGGCGGGACAAGCGTTTTGCTCGTACGCTGCATCTATTAGTTTAAAGGTCGATGGTTTTAGTAGATCAACGTTTAGTAGATGAGCAAATCATTTATTGTGGGGGATATAGTACAATATATTTACTTATTTCAATTTAATTTTTAAATGTATAGTACATATATAAGTATTTTTGATAGTGACATATGTATATTTCTCATATATGTACATACATAATATTTGAAAACGTCAAATAGGTAATCAAGGAGTTGTATCTAACTTTAAAGCTTTTAATTCTGAACAACTATTTTTACCGTTAAAAAATAGCAGTGCTGAAAATAATATCACATGTTCCCCCTAACCGCCATTACCCAGTATAAAGAAAGTCTTAATGCAAATGGAAAATTGATTAACTTTTAATAACAAAAATAACGGGAAAATTATATTTAAAAATATTTTTTGAAAAACTATTTACAGCTTCCGGTTATTCGATTTACATCAAACCAAAATTTAATGGGTTCTTTCCACATTAGAATAGAGTCGGAATACTACCAGTTTTCAAAATTTCTGTTTGATGATATTTGCTTTATAGTGTACACGGAATCCGTACACAAACATATTCGCGCACACACATACACACCCACGCACTCGCACACACACAAATATGAGCGCCCGTTTGCACGCACGTAATATATCATCGTAAAAATATTAAACTGTAATTTTTGTGATCTTTCAACCTGCTTATTTAGCAAAATCTCATTATGCGATCTCTATATTTCCCTTTACGTCAGGAGTCATAAATTTTGATGGAGCTACAAATTGTACAATAAATATCTACCATTCTACATGAAGGAACAATAATTTTTGTAGTTAACTTTACATTAAATTCAGTTATAAACATATGTACTATTGAGTTTTTCATTAATAAAAAAATCTGTTGTGGCCAGCACAATACCTCTCGCCATTTCCATATTAGGCTATATAATTATTGTATTTAACATTTCTGGTACACACAAAAAATTCTAATTACATTGATTCTTTATTTTTCAATTCATTCTATGAACAAGTTTCCTCCTACTCTTCTAAATGATCGAGATTCTTCCAATTCATTGACGAGATTGGCGATATTTCTGAAGGGTATATGATGAATTATGTGTATAGTAAGTAAATCCCCTTTCTTTTTATACCAATTTAGATGTTGACGTAGTCTTTTCTTCGTTATAACAACAGCTTCTTATATTACTATTCCATTTCGATTTGTCCATGTACGAATTCTATATCTTTCTATAATTTTAAATATTTAATTAAAGATAAAATAAGAAATATTAAATGTACTTCCCAGAATAAGCCTTCAGTAATGTCTGAATTTTTGACACTGACATTTATGTCAATTACAAACATTTTAATTTTTCAACTGGTTTCCATAGGCTCATTGATTCATTATACAATGGATTATTTTATATATTTATAATTCAGTCTATCTCTAAATCTATAGAAGATATAATAAAAATGTTCAATGTATTGATAGAGAATTTTATATTCTTTAATATAATATAAATATTTTTTAAGTCTTATAGAATTTGAGAAACCGTCCCTTCAACATCCAGATATATACACACACACACATACACACACATACACACACACACGCGCACACACACACACACATCATTGTAAAAATGTTAAAATCGGATACTAGCGACCTTGAAACGTGCTTATTCATTAAAATCTGGATATGGGATTTTTAACATGAATCCAATACCTCTCTTAGCGAGAGGTAAAAAGTACAATGTTTCGTTTTTTTGAAAAATTATATTTCAAGATTGTGGAAAAAATCATGTTTAGCACACGTGAGCATGTCTTTTTCCCACTTGTCCAGTTGGCCAATTTCCGGACGCGTGAAAAAAAGACATACTTTACACACTTGTACTAAAAATATCTATTATAAAAGCTCGATATTAATTTTATAATTTGGAAATTATATTATTTTAGATTATTAAATGAATAATGTTTAATTTTAAATATTCGTAAATTCTTTCATTACTATTATTACAGTTTGTATAAATAAATGAAAACTTCGTGAGCTTCTTTTTTAGGGATACATCACAGATATTACTTAGTCGAGGTTATTATCTCAGTTAGTTATAAAAATTTCAAAACGTAATAATAACAAATGCAGCGATTCAGTTGCAACTTTTACTTTGTACTAATTATAGTAACTAATTTATCTCAAGTTATTGTAAAAATATTGCACTTTAGACACATTTTAACGTTTATTAGAAGGTAATCTGCAGCTGTGGATCTCGAAGACAAATAAAGTAATGGACAGCTTTCTTTAAAATAAAGGACGTTTGATAACTGCAAATATAGGAAACATAGAAAGTGTTTTATACTAAACGGCCATAAGAAGAAATAAGTAAAAAAGTTTCTGTATTAAAATTCTATAAAATATCTTTCTCCTACCTATCTATGATATATTTTCAAGGGTATATGTATATGTAATTCTATATTAAGATTGCATGCAAAAATCAGTTTAAAAATAGACATAGGACCCCTAGTATGTAACGAGACACCTGGATAGTTTATTGAACTTGTCCTTCCAGCGTTTATATTTTATAGTTCTTAGAAGCGTGGAACTACACATATTAATGATCTATTGTTTTGAACTTCGCACCAATCGAACCACACTAGCTATGTATACATTTCTTTATTCTATACATGACCATACATTATAAAACTGGTATCATGTGTTTACCAAGGAAAAAATCGACAAAATACTCACAATTAGATGCTAATATAATATGGAATTTATAAATTTAATTTTGTTGTTTTTAGTAACCGAAAAGGTGCGTCGTATACATAAATAGACTATAAAAAATTCGAATTTGATCTGTTAATTATGAATAAATAAATTAATAAATAAATTCAAATTGTCTTATATATATTATAATATTAAAATCAATATTACAGTGTCAGAATTATTGTCTTAATATAAGCATAATTGTATTTTAGTAGATGAGCATTTAATTGTGATACAATGAAGTTATAGTCTGTTTTATCTTATACAACCCGATTCTCAAAAAAGTTTAAGCTAATCCTTATTTTTGGATTAGTGAATTCAATTCTATTCCAAACATTATCAAAAAAGGTAGATTAGGAATAGATTATACTATATTTTAAGATATAAACTGTCAAAATTAAAGTAGAATTTACTAATTAAAAAATTAGGATTAGCTTAAACTTTTTCGAAAATCGAGCTATGAGTTAACTGGTTTTTGCTGACTTTTATAGCAGGTCCTCCGTCTCCGCGCGACGTATGTTAGATGCCACTGCTCCAAATACATATTGTTCGTAATTTTGTTTAAGAGATTTATAATGATTGGATCATTGGATACATAACCGTATTTGAATTTAGCGTAGTATACATAGCTGTTGTTCTTGAACCTATTCTAGCTTAAATTTTGCCAAAATCAATGTTTTATAAATTAACAGTAACAATAAATAAATACGCATTCATAATTTTATTAATTCCACCCTAACCAAGGTCAGACAGTCTCTTGCTGAGACGGATGAAGTGAAATCAGTTCACTATTGGGATATTTCACTACGTAGAGATGGCGCTGTGCACCAACGTCAAATCGACAAGGGAGCACTTTTGATTAACTGCCATAAGCGTATCATTGCTGTCAGTACTTTTTCTTTGAGTTTTCTTGTATTTTGACTCTTCTTTCAGTGTTTATTATTATTTTAGATAGGGTACATATCCTTGTTTCCTATTTATTAGTTGTAGCAGTAGATTAATTATTATTTTTCATTTTAAATACTTTAGTTAGTAGTTGTTAGGTTATGTTTACAGTTTAGTTTTTTCTTAGGCCCAGTTTTACAATAAATGGTTAGATTATAGTAGATTAATTAATTGTAAATATTAGTTCCATTATTATTTTTTTTTTTCACTATATAAACTGTGCACGACTATTTAAGACAGACAAATAAAGTAAAATTGCCCCCTTGTCTTAGTTCTAAATTTCGCCACCAGGTTCGCATTCTTATTTACATATTCCAATAAGTTGAAACAGTCGGCAGGCAATGCTTATTACAGTTTAAGTCCGGTATGACATAAAAAAATGAAATTAAATGTAAACTTTGAGATTATACATATGTTCCAGGACGAGCTTACTCTATGTTTATTTTAAAAACTGTTCAATATTATTTTATGAAATTTGGTATCTAAGAATTTTCCGACATGCCCGATGCTCGTTTCAAAGGAAATATTTTCAAAGAAGTGGAACTTGTAGTTTAGCCCGAAGTAGTACCTAACTTTCTTATTTTGGGACAGCCGGTATAAATGATGTAGTATAATTTTTCCAACAAATTATACGTTTAGGATATCGACATATTATGTGAGGAAAGTAATAAATAAATGAATAACAGTAATAAGTTAAGGGAAATTCTGTAGGAAAATTCATTTGGTGTCTGTAAATTATTACATATTACACTAATTTCCGCGTTATTTACAGTTTTACAAATTTCACATCATATAAATATTCATCACAGTATTTACTATTACGACGTAAGAACGTAATTTTAAATGTAGTATATGAGAATGATATACTTTTGCATTAAAAGGCATCTTATTGACACTGTTGCGCAAAGCGAATCATAAAGTTTAACCATCGAACAAGGGTTATCAGAGATGTGACGACACGACTATTTGCATTATATTCTCACTACCTATACAATAACGCTAGCGATTTGATAATCACAGAAAATTCAATTTTGATTATGTGGTATTATAAATTTCACAACTTTAGATGGGCCACTGTGACTTGTGACAGGTGGAGTTAGAACTATTTGGCTACCCACAGACTGATTTTGGTACTATCTAAATCGCCTTTACCTCTCTCTTTGATTTCCAAGCATCTAGATATGTTTTATTTATATCGCGTGGTCAGGGATATAGTATATTATTTTTTAAATTTATTTTAATATTATTTTTTCAACTTTTTTGTATTTTTCTCTTATTTACAATTAAACGTATTATTTAAATGGTTCCTACGTTTTTCTTTTCTCTCTTTACATTTTTTTAAATATTGCAATACATTGTCATGTCTAAAATACGAGTAGGTATACAATGGAAATTACAAGATCAAAAAATATATCTAGAAACAAAATTTTCTATATAAATCATAAATAAATTACCTATGTTATGGAAAAAAAATATTTGTATCTTTGAAATTGTTGGTCACCCTATCTATGGCTAAAACAAGTTTATTAAATTTATGTTAATACGAGTATATTATTTATATTTGAAGCAGAAATGAAGATATTTAGTTTTTAATCACTGTCAGGGATGGGCACGTAAAATACGTCACGTATTATACGTTATTTTTAACGCATAAAAAAATATTTTTTACATTCACAATATTTGAGAATTTTTTACGTAGATAATGTAAAATATTATTACCATGAGTATATTCTTTTTTATAAAGATATTTTCTTTTATACTGTAATGAATATTCCAGAACAAGCAGTCCACGTGACATCAACATGTTTTTTTGATTCAGACAAACAATTAGGTAGCTTCAAACTATCAACAATCAGATTAGTAGGGAAATATATTCCTTAGACATAACCTCAAACGTCAAACTTTAAACACATTTTACGTCAAAATTAGACTAAATACATAAATTTGAAGAATATTATATTTTAAAATGTATTATATGTTTTATGTAAATTTTAGGCAGTTTTGTAAAGAAATAAAATTTGAAGACATTTAAAAATAGACGGCGAATAAAAAAAAATTGCAAAACTAAAATTTCTTTTTCTATTTATTACTTATTAATAACATATAGTTTCAAATAATTTGAAATAGATTTAAATCATTAACTCCAAACTTATTGAAAATTAATTTTATACAAATTTTCAGCATGTATTTTAATATTTTACAATAATTTTATAAGTTTATAAGCTTATCATAGTTTCAGTAGTTTTAGAATATATTTATGATAGGATTAAGGAAAGTTACTGTAATATGACATTTGTAAACAATAAGTCATCTAGTGTCGTTATGAAGAACTAAAATTATACATTGTCTACGTTTTTTACTTATTTAACATTTTTTACGCAGTTTTTCTTGTCAATATTGGGAAATTTTTCATTTGCAACTTTTCTCAACACAATTTAATCTAATGCACAACTCATGTCATTATGCTCGATATATAGTTAAGTTTAAATAATATCCTAATATAAGTTTATTAATCATCGCACCCATCAAATAAATTTATTTACTATTATCATACTCATATTTATTTTATCTCACATACATAATTACATTACCACTCAAAAATGGGTTTAAAAAATATTATACTGCGTCCCCTGCATTACTCCCCGTAGTGAATAAAATATAGCTACTTCTTAAAAGCCAAAGTATCAGGCAGAACGGATCCCATAGCAATAAAATCTTTGTGCGGATCATTTTCTACCCGGACCAAATATGACGACACCGTGGTTGGAGATTCTGACTGTTTTCAATGGTTCGGTTTTTCTACATAGTAGTTGTAGACTGCACGATACGTACCTACTCTTGTAAATTATCTATATATTTATTATTTCATCTCTCTTCTTCCTTGTGGTTTTGAAACCTATTCCTGCTGAAGAAAACAAAGAATTTTTTGCTATTGCGAATAATGATTTCTCACATATTCGGCGAAGTTTGCGATAAAATACCGAGTGGTTACGACACAAGTACGGTTTCTCTAGCAGATACTTCACCAGGAATCAGGAAGGCGGCCTGACCGCAGACTGATGATGAAAAGTTGAAAGGTTTATGTTTTGTAAACCTGATAGCAACTGTTTCGTGCACTCATTGAATTACTTTGGTTTTATTTTTGAGGAAAATTATTTGTATTTAGCTGTGACATCAAAAATATACGGACATTTAAACCACCATAATTCATTAATGTACTCAGGTGACCCATTTTAATTCATGAAAAACCCGCTTAAATATAAAATAAAATAAATATATCATCACTGCATATTACCCATTCCTGACCAATCTGCTTTATCACAGCACGGACACTCTTTACTGGCGTGGAGGCACTACCACAGGGGTCACTTTTGTGCTATTTAAAATTCAAAATATTTGGCGTCGGTCGGGATCGAACCAGGGTTGTTGTAATTTTGCCCGACCCAAAAGAACCCACACGGGTTTTTTTAAAAAAACCCAAAAAAAAACATCTAAACCCACTTTTATGAAATCATATTTTATTAATTAAATATGGTACATACTTATATGGTACCCACATATATACATCAATTTTTGTCACCGGCAACATTTTGCAATCAATTTCATGTTGTGTACTTCGTGTTTGATCATTTTTAATATATTTTTCATTGCAGTGCGAACTTTGCACAGTGTTTCTTTTATATTTAAACAACTCCAATCCTGGTGTCAGCATTTTCATTATTTTTTGAGTTGTGTATTAAATATACTATTAGTTGTGACACTTGGATCTTATTCTTGTACACTTGCATTGCATTGCACAGACTTGCAACTATTAATATTAATTCGTAACTTGTACGCATGTACACTCTCTAGTTCATTTATTGTTTATTACATAAAGTCTTAAAAAAAATATTAATATCTATTATCTTTTACGCCGACTTGTGTATGTGTATTAAAATACTTTATAAAACTAAAGTTAAAAATGATACATAGATACTATATTTCGATGTTTGTCAATAAAACCCGCTTTTATTTAATAAAGCCCGGTTTTTTTTAATAAAACCCGGGTTTTATTAAAAAACCCAGGTGGGCTGGGTTTTTTTATAAAAAAACCCGGGTTTTTTTCAACCCTGGATCGAACCCGGTTCCCCAGATTCGTCACCAGACATTCAGGCACGCGGCGCCAAACCCTCATTCATTTAGGGAGCGCAAAATAGAAAAAAATTATATAAACAACTCATGTCATAATTCTCGATTATTTTGTTAGAAGAGTTGGATCACGACGGAAAATGACATTTATGACATTCGTTCTTTAATATAGTTACTATTTTATGACTATTTATAATAACCAAAAAATTGGTTATAAAACTCAATTGTATCATAATAATCTGTATCGAAATGAAAAGAAAATCTGTACATTCAAGTACAGATGATAGATTCTTAATATATTAAAGCATGTGTGTGAGTAGAAAAATATTTTCAGATTTTCATATACAAAAGTACTGAGTTTTTCTGTAATACAGTAGTCAGTAGTTCAATTTTTATATATCGATAATTTTTTCTACAATAAAAATACTTGATATTGAAAACAATTTAAAAATTCAACTTTTCGATATAATTATCTATTAATATATAAAAATTATCTTACAGAATTCGGCGAATTTTCAAATTTGAATCTAGCCTCCCAATTTCCCGTTTTTTTCTTCTGCAACACTAGAGGCGTTGAAACTGCGTATTTTATATCAGTATACAGTTGACAAGTCTGATAGTGTAGATGGTCTGCGCGTTAGACTTAGTTTATTCTTTATAAAAAAAGTGAAATTCATATAACAAGAACACTTTTGAAAGAGGCCAACATAATATATCCAACCAATTATCAGAAAACCTAAACAATAATGTAGCCAGTACTCAAAATGTAATAAAATATTTAAGACAAATTAATATGTACCACAGAATATAAAATTACAACTCTATATAGAGATACTAATAACCTGTGATGTTGATGTATCTATTTTTTGCAAATAATAAAAAAAAAGAACACTTTGTCGTAAAACGATTTAGCAATTGCACCAATAAGCCAACAATGATGACCCTAAGCTTATGGTTGCCGATTCCTAATACATTATAACAGCAGGCTATTCCAGATCGGTACTGTTAAGATTTATTAGGGATCGGCTTAGGGTCCTCATTGTTGGCTTATTGGTGTAATTGCTAAATCGTTTTACGACAAAGTGTTCTTGTTATATGAATTTCACTTTACTATTCACGAAAGATCACTATTCAAAATCACTTGGTCGAAGAAAGAATACACAACACTTTTCTAACAGTGGCTTAGCATCGTTTCCGCTGGAATGAGAAAAGATAATTGACGTCTGTTTAATTTACGGTGTTTGATAGATATACGTAAATTGCCACATTGCCTTCTAACCCAGGAAAAATAGAGTTCATATTTCTTTGATCTATATATAGAATAGATTAAGTTAGATTAAGTTGTGGTTAGGTTAGTTTCGTTTAGATTAGGTTAAATTAAGTTAGATTAGGTTAAACCATATTTAATTATAAGTTACTTATCATTTTATACTGATCATTTATTTAAAATACTGATCCAATAAATAGCAGTCTAAAAGTAGTAGTGACGTATGTCGCAGAGTTACAAAATGTAACTATATACTACAAACTACACTGTCCTCTGGGTTAACGTTTATCCAGTAACGTTGACGCGATAATAATAAATGTAGATAGAGGGATGATGTGCACATCGTTTACAATTCAACTAAATATAACAACAATAATTTAATTCAACACACAAAACTCTAAGAGTGACTTTTGTGCGTTAGGTGAGGTTATTGTTATTGGGTTTATTTGAACTTTAAGAAGTGAGGATACCTTGGTTTCTCCGTAAAATTGAAATGCTCTAACAGAATTTTTTTGACATAATTATTATAACAAATAATTGACTGTCACTATCACATTAAATAACAAAACTGTTAGACCACTTATGGAAAGAGGTAACAAAACTAATATAGATAAATAGTCCAGTCATTTGGTAGGAAAATAAGGGTCTATTCCACAAAAGGTCGGGTATTTTTGATTTTTGGATATATTGTATATTTAGGGGTCCTAATAAAAAATACAAGTTTTCCCCCTCGGGGGCCTTCGGGAAGCACCGCCAACTTGAGAAAAAAGGCGCAAAAAAGCGGTTTTTTCTAAATATCTCTTCACTTATTTGCGTTAGGCAAAAATAGTTATTATCTAATTTGTTGAATATAAAATTCTCTACAACTTTTATCTAAAACATTTTTTTCTATAATTAATAGATAGCAAGCTACAGTGCTTCAACCAGAGCAAATTTTTTGAAAATTACATGAATGCTTCATTTAAATCATATTTTATTATATTTTTTTACGTTTTTTTACAAATTACTTTTTGACAATCATTAATTATTATTATTTAACTAATATATATAAATATTAATTATTGTTTATAGTTTTTTTTTCATTCTAAAGATTTTTTATAGTCCAGCAAATTTATGATTTTACCTTAAGTAATTACAACAAAAGCTTTTTAACGGAATCCAGTCCCAGAAAAGTGCGCTGAATAACATATCAATATTTTTCCGAAATCGGAGCATGGGAACCTCCCGCCAATTTGGACAAATGGCGGCATATTCAGGTTTATGGCCATTTGCTTAAAACAATTATGAAAATATTTAAATTACTCAAAAAAACAAACAATATTACGTACTTGATACTTAGTCTAATAGGTTTCACTATTTACAACAGTTTACATTCGACGTGGCATCAAAAGAAGTAAGTTATCGATAACTGTTTTATAAAAATTGTTAAAGTTTTCCTGCATTTTTTTAGTTTTTCATCCACTACTCTGATCTTGTTAAAGATACGATGATGCGGTTTTAAAATTTGAATTCAGCATAAAATTCTCTTTCGTATCGTGTATTACACTATTTTTGCCGATGAACGATTGGCGAGTTACTGCCAACTAAAACTCATATGAAATCCCTCTAAAATTTTAAACATCTGAAAATCGGCTCTTTTTTCATTTTCTCATTCAAAATTTCAACAGGCTTACGATAACCAATATTAAGTACTTAATAGGTGTCAAAGTGGTTGATGAAAAACTGAGAAAAGAGCCGATTTTCAGATGTTTAAAATTTTAGAGGAATTTCATGTGAGTTTTAGTTGTTAGTAATTCGCCAATTGTTCATCGGCAATAATCGTGTAATACATGATATTAAAGAGAATTTCATGCTGAATTCAAATTTTAAAACCGCGTCATCATATCTTTAACAAGATCAGAGTGGTGGATGAAAAACTAAAAAATTGCAGGAAAAGTTAACAATTTTTATAAAACAGTTATCGATAACTTACTTCTTTCGATGCCACGTCGAATGTAAACTGTTGTAAATAGTGAAACCTATTAGACTAAGTATCAAGTACGTAATATTGTTTGTTTTTTTGAATAATTTAAATATTTTCATAATTGTTTTAAGCAAATGGCCATAAACCTGAATATGCCGCCATTTGTCCAAATTGGCGGGAGGTTCCCACGCTCCGATTTCGGGAAAATATTGATATGTTATTCAGCGCACTTTTCTGGGACTGGTTTCCGTTAAAAAACTTTTGTTGTAATTACTTTAATGTAAAATCATAAATTTGCTGGACTATAAAAAATCTTTAGAATTAAAAAAAACTATGAACAATAATTAATATTTATATATATTAGTTAAATAATAATAAATAATGATTGTCAAAAAGTAATTTGTAAAAAAACGTAGAAAAAATATAATAAAATATGATTTAAATGAAGCATTCATGTAATTTTCAAGAAATTTGCTTTGTTTGAAGCACTGTAGCTTGCTATCTATTAATTATAGAAAAAAATGTTTTAGATAAAAGTTGTAGAGAATTTTATAGTCAACAAATTAGATAATAACTATTTTTGCCTAATGCAAATAAGTGAAGAGATATTTAGAAAAAACCGCTTTTTTGCGCCTTTTTTCTCAAGTTGGCAGTGCTTCCCGAAGGCCCCCGAGGGGGAAAACTTGCATTTTTTGTTGAGACCTCTAAATATATAACATATCCAAAAATCAAAAATACCCGACCTTTTGCAGGGTAAATCTACTTAATGACTGGACTAAAATACTTGTCTACTGTTTTAAGTTAATATATTTTTTTTTTCATGGCTTGCTAAGTTTTATTTTGTATGGAATTTTATTAACTGTGAAGTTACTTTCATGTCCATTTTGAAAAAATATAAAAATACCGATTCCCTATGCTACATTTAAAGTTGCACCCATTTCCGCTAAAATTTTGATTATTATTATTTTGTATCTCTAAAAATAAACAAAATATTCTTGGTGTTAGACTTTCGCCGATTACTCAGTAAAAAAATAGTTATTTAAGTATTAAGGGCAGTAAGTGCTTCCTACTGGTTGAGGATGAGATCTCCAATACATCTGAAACCGGTAGAAGTTGTTAGAAATTTGGCTTCTTCACTCAAGTTATATTAGGGATCTACAATGAATACAAATGTATTAAATAATTAAAAATGGAATAAAAAATTCTAACCCGGATTCATATTTATAATTTCCACTTTAAATAAACAACTCCTAGAAACTATTAACAGTTCACCTCAAAACAAATTTAAAGCTGTTTCTTTGGAATGTTGCGGTTTTTCTCGAATTGATTGAATATATGTAAAAATTCTTGTTGTATCTCACGAGAGATCTCGTGGTGTATCTGCCATAGTAATTATACTCAGCCAACTAATCTCAAATCGCTGTTAGAAACATAATTAATTTTCAGACCTTGCTATAATCACTAATCAGCTAACTATTTTTACAAATTATAATCTATAGATTGTATTATAGGTAATTACTTTTACTGTGTTAATAATTACAAGAGATAAATTTTAACTTTAGTACGTGAAATCGTACGATTCATATGCAGTATATGAAATTATGTGTAATAATTGCTCCCGAAAACCAGAAGAAAGTGAATTTATTTTTTACAAATGTCGAGTAAAACATTTCTTGTAAATGGATAGCCTATTTTCGCGAGGTGATACTCACGCCATTATTCGTAAACATGTAGGTCAAATAGCCAGGGGTGAAAGGCGATTGCTGACGTAATGTCAAAATTTTGTTATTCTTCAAAATTCAAAGAATAACAGTTATTTAGCAATAATAATCCAATTTAATACTTATAATATAAATATAATGGATAAAATGTACTTTTTTTATTGTCTAAAAGCAATATGTTGCAATATTTTTTGGCAATTTTAAAAACGTCCAAATCGTCGTGATCACCCTATTAATGATATAAATACATATTCAAATAATTGAAATATTGAATATTTAAGCTTATTTAACATTCAAATTAAAACTTTAAGTACAAACACTTATATTCTAATACAGCCCAATCCTTTCTCTTCAAATAACTACTCTTTGTAGAGACAATTCATTGCAAAGAGACGGCAGTTACACCACACTGATGAGCCCCAACAAGGGCGAAACGCATCTGTGGTTACTAGCTGGGCACGGCTAACATCTGATGATGACGGAGAGGTTGATTCAGATGATGAAATCTTGTGAAACATGGCTAGTGTTTTCTAATGCTTTATTAGACATTGTTTCACCTAGAGTTCGCTATTGAGCTTTGTTTAATATGTAAATTAGACTTAATTTTGGTATTGGCCTTCATCTGTCAAATATAAATACTTAATTAAATTTGTCAACTATTTTCCTTGGAGTGGCATTTGTTGCACCAACGAAACTTAAATATTAAACTTAGTTTAAATTGACAATATTGCATCGAAATTAAAAGTCAAATGAATTGTAATATATTGCTGTCAAAATTTCGATTTGCATTTTTTTGTTTAATCCTAGCTTTAAATTTAAGCCTTGTTGGTGCAACTGGTCATTATGGTGCAACTGGCCATAAATCTGTAAAAGATATAAATAATGTATATGAATGAAATAGACAAAGCACGATAAGTTCTTTTATTAGGTATAGTTGTAACAACATTAATGAATTATGAAAAACGATATTAACCCGTTATTATTAACGAATTATTTTTTTAGAGCATCAAGCATCTTTTTGAAGTTTACGAGAGAAATTATTAAATTTTTTAGGAGAAGGGTATAGTGACGTTAGCAATGTTAGCATGGCCCGAGCGTAGAAGACAAACATCATCATTTAAACCCTGACCTTGCTGACATCACCATATCTCTTCTCCGAAACATTTAATTACAAATATCAATATTTTTACAGAATATTGTTTAATTTTTATTATTTTAGTGAAAAATTAAAGTGGTTAATTGATAATGAATTACATATGTTACATATCCCCTTTCATTATTGTTGAATACTGGTTTATTTTATTTATATTTATTCATTTATTTAAACTACTTTGTAAAATTCTAACAGACTATTTTTAATATAATAATAAATCAGAATTATGCAGGACTATTATTTTTTTTTATTAAAATATACTACTTTGTAATGTAGTGTATCAAAAAGCCAGTTATTATGTTGTGTCATTTGTATTATATACTATTTACCAAATTATAAAGACTGTGACAAGAAACACAATGGACAATCCCCAAATTATAATTCTCTAAATTGTTCTAATTTATATCTTCTTAGAAATACGGAAATAAAGTAAACAATAAACGTGGAAACGATATAGATTACACTATTTTCAATACAGAATCCGGTATTTTTTCTACAATGAATCATTTTATAAGGAAGATAAAAATTATATGTTATACAACTCATATGTAATGGTAATTATATATAATTGTATCTCAGCCTGGTAGTTTCCTGTAAGCAGATTCTCATTTTCCATGTAGAGTTTTTCCATTTTAAATGATCGGAATTTGATCCCGGATATATAAAAACTTAAAAACATTCTATTTCAATTACTATAAATAGATAAATATTCATTTTTATGAGATAATCGACTAGTTATAATTAAACTTAAATATTTCCTTTCCGTATATCTATAATATTAAAATATAATCTGCAATCGTGGGTATGTAGCCTATAATATTAAATCTTCTAAGTCAAGCAAACATAAGCAAGGTTAGCATTAGAAATTTTCTATGTGCGATCAAAACATTTGCACAGTTGAAATTGTTAAAAAATCGTTTATCAATAGACTTATTTCTGTGAACATATCGAATCATATGTGAGTTATAGAGTTAAACAATAGTGAACACAGTTTGATTTGGCTGTGTTACATAGTCATTATTTTGCTCCGGTCGTTGCTGTATACCGGGTGTCTACTTGAAATCCGTAATATAAAAAATACAATGTTATTTTTTTTTATTTTACTGTAGTTTCTGACCTATTAATTTTTCGAGAAAAGTTGTAAATAAAAAAATTCTTCCTTTTTATTTCACGAAAAAGCCGCAAATTGAAATTCGTAATTTACAGCATATTTCAGAGTGCCATTGAATTACTGATGTTTTATTTGTTTTAATTTGACATTTAACTTTTGACATATTATTATTATTATTATTAATTTTGAATGTTATAATAATATACCATTCATGAATCATTATATAAAATTATTTTATTGACAAGAGTAAAATTATGTGATTTGTCAAATAAAAAAATTAAACATCAGTATTTCAATGGCACTCTGGAAGTTACGTTCTGTACAATTTTTATTATAGTCATAAAAAGTAGCAAGTAAATATGTTTCTTTTATTTGTACCACTTCTCTAAATATCCTTTTTATTTTCTCTCTATAACAAATTTTCTTAATTACTTTAAGATTCAATGTGAAAAAATAATGTTTAAGTGTTTGTTAGTGCCCAATAGACTTGTGCCTTGAGGTGCCCCCCGCCCCCACATGACGAAATCCTAAATACGCTACTGATATACACATACACACACACATACATCATCATGAAAATGTTAAAATCGAATTCTAGGAACCTTAAAACGTGGTCATTTATCAAAATCTCGACATGCGATTTTTAGCACGGTCCCTATACTTCCCTTACCAAGGGGAGCGGGAGGTAAAAAGAAGAAAAACATATGAGAAACAGTAAAAAGTGGTTAGTCAGCTTGTGTTATACAGGTGCAAAATGTTTATTAGGGTAGTTGTGAAATACTATGCCGACGCCCTTGATGTCGCCTCACCAGGTGCAAGCAAATGCAGTGTATCTTCACTTTGCATGACATCAATCCTTCTAACCCTATTTACAATATCCTATACGAATCCATTATAAACAGGAACTATACCATCCAGAAGTTTTATTTGACTCCACAGAAATTGTACAAGTTCTAGAGAAAATACATCTCTAAGACCCGGTTTTTCAATATCTCGTTAAAATTTTAACTAAGAGTTAAATAAACAAAATTGAAACAAAATGAACAGTCAAATGATAGATTTATCATTGCTGTCAACAGAACGATTCAATATTGTTTACTTAACTAGAAGTAAAAATTTTAATTAAAGATTGAAAAACCGGCCATTAGTTTACTCCTAACTACCATCCTGTCACATATAAACAGGGAACATCGACGAATCCAGGTATGTAGCAGTCAAATGTCAAAAAGGAAAAGTCCCTATAGCAGTTTTTACTCGAACTATAGTCACCTCAACGCTGCTGTTTTAGAAGGAAATTTTTAATAGCCTTACATGCGTACAAAGAAATATACAGGAATATTGCATATTTATTTTGTTATCATTTATATTTTATTTGAATTGAAAATTCATAAGAAGTATCTAATAATTTATAAAGATATAAGTTTTTATATTTTTATTTTGAAAATTATACTAATTTTTAATATTTCTCTGATTTTGTGAAGTTTGCAGCAATAATTTTGTCTTTTGCACACATTATTAAAGACAAGAAACTCGAAAAGTTCACATGTCAAAAGTCAAACTTCGAATTTTTATTCGTTCAAGTATAGCAACATACATCAAAAACCTAAAATTTTGATTTTGTTAAACTAACTATGGATTTCGACAACTTTAAATTAAAGATAAAGTCTTAAAGTAATTTGAATTAAAGTCTTAAAGTGAGCCTGATTATGAAAACGGCCCTAAATACATTGTTGAACATTCGTAATAAGTAACCGATTTAAGTATAGTTTGAGAAAATCAATTTTGAATTCGATCAATGTAAAATTTAAAAATTATTTTCATTTTCAAATTATACAAAATTAGTCCAGGTGTTATACTTTTGGAATATATATAATATGTATACTTCAAACTTCAAACGTGACGTGCAATTATGAATCTACCGGCAAAAGTTTTTAAATTGGGGTCTTATAAATGCACAGACGACATTGTTTGAGATTCATAGTTTATAGAATAGGTATAAGTTTGCTTTATATACAAAAATAACACAAGTTTATAAAACAATATAGTAGTTGTAAAATAATAATTGAATATAGTTGCCAAATAGTAAAATACAATTTTCGTTAAACTTCTCTTGAGTATTTTCTTTATTTTCTTGCACCTCAAAAATACAGGGTAAAGTAATAAAATATAATTGCTTCCTCGAACAAAAACAGACATTAGTTGTTTTGCGCCCTGACACTCGAACGGGCTACGTAAAGTTGCAATAGCAAATTCCAGGAAATTGAACACATTTCAAATTAAACAGAAAATCTGATAGAATCATTGGGATTCTGGGTATTAGTAAAACCGATTACCCGCGCTTTCAATAAAATGACAATGTTATTTTGCCCGGTTGCAGAAACATCCATCAATTCCTTGTGCAGTTCAGTTAGGGGACCATCAATAAATTCGAATCAGTTTCCTTATTTTTATGTTATTTAAACCATTACTGTCAAAAAATTGCGTTGTTTTGTTCATTAACAAAGAAGATAAACAAGACGGGATATGTTTTATCTACACTAAAAACGGTTCATAATCGCAAGTTTAACGTTGATTTTTTTTCTGCAAACTATAACAAAAATCTGTTGTGGCCAGCACAAGACCTCTCGCCATTTCCATATTAGGCTATACAAGTATTGTATTGCACTTTGCTACCGGACCGTCGTTTTATAACAAAAAATTACAGAACTTTGCTCAAATATTGTTTTTTATTGTATTTAACAAGTCTTCTGCACACATATATATCTAATTATATCTATTTTTCATTGTATGAGGAAGTTCCTAAATGTCAGAGATTCTTCCAATTCATTAACCAGATTGACGGTATTTCTGATGGATATATGCATTTTACCTATAATTTAAAATATTTAATTAATAAAACAATAAGAAAGATTAAATGTGCTTCCCATAAAAAAGCGATCAGAATGTCACTAAAACTATTGATTTTTGACTCTGACATCTGTCATTTACAAACCATGTTATAAACATTTGAATTTGTCAAGTGGTTTCCTTAGTGCCTTAACCTCTGCGATTAGATTATTCTATATATTACAGTGCCTTTATCTCTAAATCTATACAAGATATAATAATTTTTTTAAATGTATTAGATGGAGAATTTTATGTTCTTCAATAATAGTAATAACAGAAATTTTCAAAAAATAATATTTGGAAGATATTTTTAAAGAAAATACTACTTCCGGTTGTCCAATTGTTACCAAAACCTTTTCAGCTCTTCCCAGGAATGTCAGATTGAAGAATTCATAGATTAACAGGTCTTAAGTCTTATAGTTTTTGAAGAATCGTCCCTCCAACACCCAGACATATACACATACACACATCCACACACACACACAGACATCATTTTAAAAATGTTATAATCGGATTGTAGGGACCTTAAATCGTGCTTATTCAGTAAAATCTGGATATGCGAATTTTAGAATGAATCCAATACCTCTCTTAGTGAGAGGTAAAAATGTTCTCGTTTAATAGATATATGATGTCCCAGACTTTTTCGAAGAACTCAATAATTCTTCCATATATTGTTAATATGTATCTTTAACGATTTAGATAACACAAGGCAATAAACCAATATATCATAAATGCGAACAGTGAAGAAATAAGCAGATTTTTTTGTTTCATTGCGAACTTTACTTGCATATTAATAATATGTGTACTGCCATTTTCAACCATCCACGATTGTAAAGGATCAGTAGCTTCAAAATACTTTAGATATATAGATATTAGATATACTCTTTGTTATTATGTGTTCAGTATTGATGAAAAAGGATCTTAACACTATGATAGCTACCTTTACTGGTCAATGTCCTTGTCATTGTAGCTGAAAACAGTGGCTGTCGACTCTGCGAAAAGGACGAAGAAACTTCGGAACACAGTCTGTGTGAATATCCAACTGTGACTGTAAGAAGACTTAACCATCTAGGGAAAAGGTACTTTATGGCAAATGAGATCAGTAACTGGGTTCGTAAGAAATCTAGGACTACTTCCAGAAAACTAAGATAGGATTATTTTACAATGGATCTTATGAGTCGCAGTGACAAAAGTGACTACCAAATAATAATAAAATAATGTTGAATATGGAATATGAACTCATATTCCTCTGCTTTTTACTAAGCAAGGCACTATCACCTATAATAATATATTTATTGCAGTAAATCTAAGAAATTCAGAAAATTTGTGCAGTAAAATTTCATGAAATCACGGCCAAAGTAGATCAACGAAAAATGAAAGGAATAAGTCTGGTAAATTAGGATAGGTTTTACATATCCAACAGTAGTAGAGTACAAGGTAAATTTAAATGTATACCTACCCTACGATCAATCATAATCATAATCAAAGCTAACCTAATATACTCGTATAATAGAAAATAAACTAATTTAATATCCCATATCCCTTATTCATAGATTTACTCTTAATATTTGCACTTTTACTGTTTCAATAGGTAAATCTGCATATTTACAAAAATTCTCAAACATACTACATAGTCCAGTCAACGGATACCAAAAAACACCTTTGCCTTGCAAAAGGGGGGATCTAGGTTCAAAGGTGCAAAAAATGAGTTTTTTGATATCTCAAAAACAGAGGCCCGTATCAAAATTTTACAAAAATACAAAATTAAAGCTCATTACTTTTTGTACAAAAAGAGTTTTTGTATTTTTTACCTAGGATGAACTCTCAAAGAGTTATGTTCAAAAATAGGTAACCAGAACAACAATTTATGAAAGAACATTTAATCACTCAAAATATACACAATATTAAGTTTTTAATACTTTTTTTTAAATAATTTTTTTCAACTCTTTTCCACAAATTCATCAACCACTCTAACCCGGTTAAAGATACGGTACCCCGGTTTAAAAATTTTAATTTAGCTGGGAATTCTCCTTCATGTCATGTTAAACGATTTTTGCTCCAATGAGCGGTTAACGAATTATTAACAATTTAAACTTGTATGAAATTTCACTAAAATTTGAAACATCTTCAAATCGGTAGTTTTCATTTTTTCTTCTGAAATTTGAACACTTATTAAATGTACAATAATGTTTATCTTTAATCGTGTCCAAATTTCAGAAGAAAAAATGAAAACTAAACCGATTTGAAGATATTTCAAATTTTAGTGAAATATAGTAGCATTTTATTACTAAAATATCGTTGGTAATGTAACAGTTTAATGATGAGAAAATGAGAATGGACAAAAGGTGATTGTTATAATACTTTATATTTGTAATAAATGCAATTATTATATTTTCTATAATATTTTTCTTCCTTTTATAACAAAAAGGGTTTATAACAAGTCTATAGGTACTGTTATTTCATTCTCGTTATAAACGAGTTCACCTGCAATTACTTTCTTTTACTGTTTTCAGAAATGCAAGTAGTTTTTCCTAGTGAAATCTTATGGGTAAGTTACAGTAATTGTAAGTTTATTAGACTATAAACTGTATTAACTTCAGTACCTACTGAAAAACCATTTATTTCGTAATGTTTTAGTATGGCAATACTTAAGTTCATCACAGAAGAAATGGAAATGTTTATAAATAAACTACTGTAACGCGTAGTAAGCATGTAATTACTAGTTCAGTAGTTCCTATTCCTAGTTATTATGAAATTAATTAATTATTTTCCGGTACGGTTTCACGTATTCATAATACATACGGAATTGAAAAAATTGTATTACTGTTATTACTTCGCATATTACTACATTTTACGGATTACCAATTAGAAATACGTTAATTTTACATTTCATTTCGTTAAAATCCAAGAAACTCAACCAATCATTAATTGGTAAACTAATTTTACGTCAAAATTCACATATGCATTAAAACCAAACAGGAAAACATCCTCTTGAAAATTGCTTGCCCACCACTACCACTATACTATTAAACCAAAAATTATAAATGCGGGCACATTTCGGACATTCATTCAATATAAAAAAAATCTGATGGAGCCAGCGCATGACCTTTACCTTCCGTATTTATCTAAATAATATTACCTTTTCGCATACACTGCTGCCTTCTTCAGGGAAAACAATATAAATGACAAATAAATAGTTACAGAACTATAGCAACAAGTAACCAAGGTAAAAATACATAGTATATAATATACCGTGAGTATTTTTTAACGTGAAACATTGGGTTTGTCATATCCATGGTTACGACTTGATATTTGATTGACAGCAATGCATTTGTCTGTCTCATTTAAAATGACACATGGGGAATGAATTTGACAGAAGTATTATATTTAAATATTGTAAGAAATTTAGCCGAGTCAGAAAACCACTCGGGCACAAGGTGCACACTATATTTTGTCTGCAACTAATTTTAATTTAGAATGCAGGTATAATTATTTAAACAAAATTAACCTCTATTGACGTCTTATCAAATGTCAAATTCGTTCCCTATGTTTCATTTTAAATGGAACGGGCAAATACATTGCTGTCAATCAAATGTCAAGTCGTAACCATGGATATGACAAACACAATGTTTCACGTTAAAAATATTCACGGTACAATATATATATATATATATATATATATATATATATATATATATATATATATATATTTATCTGAGTTTTATCAAGAAAAACTGTTAAAATCTTGAATTGCGGGTACTTCCGGTTGACCAATTAGAACCAAAATCTAATCAACTCTTCATTTGGTTAATTATATTCATATATAGACAGGCAGTGTTTAACTCTATCAATCAATTCTGGATTATTTTAGAGAAAATAACTTTAAGTAAGTCATAGAAAAATTAATTGTGCGCAACTTTTATTTCAAGTATTTTTTCTCTAAAATAATACATAAAAGATTAATAACAATAAATCACTGCTACTCATATCCTCGCTAATTAGCCTTAGGGCTCAATTCTCAATTTTCACCGAAGTGCTTTGCAGTGAAAATTTTTCACTTTATCACTTGGAGCTATTAGTCCAGTCAATAGAGGTTTTTACCCTACAAAAGGTGGGGAAAAAACGATTTTAACATATGTTATTCGGATCGAGACGGGGATGAAAAATTTAAATATGTGACCTTGGGGAGGCTCGGCGTGAGCCGCCATCTTGGATCAAAGGTGCAAAAAATGAGTTTTTTGCTATTATCTTGAAAACAGTGGCCCGTATCAAAATTTTACAAGAATACAAATTTAAAGCTCGTTACTTTATGTACAAAAAGAGTTCTTGCATTTTTTACCTGGGATGAACTCTCAAAGAGTTATGTTCAAAAATAGGTAACCAGAACAATAATTTATGAAAGAAGATTTAATCACTCAAAATATACACAATATTAATTTTTTAATACTTATGCCCATATTCATAAACACTCGTAAAGTTACAAAACGGCTCGTTACGATTTTTGACAAATAGAATCAAACTTGACAAATTAAATTTCGATTTTTTATTCAATGTCGACTGTTTTTATTGGATAAAAATTATAACAAAGCGTTTAAATTTTTTACGATTGTTTATGAATATGGGCATTAGTCTAATAGATTTTGTTATTTGTAACAGTTTACATTTGTCGTGGCTTCAAAAGAAGTAAATTATCGATGATTTTCAAATAATTTTTGTCAATACTTTTTCACAAATTCATCAACCACTCTGACCCGGTTAAAGATACGGTACTGCGGTTTAAAATAGTATATTAAAGAACAAGTTTTATAAGACATGTTTTTTTCGCACGCGTCAAAGTTTAGAAAACGAGCCTTGGCGAGTTTTCTAATTGACAAGTGCGAAAAAAAGTCTTATAAAATGAGTTCTTTATACTATTTTTTAGATTTTGCGCCTTCTACATACTAAAATATTGTAAAAAACTGCTAATATTAAACCGAGTCAATTTAAGGAAATTTGCAAGTGAAATGTTGTAGTTGGTATCACTGAACTGACCACATTCAATTATTATTTATTTGAACATTTGAAGGTTAAATTTAAGTATTTGTAGTGTAAATGTCATCTAGTACCAACCTTCTAAAACAAAAAAATGCGTATCGAAATGAAGGCCATTTGATGACTTCATTATGAACGCAAAATCTAAAAAATTTATTTCAGTTTGGAATTCTCCTTGATGTCACGTTAAACAATTTTGAGCAGTTAACGAATTATTAACAATTTAAACTTGTATGAAATTTCACTAAAATTTAAAACATCTGCAAATCGGCTTAGTTTTCATTTTTTCTTCTGAAATTT
The DNA here is from genome assembly GCA_943142095.1 of Ophonus ardosiacus. NCBI lineage: Eukaryota > Metazoa > Arthropoda > Insecta > Coleoptera > Carabidae > Ophonus > Ophonus ardosiacus. Next base: position 20,021,439 of record OW964830.1, on the reverse strand, counting down.
GGACACTTATTAAATGTACAATAATGTTTATCTTTAATCGTGTCCAAATTTCAGAAGAAAAAATGAAAACTAAGCCGATTTGCAGATTTTTTAAATTTTAGTGAAATTTCATATAGTTTAAATTGTTAATAATTCGTTAACCGCTCATCGGAGCAAAAATCGTTTAACATGACATGAAAGAGAATTCCAAACTGAATTAAAATTTTTAAACCGCGGTACCGTATCTTCAACCGTGTCAGAGTGGTTGATGAATTTGTGAAAAAGCGCTGACAAAAATTATTTAAAAATCATCGATAATTTACTTTTTTTGATGTCATGCCAAATGTAAACTGTTACAAATAACAAAATCTATTAAACTAAGTATTAAAAAATTAATATTGTGTATATTTTGAGTGATTAAATCTTCTTTCATAAATTGTTGTTCTAACTCTTTGAGAGTTAATCCCAGGTAAAAAATGCAAGAACCCTTTTTGTACAAAAAGTAACGAGCTTTAAATTTGTATTCTTGTGAACTTTTGATACGGGCCACTGTTTTCGAGATAATAGCGAAAAACTCATTTTTTGCACTTTTGATCCAAGATGGCGGCTCACGCCGGGCCTCCCCAATGTCACAACTTTGAATTTTTCATCCCCGCCTCGACCCAAACAACATATGTTAAAATCATTTTTTCTCCACCTTCTGAAAGATAAAGGTCTTTTTTGGTCTCTATTGACTTGAATTCTCAATTGCAAAGTATTCTGATATAAATTAGTAAGAAAATGTGATACTGTACGTATTTACCGTACGTTAACAATGTTGGTTGCGCGTATCAAGAAAATACGAATTTGGTGCATGTGTTTGTTGACATTTAACAAATAATGGCATGACACTGAGAGATATGATATAAATTTATCCTTTCATATCATATCACAATGGTGAAAATTGAGAATTGGGCCCTTAATCATTAATTCATGCAACTACCCTATGTGTTTTTCTAATTTTTTCTTTTAAACTAAGATCAGTAAAAATGAGTTTTAAAGGAAAATATACGTTCAACCTTGCAAGAAGTTATAGCAGGGATGTATTAAAACTTTATATCAGTATAAGCGTGAACATTGCCATTTAATATTTTATTTATTATTTGCATAAAATTTTGAAATCCAGAATTTTTGTTTAATGCATAATAATATTTCTCTATTATTCTCTTTTCTAATTCTCACAACTTTCAGAAACAACTACCTATAGGTAGTGAGCAATTATATAAAATTCAATCCATAGAGAGAGCTACAAATTACCTGAAAATAGGAAAATTCGGTTGTAAAAGTGGAAAATAAAAGGTAATGTAAATACAAATATAATCAGAAAAATTGACTCTGTCGGGTCAAGCAATAAAGATATAAATATCGAATTTATGACAAAGCGGCACATCGCTCACTGGTGCATTATAAAATTGGGTGTCAAAGGCTATTATTTGCGCCGCTCTGTTGAAATGAAGACATGCTCTGTTTAGTAAAATATAGTAATAGTACGAGTACGGTAAGTTTAAATACGAGCGATAGTGAGTACTTATATGCCATATGAGTACAATAAAATCACTTTTCTGACGCGGTGCGTTCATTATTTTTTCGTATTTTATACTAGTATTAAAATTTGATTTTTTTGCAGCATAATATACTGAATTAAAAACATCTAAAGAAACGTAGTAGTCTGATTCTCAGTAACAAAGTAACTTGACAGTTATTGTTTTTTGTACCTTACAACCTCCAAACAAATTAATTTTTGGGTATCGATTTGCAAAACGATGGATCTAGATGGTGAAAAGAACATGTAAAACGATTTAGAAGATAAACAATACAAAATAAAAATAAACAATTCCTTGTGTCAAAATGTATTTTAAAGAAAAAAATCGTTGCTATGTAGTAACGGTTGTTATGTTGTAAAGTAACCCATTACTGTACGATTTAAGTATATTAAAGTAGTACATTAGTGTACAAAATACGAAAAAAATAATCTTACCGTCCCTTTAACATAAATGCTATTTTTGTTTGAAATAAATTTCTTATGAGAATGAAAACTGTAGTTTCAAAAATTATTTAAAACAAAAATTGCATTTATGTCTAAGAAATAGTAAGATTATTATTATACTATATAGAGCACCAAGAACAAGTAGAACCAGACGACGCATGACTTCAGTCCAAAAGAGCTGCGCAAATAATTAATAACATTAAGCAGTGGCGGCTGGTGATATCTTTGTATGGTAGGGCACAAAAATTTAAAAAAGTACTTACTTACTTACTTAATCCTGCACCTTTCTACCCTCACGGGTGTAAGGCGTTCCCCCGGCTTGCGGGGGAGGGGGTTGAGTTCTGGTTCGTTGGTCTTCTCCATATTTCTTTCCACTCTGCTCTATCTTGTGTTGCTGTCTTCGTTTCTTCCCAAGTTAAACCTCTTCTTTGCGCTGCCTCCTTTACTTCTTCCAGCCACGTTCTTCTTGGTCGTCCTCGTGGTTTCTTTCTTCCAATTTTTGCTTCAAACACTTTTTTAACTATTCTCTCCTCTCCCATCCTTTCTACATGCCCATACCATCTCATCTGTCCTTCTGCTATCTTATCTTCTATTGCTTTTACTTTTAGGTTTTGTCTGTGGGTTGTTCTTTCAATTTTGTCCAGTCTTGTTTTCCCCTCTATTTTTCTCAAGAACCTCATTTCGGTAGCCGTAATTTTTTCTTTTTGTCTTTGCGTTAATGTCCATGTTTCAGCTCCGTGTATGAGTATAGGTGTCACTACTTTCTTAAATATTTGTACCCTGGTCTCTTTCGGTATTTCTTTCTTTCCTAAGAAGCTGTGTTTGATGCTATTGAATATTTTGCCTCCTGTTGTTCTTCTTTCTTTTATTTCTTCATCAAATCTTCCATCTTCTGAGATCATTGCCCCCAGGTATTTAAATTTTTGGACTTGCTGTAGATTTTCATTTTTTAGTTGTATCGTGTGGTGTTGTTCATTTCTTCCTAGTATCATGGTTTTCGTTTTTTCTTTATTGATCTTCATGTTTAATTTTTGTAGCGCTTTATCATATATTTCTATATTCCTTATTAAGGTTTTTTCGTCTTCTGCTATGATGACCATGTCATCTGCATAGCATAATTCTGCTATTTCCACTCTTCTCAATTTCCAATTTCCTATGTAGTATTTCTTTACTTCTTTCTTTGTCTCTTTTATTCCTTCGTCAAGAATTAGCGTAAACAGAAGCGGGCTCAAAATGCATCCTTGCCTTGCTCCGGCTGTAGTTTCAAATGTATTGGAGGTCTCTTGTTTCACTCTTACATAGCTCTTAGTGTTTGAATATAGGCTCTGAATTCCTGTTATTAACGTATTTGATATTCCCCTTTTTCTTAGCGTTTTCCATATGTCTTCTCTATTGATTCTATCAAACGCTTTCTCTAGATCAATGAAGCACACATGTACGTTTCTCCCTTCTTTTATTGCCTTTTCCCCTATTTGTCTTAGTATGAATATCGCATCATTTACTCCTCTACTTGGTCTAAAACCAAATTGAGTTTCCTCTAAAGATTCTTCCAGCTCTATTCTTAGTCTACTCTCCAGGATTCTTGCATATATTTTGGCCACTGTGCTTATTAGGGTAATTCCTCTATAGTTCCGGCACTCTCTGCTATCTCCTTTTTTAAATATTGGTGTTATGATACCTATTTGCCATTCTGCTGGTGTTATTCCTTTTAGCGCTTCATTCATTATGTCTTTAAGTTCCTGTAGTGCTGATTCGGGTAGTGCTTTCAGCATGTCTGCTGTTATTTTGTCATGTCCGGGAGCTTTTCCTCTTTTGGTTTTTCTTATTGCTTCTATTATTTCTTTCAAGCTTATTTCTTCTTCTTGTGTTATTTCTGTTTCCTTTGTTCGTGTGCGATGGCTTTCTTGTTGTTCTTCATCTTTAGTATCATTTCCCTCTAGTAATTCTATGAAATACTGTCTCCATCTATCCATTATTCTGTCTTCTTCTGCTATCGTCTTTCCTTCCTTATCTTTAATGTTCGTAATTGTTGCTGTCTTCTTTTGTCTTATATTTTTAAGTGTTCCAAAAAATAATTTCTGGTTTTCATTGTATGCGTTTTTCATTTTTCACCAAATTCTCTCCATGCTTTTTCTTTTTCTTCCTTTATTACTCTTTTTACTTTTTTCCTTTGTTCTTTATATTTTTCATAGTCAATAGGTTCTTTCGTTTGTAGATATTTATTCCACTTGTTCTTTTTTTCTTTCACTGTAACTTTTACCCTTTCCGTCCACCATCTAGTTTTGTTTGTGTTTCTGTTCACTATTCTAGTCGTGCCGCAGCTTTTTTCTGCTGCCTCTAGTACTGTCTTTTTGAAGTTCTTCCATTTCTTTTCTATGTTTCCTTCTTTTTCTTTTGCTTTTTTCTTAAACTCTTCGTTGACGTTCTTTTGAAATTTTTCTTCTATCTCTTGTCTTCTAAGTTCATGGCATTTTATTTTCTTATTTACTATCTTTCTTTTGGTTTCGTTTTTTGTGATTACTTCTTGCTTTAGTATCATTGTTACAAGGAAATGGTCGCTTCCAATCTCTGGTCCTCTTTTTACTTTTATGTCTTTTACTCTATTCCAGCTGTCTATGTTAATTAGGAAATAATCTATAATCGATTTTTCATTTCTGCTTATAACTTGTCTTGTTATTTTATGTATTTCTTTGTGCTTGAAGTGTGTATTTCCGATTTTGAACTCATTCTCTAGGCAAAACTCTATTATTCTTTTCCCGTTTGTATTCGTCACATTCTCTCCATTCCTTCCTAAGCACCACTCTATTCCATCATTCTTATTTCCTACCCTCCCGTTAAGGTCTCCCATTATTATTACTCTCTTTTCACTTCTGTCTACTATTTCTTGTAGTTCTTTAAAGAAGTTATCTTTTTCTTCTTTTCTTGCGTCCTCGTTCGGTCCATAGCCCACAATTAGCGTGTATTCTTCGTTTTCGTCTCCTTCCTTAACATTTATTGATAGTAATCTTTCATTCAATAGGTTTTCTTTCGAAACATATTTCATCTTATCCTCTTTAATTAAAATTGCCACCCCTGCCTTGGCGTTTTCTTTTTCCGATACTCCTACCCAGTACATCCAATATCCATTTTGTGTCTTTGTGATTCCTTTGCCTTTCCTCTTTGTTTCTGTTATACCCACGTAATCCATATTCATTTTTGCCAGTTCTTCTGTTAATTCATATTCTTTTCCTGTTAAACTTTTTACATTCCATGTTCCAAATTTTATTATTTTCCCTGGTTTATTTACTCTATTTTTTATTTTGCCCATCCCGTACTTAATTATATGTGTTTTGTTGTTCCTTATCGTATCCTTTTCCTTTGCTTGCGACGTCTTTCCTTTTTGTTGCAATTTTCCTCGTTTTTTCCTTAGTTTTTTGACGCAGTACCTCCTTCTTCTTTGACCTCTATCATCTTCTTTTGTGTTTTGTCCCATTTCCATTCCTTTCCATTTATTGTTATTTTCTGATAGCCTATCTTCAATATATCTCCTGCCTTTTTATTTTTCTCTGCTAACATTTTTATTTCCTTTTGTATTTCGCGCTCATTTCTTGTTAGTTCGTTGTTTATGAAGATTTTGTCCTTTAAGGTTCTTAGGTTCTTTTTATTCGCCATTACTTTTTGTTTATCTTGAAAATTTTCCATTTGTACCTTACATGTCTTCTCTCCTATCTTTATTGCTTCCTTCACTTGTACATTAACTCCAATTTTCTTGTGTATGAAGTCTAATTAATAACATTAAGCAGTGGCGGCTGGTGATATCTTTGTATGGTAGGGCACAAAAATTTAAAAAAGTAAAAAGAGTATATTAAATTATTTAATCTTTAAGATACAGAAGCCATCTTCGTAATTAAATGAGTACTAGACGATTACAATTCAACAATAACAGATTACCTCGGAAAATGCCGGACATACTCGGACATCTTCGTTTAAATTGGGCTGTGCCCGGAACAGGCTTAATGCAGTCATATGCAGCTTCGCGCGCTTCGCTGCTATTGGTCAAAATTCGAGTAAAAATAGTGGGAGACCGGGGCAGAAACATTTGTGCCCTAGCTTCTAGCAGCATATCGGTACGTGCACACGTCAGTATATAGGCTATCTAGCTATCGGCGGTGTAGTAAGAATTGCATAATAATGAAAGTAAATAAATAATAATTAATGTATTTTTAAAATGTATATGTACTCGCTTATTTCTTTTTTTCTTGTCTTTTTATTTGGTAGGGCTGCGCCCTTGTGCCCTATAGCACGAGCCGCCACTGACATTAAGTGTTACGCCGCTTTGTCATAATTACGATATTTATAGTTTTATTGCTGGACCCAACAGAGTTAATTTCTCTGACTATATCGCGTAGTACCTTAGAAGGTTATCTTACCATAAAAGTTTATAATAATCTCTTCTTCAAGTACGAACCGTCAGTTTTTATTTGAAGTAATAATTTAAACTTATCAATTGTCAAAAATTCGCAAAATATGCACTTATCTTATTTTACGTATGTATTATTCGAATTTCTTAAAAATATGCCGGCATGCACTTAATATACATTTTGTATATATTCCGAGCACTAATCATGACCTTTTTAATTAAATGCGTTGTTATTTTTTTATATTAGTTTTTATAGAGCTAATTTATTGTCTCGTTTCTTTCGTCGAATGTCGTAATAATATGCGTAAATCTTGATGTTAAATCAATATGAATAAATGAAAGGAATCCATGTTGGATTAGCGCATTCTTCGGAAATTTCAGTAGCTGAACAAATCCGAAAGCGAACCGACTAATTAATTATGAGAAAGCGACTTTTGAAAGCTTAAGCCGCTTACCAATCCATCAAACACAATTATAGATACATTCTTCTACAATACATGTAATTCACACGCTTTGACAAAAAATTAAATCCGCCAAATATAGGCAATAAGACGTTTCAAGAATACAAAAAACATAATTAGAAAAGATTCTTAATAGTGAATTTTATTAGTATATAGACAAATCGAGTTTTCGTTGTTGCAGCAACCTTTTATTGTAACAAAATTATGAAGTGATTTGACATTTAGCAGAAAATTTTAAAACTGACTATTCTACAGTTTAAGCTTAAATAGAAAATAAAAGTATGAAAAAGACAAAACTAGTGTAACTTTCGCTTTTTATGTGAAAAAAGTAATTTTTTGTCCCCTTTGAAAGGAAAGGTAGGTAAGATTTGATTTTGACTTAACGATTGAATAATATTCAATCGAACTGTTAATATTATTCAATTAGCAACAGTAACGAAGGTCATTATTAAGACGATCCTATAGCAGTCCTTAGAATGATATAAAACAAGAGATTCGCTCAAAACGCCACAGCCCGCACTATAGAAATATTCATTACAAACTGTAAAAAAGTATGATCTACAAATCTAGGCTCAACGGACCTAAGCATATAAGTCAAAATCGTACAGGATTGTCCATAAACATGTTATCACTTATATGGTACTACATAATTTTAAATTTTCTTTTGTTGTAGACTAGATATGGCCACGTAACTTAATTTGGAAGAGAGCAGGAAGGTAGCAGCTTGGATGGAAGTGTTTGGGTCACTCTCAATAGTAAAAAATATCTGATGTGGACAACACATGACTTCCTTGTACGCCTAGCGTTACACTATACATATTTTATTAATAATTAAAATATGTATTATTACAGACCCAATCATTAAATTGCACGCATTGGACATAATTTGACATTGACATTAAATTCTTTATTTTTTTGTTATTTTTTGTCTTAATTCATAGCAAACTTAATTACAGAAACCAAAAAGTACATATTTGTAAAATTTACATATCTCGCTTATACAAAGAGCTAATTTAATCATACTTGATATTTTCGACGGAGTGATACTTTACTTGAAGCTGTTATCAGTTTTTCTTTAAAAAAAATGGTGTTATTTTGAATTTAACAATAAATGCTTTTAGAAAATTGAATTCTCCGTCGAAAATATCAAGTATGATTAAATTAGCTCTTTGTATAAGCGAGATATGTAAATTTTACAAATATGTATTTTTTGGTTTCTGTAATTAAGATTGCTATGAATGAAGACAAAAACTAACAAAAAAATAAAGAATTTAATGTCAATGTCAAATTATGTCCAATACGTGCAATTTAATGATTGGGTCTGTAATAATACATATTTTAATTATTAATAAAATATGTATAGTGTAACGCTAGGCGTACAAGGAAGTCATGTGTTGTCCACATCAGATATTTTTCTTACTATTGAGAGTGACCCAAACACTTCCATCCAAGCTGCTACCTTCCTTCTCTCTTCCAAATTAAGTAGGGTGGCCATTTCTGGTCTGCAGCAAAAGAAAATTTTAAATTATGTAGTACCAAGTACCATATAAGTGGTAACATCTTTTTGGACAACCTGTATATTTTACAGGACACGCAAAAAACTTAATAAAACACAGAGTATTTTATAATCATTTACTTATATTAAGTTGGATTATATTTAGAAAAATAAACTAGTGGTCTTCTTTTCCACATAACTTTTTGAAAGACGGAAACAAATGAAAGTCATTTTTTGACTTATGTGCTTAGGATCACTGAGCCTAGAAATTAACCGTACACTTTTTGAAAATTTTATTTAGGGGCCAAGTTATGACTACTTGAAAAACAGCTATATAATAGCTGATATCATGTCCCATGCATAATTTCAAAATATTGTTTCAAACATATTGTTCATTGTATTTATGTTAATAACATACTAAAAATTTGTACTCAAATTCCTAGAAATAGAGGCTGAGGAGTTTCGCGCGATAAATACTATTCTTTTAGAATTCTTGTTAATTTGCGCTCAGAGTTCAGTGGTACAGTCTTCGCTACGCGCTTCCTTCACTTCGTTCCGCTTTTCTTCCTCAAATATACAGTAGGAAACCCATACTATTTCTTCTGAACAGTAATCTGCTTATTTTGGAGCTCAGCAATTGTCTTGTCGCTATAGAATCGTCTTAAATGATAAAAATCAAAAATCGGTTGAATTATGGGTGTATTATTTGAAAATTGTGGATATAAGATAATTATTTCAAGTCAGTGAATATTATGAATGTTGCAGTTGCAGACACTTGTTAGTAAGTAGGTAGATTTTAATAATATCGTGTTAATAATTTTTTTAAAAATTATTTTAGTTATTTATAATACTGTTCCATTTTATTGTTAGATTGTAATGTTTAAAAAATGAATGGAAATTATCAGAGTAGTTTAAAATATTCAGGAAATCTTATTAATTTTTCTATTATTATGAGGTCGCATGTTTATCCAAGTTAGGTGACCGGTTGTGAATCGGACGGCCCAGGTTCGTTCCCGCGATGTGACGTCTGGTAAACGCTCTCATTGGTAGAGAATAGATATAGGGTATCCAGCCAGTCAAGCGGTTTACGTCATATATACAATATCGCAAGAAACAATGACGCCATGTGTTAAAAAGCTTACATGATCATGTAAAACGGATTAAAATATAATCTGCGGGTTGCCTTCATAAATACAAATCTTTCTTAAAAATGTAACACCTCTGTTATCATTTTTTCCATCGATAACAAATTTTATTTTAATTTTTCTGAGGGATATTCCTTTCGTAGTATACCTATGCAACAGACTATCTAGTAGTATTATGTGAGATCCTTAAAAACAAATACAGAATACTGCATAATTAATACCATACATTACATTTATACTGGAGCGGGATTCGAACTCAGGACTTTTAGATTGCGAAGTAACATCGTTGCATCTACGCTAACCTGATCAGCAGATGTTTTACTAAGGGCGTTTTTATCAATCTCTCTAAAATTTTAACTTCTGGTTAAATAAATAATATTGCATCGTTTTGTTGGCAGCAATGATAAATCTGTCATTTGACAGTTTATTCCGTTTCAATTTTATTTATTTAACTTTTAGATAAAATTTTAACCAGATATTGAAAAACCGGCCCTAAAAGTATTTTTTAAAAATATCTTCATATTATTATGTTTTTTAATTCATTCTATTCACTCTTATTCTTCTAATGTTCGAGATTCTTCCAATTCATTGAAGAGTTTGGCAGTATTTCTGAAGGGTATATGTAATATATGTATCTATAATTATAAATATTTAGTTAATAATAAAATAAGAAATATTAAATGTACAACTCAGAAAAAGACTTCAGTAATGTCTTTGGCTTTTGACACTCACATTTATCTGTCAATTACAAACATTTTAATTTTCCACTTGTTTTCCATGGCTGCGAGATTCATTTACAACTTATTATTTTATATATTTATGTCTCTATCTTTAACTCCACAAAAAATATAATAAAAATTTTAAATGTATCGAATAGAGATTTTTATATTATTTGATATTAGTAATAACAGAAATTTTCAAAAAATAATATTTAGAAGATTTTTTTAATGAAACTATTACTTCCGGTTGTCCAATTGTTACCAAAATCTAATCAGCTCTTCCCAGGAATGTCAGATTGATGAAACTGCAGTTAAATATTTTTTTAAGTCTTATAGTCTATGAGAAACCATGGTTCCAACATCCACACATACACACACACACACGGAAATCATCGTAAAAATTTTATAATCGGATTATAGGGACCTTAAAACGTGCTTATCCACTAAAATCTGGGTATGCGATTTTTAGAAGGATTCCAATACCTCTCAGCGAAAGAAAAATCAAAAATTCGAATTTAGGTTACAAGTAATTATGACGAAAAAATACCACTGTATTTGAGTTTTTGGGGTTTCACGTATAATATTTACGTTATATATTATTTTTTTTCAAATATTTATTTACAATCCATTTGCAACTGGAATCTAAACAATAAGTACCTAAATACTATAGTATAGTTTTCTCTCGTAGCTCGTAGCATATGGTAAACTCCAGTAATTCTCCTTCTTTGGTTAATATTAAAAACTAAAAGCTATAATTTCTGCAAAGAAGTAACAGTGTGTCCCATTTAGAGGTGCCACCATTGGGATCTCGAGAACTGTAAGAGATACGATGTCGGTTAAATGGAACTTTTTATGCGCCTTTGGGAGGCCATCTCAGATGTGCATTTATTTTTCCAAAAATTCTCATAAGGCACTAGATAATGACGAAAAACTGAATATTGTTGATTTTTTCTTTTTCAAATAACTTCTAAACTATTAATAATTGAGAAAAAAGTTTCAAATATAAAAGATAGATATTTTTATTAACTAACCAGTGGCGTACGAAATAAATTTTTATATCTGTAAATTTTTGAGATATAACACAAACTTATGTTTTTTTAAATGGAACCCATATCTGATTTTAGTCTCAAAAAAATAAATATTTTTTTCTGTTTTCAACGATGTAAGGGTTATTATGTTTTATATTTGTTTTGCCTTCAAAAATTATTATTTTTTCCTTATTTTGTATTAAATTTGCAATTATTTTGAAAATATTGGTAGATTTCTATTTGGAAATACTCCTTGTATTTAAATAATTTATTTCCTTAAAAATATTTGCTCAAAATTCGTATCAAATTAATTTTTATATTTTGTATCAGGTCGCCCTTGGCACATCATAGTGTAATTTGTAATTATGAGTCTAGAATGAAAATATTAAGTAATAAAAGCATAAAACAAATTATTTTGATCAAATACAATATAATTAATAAAAATAATAATGTTTTTCTGGGAAATAATTAGAAAATTCAGGAAAATAAAGAGAAAAATTAAATTTTAGGAGCAAAATAAATATAAAACATAATAACCCTTATACCATTGAAAAGAGAAAAAAATATTTATTTTTTTGAAACTAAAATCAGATATGGGTTCCATTTAAAAAAATATAAGTTTGTGTTATATCTCGAAAATTTACGGATATGAAAATTTATTTCGTACGCCACTGGTTAGTTAATAAAAATATCTATCTTTTATATTTGAAACGTTTTTCTCAATTACTAATAGTTTAGAAGTTATTTGAGAAAGAAAAAATCAACAATATTTAGTTTTTCGTCATTATCTAGTGTCGTATGATAATTTTTGGAAAAACAAAAGCACATCAGAGATGACCTGCCAAAGGTGCACAAAAAGTTCCATTTAACCGACATCGTATCTCTTATAGTTCTCTAGATCTCAATGGTGACACCTCTAAATGGGACACACTGTATAAACTGAAAATACATTTATTTTTATTCTATCCAGTTTTCGTTAAATAATATGAATATTATACGATAATTAAGTATGAGGAAAATTGCACAAGAAAACACTGCATTAAAATAATATCTTAACTCTGGTTAAACCTTCCATAAATAACTGCTATATAATTTAAGTAGATTTCCAATGAAACATTTTATATTTTGTCAGGAGTTGTGCGAAATTCCCCGGCCTTTATATTAGAAACGTCAACAGTTCGGTGTGTCCGGGACTTCCGTGACTCTCCAAGGAGAACCGCTTGCTACGTCTACGTCTCGCACAACACAACGCAAGCTGTTGCCAACAAACAAAACACCAATATCAAGTCAAATATACCAACATAGCTGAGCAACAAAGAGTATTAAAAATTAGCAAATCGATTGTTCTCAGGGGGACTAAAGTTTTGCAGGTTCAAACTTTAAGTTAGCAATTGCTTTAAAATACATATACCTATCTCAAAATTGTAAACTGACATAAGTATAATATATATTAAGAATGACCATAGGTACTCCGTTTTAAACTAACAAGAGGCACGCGGCCACGGGACCCCATATAAAATTCTAAGTTTCTGATTGGCTAGTGATCAACCAAGTTTACATCCAAACAATACTATACAGGGAATTTATTTTAACATGCAATATATGGCGAATCACTTCCATGGTTACTCACTGTTGTCAAAAAATGACAGCAATGTAATATTTGTCCATTTTAAAATGCAACATACAAAATTTGTAGTTTTGTATTATCAAAACTAATTTCCTATAAATTAGCCTACATACGATTAACAAATAATCAAAACCTGAATGTTGTACATCTTAAAAAACTTTATCTTACAAAAATTCATAACTTTCATGTAATAAATGTTAAAAAATACCTTCAATCACTCTGAGGCAATATTCTAGTCGGTCGTAATAAGAACTGACACCATTTGTGATGTGTTTTGGAGTTATCTCCTGTGCTGCAATACTATTTATAATGTTGCATTTTAAAATGGACAAATATTGCTGTCATTTTTTGACAATAGTGAGTAACCATGGAAGTGATGAACTATAATGTTACATTTTAAAATAAATTCTCTGATATGTATCAAGGTACTGAAATTCTACCTTTTATCACGTATATGGAATTTAATTGCCGAGGCCATAGGGCCGAAAAAAATAAATGATGAAAAAGGAAGTTCATTACCGAGGTACATATTAAATTTTATTTGAAATCGAAAATTTGTGAAAATGAAAGCAATATTTATTTTTACAGGTTATGTTGACATATCTGTCAGTTGCTGTCGGTGAAACAAACGAACTTATGATTAGCGTTATGAACCTCCGGACATTGAAGTTATCGTAAAGAACACTCAAAATTATGTGTATTATCTCAAACTTCTTCATCGGAATTATCTTCATAATTCATTCCTCTTGCACATATTTTTTATTATTTTACTTACAAATTTACTATTGGCAAAGTGATTTAACACCAAGCACCAACCGGCAACATTGTTAATCAATCATTTTTTTACAAGCGTGAATTCTGTCATATCTGGCAGCCATCAACTGTCATAATGTCATATTTGGTTTTTGATTGTTATTGCTCACACAATATTTTACAACAATTAGCATTCGATATCCAAATGGTGGCAGAAGAAAGAAATTTTAATTCTACATAAGAGGCGTTTACTTGATTAACTTTACGAATTGTACACTGTACAGTACATCATACATCTACCCAAATATCTTATATGTACAATAATTATTATCATAATTCTAAAATCAAAATAATTGTAATTTACGTAACAAGACCTGAAAGTGATACTTTACGGCTCGCTCTGGAAGCTTGTGAGCCCAGTATAGACACTTTCAGGTCATGTTGGGTACAATCATCGACCTTTAAACTAATGGACCAAGTGTCTCCTATTCTTTTATTGTTAGAATAATGCTCCAACATAAAAGGATAGAAATATATATTCTGTCCTTCAACAATACGGAAGTTCTCAGTTAAAGTATACTGCGCATACGTTCGTACTCATTGTACATCTTTTTCAGCCATATGTAAACCTCTATACATCGCTCTCTATCACGAAATAGTTGTCAAAATCTACATTTGACGTTTCGTGACTGTTTGTGTATTATTTACTTTTTTTTTGAGAACATTTACAATTATTTCTGTCAACACATACGTATATGTGTTGTGAGGTGTGTATGCGACAAAATAATGGGGAAACGGTGTATTTCGTGCAATCAGCAGTACGTACGCGGTTCAGCTGTGTCATTTCATATGTGAGTTCTTATTAATTATTACTTGTTCCCTATAATATAATATGTATATAATATATTGTATTAAAAATATATAATAAAACTAATTATACACAAAAAAATTAAATCTATACTCAGCGATTATGCACCAAGTATAACAAGTTAGGGACAAAACAATCTTTTTATTTTGCCGCGTTTTCTTAACTTCCGTACTGTTGAAGGATAGAGATACTGTGTCTGCACCGTTATGGCGGGACAAGCGTTTTGCTCATACGCTGCGTCTATTAGTTTAAAGGTCGATGGGTACAATATTTTTTTTGCGATCCTGAAAAAATAATAAAAAAGTATTATTTTATTTTTTACTGCGAGCAAATAAGAAATAAATAAACAACTGATCTCCATGGAAACATTTAGCTTTACCGGTCCCGGGATCGGTAAAGTACTTTCCGATCCCTTATAAACAACTTTCCGAGCTAGCTCAGCAAAGAAGGACTTTCAGGTCTAAATAGTGATCAGAAAGAGCTCATTTTCTGGGCGGTCGCGAAAAAAACTATTTTTTTCAAGAACAACTGTTAACAGCTTCATGTAATGTATCAATGCTAGTCCATTTTAACCAAAAATCTATTATGTTATTCACATTACTATAAAAATCTTATATACCAAATTTGAAAAGTTTTGGATTATATTTTAATGTAGTTTTTCATAAAAATCTATTATGTGTTCCAAGTAACGTACAATTCCGGAAGTTATGTAATGACCAAAAATGGAGGTGCACAACTAGATGTTATAACAGTCCTAACTCCTAAATACAAAATTTCAACTTTCTACAACGTTTCTGAATTATGCGATATACGTACGTACAGATGTCACATCGAAATTAGTTAAAATGGATTCAGGGATGGTCAAAATGGAAATTTCCACTAAAATCAGAAAACAGAAAAATTCGCGATGACAATTATTTCCTTTACTACGTATAAGGAAGGAAAAATTAAAAAATTGTGGAAATTTCCATTATTTTTCAAATTGTTCCAAAAGGTACTCACTTTGATAAGAAATGCATTATACAGGCACATTGGTTGATAGTAACACGAGCTTGGTTCTAACACGGGTATCAACTAGAAGATCCATGCAACAACAATGACATTGCACATACTTCAGAGTTGTTATCAAAATCAGTGTTACCATTATACTGATTAAGCCGAAAATATACTGACTGCCATATTCAATAAATTTGGCTGCATTATTTAAAATTATTTAATACGATTTGTTTCTTGACTTGATATACGATAAACAATTTAAAATAACGAAGCCAAATTTGTTGAAATTGGCTATTAGTACATTTTTGGCTTAATCAGTATATCGATGGCTTAAGTGCAAAACGTAGTATCGCCAACAATCACAATTATTCAGGACAAACAAAAAACATTCTGGTTTTAAAAGAACTTTCTGTAAACCAGTATTTCATTATTTTATGATTACGTTGAATCGTTTGTAACATTTTCCAAAATCATATTTACTTTAATTTTAACACAATGTCAAACTGTGGCTTACGACGTTTTATATATCAAATAGGGCATTCTGTTGATACGACATTATGTTTTAGAGCGCAAAATGAATTTTTAAGGCGGCTGTGGCTTACCATGATTGGCGAGAATGTGCAGGTTAACCTAATGCTTCGATTGGCGCCAAAATCGAATTTTTGAATATTTAGTGGGTTACGACGTTTTGCATCGATATTGGACACACTGATTTTGTTAACAACCCTAAAGCATGGCGCATGGCCAAGTCGTTGTCGTTGACATGGTTATACTCTTCGACCTTATACTGACTTGTTGTGATCGGAAGATATGCGGGAGGGGATATTTGCGGGGATGGAAGCCATGTTGTTTGTGGGCTGTGTATTATCATAATCCTACTACTTTTTTACGAAGTAATGCCCAGTTGTTGCTTTTGAAATATATAAATTATTTTTATTTTCAATTAATTTCAGTCTCTTTTCTCTTATCTCATTATTAGCAGGAAACCTAAAAGTTACACTTCGTTTCTTATATTAATGTAGAAAAATCCCAATTACTTACACATGAAACGAAATTTCCATACTTTCTTTGTATTTTTCATTAAAATTTGACAACCCAGTATAAAATCATATTGCAATATGAAAAAAGATGCACACAATCATAAAATAAATATATATTTCGAGGTACATTCACAAACTACACGCAAAAATAGGTTAAAATGACAAGTAGTGACATATAACACAACGAAACGCATGCCGCAATACACCATGACTTCTAGGTCCACAAAGAAAACAGTTTGATATGAAAACTAATATCTAGTTTTAGTTTTACTTATACTTTCAGGAGATTTTTGTTTTAAATTGTCGAAACCCCCATTGTCTTCGTACAGGACAGCAGTGCAAAGAAAAAAATCTGATGTGGCCAGCACATGACCTCCCGCCAATTCCATGTTTAAAATATCAGTGAGCTTTAAGTAAAGTATCACTTCCGGTTGATCGTTTGTATATAAATTTTAATTTATTATTCAATAAATAGAAAAGTCTGTAATACGAAAGTTTGGATTATGTTTTATTGTTTCTCCTCAAAAATCTGTTAGAGCTCCAAATTAACTACTACATCCGATTTGAAGGAAAAATCGTTACACACACATTCTTATAAAAATCTGCATCAACTTCTAGGTGCTCTAAAACGCAATCTTTGTAAATTCTTCGCCGTACATGATCCATTTCGTAAATGTGTAGTTGTAAATTAATATTAATTCATAGGGCTGCAAAATAGAGTAAATTTAAATCAGATCATCCTGTACATCTAACATGTATGTATGATGTAAAATATATTATTTTTACAAACCTTAATTTCATTAGAATTAATTACTTTACCATTATATTCTCCTTAACACGGTTTCATTATTAATTTTACTATAATTATGCTTCCTGACATTGACATTTGTTTAAATATGTCAAAATTTTTGTTTGACGCATAGGCAAGACGATATATGAAAATAAATTATATTATATATTCATATTTAAAGAGTTTTAGAGATATTTACTAAATTTTATTATCGTAGAATTGAAGATTGTACCATTGTATTCAATTTTAATTAGTAAAAGTTGCTAAAAAAATATATTCAATGATTTTTTTACAAGAAAAACTGTTAAAAGCTTGTATAAATGGTACTTCCGGTTTTCCGGTATACACTAAAAACTAATGAGCTCTTCCCACATTAGTATTGAATGGGTATACAAAATTTCAAATTTTTCTGATTGATAGTATTTGAGTAATCGTGTCCACAAGATCCACACACACACACACACACAGACACACACACAGACACACACACATACATACCTACAGACATCATTGTAAAAATGTTAAAATCGGATTCTGGGGACATCAAAACGTGGTTATTCACTAAAATCTCTATATGCGTTTTTTAGCACGATCCCTATACCTCCCTTACCTAGGGTAGCGGGAGGTAAAAAGGTTAATTTATTTTATTCAATTTGACGTTTTAAACTGACTTTATTAACTCCATATAGCAACAACTACAGGTAATTCTTTATTTGCTAGTGAATTGATTTTTTTTTAAGTCACTTTCACATAATTTTAACTTACTCTACAACAATGGTATGTTTAAAAAGTAACATCAGACACGAAAATAACACTTTCACCACAGTCTTTATCAGACAGATCAGCCATTTTTATTATTTTTCACTACACAAATGACAGAAAATAATGCTTGTTTCACGTCTATCAACGACCATTGTCATATACACCCTACAAATACATTAGTTATTTTATTTTGTCAAAATTAAATATTAGATACGAGCCCAACGCCACATGTATTTGTACTTTTGGCTTAGATTAACAATTATTTAACCGAGCGTAAATTACTGTTATAATGGGCAATTGAATAAAAAATAATATATTTATGTTCTATACACTTTCACGAAATATATTGCTAAAATTTATTCAGATATAATCATAGGTAGAATGGTATTTTTTAATATGGTGATTTTTGCATCCATAATTAATTTAGACCAAAAGTATCAATACAAAAAATGTTTAAAAATGAATACTACATCTAATGAGTATCTACTTGTTGCTTAATTGTTTGTTATGCAAGAGTATGAAGCAAACGTAAAATGGATTTTGTAAAGAAAATTACGGATTGTGAAATATCAACGTTAAATGATTGAAATATAACACTGATGCCCGGTTGCAGAAACGTTCATCAGTTCCTTGTTCAGTTAGCGGACCATCAAAATGTACAAATTTGAATCAGCTTCCTTATTCTTATGACATTTATATCATTGGTGTCAAAAAATCGCGTTTATTTGTTCATTTTGATGAACCGTTGATTGATCAAGGAATTGATGAACGTTTCTGCAACCGGGCATAATTGTTTTGGTTAACGGATTAATTTTTATGATTTGTTTTAAATGTGGATATATTTTCTAAGAACGATAAAATTTTATTTATAAAATGTTGTTACATGGGAAATTTGTTGAATCAAGGGTGTGATTTATTTAGTGCCTTGAATCCTGAATCACCTACTTATCTCATCTATCGCGATCATTATATTCAAGATAATTTTGATTAAGAAATATTGTTTATTTATTTAATATAAAAGTATTTAAATGTATTTTTCATCTTGAATCTTATATTAGAAATGAAAATAAATTAGAAAACGGGGAATGGTAACATTTTGTTTCTTTCTTTATTATCTTTTCACCTTAAAAATTACATTTCAAGATCAATTTTGAACTTGGTTTTTTAATACTACGAGTTAGGTTTCTTTAACACCCTGTAGTATGTTTTATTAAGGTATTTTGTGTGTATAATTAAAAAGAAATCCATTAATGTTCTTGTAAAGAATAAATCACATTGTAGTACACAGAAAAAAAATATTTGAAATTTTGTCTATTATAATTAGATATTATTTTATTAGCCAATGTCTGTCTAATTTTGTATAATTTACAAATCTTAATTTAGCATTTTAACTAACCCGAAATAGAAAATAAATATTTTGTAAAAAATTGTTAATTTAAATACGTAATTAATTATTTTCATTACTTAGGTATTTTATTTAATTTTACTATATTTTGGCTTTATTATTTTTGTCCTACAATTTTCGGTGATTTATCTAATGAATTAGGTAAGTAAATAGAAAATTTAAATATGTATTTAGTTAATTTCTTTATTTATGTTTAGTTCAATACTAAATGTAATTTAATCTAATTTTGTATTTAATTTTACTATAATTTGTTATTACAAAAATTTAACTAAGGGCCAATCTTACCATCACTGGTTAAAATTTTAACTGTTAGTTAAATAAACAATATTAAATCGGAATATTCGCAGCAATTATAAATTTGTCATTTGACAGTTCATTTCGTTTCGGTTTTGTTTATTTAACTGATAGTTAAAATTTTAACCAGAAATGGTAAGATTGGCCCTAAATCATCTTGGATAATTTAACGAAAACATATTAATTATTAGGCTGAAAATTTCAGATTTGTTTAGTTAATTTAACTACAATTTAGATGCTTTTTTTTCTGTGTATGTATTTTTTGGTTTGTATTTGTATTCATAAAGTAAAATATAGAAAATTCGTAATTTATAAATTGCTTGTCATGGTATTTTGAATAGGGCTTTTCTTTTTCCTTTTACTTTTACTATTTTGCTTTGTTGAGGAAGAGGAAACTATGTACAGGTGATAGTATAAAAACATCGGTATTCTTGTTACCATAACTTAAATTTGTACGTACATTATGATTCACTATACGAGATATAGTATTGTGGTCTCATTAGCGGTTTGGAAGTGATTTCAGAATTGAAATTTGACTGCGGAAATTACAACATTTCTGTTTAAAATTATTATTTTTAACTTTCCTTGAAGATTTTGCATACGTACATATAGGTATGTATGTACTTTGTACAATTTTTTTTTTTCTTATGACGTATTATGATTGTGTCACGAAAAATTGTTTTTATTTCTAGCACAAAAAGGATACCTGTAGCAGAATTTCCGTATATTAGTTGAGTGTCCATAACTAAATTTAATCATGGGTGAATATCTAATCACAATTATTACAAATAGACTAAGTACTTGCAGAAGCAGTGAGTTTTGTTTAAGAAATCATGAAACAAATGAAGATATTCATCAAGTAAATATAAATATTACTGATACTGATCAAGGTTTGGTCAACGTCTAATCAGTGGTTAATCACTCTTCATTAAAAATAAACACAACCAGTCATTATAACAAAATATACGGAAAGCATATTACTGTAGTGAACTTAACAATGTGTTGCCAAAAGTACCCAATGATATATAAAGACTGAGTGTTAAACTTCGGGAGTACATATCTACATACAGTTCGAACACTGAAAACCGTGACTCAGAAAACAGTTTTTTTTTTTTTCAAATACCATATGTCCCGTAATATTGTAGTGGGAGTTTTATGATATGATTTGAAAGATTATTTAATTTGGCATCGATGAATATCTAAATTCTCCTAATTTAACGGGTTATTATTAAAATATTTTACAAAATAAAAAATCTGTTGTGGCCAGCACAAGACCTCTCGCCATTTCCATATTAGGCTATATAAGTATTGTATTGCACTTCGCTTTCGAACCGTCGTTTTATAACAAAATCTTACAGAACTTTACCCAAATATTGTTTTTTATTATATTTAACATGTCTTCTGCACACATATAATTCTAATTATATCTATTTTTCATTGTATGAGTGCCCGTGAGGTGACGCCTGGTAAGCGCCCACACGGTAAAATATATCGTCATCATTACCGATGTCTACATGTGTTGTAGATACTGGCACACCCAGTAATGGGTAATATGCCGTGATGATATATTTATTTATTTTTTTTATTTATTTCATTGTATGAGGAAGTTTCTAAATGTCAAAGATTGTTCCAATTCATTAACCAGATTGGCGGTATTTCTGATGGATATATGCATTTTACCACAATTTTACCTATAATTTCAAATATTTAATTAAATAAATAAATAAATATATCATCACGACATATTACCCATTTCTGGGTGTGCCAATCTGCTTTATCACAGATATCGGTAATTATGATGACATATTTGTACCGTGCGGGCGTTTACCAGGCGTCACCTCACGGGCACTCATTGCTGGCGTGAAGAGTGCACCACAGGGGTCACTTTTGTGCCATTTAAAATTCGAAATAAATATTTAATTAATAAAACAATAAGAAAAGTTAAATATACTTCCCTGAAAAAGCTATCAGAATGTCACTAAAACTGTTGATATTTGACAATGACATGTGTCATGTTATAAACATTGGAATTTGTCAACTGGTTTCCTTAGTGCCTTGGCCTCTGCGATTAGTTTACTCTATAAATTATAGAGTCTTTATCTCTAAATCTATACAAGATATAATAAAAATTTTAAGTGTATTAGATGGAGAATTTTATGTTCTTCAATATTTAATAAAAAAAACTCCCAAAAAATTATATTTAGAAGAATTTTTCTAAGAAACTAATACTTCTGGTTGTTCAATTGTTACCAAAACCTTTTCAGCTCTTCCCAGGAATGTCAGATTGAGGAGACTGCAGTTAAATATTTTTTAAGTCTTATAGTTTTTGAGGAATCGTGACTACAACATCCAGACATACATACACACACACACACACACACACACACACACACACACACATACACACATACACACATCCACACACACACACACACACACACACACACACACACACACACACACACAGACATCATTTTAAAAAATGTTATAATCGTATTCTAAGAACCTTAAATCGTGCTTATTCAATAAAATCTGGATATGCGAATTTTAGCATGAATCCAATACCTCTCTTAGCGAGAGGTAAAAAAAGATGAACTAGGAGGGATTTGAACTCGTGAATAATTATTACGGATTTTAGATCTAACTTGGGTAAATTCTTTCATTGGACGTTTCGGTGGTAAGAACGCCACCATTATCATCGTAATAATTTTACAGAAAGTACATATTTTTCAATTGGATGCTGAAGTTAATACATTTTAATTTGTCATCGAAATTTCTACTTCCTGTAAAACTACGCACCACAGAAACGCCCAATAAAATAATTTTTATAATAATAAACTTTACAGTGCGTCTGAATATATTTATGGGTATATTTATATCGCATTTCTTAATGAAATTCATGTCCTTTCCTTAATTAAATCTGTTATTCAGTAAATTAATAATATATATGTACATTATGTACGATCATGTTTATTGATCACTTTTTGCTGAATCACTTGATAATATAAGCTACAAGTTACGTTCAGCCTAAGGCTGAAAAAATCATTACAAATTGCGTAAGGTCCCTTGTTATGGTTACTTATTTTTTATTTATTTGAAATCGTCACTGAAGTTCACAAAAATAGTTATTAAAAGTTCAAAAATTGGCACTAAAATAATCCATTATACAACAATTTCAAGCAAATGCAATGTTGCCAATTTTATAATAATTATTGTATATATTATAAGATACTTTGGGTAGGTGCACAATATACTCGTATAATAGTAAATTTGTACGTAAAATGACAAAAAATATGTTCAAGAAGAACGAACTTAATAATTCCGATGAAGAATAATGAAATAAAACATAGTTCTGAGTGTTCATTACGATAACCACAATGTTCGGAGGTTAGCAACAATGAGTGTCAGACAGAGTTACATAAACATAACCTATGATAATAAAATATTCCTTTCATTTTCACAAATTTTCGATTTCAAATAAAATTTAATATGCAACTCTGCACTGAAGTTTCATTTTATCGCTCATATATGGTTTATTTTTCTCGGCCTTACGGCCTCCGCAACTAAATTCCATATTCGTGATAAAAACTAGAACTTCAGTACCTTCATACATAAATAACTATTAGCTAACATAGAGATAAAAAATGCAGCTTTCAGAATGATATTTTTTTGATATATTTATGAAATTGGCGTCTTACCTTAATCGAATTTTGTATAGGTTGCATTTAATTGCGTACTACATGTAAATTTACATTTATCGCTACGGAAGTTCACATGATGATTCATCTACAGTGAAAGTGAAAGATGAAAAGAAAGCAATTACACCTACTCAATAGTTTGAAAAATG
Source organism: Ophonus ardosiacus (assembly GCA_943142095.1). Taxonomy (NCBI): domain Eukaryota; kingdom Metazoa; phylum Arthropoda; class Insecta; order Coleoptera; family Carabidae; genus Ophonus; species Ophonus ardosiacus. The sequence continues at coordinate 19,997,805 of OW964830.1, read as the reverse complement.
GGTTCTGAACTTCCAAGTCTTGTAGTTGAATTTATATCTTGAGTACTCGTCGAAGAATGTGATAAGACTCTAAAAAAACTGTCGTAGTTGCTAGACGACATTTTTGAAGCGTGCTCTCAGTAAAACTTTAGTCGATTTTTAAACTAACAGGAATAAATTGAAAATATCCCTAATGTTATCTACGCTTTTCATTGGCTGAAAATACAATACAAATAATTTTTTTATTTGGTTTTTAGTTGTTTCAATATATGTAATAACTTTTAACAAGAAACTTTCTTTTTATGTTATTTCCGGAATAAAAATGCTTAAATAAATATATCTTGAAAAACTAGTTATGATAACATATTGTTGAGATTCAAAATTTCATTATGTTAAATTTGTTGTAAATGAGAGTGGGGAAAATTATTTTACCATAAACTTAACCCAGTGTCAAAAGACTGTTTACATTTCTCTGCACGAAGAAATATATACTTAGATTTAGATCCACTCGTTTCATCCAAAGTAGGAAAAGGAGTACGTTCTACTGCATTCACTGATGCTTGCATTTTTTGTACGCTTTGAAAAACGTAAAAAAAAAACTGTGGGCAATTAATAAAAAGCAAAGGTGCACTACTTAAAAAAGCTAAGCAACTTGTACCCGGTAGCATTTAAACATTCCGGTATATATTTCGGCACCTGCCAAAATGTGATTGGTTATGACAAAATAGCTCATTTAATAAGAGACGGAGTGCCAAGTTCACTCCCATAATGTTGAATTTTTCTGTCATTTGTTTTGTCGCTTCAGCGTCAACTGTTTAATGTGCTCCTACAAACTTTTGCTACTGTCTATATGCCACGAAACATATATAATAGGTGACTGTTGGTTAGGTTTTATTGCAGGTTGTTTTCTTTATGAAATTTAATTTTTTTAAATATTGCACAAAATACATAGCATATACCGTATTTGCTTCTTCAACATACCGAACTGCATTAAAGCACCATTCAATATTCTGGCAGCGCACTCGGCACTTCGGCTGTTATTGGTTGAACTGTTTTGTTACAACCAATCATATTTTGGCGGGTGCCGAAATATACGAGTATACCGGAATGTTCAAATGCTAGCAGGTACACTATTCAGTCAGATAATGCGGGTACAGAATATCAGATGTTTTAAGTACATTTACCAATAAAATTAGGAACAAATCCGACCTATGTTGAAAAAAGCAGACTTGTAAATACATAGCTTCGACCCGGGTATGACAGGTACTTGATATAGACCGGGTTCCCGGCGGTACATCACTTATAAACAGTAAATAATTTAGACTTCGATCTCTTCTTTATAATGCATTATTTAAAATTTACCATAATCGGTTAACATGCTGATAATGGGGTCATCCAAAAAAATATTGTTTTTGCAGAAATGAAATCTATGATTTTTACAATGAATATTGCAATATAAAACATCTAAAAGTCTAATACATTTCTTCATTCATAATTTTCTTAAAAAATATTTCCGATTTGGGGTTTTTGTAACGTTCATTCTCTACTGACACAACGACAACTTACAAATACATAGTATGTGTCATAAATGTCAAAATCAAGTTCAAGTGTTAAATTTTCTAATCTACAAGTCATTAGCCATAACAACATCGAATTTTGGCATATTATTATAATTAACCATGGAATTAGGTTACAAAAAGGCAAATTCTAATCGCCTCACTTTTCGCACGACTAAACCAACAAACTTTATTAAAATATTGTCAGCTAGAGTACGATAAATCGTTTAATTGAGTAATGTCACATAAACTGATCTTTTCAACACATGTTAAAATAACGGGTGTCTACTTGAAATCCGTAATATACCTAAGGAATACAATGTTATTTCTTTCATTTTGATGTAGTTTCTGACCTATTAATTTTAGAGAAAAGTTGTAAACAAAAAAAATGTTCAGAATTAAAAACTACACAATATGGGACTAAAATTAATTACAAATCATTTTTATTGTACGAAAAAACCGCAAATTAATTGCTGATGTTTTATTTGTTTTTATTTGACATATTATTATTATAATTAAATTTGAATGTTATAATAATATACTAGTCATGAATTATTTTGTACTTTCTTTTTATGTTTAATTAATTATACTTTTAATAATTATATAAAATTATTTATTGAGAAGAGTAGAATTATTAGATCTGTCAAATAAAAAAAAAAAAACATCAGTAACTCAATGGCACTCCGAAATATGCTCTAAATTGCGAATTTTAATTTGCGTTTTTTTCGTAAAATAAAGTGAAACTGTGATTAATTTTAGTGTCATATTGTGTAGCTTTTAATTCTGAACAACTTTTTTGTTTACAATTTTTCTCTACATTTAATAGGTCAGTAACTATAGCAAAATGAAAAAAAAACATTGTATTCCCTATATTACGGATTTCAAGTAGACACCCGGTATATAAATGTTTCAAATAACTTTTGTGGTCAAAAATTATTGGAAACATGTATGGATAATAAGTATTTAATTATTTAATAAAATAATTAATATAAACTAAGTGTAGGTATATTAAAGTCCAAGTTTTGATTGCCACTGACATAATTTTTCTGCCTAAATCGTTCAGCAAATATATCATTTTTATTATAAATTACACTGACAAGTCATTCAAAAACAATACAATACATTCTATTTCAATTTATTACGTTTATGTCAATTTATAATGACTACTACGATCATTATTTTTGCAATAAAATTTAAGTGTCATTTAGTTTACTTTCGTTGTTTCTTCATTTTCTGCATTTATTTACTTACGTATAAATGGATTCCAAATTTCAAAATCTCTATAGCAGAAATGTTAAAAAATGCAATTTTTTAGAATAGAGTAGAAGTGTGAAAAGATAGCAATGCTGTGACGCAAGTAGATGTTAAATGCATTAAAAATAAAAACTCTAATATTTTAAAAACTAATAACTATTTTAAATTTTTTTTAGTCCCATTGTTAAAGGATTAAGGATTAAGGTCTAGATTTAATAAAAATGACTAATTTACTACTATAATGGATTAAAATATAAGTACAGATTTTGTAGAAAGAAGGAGTTGTCATATATTCGTATAATATAATATATGATAACTATAACAACCACAAAATTTTATCATATCTAATTGTGATTATTCTCCGTAGAATATCAATAAATTGCACCAGAGCACCATAAGGATATACATTACTTATCATTACTATATAATGTATGAAAAAACCGCAATTATCATACATGCGGTAAATATCTAAGTACACATCGATTTCCATGCTAATAACAATGTCATTATTTCCACGAAAAACTTAGATTTATAAACCACAATGTATGTATTAGTACGTGATATAAAATGTGTAGAATATCACGCACTAAAGAAATGAAATGTGCTTGTCATTTTTTCAAATATAGAAAAGGAAATATCAATATATGAAATAATCTCAGAGCCACTTCCGGTTGATGTAACGTCAAGTCGAGTTCTATAAAATACATATGAGCAGAAATTTGTGTGCATTAAAATGATTAATATTGTATTTAAACTTAATATTCAAATAATTTCTAATGGAGTATTCTACCACTGCAAAGATATAGTAAACTTTAATAATTATAAGGTAGCATAATATAAATTAATGCTGAGATTCTAGGCATTCTCTTAACTTTCTATAAACTTATAGATCTATAGCTTATAGAAAGTCTATAAATGAACATTTTATAGGTTTCTATAAAACGTATTCTATGCAAATGTCTTTGAATCTGCAAATTCATACAATACAGTTTAATAAATTTAAAAATTATTGAAAATCATTGTATTTATTTGAATTTATTTTCTTTTAATATTTAAATACAATATTAAAAGCATGTTATTTGAAAAAATGCTTCGTAAGACATTTTAATTCTTTAAAATATTGTAATTATAATATATGTATTTTTACCTTCCGTAATAATTTTAATGTTATGGACAATATCGGAGTTTTTTAAATAGGTATTAAATATCTACTTTTATACGAAACATTATATTATGTATATACATAATTTTGATATTCCTGTAAAATATTTCAGGTAGGTAGTCTATTTTTCAGTTTTTATTCAGTTGGGATTCATCATTTCAGATAATGTGGGCTGATGCAAGTCTGTACCTGTATAAAATAAAGGTTGATAAATTTGACATTGTCATTTGTCAATATGCAATAAAAAGTACATAAATTCATACTTTCTGTGTTTGTCTTTATCAATTACAAAATGTAATTTTAGTGTACTACTTTCTGTTCTAATGGTAAAAAGATAGATTTTTTTCAGATTTCTATAAGTATTTACGATCAACTGTATGACAACGCTAAAGTTATAGACGTCTATAAGGAATTTAAAGAAATCTACAACGTTAAACGAGCTCAGAATTACATTTTTTGTATAAGGTCAATAAGTCACTATAAAAATGATTAAAGATATAGAAATGCTTAGAAGCATAAGAGTTTTATACTCTGTCTGGTATAAGAATGCAGTGTAGCATGGTATAGAGACAACATTTCCTGGCTTATGCCCAACTCAATTTCAACTGTCCCAAATTATGTTATTTCAATTTTTCTTCTGTTTTTGTGTACAATAAACTAGGCTAGCTAAATTGAATATAAGTGAAATAAATAATTTTAATGTAAATATAATTGTAAGAAACTCATAATCGCCTCAATTCTACAAGAAAGTTGTTAAGACTTAGCAACATTGCTATAGCAAATAACCAATAATATAAATGAAAAACACACATCGCTTGTTAACCTGTCAATACTATCAAAAAAAATTTATTATGCATGCAATTTCGCATGTCTAATCAAAATAGTCCTCAAATGGATGATGATGTTCCATCTCCAAATGATATGTATGAATGTTTCGATTATTGTAATAAATTATTTTATCGAAATAAAACTTAGATTCGTATTTAACATTAAAATGTTGCTGCGTAAACTGCTCTCCTCAATTTCCGCTCACTACTGCAATCTTCAGCCAGACGCAATATAGTAAAAATAAAATTACGAAATAATATTTTAAACTTATTTAAATAAACCTAATGGGGTATTCTACCAATGCAAAGAAATAGTAAACTTCAATAATTATAAGGTAGCATAATATAAATTAAGAGTTTTAGTAAAAATAAAATTATAAAATAATGCTTTGGTATAATAAAACGTTACTGGCCCGCATCGATTATAATCGTAAAATTTCGGGTGAATTCGGGCGAACTTACGCTGTTATTCGTTGTTTTTGTTGGAATTCAAATATAGCAACAGTAGCGCCATCCCAACAACATTCTCAAAATGTTTCATGAAATAAGTACATACGTGAAATGAACGTAGAGTGTGCAGCCTATTTATTCTAAATAAATTAGGAAAGAGTGAAAATTAACTGTTTGAGAAACATAACCAACTGGGTCCCGTGGTGTCACGTGCCAAAAATAATTCAAGACATTCAAAAATTCATACAATTTCGCTTATCGAATTCTAATATCTCATTTTCACCACTACTCCTAGATTTTTATGTATTAGAAAACGATATAAAAAAATTGCAGTAGAATACCCTCAGCTCTTTATGAGATTTGCGGAATTCAATATTTTTTAAAATAAAATCTGAATTTCAAATTGAATGAATGTACATAGTTTTCTAAGAAATTAAGGAAATAAATACCTATTGAAATAAAGTGAAATGTTATATAATATTGTGTAATAGTGTGTTCATGTTGATGGTTTGCATTCCGTGTAAGGTACATGTAGTTTAATTACTTTTTATCAAAATAATTTTTAAATTTATATATGTCATCATACGTACTAAATAAACTAAATATATTTTATTAAGCAGTTTCTAGATATTTTAATTTGGAAGATAAAAGATACATATATTATTTCAAATTTTTGTTCGTTTAAAAATAACTAGGAAATAGCAATAGAGACATATAAATATATAAAATAATAAGTTGTAAATTAATCTCGCAGCCCATAGAAAATAAGTGGAAAAATTAAAATGTTTGTAATTAACAGATAAATGTGAGTGTGAAAAAGCCAGAGACATTACTGAAGACTTTTTCTGGGAAGTACATTTCATATTTCTTATTTTAATATTCATTAAATATTTATAATTATAGATACATACATATATTACATATACCATTCAGAAATACCGCCAATCTGATCAATAAATTGGAAGAATCTCGAACATTAGAAGAATAATGCCCATATTCATAAACAATCGTAAAGTTTCAAAACGGCTCGTTATAATTTTTGACAATTAGAATCAAACTTGACAAATAAAATTTTGATTTTTCTTCCAATGTCGACTGTTTTTATTGGATAAATATTATAACGAACCGTTGAAAATTTTTACGAGTGTTTATGAATACGGTCATAAGAGTGAATTAAAAATGAATGAATTAAAAAATATAAAAATATATAAAGAAGATATGTGTTTTTATGTGTATCAGAAAAATGTCAAATATGTACAATAATTATATAGCCTAATAAGGAAATGGCGAGAGGTCTTGTGCAGGCCACACCAGTGGTGGTAGCACGCACTTTAGAATTCTATCAAAAGAGGCATTTGTTTTCGCTTTTCGCATCGAAGCGAAAATTTGGTAGCATGCGTGTCTCAAATTATTCGCCTGCAAGCGTTCGACTTCAGGCGAAAGTGTCAAAATAACGTTAATATTTTGCCACAGTTCTATTCAAAGCTAATTTATATATAATTTATACATTTATTATATACAACTGTCATAATATTTTTTATTTTTATAGTATAAAATCCAATAATTTACGAATCAAAAAGCGAATATACAATTCTAAAGTGCGTGCTACCAAGATTCGTAAAAGTAAAATCGTATTCGCCTGCTTTCTATGATATAATTCTAAAGTGCGTGCTACTGTTACAGTAGAGGTAGCACGCACTTTAGAATTCTATCAAAAGAGGCATTTGTTTTCGCTTTTCGCCACGGAGCGAAAATTTGGTAGCATGCGTTTATCAAAATATTCGCCTGCAAGCGTACGACTCGAGGCGAAAGTGTCAAAGTAACGTCATTATTTTGCCACAATTCTATTCAAAGCCAATTTGTATGTCATTTATACATTTATTATATACAACTGTCATAATATTTTTTATTTTAATAGTATAAAATCCAAAAAAAAAGCGAATGTAGAATTCTAAAGTGCATGCTACTAAGATTCGTAAGAGTAAAATCGCATTCGCCTGCTTTCTATTATAGAATTCTAAAGTGCGTGATACCACTACAGATTTTTTTTTAATGTTATGGTTATGACAAAAAAGAAATGGCTGTTTTGTTTATTAATAACTTTATATTAAACCTATATTTTAAATTACAAAGCTGAGGGCGAACTTAAATGCCATTTTTTGATATTCCTTAATGAATATGTTATTCCAGCTCAAGGGATTTAAGAGAAATTAGTAAGAAAAAGCGAAAGTATGCCTATGCTTATTAATATTTTTTTAAGAAATAAAATGAAATAATTAAAATACTTCGGAAATAATGAGGATTGTTGATACAGTGTAGTGTCACAAAAATGAATTATTTTAATTGGCGACGTACGGCAGTGTGGTTAGAATGTCAGCTTTGTGATCGGCAAGTCCAAGCAGGCTACACAGCAGCGATATGTTGAATGGGTGAACGCTCAGCAACTAAAATTTATCACACTGCGGCTCGGTGCGCCCGGTATCCTTACACCGAAAGGTACTAAAAGGGTTACAGATTATATATAATTGATTGGCGACTGAAGACCGTTTAAGCCCGTCTATCAAGTTTTCAACGTATGAAAGTAAACAATTTCAAATAGCGAACAGCTGGTATTATTCGCGCCACTGCTATTCTCAAACAGTTTTATTTCTTGTAATGAAAATAATAATTTAAATACATTTGCAATTATAAAGTATGCAGACTTATAAAGTGTTGTAATAGTAATTTATATTTTTTAAATATAATTTTGAAATATTATATACTTTAAGAACCTTTAGAGCCATGAAAAAAACAGTTTGGGATGAAACTCATATTTGTGACGTCACATTTATTTTTTCAAACTTTTTCATCACTAGGCTTAGATTTAGTTATACTTTCAGATAAAACTATAAAAAAATGATGGAAAATATAAGCCCACATGTGAAAGTCCGAATTAAAAATTCCTCGAAATAAGCGAGATATTAAGGTCCGAATTTTAAATTAGCTTTGTGACGTAGGTAATGTGGATATACCATAAGTAAACAAACAGTGGTTCACAAGCCACGAAAAAACGTTAAACAAATTACAAAATAATGTATATTTATATTGTAATATTATAATTCATTATTAGAGACATAAAATAAATTATTATACTTAATTTATTTCACTTTTTTTCACATTTTATAATAACAAAGAAATTAGAACGTCACCCTAACAGCAACCGAACAGATCCGACACACCCGAAGAAGTATATTCTTAGTTAAGGCGGGGCTTCTGAAAGTCGGAGGTCATAATTGGATCCTATTTGCTCAAACACTCGTGCATATGTCCTGCATCATAAAAGCAAAACTCCCCGTGTTTTCTAGAAGGAATAATTTATAATAAAAGAAATATAATTTTCCTTATCCTTTAGCTATTATCATTCTTATTTTCAATAAACTTTTACTATTTTTGAATACGGTGGAATAACCTAATGCTCAACTTCATTGATGTCTAATTTCAATATGTATGAATGGAAAAAAAATAAATGTGTTGTACCCAGGCTTTGTGAAAAATTGAAACGCTATTTTTTTGTTTATAACAAATATAAATGTAAAAGTGTTAGATTTCAGCATTTATTAATAATTAAGAATTGAAATTTGGCAAGTTGATTGAAAATATAGTTTTTATTTGGAATTAATATTAATATAAAATATTAATAAATTTTTATTTTAAAATGATTAGTTTAATTTTAATATTGTTTTATTGTAAAAGCGCACCTGCGTTCAAGCGCATAAACAGTAAAAAATTATTAAAATTAAATTAATCATTTTAAAATAAGAATTTATTAATATTACATTTTGAATTAACATGTCATATTTCAATTCTTAATTATTAATAGAAGCTTTTACTTTTTTAATTGTTATACATACATCGAAAAAATTAACGTTTAAATTATTCACAAAGCCTGGGCACAACATATTAAAAAATTTTCATTCATACATAATGAAACTAGAAATCTATGAAGCTGAGCATTTCTTAAACGCTCTAAAAATGGGATTAATTAATTTAAAAATACGAAAATTGATATAATTACATAGAAATGAATAGCCTATAAATGAAAGTGTAATTTTCGATTTTTTTTAAGCAAGCTATTGAGTTTCAAACTCAACTGACACTAATTATTATTTCCCCGATAGTAGTCCGCACTGTGTCCAGTTGTAACGCCGTGTTATTATTACTTTCTTATACTCTAATAGGGTGGGCCTGGCTTAATCAGGATTTAGTTTTTCGTTGTAAATACCTCTAAAATAAATAAATAAATAAATATATCATCACGGCATATTACCCATTACTGCGTGTGCCAATATCTGCAATGCATGTAGATGCATGATATAATATTTTTACCGTGTGGGAGTTTACCAGACATCACCTCTCGGGCACTCATAGCTGGCGTGGAGAGTGCACCACAGGGATCACTTTTGCGCGATTACAAGTCTGCACTAGCCGGGATTGAACCCGGGTCACCAGATTGGCAACCAGACACTCCCCCCTTTGTTAGAAAAAAACTGAATCTGGATTAAACGGAATCGAGTTCAAATAGTAGTTACTTAGTAAACTAACAATAAAGTAATAAAATTTGTAATATAATACCTTAAGTTTGTATATAGTTTTTGTAATTCATTTTAACGATGTTATAAAAATAATCCTCTCCTTATCTCACAAGTATGGATTAATAAAAACTGTGTCACTCTACTATACCTTTGATAAAATTTGAAAATGGTTATATTGCAGTCGAATGTTAATAGAGAGAGAATTTATTGGCAGTAAGTCGATGTAAAAGCAAACAAAGTGTTTACTGCATTCTGAATGAAAACATTGGCAACGGTGGGACACCTGCAAACATACTCGGATTTGATGAAGGTCACTGCAACAGATGTTAAGGAACCCGCATGCATCTACCAAATTTATTCACAGAGTACACTCTCAAGAAAAAGGAGAGTAAGAATTTAATTAGTTAGTGACGAGATAAATCAACAACGCATATCGTATCATCATTCTAGCTTCTAGCCATATATTTATAGAATGTGGCAATATTGCTTTTAGATGAATTATTATAGTAGATATTTCAAGGTCAGTCATATATGAAAGTGATGAAGCATTGCCCAAAAATTATGGGAGCAGTTATAGGAAGTATATAAGGCCAAAGTCAAATTTGGACCTTTCAATTATTTTTGATGTTCTCACTGCTCTTATACAAAGTGTCCGTTTTTCAACCCTCACCATTGGAATCACGGTAATCTTAAAAGATTCGAAAAATTTGTTAAATTAGTATAAAGTTGTCCCATTATAAACCATTTACAGCTATATTTTTTCCTCGGGAACATTTTACGTCACTAAATATATACAACAATTCTAATTTTGTTAATTTTTATTATTGCATATGAAATAATATAGAATTTTGGTTTGCATTTCTTTAAAACACTTTTTTATATTCTTTCGAAGAAAAACTGACCAAACGAACATTACTCCATAAAAAAGATGATTATATATTGTGTATTCCAAAATCATTTTAGGACTATCTAGTTATATAGGTTGTCTCTAAAATAAGGGGACATGGCTTAACTACAGATTCCTGAGGCTAAATATAAGACGATTTAACCAAACTTGCTTCTACCGGAAAGTGTACCATTTAGCCAGTTTTTGCTTCAAAGTTCTTAGAAAAAAAAAAAATTTTGGACAACTGCCAAATAAAATTTGTTTTAAAAATTTCGCGGTACAGACACTCAGGTTTTATTTTTTTCTGTGTGAACCGTAACAGATATCATAAATGAGACAGAGAGAAAAAAGTTTACTATTGAATGTATCTTTCTGAAAAAAAATAATTTTACGTTATCGGCGTTACCATTAAAAAGTTACTACCTAATCAATGTTGGGACACCTAAGTTTATGTTTCATACACTAGTGGTTCACTAATAATAACATGTATCATCTTCAAAGAAGACAATCATATGAACTGTCATACTAAATTTCATCCAAATCGAATAAAGCGTTCTGTTATTGTAAGCAAAATTAATTTTTTTTTTTTTTTCGAAGAACTTTGAAACAGAATACTGGCTAAATGGTACAGTTTAGTTAATTCGTCTTATTTTAGCCTTAGGAATCTGTGGTTAAGCCATGTCCCCCTATTTTAGAGACATTCTGTATAACTTATAAGTTTAATCAGGAATGATTTGGAATCTAAGGGCCATAAATAAAGTGCCCCAAATTTTGTTACTGTAACGTACATCCATATAACAAGTTACCAAAAAACAACAGGATGAAAATATATCATATAAAATATTTTTGTTTTTTTTTTTCTCGTATTTTTCTTCGCATAGTATACCATTCCAATCTAATCATAAAATAGGAATGTAATCATTCTCATTACACACTATTCATTAAAACAATTACAAACTATTTTACATTTACACACATTTCATTCAAATTATTTAACATACTGCGTAGTATTCCACGTAAGAATATATAAAAAAAAAACTATTACAAATAAACAAACAAACAAATAAAAATCAGTCTATTATTAATATTATTCTCGTGAATTTGGATTTGTGATGATGTGTTTCTAATAATAGTTCGTGGAAAATAGAGAGATTAATTTGTATAAAGCGGAATCGAGTGGATACGAACAACACTTGACCTCCAGAGGAAAACGTTTTGTCGAGAGTCGAGATCGGCCTTACATCCGGAACAATTTGCGATAAGGAAGAGATAGTGCTGCCTATGTTTCCTAATCTGTAACCTACATGATACACAATAAATAATTATTAACAATTGTTAGTCAAAGGCCGGGTATAAAGGTCTATACTCTCTTTTATCTTAACTATTATACTCTTTTTTATCCCTGTGAAACTGATTTGGTATGTTGTTAAATATATCAGCAAATCAACACTAAAATTAGTTAAATATTGATTAATGTAAAAAATTAATGATACTTCAGGTTAGCATCAAATATTTCCTCAAACAAAGAAAGCATAAATATCATTGCATACTGATAATACCTACATTAATATATCATCATTTTAAAAAACAATTATAACTAAGTTACATATTTTTTAATGAAGTACGGCTGTAAGTCGGTGGTCTCACTGGCCGTTAAATCGTTTGCTGTTGTGTATATTTCAAACAACCGCGTGCGTTGCATTAGGCAATTGTTTTCTATGGAGTGCCGACGACTTGTTTGATTTTCAAGTTGGTTTGAAATTTGCTCGAAGCTCGGTTCCACTTGGTGCCTTGACGCATGCGTAAATGTACATAACCTCTTATTTTGGTTAAGATATCATTCAAATTTCATTTGATTTGACACTGATAAACAGAAGTTTTCCTGAAAAAGGAAACAACAAAGGTTATTGAGAAAAAGTGGAGCACGAGTGAAATTGATTTATTAGGTTTGTTCCAGCCTCGCACTACTGATAGTTTGTGACTGTCAGACACATGCGCATCACCAAAATACTGTTTCAGGCGTACCACTGACAAGTTTGGAACTACTAGTTAGATGTTTCAACGCATATTGTTGGACTGTCACAAACTAGTTGCTGACAGTCTAAACAGTTAGAACTTTTTCTGCTGACTAGAAGTCAGAGCCTGTGCATTGAATACAAATTCAGTGTTTGTTTCTTTACGTCAATGTAAGATGAAATTGTACTTTTTAGTTTTAGACGTTTTAGAATTAAGGCTCATTCACAACGCACAATACTTAGTAATTATAATTATATTTAAAAAATGTGTTGTGCCTGTGTCATACTTAAAAGTACATAATTTACTGTCCCCTGATAAGCAAGTAATACAATTATTTGTGGTTTTAATACAATTCTTTCAATAATTTTATATTATTCATATCCATATTGAGCAAATTATGATAAATTTGAAATGACGTGACATATACATGCCATTTTTCTGTTAAATTTGATTGTCCCACTTATATTTATAATTATAAATTATAATTAAAAGTAAAATAAATGAAGTTTGTAAAAAATACATTTTGAAGTTATTATATATGTTTATTTTTAAAGTTATATGTCAGATCACTGTTTGTGCGTTCCAACCATCGTATGTTTCCAACTTGTCAGCAACAAGTTTATCTTCACGCATGCGCATTAAAAAAATCAGAAACATGTTGCAAATTTTTCCAAAATTACCGGCTGGAACAAAGCTATTAATTTAGATTTACTCGACACCAAACGATGTATGCCAGTTGCCAGTCGATCAGTAACCGGACCATCAGTTTTCAGTTTTTAACGATACGACACGAGTCGATACTGCACTACACGACACGATTTGTTCAGTGAGACCACCGACTAAAGATAGGTATTTTAAATTACGTTCCGAAAATATGAAAATATATACCTATATAAAAATTGACGATAACTTCGAGTTATTTTCCCCTATTTTTTCATTCGCCCTGTATATCGCTTGGCATTATAAAGATAAAATAAATGGATGAGGTTATTTTCATACAATAGATACATGTACATACGAAGTAAAATAAAAAAATGTTTTTTAAAGTCTTTTGCATCCAATTCATTTTCACATTCAATCCTCAAGAAAAATAGTTAAAAGTGTCGCTATGACTTAAACATTCCTTAACATAACCTAAACTAAAGCACAAAACTCATGTAAACAACTATGTATAAATAGCCAATAGAAATATTTTTAGTGCAGTTATTTCAGCTTTAATATGCGTAAAAAGGGAATAATAAGGCCCCGGGAATACTGCTAATTTTATTTTATTGTTTTGTATTGTTCTTATTTAATCTGTACCCACATATTTTATTTTTATGTCCAATTGAATTAAATTTTATTTATAGTTTCTAATTTATTGCAGGTAATTATATCGTAATTTTTACACATTATAATTAATGTATGAAATAGATTTTTAATCTATTTACCATAAAATAAGTACATACGTAGTTTGATGTAAACTTGGTCTATTATTGTTATTAAATTTTTATTTATAGAATACCGCAGTTGATAAAAATAAAAATACCCGCAATTTGCGTTCGAATGAATCATAACATACTACGAACATTAGAGTATATAACGTACTCTATATCAAATTACTTACTAATTTACAACTTAATGACGTACCCATATTTCCAGAACGAATACTCTGTATACAGCTACAGTAGACGATATACATACATGAGAAGGCATCTTTGCCATCTTTCTGTATTAGCAGTTTCTTCATGACAAAAATAAGTGGATAAATACAAGATATTTTAGTCTAATTTTACATCAACTTTCATAAATGTAAAATTCATTATAAAACAATTACTAATAGCTAGTCTGATTTTGCGAAAAAAATATGTATAATTAATAATATAATCAATCAATTACTTTTGTACAGTTCTGGTAAGGCTTTTTTTGTGTAAAATTGAAAAGATTTTTCTAACTATATTTAATTTTTTGCTAAAAATCGATTATTTATCTTCCTATTATTTATTTTTAAAAAGTACTCATTTTCGAATTTTATCATGTTTCTACTCGTTCAAATAAATAAAATCGTCATGTTGTGTCATTTATTCTTGTCATTCGGTATACTAATTAAAATTAGGTGTCAAAGTTTAAATAACAACAAAGGGATGCGCATTTTTTTTAAAACATCGATGTTAATATCGATCGATACATCTAACAAAAATCGATGTTGCATAAATATCGGTTTAAATATATCGATATTGTAAAACATCGATATTTTCAATTAATAGGAATTTATTTTCGACTGTTACTCTTAAAAATTATGTAAACTATAATATATTTTCATATTTTACGAATAGAAAAAAAAAACGATAATGTAGGTAGGTACATTACATATAGGTACTACACAAAAATCTATAAACTTTTTACCTCCCGCTACCCTAGGTAAGGGAGGTATAGGGATCGTGCTAAAAATTGCATATAGAGATTTTAGTGAATAAGCACGTTTTGATGTCCCCAGAATCTGATTTTAACATTTTTACAATGATGTCTGTAGGTATGTATGTGTGTGTGTCTGTGTGTGTGTATGTGTGTGGATCTTGTGGACACGATTACTCAAATACTATCAATCAGAAAAATTTGAAATTTTGTTTACTCATTCTATACTAATGTGGGAAGCGCTCATTAGTTTTTAGTGTATATACGATAACCGGAAGTATCATTTATACAAGCTGTTAACAGTTTTTCTTGTAAAAAATTCATTGAATATAATTTTTTAGCAACTTTTACTAATTAAAATTAAATATAATTGTACATTCTTCAATTCTACGGTAATAACATTTAGTAAATATCTCTAAATAACTTTAAATATGAATATATAATATAATTTATTTTCATGATTCGTCATGCCTATGCGTCAAACAAAAACATAATTTTAATAACAATTTTGACATATTTAAACAAATGTCACTGTCAGGAAGCATTTACATTAAAATTAATAATGAAACCATGTTAAGGAGAATATAATGGTAAAATATTTAATTCTAATGAAATTAAGGTTTGTAAAAATAATATATTTTCCATCATACATAAATATTAGATGTAAAAGATGATCTGATTTAATTTTTTTCTTTTTTTGCAGCACTATAAATTAATACTAATGTACAACTACACATTTACGAAATGGATCATGTACGGCGAAGAATTTACAAAGATTGCGTTTTAGAGCACCTAGAAGTTGATGCTAATTTTATAAGAATGTGTGTGTGACGATATTTCCTTAAATTTGGTATTAAAAACTCATATATAATTTGTAACTACATATTAGATTTTAACCATGTATGATTAATCGGATGTAGTACTTAATTTGGAGCTGTAACAGATTTTTGACGAAAACAGTAAAACATAATCCAAAATTTCGTTTTACAGACTTTTCTACTTATTACAAACGATCAACCGGAAGTGATACTTCACTTAAAGTTCACTGCTATTTTAAACATGAAATTGGCGGGAGGTCATATGCTGGCCACATCAGATTTTTTTATATAAAATTAAATGTAACCTCTGATTTTATAACACATCCGAATCGTAACTATGCAGAAATAAATATTTTAATAACAGTTTCCCTTTAGTTTGTTTCTTTGCTGTGTTAAAATTAATCGGGCCTTCGAAAACAAAACAGCCTTTCCGAGGGCACAGTTATCGTGGAAATATTTTCGCCAAAGAAGGATAGACATCAAATAAACTGTGACTAGACATGTGTAAGTAAAGAAAGGACAGAGGAGAGGAGAGAAACGTGTCTATGATTAAAAAGTCTTGACATATTAGGAATGTATTTTTGAAAACATCGACAGAAAACATCGAAAACAAACATTGCTGTCGATCGATATTATCGAAAAAAATAAAATAAATGTATACATCGAATATCGAAAGCCAAACTGCCAAACATACAGAATTGGAACGTAAGTAAAATTTATACATAAACATCGGGATATTTTCTTGGCTTATGCGTTTCACATATATAAAATATATTTTTGTTTACATTTTGTTAGTTCACCGATTTAAGACAGTATCTAATATTTTACAGCTTGCCTAAACAATATGGCATATTTGCAAAATAGTCTATAGGACATCATTTTGGATGTCATAGTCAGAGCGTACAATTCGTCTTTTTATAAAACGCGAGCAGATTGTCAAATCTTCGTTGGCTTACCAGTGTTTTATAATCACTAGTCCGGGAGTCCTCAACCTTAATATCCGGCCCGCCATATATTAATACTTATTAGAAATTATTAAATTGTAAATATAATAAATTATATATACAGTAAAATTTTTGAAAGAAGTCCGATCAAGGCCATCTACGAATTGCTTCTAATGAATTAAGATTTTATGCCGTCAAATTTAGTAGTGTCGTTTACATAGTTTTTATGAGGTACACAAGATATTATGTACCCTCATAAAAACTAAGTAAAACACACTACTAAATTTGACAGCACAAAATCTTAATTCAAAGATATAATTCGTAGATAGCCTTGATCGGACTTCTTTCAAAAATTTTACTGTATATGTCTTTTTCTTGCATGCTATGCGTAATACCAAATATTGATATATTTTTTTTTATGTAAAAAGTTGAATTAAATTTTCATTTTTAAATAGCTATTTCAACACCTCATTTATTAGCTTGAGGGTTAAAGAGTAATTGTAAATTCTCGTCAACATCGTTGATCACAACACAATCTCAAAAAGATTTTGAAAAGCTGAAATATTTTTTGTGAATTATTTTAAAAATCATCGCATTGACCCGAAAATTTTCCTACAATAATATAATATTTTGAACATAAAGAAATTGTTTGTAACTTGACAAATTTTTCGACAAATTATTACGACGTGGAAAATGAGAAAAATTCTTTAGAACAAGTTGATTTTTAAATCATTATTGTAGTTTTAATGCAAACTTACATAAAAATTGCGCTAATAAGTATAAGGATCAGTATAAAATTATCGCGGGCCGTAGGTTGGGGACCTCTCACCTAGCTGTTTTTATAAAATAACTAGGCTTTTTTATGAAACGACGAACAGCTTACTTAACTTTTGCGCTCAAGAAAAATTATTGTTTTCGTATGTTTACTTTTGGGGTCCAAGTAACGGGTCTGGTGGGTGGTTATAAATCACCGCCGCTGTGACGTTGTATTTATCCACAATGTGTATGGAAATGCTGACCGAGGCAACATAGGTGTATTTGGCTGTTTACTAATGCTGTTACACTGTCAGTTTTTTTTTTTTTATTACTACCTCTAGTTTATGTCCACCTATTAACTAGCTATGCTGTACTGATGAGCTCTAATAAGAGCGAAACACGTGTCTACAGCTGCATTTGAGCGATAAGCCTAGGAAAAAATCTGTTGTGGCCAGCACAAAACCTTCCGTCAATTCAATGTATTTTGTACAAATCCGATACCAAAAGTTCCTTGGAAAAGATTCTATATACCCTGTAAAATGGTAACACGAACACACTATCTTTTACAAATTCCATATTGCAAGTTCCTTTGAAAAGATTCTATAAATCCAATATAATTATAACACGAATGTACATTCTGTAAATTGCACTTCACACTTCCTCATTTCTATCCAACGCATTTTCTTCACACAGTTCTTCCTCTCTCAAATATTCTGTTACACAGTCCTTCCATCTTCTCTTTGGCCTTCCTCGTACTCCCGGCTTTGAAACTGTAAGTCACTTGCGAGGGACACTCTGTCACTTATGTTACTTTCTGATCCTATACTTTCCACTTTGATTTTGCACTTGACACTGACATCTGTCAATTAGAATTTTTTGAATATATCTGCTGTTTTCATAATTTTTGCAAAGCTGACTGATTTTTGAAAGTTAACCTCTCTTAATCTCTCTTTAACTCTATATCTATTGAATATGAAGGAAAACGTATAATCAAATCGTATAGAGAATAAGATTTTCTTTCATATTAATGATCATAAAATGTCGAAAAATGATATTTAACTGCGTTTTTTCCGGAAAAACTGTTAAGAACTTCAAATAAGGGTACTTCCGGTTGACCAATTATAACCAAAATCTAATCAGCTCTTTATATGGTTGTAAAGAAGAGGAATACGAAAGAATCATAATTTTTAGAATTGTAGTTTTGAAGTTATCGTAGGAGAAAAATTTGTCACACACACACACGGACACACACAGACACACACACGGACACACACACACATACAAACATCAATGTAAAATTAGTAAAATCGTATTCTAGAGATCTTAAAACGTGCTTATTCATTAAAAACTCACCACCGAATTTTTTGACCAAAGACAATACCTTCCTTTTGACGGAAGGTAAAAAGAATTGTTTACAAATTTTGCGCTCAGGAAAAATTATTGTTTTCGCATATTTACTTTTGAGGTCCAAGTAACGGGTCTGGTGGGTGGTTATAAATCACCGCCGCTGTGACGTTGTATTTATCCACAATGTGCGTGGAAATGCTGACCGAGGTAACATAGGTATATTTGGCTGCTTAGTGCTGTTACACTGTGTCAGTTTTTTTTTATTACTACCTCTAGTTAATGTCCACCTATTACCTAGCTATGCTGTACTGATGAGCTCTAATAAGAACGAAACACGTGTCTACAGCTGCATTTGAGCGATAACCCTAGGAAAAAAGAATTGTTTACAAATTTTGCGCTCAAGAAAAATTGTTGTTTTCGTATAACAATATATAACCTAACGCACAAAATACGGCCCGACTTTTCCAAGCGTGAATTTTGTGCATTAGGTTATGTTATTTATAGGAATTGCAAGCCAGAACGCGTAAATATTCATGTTCGCTGTTAGTCGTTTTATAAAATGTCTAGTCAGATTGTAATACATCGAAGGTTAACGAAGGTTTGACAAACTGACCGCGTTTGATAAAATGACTAAGCATTTTATAAAAAGACGTATTTTACAATATGAATACGACATATGTACCTCGAATGTAACTATATGACCTTTTGCTCATTAAAGCCCTCGACTTTCGCCTCGTGTTCTTAATTTTCAAACATAAAAGCTATCTATGGTTCTCAAGTGGTCGTAGACGGTAACCCATCCATGTTTCAATCCTGTATTCATTCTTGTTTGACTCTATAGTTTTCATATGGCAATTCGTAGTGATAACATTTTATTATTTTATATTATATAAAGTTTTTCCCCCTTTCGTAAATTCCACGCCAGTTTTAAATGCTTGGAGGTTACGTTTGATATATTCTTTGTACATCAATCCTATATTTCAGTGGGCATGAAGATAAATTTATTTGTTTTGTAATAATAAATAAAAACAAAAATGTTTAATTTTATGTATGAAAAATATTCATTTGTTCACTAGGAAAACAAAATGATGAAATTTGTTTTTCTTTAGATTAGCTTGCATATAACTTCAAGTCGTAAAGTTTTTAAATCAGTCTGTAAATCAAATTTGTTGTACAAGATTTATAACTGCAGTACATTCTAGAACTTCCATATCAGCTTCTATTTTTGGTAACAAAAATACGTCGAGAAGGCCTGATAACACCCAGGATACTGATAAGGCGTTAAGATCATCAACCTATGTCCCGCATTTCTCATATTACACTAACTTTACTCTTTTCTGAACGAAATATATGTATATTTACTTAACGGAGATACACGTAATTTATAACCTGGAGATAGAAAATTTAGGGAAGATTTCAATAGGAAGATAAATAAAGAATAAGAACTTTATTTAAACACGTGGAAGAGAACTAATATAAAGAAAAAGATAAAATAAAGTATGTATTGTCATTTTTTTATAAATTGAAATATTATCTCCGATGTTATTTTATATACAAGCGTTTATCTAGAAGAGAATCGAACTAGCTATTCTCGAAACGATATATTCACACTTAAGTACATATTTTTATTACAATAATTATAGTCAATAATTAAATCTTCAAAAATATTCTATACCGGTACAGTAATCCTGTTGCAGCTTTTTTCTAAATTACATAGTATTCATATACCTTAAAACAGAGGGTCTGATATGGATTATAAGTTTATAAAAGTTATAACCTCTCGCTAAGAGAGGTATGCTAAAAATCGCATATCCAGATTTTAATGAATAAGAACGTTTTATGACCGATTTTAACATTTGCGATGATCTCTCTCTCTCTCTATCTCTGTGTGTGTGTGTGTGTGTGTGTGCGCGCGCGCGCGTGTGTGTGCGTGTGTGTGTGTGTGTCAGATATATTTAATTTTATTATTATATCTTTTATAGATTTAGAGATAAAGAAAAATTTAAATGTTTGTAATTGACGGATAGTGTCAAAAATGTTGCTGAAGGTTTAGAACAGTAGGAGAAAAATAACAGATGTAATTTTTTTAAAGTACCAGATATGATAAATACAATACTTATGTAACCTAATATGGATATGCGAGAGGTTTTGTGCTGGCCACAACAAATTTTAAATATTAGTTTTTTTTATTACCCTGAACAGCTGTCACAGTATTATCATCACTATCTTTCTTCACCTTTCTCGCACACATCTACTCTATTCCAAATTCTTACTATATTCAAGTCTTCTGCTATCTACTTTATGAAATCTGTAATCTATTTTCAATTAAATGAATGAAGGAAATAATGAAATGACGAAGGTAAACCAAATAACATTTTTTTTAATTATTTATGATGTCAGAATAGGCAGAAACCATGTACGTTTGGGTTTGAGAGATATAAATATCATAAGCAGGCAGCAACGTTGTGCCAGTGGCAATGCAAACTTTTGTAGTTTTTTTATTATTCATGATTTTATAAAATCTTTATATCTAATTATTGACCACGGAAGTTATTAACAAGATCGCTGCGCATGACATTGACAAACGTCATAACATAACTATGTTTCGGTGCACATGATGTTTTAGATTTCAGACGTCATTTGCCAAGCTGGACAATGCACTTATCCCATGACTGGGGCGTATCATTTTAGAGCCAATACGCATGACGCCTGATGCAGACGTCTTTTTTTTCAATGATTTTTTTTAAATATTTGTATGTATTTAGTCCTTATTCTACGTACAAAAAAAGTAATCCTTAATCATTCAGCTCCCACGTGAAGTAAGCCAATATTTTTCAACAGCGAATGTGTTATTATGTATTTATATTGCTTATATATTTTTAAGTATTGAAATAGATCAATTTATGTGACTCCAAACCTTAGCGAACTCCCTGTTTGTGAACAGACTGACATAAACATCTATGTACGTATAGCAATTAATAATACTCTCTATAAGTATAGATCACTGCCAATTAAAAATAGTTCTGACCAAGTTTACACAGATTTTCAAAAATTACATATTGCATGTAAATTTTGAATAAAAATAATTAATAAAACAATAATCCTACATTTTTTGTATTTTTTACGCAATTACAAAATTTCAATAAAACTGCCCCTACTTGTCTCTACAGTTCGGATAAAGATACGATTAACGTTAGTGACGTTCGTTAATGATAATTAACGTAACATGGTTATCAGGAGATATTCGGGATAGTGGGTTACCAAGTCTCGAAAACATAAACTGATGTTTAAAAGGTTTGTAGAAATAAGCTTTAGTCAATTTATTGTTCTATAAATATGATTTTTAACAACGACGCGCTTAACAAAAAATCTAGTCTTTCTTATTACACAGTCTCGACTCTACTCGCTCTAACAAATTTCGTTTGCGCGTATAATATTGAGATGGTGCCTGGGTGCGATCGCAGCTCTATACGGAATATCGCTTATATTTATGTTGCTAATAAACGACAACATATTTCGGCTTTTTATACTGTAGTTACATCAACATCACTAAATTTGTGTTAATACTTTACCCATTTTTTTTCTTTAATTAAATTTAAATCAGACCGACTGGTGGAGTTGTTTGACGCGCTTACCAATTGTTTTATGCGGTATTCCAGAATAGAAAATTACCGGAATTCTATTTTTAAATTTTTAATGACATATAAAGAAAATGAAAATATTTGGACTGGTCGATTGTACTCGATTACTTATTATGAGTACAGTTACCACAAGTTCACTAATGTAACGAGGAAAAATTCGAAATAACGAAAGCAATGAAGGCGAAGGCCGTAGCGAAAAATGTTTTGCTAGTTATTTTAGCTTAATGTACTCTAAGATAATGAAGCTGTTAGATTATTTCTACGGTATTTATTTTGTCATAAATATAATTTGCAAGTTAATGTTATTTCTTTTTCACGGTTATAACGAATAACTCTTTTAGCAAACAAATATAAACGATTTTTCATTCTTTTATAAATTAGTTCCATTGTATTTTAAAGGAAAATTGAATTAAAATGTAAGAAATACTTTATAAAAGATATAATATAATACCAAAAGTATGTGTTTCTATATTAAATAATAATATTTAATATGATCTTCTATCTAAATTTAGTATTGCAATTTTTATTTCTTTTCTATAGATAATTTGAAATATCTCGAAAAATATTAAATATGTGTACATTGTATTTACATACAGGGTGTTAATTAAAAATCTGGGCGTAGGCATTTAACAAAGGAAAACAATTTTTCTTTGCGCAAAAGTCCCAATTAATTTCAGACAAAATTGTTTCAAATAAAAGTTAATATATTCTAATAATATAATAATATTCTACGCTAAATCCCTACGCAGATTTTATTTTGCGCGTTTGGTAACTTGTAAAATCGAATATGAAATTGTACAAATATTGCTTATTTGTAGATAGCTATGAAATTGAAACAAAATTACAAAGAAATTCATATCGTTTGAACTGTCAGAAATTTAATTTTATAGGTTACAAAATGCCAAAAAAAATAATAGTCATTTAAGTGTTAGATTTTAAAAATAATACGTGTGTAGTGATTTAGGTGCAGAATTGAATTATCTGTAACTTTTATTTGGAAACCGAATTTCTGTTAGTTAAAAGATACGCATTTCTTTGTAACTTTGTTTCACTTCCGTGGCTACAAATGAGAAATATTTATACAATTTTTTATTCGATTTTACATTTTACCAAATGTGCAAAATTAAACCTGCTTAGAGATTTAGGCGTAGAATATAATTGTTTACAATTTTTAATTGAAACATTTTTGCCTAAAATTAATTAGGGACTTTTGGGCAAATAACTGTTTTCCCATTAAATGCCTATAGCCAGATTTTTAATTAACACTCTGCAAGTATTCTCTATTTGTTCCCTTCATTGAAAAATAAATATTTGGTACAAGAATGTCATATTTAATGTTATCTTCATAAAAATATTGTATACACTTCTTGAATAATGTAATATTTAAATTTTATTTTCTGTATGAAACAATATTTATTAAACATTTATCTTATTTGTAAGAGATAAAAAATATTCGAGCATTATTTAAGTTTAGCGATAACGACTGTTTGTTTTAAATTCAATCACTATATTTAGTTATTTACTCCGACAATCAATGAAATTAAAACACACTTAGCATCTAATGACAACGTTCTAAGAAGCCATAAACATTAGAATTAGAGTTTATTTATATCCATTGGAAAATTCTCCCATAGAAATACGCTTGCTGTGCTGAATCAACTCGCATGT
Source organism: Ophonus ardosiacus (assembly GCA_943142095.1). Taxonomy (NCBI): domain Eukaryota; kingdom Metazoa; phylum Arthropoda; class Insecta; order Coleoptera; family Carabidae; genus Ophonus; species Ophonus ardosiacus. Next base: position 19,973,536 of record OW964830.1, on the reverse strand, counting down.
GTGTTGATGTGTGTGATTCTGTCACATCACATGTCCCACTAGTGGAATTTTCCATATGATTGCGCAGAGCAGTGGCGTGCGTGCCCCTTGCCCCCTGCCCTACCCGTCTGTACGCCGCTGATAAGCCGGTGATAGCGAATGAGAATAATCTAACTGGTTTGGTTGAGTTATTCATATTCATGATGATGAATATATTTTATTAATTTGGATGAATCGCTGAGAGAGAGATTGCTATTACTTTAAAAATGTGGGATCGAATATATCCTCACACACTTTTACGGAAAAAAAATGATTTGTTAACTCTTTTAGATATTCACTACATTTTAGATATTCACAACATTTCACCAATAAATATCTTAAAATCTTTACGTATGTATGGGATAAGACCGACATGAAACTTGGAAATGATTTCTAATTTTTAAATAGTACAAGAGTGAGCCCTGTGTGTGTTCTGTTTATGACAGCTTTTTGAGAGCTTTGAGGTGACGCCTGATAAACTCCTTCAACGATACTGAAATCTACAATTAGTCACAGATTGGCACCTACAGAAATAAGTAATAATCCCTAATGATACATTTATTTATCTTAACCTTCCAGAACACGCACTAAATTTTGACACACAAGCGCACGCACCGGTCTGAGGGATATTTCTGCAAAACAAAACAAGGAATGCGGCCTTATTGGCAAAATAAAATCTATAAATTGTTAAAGGTTTATAAATTAACTATATATTATATTTTATTTTATTAAATTATTCATACATTCTTTTTAAGTCTCACAAAATGAACAAAATCGCAACGAAAACTGCCATACTTATGTATAATTTTATATTAATCAACAAAAATAGATGCGATTTTGTCAGTTTCTTTAAAATTTTTAAAAGAAATCCGAACAATGTCATCTACGAATTGTATGAATTAAGTTTTTAGCTCTGCCCATTAGTCAAGTTAGAAGTGTAGTTTACTAAGTTTTTTTGAGGGTACATAAGATATTCCCGTATATATTACAGTAAAAGCATTCAAAATTCAAAACTAAGTCAACTGGTAACTTTAGTAGGAAATGTAAAACCAAATACGTATGTGAAAAATAAGATACTGACACAGTGTCAGTGACACTTACAGAAAATAAAGTTATTTATACGGCTATGAATCAAGGTAATAATCTGAATTAATAAATAAATTTTCGTTACACCGAAAGTATTGTCAATAACGAGCATCGTTCTATGCAATGTTCTAACGTAGTCGAAACAATATGAATTTTTGAAAGATAAGCGTGTTATATCCATCTTTGTCGCACACGCTTTTTAATCATTACAAACGAGAGAGATAAAATTGTTAATTCGTTCACGATACAGATGACCCTGATCAGACTTATTTAAAAAAATTTACTGTACTTGAAATTGGAATAAATAAATGTAATACAATTTAATTATTCCATTAATATAGGTACTCGTACTCGAATATTATAAGAAAAATAATGCAGGAGAACTATATTTGTTAGTTTCAAAAATAGTCGACTAAAACTCAGAAACTGTTGACGTACGAATACAAATATAACATCAGCAAATTATTGATGTTCAAAAACTTACGAGTATATCATGTACCTATATATTCAAACGAATAATACAAATTTCACTATTCCATGTACATATGTATATATGCATTATTTTCTTTACTTTTATATTAAATTATAACCAGTTTTATGGATTTAGGCATAGGAGTATGTAAACTTACATCAAATGAATAAAAATTCTGAACATTCGTACATTTATCATGTTTTCTCTAAAATCGAACAGTGAATTTTAAAAATTAATATGAAACACTAAATAGATAAATTAGAAACAATAAATTTTTAACGTTTTTAACTATGCTCATTTTTTAATTTGAAAATTTAATAGCAAACATTGTAAATATCGTCGCGTTCAAGGCAAAACGGCCTAAGCGCCAAAAAATCGTAATTTGCGATTTTGGTACCGTTCGATAGATTGGCGTAACCTCCATCTATTAAACACAGTGGCATAAGTACGAAAAATTCATTTAAGTAGATATTTCACTTTGAAGTTGCGCAAGCGACAATCACAATTTTAATAAGCAGGCTTAAAATGGCATAAGCTCCATTTCTACGTAGTTTCTTATGGGTGAATGCAGAGTGAAATGGCCCGAGTTATTGATGTCAAAGAAGTGTTTTAAAAAATCTGCTTACTTTTAATGCAGTTAAGACATTAAAAATATATTTGTATAAAAGCGCAGACAGTTTTTTGTGTCTCCTGGCTTATTATGTAAATGGCGCTTGTGTCGTTTTGCCTTGAACGCGACGATATGTACTCGTAGATAAATTATGAATGAGAAAGTAATAATTGTATTACCTTAAAAATTTAAATGCATGAGAAATCTAAAAAATATCAAAAATGCATTTTTTTTATTTTGTTACAGAAAACCTCCCCGTTAAAGAAATTATTTTGAATTAACTAAAATGTCTTACACTATCCGAGACTTGAATCCGAATCTCGTATTGCTCTACCATCCAAAATAGTACTTTCTTTTTGAATTAACTAAATTGAGCATCTATTACAAAATATGTAATATCATGATAATTAATAAAAATGGGCGATTACGGTGTTGTTAATCCGAGTATAAATTCAGTTAAAGTAATTATTTGTCGCACAAAACTAAATTTTCTTCACAACTTTGAATACTCGTGACTACGTGACGTCATGTATTTGCCTGCTCTGATACAAAGCGATCATCATAACCAAAATATTTACACCGAAATAAAATTGACACATCCAACATTAGATAAAAACTATGAGAATATGTTTATTTACTCGACTTTAATAAAGACCGTAATATAACATTTTGACGGTCTCTGTTTTCTTCTCATCTTGAGAACGACGTTCGTTTGTCGTGTGAAATAAAACAATCGCTAGTCGGTTTATTTGTCACCATGATCTCAACACCTCGCCTCCCTCGATGCTACAAGACGGCGAAACAAAGCGAAAGCGATTGTCAACTGTCCAAGTCTGACGTTGGCTTGATCGTCGATTGTTTCACGACGTATGCATCGGAGAAAGTGATTGGAGGAATATAAAGTTTTATTGTTTTCTTACATAAATGCACAACTTTAAAAGAAATTAAAAGTGCTGTGGGATGGGAATTTTTGTGGTTGCTAAGAAAATAAATTTTCTATTCGAATAAGAAGTATAGAATAATAAATAGATGAATGTTTATAAATATTTCAACGATATTTGAAAAAAAAAACTGAAATATTTTATGAATAACATCACGTAATACTGAAAATAAACAAAATTATAATTATTTAAAAGTTTAATATTTAACATGTGGATCATACTTTTATTCATAATTCATTTATCATGACGTAACTAATATAATTTATAATAATAATAATAATAAATAATTGTAATAATAATTACATAAATATCTATTTTTTTATTTAAAATGAAGATTTTCAACATTATAACAATTTTAAACAAAATATTTAGCTAAAGATTAAAAATTTAACAGTATATCCGTTAACACAAGTCGATATATTAATTTTATATTATTTATCAATACTGAGTAACATCGCTTTTTATTGTAAGTTATTACTATCTTTTACATATTTTATCTAAAGAAAACCTCATAATTTTACGATTTAAATTCGTTTAAATTTTTTTCAGGTTGTTTTGGATTTTTGATAAAACTAAATAGTATTAATTTTACATTAAAACAACAAAATATTTGGGAAACATAGTTTGCTATGTGTCATTAGAAAGATAAAATGTGGATGGATATAATTTATGTTCTTTATTATTTGAATCATATATTAACTAAATAAAATGAAATTAAAGTAGGCGGGCCAACTGATTTGGGACGGGGCTCGTACGAAAAATACAAATATAGAATAGACTTATATTTTATCATAGTTTTTATCTATATTTCTGAGGATATTAAGTCTAGAGTAATACAGAGTTTAATAATAAAACAACTTTTTAATTTATGTTCTGTTTACGTTATTATAATTGAAACCCCAACAGAACGAAACTAATAGTTATTTATGCAACAAGAGTATAAAGTATAGTCTTATTTCATGAATACGAAAGTTTAAATGAACGAGCCGTAGGCGAGTTCTTTAAATCCTTTGATTGAGATAAGACACTTTTTACTCGAAGTGCACACATTTTTTTACATCTGCAATAAAAGTGTGAAAAAATGCCTTAACGTTTCATTATTACACGCATTTGCGTTAAAAAAGTGCACTTTTTCACACTTTTAGTGTGTTAAAAAATACATACTTTATAAATCTATTTTAATGAAAAAAACTGTACTTTTTTAACAGACGTAAAAAAAGTTGTTTTATTTGTTATATTACTTAAGAGGTCTAAAAGATTTTTAAATAATTTATACAAAGTCTATTATTAGTTGATTATTATTTTAACCTTTGGGGAAGCATTCAAACTATATAAAGAGAATACATAAAAAAGCGTTATTACACATCAAAAGGATAAAATAGTTCGTCATCACAAACACATATCCTGTAAAGTCCTTTTTAGACTTACAGCAATTTTTGATTAATCGGTCATAATAATTATGTGACAATGCAAAAACAACCATTGTTAACATTTCGTACTTTTCGGAATGAACGGATTAAAATCAACAAAAAACTTAATAATATCGAGAGTATCTTTTGCTAAATTTGATTTTCTGGGCTATTAATGTTGCTATATCTACTTATAAAGCCGTTTGAGATTTTGTTAAGATGTCTCCATTGGTTATTGCTATAAGTATTTTCTTGCCTTAGGCTGTGGTTACACTGAACAATCAGTATCAATCGAGCACGATCGAGTAAGTCTGAGTTTAACTTTAATGCACGTGGTCACAGTGCGTGCATTGATGACAATCGATCGTGTACCGGTACCGTCGACTTGTTTAATATATCAAACATGTTTGATTTTCGTACGGCGCTCGATGCTGCTCTTTGAGGGACTATTCTGGCAGATTCTAGCTTGTTGAGTTGTTTGTTTTCATTTCCAAAAGCGAAAATGACAGAGAAGTAGACTTTCGACGAGATTAATCAATTAATAAATTTTTCACTTGTTTACCACTCGACGCAGCAGTATGACCACTTACAAGAAAAAACGGTTGATTGTAGTCGATGCGCGTGGATTGATAGATGTTGATCGATGCATTGTGACCTTTACCTTATGACCGATGATATTCGTGCAATAAATACTAATTCCTATAGATTCCTTTACAGTTACACTTTGGTTTTTTTTGTAATGTTGAAAAAGTTTAGTGTACAAGAACACATGTGTGACGCTTTTTACACACCTGTGGTTTCACCACTCGCGTGGCAATCTTCACTCTAGTGGAAAAAACTAACCTTCGTGCATTTTTACACATTATGCTAATATATCGTCATCATTACCGATGTCTACATGTATTTGTAGATACTGGCACACCCAGTAATGGGTAATATGCCGTGATGATATATTTATTTATTTTATTTATACTCTTTTGTCAAAGAAAATAAATGATTAATTTTATATGCAAAATATTTTACAAAATAAAATATGTATGCAGGCTGTTTCAAAGAAAATGTAAAAAAAAAATTAAGGGCATATAATACTGACAACAATGAGTAAAAAAGGTTAATCAACATAGGACTGATCTTCAACTGTTTCCGAGATAAATGAAAAATTGACAAAGATAGTGATCGAACAAAGTTTTGTTTATGTCAGTAAATAGACTACAAAAAACAATAAAATTTTATATGAAACATTTTTCTCATTTTCTAATAGCTACGAAGTAATATGAAAATTAAATATTGGCCAAGGTCGCCACAATATTTAACTTAGTAAATTTATTTGAATTTTTAAAAAAAAAAAAAAAACAGAAGCACATCTAAGACGACCTGTGAAAGGTAAACAAAAAGTCTTATTTAATTAAAGTCGTAATTCTTATAGTTTTCAAGGTAGTAGAGGTAAACCCCGTAAAAACTCATTTTTCACTGCCTCATATCTCGGAAGCTATTAAAGATCGGACCCATGTTGATTAAGCTTTTTCTACTCAATTTGGTCAGTACTATATGCCCTTAAATTTTTTTATACTTTCTTTGAAACACCCTGTATAAAATGACTTCTAAATACGTAATGTAGAAATCTTATCAAAATAATATTAAATTTTATATAAAACAGATTACCAGGACAAACCATTACGAATCACAATAACTTTTATATCGATGAAAAGTGAAAAATAAGGATTTTTTTATGCAAAAATAAAATGTGAGGTCGATTTAAAAAAAAAAAATTAAAAACTGATTGACAAAAAATTATATCGTGCGTCACGGACAATATTTTTAATATTTTTATTTTAAACATTATTCTAGATAGCTGATAATTTATTAGTTGAAAAAATATCGGCGAAAATCAGTGTCCGGCATTATCCAGTGACCTGATACAAAATAACCCCCTCCCGTTGTCTTTTTCATCTGTCATTTAGGGTTATAACCACGATTTAAAATATACTGGTTGTGCCACTCTGCACAAAACGAGGGTCCAAAGAGATACGTGTTTCCTCGTTTTTTCCGCTAGAGGCGCAACGTGAGAACGACCCAACTGACACCTGTCATTTGCATGTCATTTTGAAAATATTACATGTTATATCTTATAGAAAGGTAAATAAAACAGGTTTTGAAGTACATATTCGTATTATATATAATGTAATATAAATATTTTGTTGAAAGATATTGCAATTAAAGCAAAATGAAAAGAAAATTAAATAGAAAATGTTTCATTCCTGGATGTGAAACCGGTTACAAGAAATCCACTGAAAAATAATATCTGTTTGCTGCTTCACTCGATATATCACTTTTTCAAAAATGGCAATGTGCAATTAAGATTGAATGATGTTGTTTGTCGAAAACATTTTTGGGAAGAAGATATTATTACCGAATGGAAATCTGGAAGCGTACGGTTCTATCAATTTATTTAGTTTTTCCAATTTTAAATTCTAACAATGTATTGATTCAGGTTTCCATTAAATATATAAATTTATATTAAAAATAAATTCATTATGCATTTTATTTTTTATATTTTATGTAAAAATTGTTTGCTGTGGTAGGGTCGTCCTCACGTAGCGCCTCTAGCGGATTATTCAAGGAAACACGTATCAAGCGGACCATCAGAAACAATGAAAAACATAAGTACCATAACCAGTATATTTTAAATCGTGGTTATAACCTAGTTTTTTATTTAGAATTATTTTATTATATTTATATAAATGACATTTACGATCTTTACATCTTTGAAATTGTACTGTGAATGGCTGATGTCAGTTCTTTGTTTGTATTTCCGTAATCTAGCAACCATTACTTCTAAGCAGAGTTCCTAGAGGCGCTATGTGCAAATTGTACTACATGATTGTACTTGTGTAAGTGTCTATAGTACCGAAATTGAAGCACTTATGCCCGTATTCATAGTCGATGCTCAATCTCGTACTTGAGTATTACTTGGTCAAGTGTTACTCCGGTCGTTCTCAACCTCAAGCACATCATATGTTTCATAGTCGAAACTTCGTGAATTCTCGGTTTGCTAGGGAGTATTTTAGAGAATTTGTAACAACTATGTTGGTATATTTGTAAATTTTAATATTTTTCTCTCAAATCATTGAAGCAACCATTTTTCATTGTTATTATTAAGGCTTCTTCTACTTTCTACTATGTCTATAAATTCTAAAAATTGTTGATTATCTTCATGATTCATTATTTAACTTAGATGTCATATGTGATGGAAATGACAGTTTGACAGTTTTTTTTTTATATGTTGATCAAGTCTACCTATTTTTTTTTTTTAAAAAGCATCAATCATTACTTGAGCATTACTCAAGATTGCTTGGAACTCGCCTCAAATAAACCTTCAATCGAAGTACGAGTGAAGAAACAAGTACCGACTATGAAACGAAATCTGGTACTCATAGACAAATAATACTCTTTAGACCAGAAATTTATGTGTACTTACACTGAACATTACACCTGGTGGTTGGAATAGAACTAAAATGTAAATTAGGCAACCCGCTTTTAATTTTTATGCAAAATATTGTAGTTTTGTTTGTTGATATAAATTTATTTTGATATTAAAATGCATGTGCACAAATTTAATGTTTAATTATACTTTTTTCATTTATACATAATAAAATTTTATTTTCAAAATAGATTTATGTCATCTTCATTGAAATAATTGTAACGGTTTTACAAAACACGAATTGAATTAGTTATATGACCTTATCAAAACATAAAATTAAACAATGTTACATTAAAAACTTGCCTAATAGACACACAGATATTACAATGAATAATCAAAGTGAATCATATAGAACCGTGATAGAATCGAAAACACAATTCAAAATAATGTCAAATTCATAAATTTACGTCAAATTCAAATGTTTCCCACGCATTCTTATTTCCCACCTCAGAAAAAATACGTGGACCAATAGTTGCTTAGTAATAAAAAATGCAAGTTCTTAAAGCGACGTTCCCGACATCTATTGACTGGAATTGAGTACTAGTGGCAAAGGCCCGGCACTCGTCATATAAGTTTCCAAATGTTGCTGTTACTCAAGGCATACTCAAGTATGAGTCCAGTCGAAGTACTGACTATGAATACGGGCATTACAGTTTTCGAGATAGCGCCCCGGTTAAAAAAAACATTCTGTATATGGGAACACCTATCATCTATATATGAACATATTTTGCTCCATTTGATTTTGATATGTCAAATTAACCCGGAAAGTAACGGTCATCTATTTGTTTCTATTTATTTTAAGGAAATATGGCTTATCTAAAAATAATTAAGCAATTACTAATTTTAAGGAACGTAGCCCATTGCCATTGCAGTTAGTGAATGAATGTGGCGTGGTTCTTAACTTCTTACAACTCAGATATGTATTCGACTAATATCACGTACTATCGCACAATAATAATGTACATATTTATTTAAAAACTCATTTCAGATATATTTTAGACGTTACACTTCTCGAAATTTTATCTCCAAAACAAGAATAATAGTTTTATCAAACAATGTACTCGTCTCGCTTTATCTTTTGTAAACATAAAGTATGTATTTAATTTAAATTATTTATAATAGTTTTTATCTAGTGAGTAGTCACTTAAGTTGTTTTTCAGAACGTTGTTTGAACTAGTGATTATTCACTTGTTAAAAACCTGAGCTATTTTGAGTCTGTATTTGTACGAGTATTTACTTAAAGAAAGAAGTGTTTTTCTGCATTCAACTCACGAAGTTTTTGCGATCTTATGTATTTTAAATTCAAGGACTTATTTTAATACATTCTAATAGAGTATGAATATAAAATTTGGAGACAATTTATTACACAAGGCAAAAGAATTTCACACACCTTTTTCGCAAATCCATTCTAATTTCGGAGAGATCCAAAATAAATCACTGAGGATGATGTTTTCAAATATAATATGTATCTTAATGTAAATAAATAAATATATTTAAATTCGTTTATTACGAACACATTTACAGAGATGTAGCTGTTGTGTTGTAACGAAAAAATTGAGAAAAGGTTTCTAATTTGGGATACATTTGTTTCTATTAATTTATCGTGTTCTATAATAGTGACGCATGAGGAATATGTATTTCATTTTTTCATTCTTAGCAAATTCTTTATTACTGTCGAAGATCATTATGTATAGTAGTTTGTGAATTATGTAGTCACAGTATAGTAGTTTGTCAATTATACAGTCATAGTTACGTATTAAATGTCAATTCATTACGTTACTGAAAAATAAACACATTTGAATTAAGTCTCTGTTTTTTTGTATTACAATTATCAGAAGTAGGATAAGAAATCCTATCATTTATTGAATTATAGCAAAGACAAATGTTGAAGTAATTATTGGAGATAATGAACTACAACTCAAACTGATATAATTAATATTCGAGAAACTATTGCTGTTTCTACGAATTTAGGTACTTTTATTAGAAATATAATGATATTTTATTTGCATTCGATCGGAAAATATACGTTCGAAAATTATTCTCATAATTTAGGCCCGTATTTCTATTTCCCAACAAAGTCCCTTATAAAATTATTAGCTATAATATCCCGAGGACATTGATAATTACGAAAATTACCGAAAGCGCGTTACTTGGTAACAGCCCGACGCCAAAGGCGGAGGGGGTGTAACCTAAAAGCAATGTGCTTGAGGAAGTTGTGATAAAATTAAGTATTTATCAATGATCGAGAGGTATTTGGTGAGAATTTTTTTTGCAATTTTAATTAAATTTATGAAGAATTTGTACTCGTATTTAGCAGAATTTTTATAATTATAAAATCACCCAGTAGATATCAGTAGTAGCTATGAATATTGTTCAGTACGAAGTGTGCAACGATAATGATAATAAGATTGACATTGACACTACAAGATGCCAAGACACGTTCAGTTTTATTATACAAATGTTTAATAGTAATAATAATAGAATGATATTTTGTAATTTTTGATTTATAATAGAGTGTTTTATTGTATGTATTTTATTAATGAAGCATTATTTTCACTACCATACCGTCAAAACATCATTTTCAAATTAAAACAAATAGGGTGGAATTCAGTGGGTTGTATTAAGGTCTGTATTAAAACTTGTATTAAGTAAATGGCAACATTGTAATATTTTCCACATCTATCCATGAGATTCAATTGTGATTTACAAATTTTACCACAGGGAAAAGTAATACAAGTATCCTTTAGTCAAATGAAAAAGTATTATTGTACATGGAAGGTTTAAAAGGAAACTCATTATTGCAAAATTAGGTTAGAAATATGTCAAATTTTATGTGTCAAATCATACCTGAATGTTAATGTATTTTAAAATATCTCATCTCCCGTTTGATCACTTTTGACATTTGTCCCTTTTTTTTGTCGTAATTGTAAGGCTTACTTACTTCTGTTAATAATATTTTTTTCTTTATTAGATCCTTTGGTCTCTGACAGGTATTACAAAGTTGCCAAAATATTTTTGACAAAGGACTGTTTTAGCTTAAAACACGCTAATACAACCCACTGAATCTCACCCATAATCTTTAAATATCTGTCAAAAAGTGTTTGTTACTTAGCAACTTAATGACATAAATGATAAATTCCAACGACTAGTTTTTAACCAATCACTTGAAAATTCAGCCAATGGGAACATTATTATACTGATAAAACCACGTTACCCCGATAAAACCCCGTTACCCCGAGAATTTTCCGCTACCAAGTAAATAAACATTTGTTATTGTTTATAACTGTCACTGTGACAATATGTCAAATTTCATTTTGCGTTGTCTTTGGAATTTATCTCACCAAATACCACACGACCTCTCAGATTTTCTCAGATAAACTTTCATTTTTAAGCACTAATTTTTTTTTTGCTTTTAAGCAAAATCACTCAAGCAAACTGACAGTAGGTAAAACCCCTCCTCCTTCGGAGTCGGGATTTACCATGCAGTTTGCTTTCGTGTTTGTTGCTAAGCAAAAAAAATTCGTGCAAAATAAAAATTTATTGATAAAATCAGGAGGTCTTGTGATATTACTTCTGATAATTGTCTTAGGATAATTATCAGTGTAAGTTTGTTTTGATTGGTTACTTTCGCACACGTGATCAGAAATACAGGGATTCAATTCTATAATTTATTAACCAAAAAATTTTCTGTCTAATAAACTAAAAACTGCACATCGAAATTATTATTCAAATTGCAATAATTTCATATTATATCATTTTTCGAAGCGATATTTTTTACAGGAAGTTATGTTTATGAGTCACTTTAATTGAAAAACCGGGCTTTACTTCTGTAAAATGATATTTTTCGAACTTTGTACGTAATTATTATTTAATGTGGGTATTTTATTAGATTACGGCTAAAATTTATGTTTTGATGTTTTGTGTAATAAAAAGATGGATTTGTACAAAAACAACAAGGTTAATTTTAACAATTTACATATAAAAAATAATAATTTCAGCAATAAAGTTTTAACATATAAAAAACAAGTTTTTATTTCCAGGCGTATATTTTGATAATGACGTTATGTTTATTCCCGTAGAATTTACCTCATGGGCACTCAGCTGTTTTGAAAAGTGCACCACACACCACAGACTACAGGAGTCAAATTAAATGTTGATTATCAGAACCACTTCCGTTCACTGAACTGAATATACGAGAATGTATTTAGCTATAAACCCTGTAACATACACATACTTATACACACTACTTATGAAACACACCTCATTGCATATATATTTTATTGTATACGTAAAAACCGATAAATTTCATATCTGCATAAAAGGAAGTATATTATTACAAATTCCTTCACAATGAACAATAAAACTTTGATACGTCTATTACATATCATTTCTTTGAAACTAATCACATACTCATTCGTTAAACATCTACGCCCTTGAAAATTTCCTTATCGACGCCTATGGATCAAGTGACAATCAAGTGTGCTTAACCTAGACCGCTGAACTTATGGCATGACTATTTCAATTGTTGATATTGTCAATTGTTCGTATTATTTTTATTCAGTTGTTGATCAGCCTATCATATTTCAAGTTGCACCCTTCGCATATCACAAGAAAGACGCTGTATGCTGTTATGTAATTGGCGGTTGCTTTAGCCAATCAGAAACCGGCGTCGGGACGCCTGCCTACTCCGAGAGATAAAATGGCGACCTCAAGAACGACAAGAAAATATTATGTATGTTCTATTTTCAGAAGTCTATTACATTTGAATAGTAATTGTATATTTTTATTTTATTATATTATAATTATTATTATTCGTAATTCTGTTTTACATTATACTTTTTCTGGTTTAAATCTAAAATAAAACTAGATTTTGAAGAAAACTGAAATCGTGCGTGGAAAATAGGAAATTTCCGCAGAAATGGGGAATTGAATTAAAGAATTAAATGTTTGTTTTGTTTTCATGAAAGCAGTTGTCATGAATCACTTATGTGGTGCTATTCTGTAACTTTGCTCTGTAACACTATAACTTTATACGCTCTATAAGCTATAGAGCTCTATAAGATCACACTGTATAGAATAGTAAAATTACCTATTCTGTAACTGTCTCTGTATCGTCTGGCTATGGAGTTGTTTTGTTTGTTATTCATGTCAAACTGTCAAATATTATATAACCATATTTTTGAAAAGACGTTAAGGAATTATGTATAACTCTAGTAATATGTAAGTATATATTTAATTATATTATTGAATTAATGTTTATTGTCATATACATTTTGATTATTATAATTGTAATTCTTGTTGCTGTTGTGATATAAGTAAATAAAATAAATATACCATCACGGCATATTGCTGGGTGGGCCAATCAGCATTATAGGAAGATATCTAAGACATCTATATATATAAAAAAATAAGTTTTTTCTTTGGGGCCTTAGTTATGGACTTCTACCGAACCGATTTTAATGATTCTTTTTTTAAATGAAAGCTATTAGCATGTAGATGTGCACAAAAATGTTACAGTTTTGATTCCGTCTATTTTTTTATAAGGCCTTAAAGATTTTTTATTAAGTAGCGCTGTCAACCGATAGATGGCAGCACTGAGCAACATGAAGAAGAAGAGAATGATTTATGAAAACTGCTACAAAATAATATTTTGCATTATTTAGGGCTGGTTTATTAATGAAAGTTAAATAATTTAACAGGTAAATATCTTAAATCATGCAAAGCTTTTATAATACAAAAGTCAAAAGTTGACCTTAAATGACAGATAAATATGTCAACATGTCAACTTACAATGAAAACATGACAAGGAATTTTTTCCCTCAAAAATTAATAATAATAGTTAATTCATTAATTTAAATATGGTAAGTAATTTAATAATATTGAGCAAAATTAGGTAATAGAGATACATATTTTGTAATAATTTTTTTTAACCTAAATTTTAAAAATTTATTGAATTATATATCCTTTATCTAAAAAACAGCATTATTACCTATTTAAAAATGCACAAGAGATAGGTGTACATTTACAGGTTTTTAAATAACGAAATCATTAAATACAAAAGAGTATTATATTATAATCAACCAGTTGGATAACCCTATTTTCCCGCTCTTAAACGCTACCCCTTAATGCTATCTTTTACAATATGTTTTCCCACTTTTGAAACTGATTTCACGTTAACAAAATATGAACTCATATTAACGAAAACGAATTTCACACAAATGAAAAGTGAATTCCCAGTAACGAAATATGATTTCACATTAACGAAAACTGGTTTCAGGGAAAAAAAAAAACTGAATTCACACCAATGGAAACTAATTTTAACTAAAGAAAACAGATTTTAAACCGTCGGGTTACATATTCTCGCTTCTAACGTAGCTAACATTGTTGTAATAAACTTTTATCATTGTTGTAATCAAGTTTCATTATTGTTGTTAAGTTTCTGAAAAATGCTATTCGTTGTTTATTTAATATTTTATAAGGACAAAAAGACATTTTAATATATTTTAGAGACAATAAAAATGCTTTATTTTTTCGCCTTTCCAAGAGGTGGCTGCTGTCCCTTCTGCCCTTCCTTGGAGGTGTTCATTTAAAGTTCCTATATAAAATCTGTTTTCATTTAGTTGAAACTGGTGTTTAAAATTGTGAATTCTGTTTTCATTGTTACAAAATCGGTATTCAGGAGTGACAAATTAGTTTTCGTTACTGTGAATTCAAGTTTCCTTTGTGTGAAATCAAGGTTCGTTAATGTGAAATCATATTTTGTTAACGTGAAATAGAATTTCAAAAGTGTGAAATCATACTGTAAAAAGTACAGACATGCAATGATTATGCATATTGTTTTAAACCAAATAAAGATGTTAATTTGCATAATAGAAACACGTTAATCCCTCATAGATTACAATAATGCATAAAATTTTTGTGGACAATAAAACAGCCATTATTACTACAATAATTGAACTTGAAATCATAAATGAAACACGTTGATTACAACAATAACAATATTTGTTGGTGACTATAAATTATTTACGTTATAAAATGAAATGAATGAATGAATAACGTTACCCCATATTTTTGTTGCAAATAGTTGCAACGGGTACAGCTAGTCTAATATCTATTTTCTTTTATCACTCCTTTATTTGTAAATATATTGCATTATGTTAATGACGTACTGTAAACATTTTTATGTAATATAGTCAATAATAATAATAATAATAATAATAATAATAAATAATAATAATAATAATAATATCGGTATTAATGATGACATATTCGTATCGTGCGGGAGTTTAAGATTCGAAATAATTACTCAGGCGCTACGAGACCCCAGCTACTCGTATTATTAATTATTAAGACATGTGCACTTACCTTCTATGATTAACCTTTAATAATAAATATATTAAAAATGCTATTTTTTATTTTCCATTTCAATATTTCGTTACGTTTCACTATATTTCTTTTAATATAAATATTTTTGACGTTTCAATATGCTGTGTAAATACTTTACAGTCAAGATTTTGGCGCTGTAAGACTATAGCCCTTATAGTATGTAACCTAGTTACAGAATAGCTATTTTCTTACATTCTATAATGTCGGTTGTTTATAGAGCCTATAGAGCTTAAAGAACGTTACAGAATAGCACCATTAAAAATACCATGCCTAGCCGGCCAAGATGATATGAAATTTAAAATAGGTACAGGAAATTTTTCATAATTTTGGATTGCAGAAAAAAATTAACTTTACACTTACACAAAACTTATTCCCTCTTTATTTTTATATTTCAACCATATCTTGAATTTGTAAGACTTATGGTGCTATTCTGTAACTTTGCTCTATAACACTGTAACTCTGTACGTTCTGTAAGCTATAGAGCTCTATAAGATCACACCTTATAGAATAGTAAAATTACCTATTCTGTAACTCTCTCTGTATCAATTCTGGCTATAGAATGGGGTATTCCACCATAACAAAAAAAATCAAAAAAAATCAATTTAACATAAAGTATGGCTCAATAAATAATAGTTAAAACAATGAAAACATTTTTTAAATAATTACTTTACGAGATATTTCACATTTGCTAAAAGGGAAAATTGACGTCATACAATTGTTATCTTTCTCTCGCAGCGTACTCAGAGCAGTGTGTGTGAGAAAGACAAGTATAGGGGAAATGTGACGTTACACTGATTTCTCGAAAATAAAATACTGTTAAACTAGGAACAATTTAGATTTTTTAATACTATGAATTGCTTCAAAACTGAATAAAGTTTTATTTAAAATAATAAAAAAAATTGAGTGGAATACCCCATTGTTTTGGTTGTTATTCATGTCAAACTGTCTAATATTCTATAACCATATTTTTGACAAGACGTGAAGGAATCATGTATAACTCCAATAATATGTAAGTATATATTTAATTATATTATTGAATTAATGTTTATTGTCATATACATTTTGATTATTGTGATTGTAATTCTTGTTGCTGTTGTGTGATATAAATAAATAAATAAAATATACCATCACGGCGTATTGCTGGGTGGGCCAAACTGCTTTATACGCAGATATCGGTAATGTTGATGATATATTCGTACCGTGCGGTCGTTTAAGATTAGATATAATTTTGGCTTCGGTCGGGATCGAACCCGGTTCCCCAGATTCGCGACCCGACACTCAGGCCTAGTTATTAATTATTAAGACATTTAATTCTTATTTTAAATATTCTATGAAGCTATGAACACCAATGTTGATTCCTCCCCTTGTCTTGACCTTTCTAATATAATATATTTTGTGACAAATATACCTACGTAAAATGATTCAATTTTATGTCATAGAAAATGTTTTAAATTAATTAATTTCTTATGTAAATCTAACACGAAACGAAAAAGGATTCCAAACACAAGTGAAGAACAGTATGATTTTTTTTTAAATGAAATGGCATAACAAATTCTTTCATTTTCCATTTCAATATTTCGTAACATTTGACAATATTTTTAAATATAAATATGTTTGACGTTTCACTATGCTCTATAAATAGGGGAGACCGGGGTTGGATGTTACAATTTTCAGTTTTGAATTTTTTTTTAAATATTGTGATGTGATAGAAAAATTATTTTTATGTGCAATTATTCACTTCTTCCTTTACGTCCTGAAAATTAAATTTGTATAAAAAAATGAACTACAGATGTGTAATCATTTTTTTTTATTGAGCCCGCAAATTGTAACAACTAACCCCACTCAGGGGTTTGTTGTTACAGCAGTGGGGTAACTTGTTACAGCAAATAAAATTATATTATATATTTACATCTAGTCATCAGAACCGCAGATCTGGTATACAAAATAATAGGTAAATTTTTGTAATAGAAAAATAAATTATATATATTTACACATCGTCGTCAGAATCACAGTTCTGACATACAAAATAATATTGATTATTTGTGCAGTCTTCTGTGCCCAGTTTTCACATTTGGTACATTTAATCCAGTTCTCTCCAGGCCTCTTGCTTGAAAATGGCTCGTCGCAAACTAAACACAGTTTCATCTTCAGAACTAGATTCATAAGTGATTGCTTCACTATGTTTTTAGGTGGAATTATTTTCTTTCCATTTTTACCCGAAAATAAATTTTGTTTAAATTATTAATTAACCTATGTTTGTAAAATAATTAATATACAAATATACCAAATAGTAAAAGTATGATGTACCTGCATTTTTTAATTTTTTGCAAAGTCATAAAATTTATATTAAAGTCTTCAACAACAGTTCGCAAAGATTTTTTGTTTACCAAAACTTCATCTGCAGCTCTTCGGTAAACATCTTGTGACACATTTTCTCGTTCGGTCTTTCTTTTATAAGTTCTCATATTTATCTGCAGTTAAACAAATGACAATTCATTATTTAAATATAAATTAAATAATTTATTAATAAAAAGAAAATGTTGGGATTGGTTATTACACTGTAACAACATGCCCCGTTTATCGTGTAACAACGTACCCCAATCGCATATTTGACATGAAACACTTTATTATAACATAAGCACACTTTGGATATTAACGTGAATGCAACAGAAAAATGCTAAATTTATCTGAGCATTCAGCATAAAGTTTCATAATATTGTTAGCAAAATTCTGAACGTAATATAAAAGAAATTTTTATGGTAAATTTTTTTACTCAACAGCATTCAAAATGAAAAAATTAAATTTACCAACGCAACCTGCTAACGATCAGAACAAAACTGCACCAGATGCAACCTTACTCACTGGTACACAAGTAGTGTTGTTATCAAGGTACTACTATCTACGGTCTTGTGTTAAACTATAATGTAACAACCTGCCCCTGTAACATTCAACCCCGGTCTCCCCTACTTTACAGTCAAGAATTTGGCGCTGCAAGATTTATAGAAATTTCTGTAAGACTATAGCCCTTATATTACTGTAACCTAGTTACAGAATAGCTATTTTCTTACATACTATAACATCGGTTGTTTATAGAGCCTATAGAGTTTATAGAACGTTACAGAATAGCTCCATTATACTCGTGTCATTTGTTCAACAACCAACATTGAGCTTTTACATGCAAAAGTCTTACATATTTCTTTTGCTTTTGGATCCTTTTTATCTCAACTGCTTTCAATCAAAATATAAGATCTTTGAATAGTTATTTATATAAAGCGATTAAAAAAGTATAGTCTTATTTCACGAATAGGAAAGTTTCACCGAATCCTATAAGTGAAATAAGACACTTTTTACTCTAGTGACATACAATTATTTTTTGTCTGCAATAAAAGTGTGAAAAAAGCGTTTTTCATTTTTTCACCTGTTTGCGTTAAAAACATGCACTTTTACCTCCCGATATCTTTGATATGGGAGGTAGGTATATGTATATGGATCGTGCTAAAAATTGCATATCGAGAATTTATTAAATGACCGCGTTTTAAGATCCCTAGAATCCAATTTTAACATTTTCGCGATAATGTCGTGTGTATTTGAGTGTGTGTGTGTGTGTGTGTGTGTGTGTGTGTGTGTGTGTGTGTGTGTGTGTGTGTGTGTGTGTGTTGTATGTGTGTATGTGGATCCTCTTAACGCTCTAACTCTAATACTATCAATCATAAAATTTTTGAAACTTTGTATTACGATTCTATTCTAATAGAGAAAGAAGTCTTTACATTGTGGTGTAAATCGGATGACCAGAAATGATACTTTACTTGAACCTCAAAATGGTTTTTCTTCGAACAATGCCTTTAAATTTCATTTTTTTGCGATTTATGTTATTATAAAAAATAAAGATTATAAATTTTTCTATAGGTACGTATTAATTTTATAGATAAAAATAAACACAATTACTTAGTTACACAGTTCGGATTTCAAATGTATGTAACTGACAGGTAAATGTCACTGTCAAAAAAAAACCTATCATTTCAAATAAATAATGGTAACGTTTTAAAAAGAAAATAGTAAGTAAAACAATAGTTATAGTCATATTACACGAATGCAAAAAGAAACGTAATACAGTTTCCTCCATCAATAAATTTATAGGTATGTATTTAAATTAATAAAAGTTAAATGGCGGGAGGTAGTGTGTTGGCCACATCAGATTTTTTGATACTTTTATTGTGTTAAAAAGACATTCTTTATAAACTTTTTTTTAAAACAAGTGTATTTTTTAATAGGGATAAAAAAAATATTATACGATGTAATGTGCGAGTAGGTATGCAGATGCACCTACCTATCATTATCATTCCTCAAATTTTCTAAATTATTTTATCATAGTGCCTATTTTTCTAACATGTGTTATCTCAAACTTATAAATATCCTGATTTCTAGGAACTTATAATATTACTTATTAATAACATCTTATCAAAGTGTTGTGTCAGCTTATAGCAAATAAAACTAACGACTTTTGGTCGAAAATATTTAAAGTGAAACATCCTATAATTTATTTTGCATTTGTTATAATTGATTCGTTTATCTGTTATGATACAGAACAAATTCCGTGTATTCCAAGTAAAATTTAATTTGTTTTTTAGATATACGAGTAGGTAAATATGTCTATCTGTGAATCTTTATGGATGCATATACATATGCATTTCAAATAATTAAAAGCACATTGCTTTTAAATAACTATGTATTATGTAACCAAATTTGGACAAACGACACGTCGTTTCCCAAGGAATGTTCTAAAATCTCTTGTTAGTTGTACCTACGTATCAAAATTTGTTGCACACAATTTATTTTATATAAATAATCAGCCCTATTTTGTAAGATAGTTGTTATGTCTTAGCAACATTGTTAACCAATAATAATTGCGAACATGACAGGCTTTAAATTAGTTTGTATTGGTTATTTTTTTTTTAGCAATATTGTTAAGAATTAGCAACAATATAGGGGTAAATATCAAATTAAAAAAGTTATTTTTATTGGTGTTTCATATTACGAATATTTTTAGTATTGCCAATATTGACATTGTTTATGTTATTTGTCTATTATACCTACTGGTACATACGTGTTACATACTAATCAGCGTGTACATGACTTTTATTTTTTAAACTTTCTTTGCGATTAGATTTTAACTCCTTAACAAGGTTAGTAGGTAGGTATGTATAATATCTATGTACATATCTTTGACTTGGTGCAGGAACAACCAATGTCAGCCTTTTTCATTGTTTGGAATAAGTGATTTAAAATCAATAAGAAACTCTCAGTTTAACAAATTAGAGGTACCAGGAGCGAGGGTACATTTACCAAATTTGACATTCTGCTCTATTATTGTTGATTAATAATTATAAATGTCACTGTGATTTAAATTGTCTACAGCACTAAAGTCCAAGACATGTTTACAATGGTTGTTATTGCAATAAGTACAAATATATCAAATACCTAGTATTAAACCAAAACATGTTCTTACATTAGAGTAGTAATGTCTAGTAGGTACATATATCTCTCGTATAACACGGGATTACCACTAAAATGATTACAGATATTGAACCCAAACCTCTCATAATTAGCAGTAATCTTTTCAGATGAAAGTATAGGATGAAAAAAAAATTGAAAGTTTACAGGAGGTCCAGAATAACTTGTCCGACATGGGGATATCGAGAATTATAAAAGTTAAGAACTCGGTTAAATTTCAATTAAAC
Source organism: Ophonus ardosiacus (assembly GCA_943142095.1). Classification (NCBI taxonomy): domain Eukaryota; kingdom Metazoa; phylum Arthropoda; class Insecta; order Coleoptera; family Carabidae; genus Ophonus; species Ophonus ardosiacus. Next base: position 19,952,395 of record OW964830.1, on the reverse strand, counting down.
AAAAGCGTCCTATTAGGGGATCATTTTTAATAGTGTATTTAAGAAAAAATGTATGGCATTAAGTGAACATGTAAATTTTGCAATTTTTGATTTTTGCGAATATCTTTCAAGTCTGAAATAATACTGAATTTTGGTTGGCACTTTTTATGTTCTTTCGTAAGGTGATGCTAATTTTTATTATCCCTGTTGGATTTTGAGTTATGATTTCAAAGTTTTAATTTTATATGGCCGACATATTGAAATTTTACAATTTGCATTTGCGAATTTCTACTATTATGACGTATATTTGTTTCTTAGAGGGCCTTATTGAGCACTCAATCATTGATATTATCATTTTTGTGCTATTTTAAATCTGGGAATAATGTAAGTAATTTTAAAGCGTGATAATAACACTGAATTTTAAATGCTGTAATTATAGTTTGTTTTATTCAATAAAACAACAGTCATTATTACTGTTTATCATTTAATGAGTGTGATATATCATATATGGGTATGTTATAAAGCAAATCAATAATGGTTTAAAATAAAATTTACCGTATAAAAGTACGAAAACATACGTAGTCAATTTCCGTTAGTTCTTTTCTTGTGCTTCAGAAACTGCCATTAAATTATAATAAATCTTTCGTGAGATAATGCGCGACGTTATTCTTTACTCTGTACCGCGAACAAGACCCAAGAACAACAAACATATTTGTTGCTCATCACTATTCATCACGACTTTTATGTTAATTCTTTTTCAAAGCATGAATGGTGGAGTTGATTCAGCTAAAAATGATTCATTCCAACAATTTTTCTTTATTCATTTTTTCTTTACAGCGTTTGTTCTTAGAGTTTGGAGTATTTTTCATATAAGAATAGGGGTAATTTACTATATAATTAAGTCTTGAAAGGTAATTTCATAATGTTTTACAAACAGTTAAGATTTCAGTGCGATAATGATGATATATATTTATTTATAGAATTTTATATTAACATAAAAAAATTACGTCATCAAAACAACCTGAAATACGAGTATGAATTATAATGTGTAAGTCAGGACGAAGTTTTAAATTTATTTGTAATAGAGGCAGGCAGATTATATTTTATTCTGTATATAACATTACAATTATTTATGACGTCACTCAATGATAATCCGAGAAACTGTACCTACGAATATTGTACCTGGTGTCTAGTTTTTATGTACCTTAGGAAATACAATGGTAAAATTTACTTTCTGCTCTATTAATTTGAGAACAAATAAAAAAAAAAAATGTTGAGAATTAAAAACTACAACCAATAAGTTCAAAATTATTGTTCACATGCGTTTCGTTCACGACATAGGGGCAAAATAAAAGTAATAATTTTTAGCTTTTTACAGAGTGCTATGCGTAATAGCACAAAATATTAAATAGTTTTATTGTTTGACAGATGACATATGTCTTATTTTTATTAATTATTGATTTCATTATATTATTTATCAGTCATGGATACAATTAATATTTTTTTTTCTATAGCAGATTTTAAAGTGTGCTTTGTTCAATTCGAAACAGTTGACTAATTTAATTTTTATTTAAATAAAAACACATTATACATTTTGGCGATTCATATTATATAACTTCAATTGTATAAACATGAATAAAATGAAATTGTTTTCAAACAAATTCTATAGCTACCACGCTACTGAGATTTTTAAATTGTTCTTAAATAATTTAATTTATAATCGGTTTTTCTAATTTTTGCTCGTGAATTAAACTTTCCGCTCGTCAATAAAATACAATTTTATCGTCTTGTATAAAAAGTAACTATTATTCAATTTTGCCTTATAAATTCATGTTTATTTCTTAGGATACGACCATTAAAGTTGTTGTTTTATAAACAATTTTATTTCCCTAGCGTTGTAAAGAATTTTATATCACTAGTGGTTTTAAAATGTCAACCAAAAATTGTTGCAATGAATTCAAATATTCATCGTAAACCGCCATTTCGCCACAAGAAGAATAAGAATATTACAATTTGGTAATAACGTATGTCTTTGATTGTTGGAATAAAATTGTATGTCATATTGAGATGTTAACCTCTAAAAGAACAATTTCAAAATAATTTGTTTCAAAGCTTCTGAAATTCACTGAAAAATGCATCGGAAAGCGATTTACTAGCGGTGAAGTCAACACTAATTCGTGTAAAGAACACGTGAATGTGAAAATCTTATTAATCCACTATATTTTTTTACTCATCTATAGTTGGTTGGTATGGGCCTTTTATAAAAATTAATAGAATACACTGTTCGTGGGCAATATGTGTTTCTGCTCGAGTGGCACACTATACTTTTTCTACGACCACACTCTTTGGTAAGATAATAAATAATTTATTTTTAACAAAGAATATATTTGTTTTCAATAATTAATTCAACTTTAAAATACTACTTACAATAGTTACTTTTACTATAAATGGAAATATATACATGGATAAGTAATTACCAAATATTTTGTAATTTATAAATCAAAAAATACATATTTAAATATTAACATTGTATTACAGATGGCAACTTGTGTGAGAAATAATTTCTCACACTTTAACCCACGACTCTCGGAAATTAATAACTTTCGGGCTTTGTAAAGCGTGAGAAATAATTTCTCATATTTTAACCCATGTCTGTGGGAAATGAATAATTTTCGGGCTTTGTAAAGCATGGGAAAAGTGCAATTATCTGTAGTGGTTGGAGAAAAAAAAAATTTTTGTACAGCAAATAAATCTGTTGATGATTAAAGTACTCTAATAGAAGCGATATCTCATTTTTTATAGTTAGTCAGATATTCAAATTTAAATAATGGCGGGACGCGAATAAACATGGCCGACCAATCTCCTAGCTCCTAGCCAATCACAACTTGCCGCGTCGTGTTCAGACTCTCATTTTAGTGTCTCTACTCCAGCTTACACTACACTATACAATTTGATAGATGACAATGAATTAAAACAATTCCATAATTACGGCTTCCTAGGTCAACAGTTACAATGAATTCGAAATTAATAATAATTACTACTCAAAGTTAATGTAATTAATAATCGTACAAGTATTAAAAGCAAATTAAATCTAATATTAAAAAAATATATAAAAGAGTTTACAAAAAATCTGATATGGCCAGCACATGACCTCCCGCAAATTCCCTGTTTAAAATAGTAATAAGCTTTACGTAAAGTATCTTTTTCCGTTCTGGTTGATCGTTTGTAAACAAAATCTAATTTGTTGTTTTAATAAATAGAAGTCTGTAATACGAAATTAATTTCGTACCAAAAATAATCTATTATCATGGGCTTATAGTGCTCCCCATCAACTATAACAGTTCGACCTTCATCATTTTCGAAAAAGTAAGTTACAATGACGCCACCTGACCATAGTGCGCACCAAACAGTCTCATTTGGACATGTATGGTACCTCGTAAATCACATGAAGATTTTCCTCTGCCCATATCTGGCAATTTTGATTATTAACATACCCAGAGAGGTGAAAATGTGCCTCACCAAAGAAAAAGATAATCCTCGAAAAATCATCATCAACTTCCAAGTGCTCTAAAATCGCAATCAGTGTAAATTCTTTGCTGTACATGATCCATGTCGTAAATGTGTAGTTATAAACCAATATTTGACATTTTGAAAACAAGTACTTATACTGACAGATATATATTTACAAATCAAATATATTTCTACTATATTCTTCTTAACACGGTTTCATTATTAATGTAAATGTGACAGTGACATTTGTTTAAATACGTCAAAATTTTATTAAAGTATTATGTTTTTGTTTGACGCATGGGTTAGATGATGTACAAAAATTAATTATTTTATAAATTTATATATAAAGTTTTTAAAAGTTGTATTATCGTAGAATTGGAGATTGTTCCATTATATTATATTTTTAATAGTAAAAGTTGCTGAAAAATTATATTCAATGCAATTTTTTCAAGAAAAACTGGTAAAAGCTTGTATAAGTGATACTTCCTGTTATCTGATATACTCTAAAAACTAATCAACTCTTCCCACATTAGTATAGAATGGATATACAAAATTTCAAAATTTTCTGATTGATAGTATTTGAGTAATCGTGTCCACAGGATCACACATCCACACACACACACACACACACACACACATACACACACATACACACACATATACACACACACATACATACCCACAGACATCATTGTAAAAATGTTAAATCGGATTCTGGGCACAACAAAACGTGCTTATTCACTAAAATCTCTATATGTGATTTTTAGCACGATCCCTATACCTCCCTTACCTAGGGTAGCGGGAGGTAATAAAAAGTAATACCATCCAAAAAGTGACATTTTGTGCCCTAAAATTAGTACCTATCTACTTAAATTGTCATATTATACAAAGGTAGACGGAAAACTTGTTGGAGTCATATGATTTTTTTTTTTTGGTCAATATAATATTTTTTGTTTGGTTACTTATCTCAGAATTAGTTTTCTAGCTAAAATTTTAACATGAAGGTTCATTTCGTGATGATCACAACTTTGTTAATAACTATCTTTTGTACTAACGAAAAGACTAATGCACTAATCTTCAGATAGGTTTAGTAGTAGTTCTGAAATGAATTGGAGTTAAGGTATTTCGACAGAAATAGGCAAACTTAGTTCAAATAAAAAGTATTTTAAGAAACAAAATCTATAAATAAGTTGGAAAAAGAACTTTTCTTTTGTACTAAAAATAGTAAAAATTACAGGCTTTACATTTGACTTTTATATTTTAACTATCTTAGATCAAAAAAAGTAAAAGTATACGTAAATTAATGAGTATTAATTAAAAAAAAAAAAAAAAATGTTTATTTAGTGCGCAAACTAAAAGCGATTGAAGTCGATTAATAATTGGTCTGACGTAACATGCCCTAAGTAATTTGATTGGTTGCCTGATTCGTGCGTTTCGTGCTCCCGCCCACCGAGAAAAAAATCAATGGACAAACACTAGCGCCATCCGACATCACAATATTGCCAAACAATAGTCAAACTCTTTCAAGGAAAAAATGCATTCTATTTATGTTATTTATCCTTAACAATAATTTCTTCATGAATATAACATATAAATTCATATACCTATAAAAATATTTCAGCTATGCTGCAAACATGAAAAATTTGTACCCTCTTCTAGAATTAACAGTTTGTCGACCATTGGTGAGGACATGTTACGTCACAAGCCAGTGTTTATTCATCCTCTCCTTCCAGAAAAAAAAAAAAAAAAATAGAACCCATTGACGCATATGAAAATTAAGTATATAAGTTATTTTACAAAAAGTGTATTTCACAAAACAATAATGATTACTGCAACTTCTTTTGTTAATATTCGTATGTATTTTGCTGGTGATTTAATTTAATTTTTCCATCCATTTTTAGCACGTGACATGATATCACAAGCGATATATTTACAAACAGTCTAGTGTTACCACTAACTTGAGTACAAAGTTTTTGTAGGTGCTGTTGTTATAATACGATTATATCATGAGTTGTTACTTTGTTCATAATGAGATTGTTAATTAAAAGAGTGTTAAACACTTTTTAATGCATTTTCATTCTACTTAACCTTATCATTAATTTAAATGTAAAATCAAACAAAAGAAAGGTTTATAATCATTTCTAATTAACAAATATATAAAAATACTTAATATTACGAAATATTGGCTAATGGCCGATTGTAGAAACGTTCATTATCTCCTTGTTCAGTTAACGGACCATCAAAATGAACAAATTCGAATCAGTTTCCTTGTTTTTATGACATTAAAATCATTGCTGTCAAAAAATCGCATTGCATTTGTTCATTTTGACGAATCGTTGACTGATCAGGGAATTTCTGCAACCCGGCATTAAACTTTCACATTGACTCTTACAGCGTTTATGAAACTACACCCCTTGTATTTATATATAAAAAATAAAATATATCATCACGGCATATTACCCATTTCTGGGTGTGCTAGTATCTACAACACATGTAGACATCGGTAATGATGACGATATATTTTACCGTGTGGGCTTTTACCAGGCGTCACCTCACGGGCACTCATTGCTGGCGTGGAGAGTGCACCACAGGGGTCATTTTTATGCCATTTAAAATTCGAAATATTTGGCGCCGGTCGGGATCGAACCCGGTTCCCCCAGGTTCGCGACCAGACACTCAGGCACGCGGCCTATATATACCTATATTTCGCCACCAGACAAGAGTTCACTCAACTTGAATCGCCTTTTCCTGGAATTTTATGACACATATCATGTCTAAAACACTAATACACGGTTACTGAAACGATCATCAATTCTTAGATTAGTTAACGGATCATCAAAACAAAATGCTACGCGATTTTTTGACAGCAATGATTTAAATGTCATAAGGACAAGAAAACTGATAACTGATTCGAATTTGTTAAGAACCTTGTATGAATAACAGGTTCAACAGAAAAAAAATAAAATAATATGAAATGCAGATGGTCAGATACTTTTAAGAAAAAGTGTATATTTATTTATTGCAGCAGCAATCTGCCTAATATATAACAGTCGTTTAAAAAATACAGGTACAAGGTGTGATGATATATTTAATACGTTTGTGTTTCATAAAAGGGTTGCATAATTAATTAACCCAAATTTCGGTTGATAAAAACATAAAAATCATATTTTATTACCCGTAAAACCAGACCTAACCCTAATACAAAACATATTACTAAATTAATATAATATACATATACGTTACTTTTTTTTCTACTCTACACCTGTAAGTATAAAAAATAAGTTATATGAGATTCACAAACATGTATTTCCAACCCTATAGAATTCATTCCCATTTGCACCTGTGCTATGTATTGTTATTGTCCTTGAGGGGTGCAGATATTCTTCTGTCTGGCAGAGATTCGTTACCAGGGCTACCTGTTTGTTTAGGATGTGTGTGATGTGTGATTTTCACCTGTGGCTTGCTAACTAATCCTATTGTCAGACATAGGGGAGCCTCACAGGTGGATGAAAAATAGGGTGGTAACGTTCAACGATGGTTAGGGGTAGTGGAGTGTGATATTAGGGATGAAAAGAAATTTATTTGGAGGGAGAAAGTATAGGTCGAAAATAAATTGTTGATGGAATTCATTATTTACCTATACTTACTTAAATTGGACAAATAGCCATAATGCACGTTCATAATGTAAAAACCTTACTACAAAAAACAAAATCTAATCAGCTATTCATAAGCATGTAAAGAAGAAGAATACGAAAGAATCATAATTTTTAGAATTGTAGTATTAGAGTTATCGTCAGAGAAAAATTTGTCATGCACACACACAGACACAAACACACACACATAATGACATCATCGTAAAACTAGTAAAATCGTTTTTATTTTCTCATAATACAAGAGATATTTTCAAAATAAGCGATAAATAATTTTTAGTTTATAACTCAAAAACAAAACATGATAGAAAAATTTCTGTGATGGTTATCAAATTTTTCTCATCAAATTCAGCCTGGAATGAGCAAACGGTTTTGCTCTTCCATCAATACTACCAATGTTACCCTAAAATTACATGAAATATTAGACACATATTTTTTTTATATTTTGTTATACTTGGTACCATTGCTAACATAAATTTACATTTTGAAGATTTTTTGGCATTTTAATTTTTAATAACATTTACATCATCAACTATATTTCATCTACAATCGAGTAAAAAGCTTTCAAAAAATTACACATTTTGAAAATTAAAAGTAAACCTTTATTGCAGAGCATATTATTTATAAAAGATGTAAGTAAACTTCTATAAAAACAATATGGTTAAATAACAAACATCTATATTTTATTTTCATAGTTTGTTGTGTTACAGGACAGTGTAAACAAAATATTTTTCAATTTTTTATATTTTATTGAATAATAATTATAAATAAATAATTATAAATAGTAATTATGGTACCAAGGGTTGTTATAAGAACAATAATGCCTGAGGTCAACAGTGTACTGTCGAGGGCCTCTGGCCCGAGGCGAGTACGTTGACCAAAGGCATTATTGTCGTTTAACACCCGTGGTGCCTAAAACGTTTTATGTCTTACTAGAAATTCTTAATATTCATTTTGTCTGACTAGAAGTTATCAAACAAAAATAATAAATCACAAACTTACAAAGTAGCCTGTGAATACGGTATATAGGTAATATTTTGTTTCTGTAAACAAAGCATTTTTTCAAACAAAAAATATATTTCTTGTGGTATTTTTCTGTCAATATGGACGAGCAATGTTATTGCTAAGAATAAGAAGTAGAAGTATGCTGGTTTGTATTTGTGATGAAACAAATATGATTATAAACGACTACAATTTACAATGCTTCTTAACCTTAACTGCACTTTATGTTATTATTAGTATTATTAACCTCAGTTTGTTGTTAACATTACCATAACAACGTAATACGCCCTAGGGCATTATTTACTCAATAATGGACCTAATGTTGAGGTTGTTATAAAATAATAAGATACTAGTAAGACATAAAAAATATTATGTATCACTTTCAAATTAGTTATTTACGAGATGTATAAGGCACTGAAGTTCTGTGTGTTTTGAGTGATAAGTAGGAACTTCAGTGCCGAGATGCATATTAAATATTAGTAGAAATCGAAAATTTATAAGGTTGACAACAATACATTTAAAACTAAATTATACAATACATTTGTATAAAATCATCGTATTATGGATTACATTAGTGCTGATTTCTGTACTTTTAATGACGATTTTTGTGCTTTTCAGTGTTGATTTTAAATAAAGTATAAATAAATGATAATGATAAAGAGTTCAGTAGTATTGAATGATTTCTAAAATTATTGCTATTTTGAAAGTATGTATATTCTTAAATAAAACAATATCTGGGCAAAGTTCTGAAATCTTTTTTTTTTAATATAAAATGACGTTTCGACAGCGAAGTGCTTCAGCAGGTAAATGATAACATTAATATAAATAAATATGTAGTCATGGCTACAAATGTATATTCGGTTATATTTGATAACTGTGCAAAATTATAATCTATTTATAGAATTGTACACAGATTGCAAAATTTGATAGAGGAAGTTGTTTATCATGTTGTATAAAATTTTTACTCAAGATAAAGGAACTTTCCAGTCCAATTATTTTAAGATAAACAGTTTATATAATTTATAAACGTCATGTGAAAGACCACGTGGAAAATTCGCCAATAAAATAAATAAGTTTAAAAAAAATTGTTGACATGAAATGAAACTTGTTTTTTATTTAGAAGGAAATTATATTTATTAATCTAAAACAAAATAGTAATAGGTATATTACCACACCACGACTTATTATTTATTTCTGGGTGTGCCAATCTGCTTGTATTCGCAGATTTCAAAAATGTCGATATATTTAGAAGTTAGATAAAAAAATTCAAATGAATATAATTAAAGTTCGATGAAAAATTGAAACAATATGAGTAGTTTTATTTCCTAAATATAATTCATTATGTAGTGAAGTACAAGGCTCTCTAAATTCTAATTATTTTATTATTAACTAGTGACCCACCCTGGCTTTGCCTGCGAGCAATCGTTTTTAATGCTAATAAATTGTTTACCTGAGGTCTTGTAAAATATTGTAAACATCATTCGGCGGGCAGGCCGTCTTTTCAATAAAATAATTTCGAATTACACATTGCAAAAGGTCTTTTCGTTTGTCTTACTCTTTCTACTCCATGCGTAAATCCGCGTTCGTTTGTCACAAAGCATTACTTGAATGGGGTCCTATACCATTTTTCTTTTATTTTTTTTCCTGTAAGAACAGGATAAAATAAGAACTTCAGTGCAAACGCGCCTTAAAAATTTTACGTAATAAGCGAGATATGAATTTTTAAAGTTTAAGAATTTGTACGTGACGTAGCGGGTACTAACGAGTGATCGACAAACAATGGGACAAACTGTTAGTTATACTAGAAACATTTTTTTTCATGTTTGCATAGCTGAAATGTTTTTATATAAAAACTTATACGTTATATTTACGAAGAAATTATTATTAAGTATAAATAACATAAATAATAAGCATTTAACAAGGATTTCTACCTAATAAATTACAGAACATTGAAACAGTTTGACAATATTATTACACAAAGTATGACGACGGATGGCGCTAATGTTTGCCTGTTTTGAAGTTTCAATATTAATTTAATTAATATTATTATTAATTTAATTCATATTACAAATTGATTTATTTATAAATACGTGATTATTGTTAATATTACTAGATGTTATAATTAAACAAACTCATCAAACACAAAATTGTTAAATGTTTTGTTAGGTTATAGAACATCATGACATTTCATATTCTTTCAAAGGTGACCGCTACAGACGCGCGAATCTTCTTTTTAAAATCAGGCGACCAATCAAATTCTTAGTACCTAACACGTCATACCCAATTAGTAATCAGGTTCAATCGCTTGTAGTTTGTGACCTAGTTATTATTTAAAGAAAAATTTTTCACTAATACTCATTAATTTATGTATATTTTCGTCTTCTTATTTAAGATAGTTAAAATATGACTATGGTATAGGACCCTATTTTGTTCGGTTTCTTACTCCACGCAGAGAGGAGGAGTAGAAAGAGCAAGCAAGTATTTTGGGTAATTTCTAATTTTAACGAAAAGTTATGAATTAATTATTTTTACCTATTTATAATTTCTTATACATTTTTTTAGGTTATTGATCTACTAATGAATTATTTTGTTTGTGAACAGTTTCAGACTATTGTTCGACGACATATTATGTGTCTCATATAGAAACATATCATGGTCATAATTTATTATTTCGTTTTTTATTAAAAATCCACGTTTACCAAATATTTGTTTTGTTCTAACGTTTTGAAAAGTTACTTGCACTACATAAAAATTACGTTCTTTTGTAAACGCTCCGAGCAAATGCTTAAATCTGATCTAAGCGAATAAGTGAAAAATATCAGAGTACTCTAGCATGTTTAGAATATGACAAACGAACAGACCAAAAGAGTGTAACGGACATGTTTCATTGCGGGCTTTCTTTTAAAGATAGGTAGATGCTATTGCGGATTTTTTTTTGTAGAAGTTTTATGCTCAAATACTTTCATGCATTGTTTACATATCTTTAAGGTTTAGGTAGAGTAAGCCAAAGAATCACTCACATGGTCGGTTTTTCGTCGACTTGCTATACTCAAATCGCTACTGCTCTGCTTCATTTTACCTAACCTAACCTAAAACTTTGTCAAAGAAATGGTATTAGTTAAACCTGCATCAAAATCTGCAATCAAACAGACTCTTACCAATAACTTTATTTTATACAGTATCTATTGGCCATAAATAAGGCAACTTAAAAAAAAAATCAATTAATTTAAAACAAGAAAGGGAATTTTAGACATAAATTACAGAATTCATGTTACCTAGAAACAAGTTTATTCTACGTTAGAATAACTTTGCATTAATAAAATTTATTTTATTTGTACATATAACTTTTATTTTTGTCTAGACATAAAGATAGAATAGAATAGAATAGTTTATTTGTCTATTATGTGATAGATAGCAACTATCTTAAAAATTGATATGAAAATTAGAATTTCTAGTGTAATAACCATCAGAATTTATTACATCTCTACATCGTTTCAGCTTTGATTCTAGTTATTTTAATATTAGATCCTTGTTAACTTTCCGCTAAGATCTTCTCAAGACACTGAGCAAAACATCTTTTCTTGTATGACCCCTAATTTTTCGATATAATCTTCCAGAGATTTTCTATTGGATTTAAATCTAGAGACTGTGATGGTCATGTCATAACATTAACTTTATTGTCTTTGTACCTTCGAGCATACGTATACTAACTAGAGGCCGTCTTACGGTGTTTGTTGTGATCGGAACATATGCGGAATCCGTGGTGTATTGCGGGCTGCGTATTGAAGCCGTGGTGTATTGCGGGCAGCGTATTATCTTAATATTTGTACTACCTTTTTTTTTACAAAATAATGACTAATTTCTGCTTTTGAAATTTGTAAATCACCTTTATTTCCAATAAATTTCAGTCTCGTTACTCTTACGTCATTATTAGTAGGAAACCTAAAAGTTACACTTTGTTTAATATATTACGTATTTGTAAAAAAAAATCCCAGTTACTTACACATGAAACGAAAGATCCGTAGTTTCTTTGTATTTTTCAATACAATACACTGCCCACAATACATCATGACTTCCAGCCCCCCGCCTACATATCTTCCGATCACAACATCCTATGCATTGGTATAGGGAATTACTTCTCTAGTCAGTATATGTCGAAGCTTTGAACCAATTTTTTATGTGTCGAAATATGCTTTAGATCTTTCCGAGTCAACCCCGAATCGTCAAATGCTTTTTCTAAATTGTTCCACGCTTCTTTGGCTGTTTCGGTAGTTTGTACATGAACATAATTAACTGGTTCAATCAATAAAATAATTTTTGTTCTAGCTCGCGTTACATTATTTTCATCGGAATCCTTACCGAGTGCGGCTTTCCACAAAAACTCATGTTCAAGATACGTTTGAACTGCAAATTTCCAAAAACCATCATTTTTGCGGCCCTACAGTTTTTCGATTGTAGACAGAACATGCGACATATTTAGTTTGAAATCTTATTTTCTTTCCCTTGTAATGAGACAACCGGCCCCATAATCAGTTGTAAAATGAATATATATATATATATATATATATATATATATATATATATATATATATATCAAACTTAACTTTTTATGCATGTATGTCAATTATTTGTAACTACAACTACATATACAGTGTGTTAAATTAAAACCTGGTAATATTCGTTTAACATGGGAAAACAGTTTTTCGTTGCGCAAAAGTCCCCAATTAATTTTAGACAAAAATAATTCAAATAAAAGCTGTAGATAATCATATTCTACGCATAAATCACTAAACAGATTTAATTTTGCACGTTTGGTAACTTGTAAAATCTAATTTGAATTTGTACAAATAGTGGTCATTTCTACCAATAGCCATGAAATTAACAAAATTACAAAGAAATTCATATCGTTTGAACTGTCAGAAATTTAATTTTATAGGTTACAAAATGTGAAAATAATAGTAATAATAATAATAATAATAATAATAATAATAATAATAATAATAGTAATAAAAGTTATTTAAGTATTAGATTTTAAAAATAATACCTGTGTAGTGATTTAGGTGCAGAATTGAATTAATTGAAAACCGAATTTCTGACAGTTCAAACGATACTTATTTCTTTGTAACTGTTTCTATTCCATGGGTATCGCCGCAAATGAGCAATTTTATATAATTTCAAATTACATGTTACAAGTTACCAAACGTGCAAAATTAAAACTTTTTACTGATTTACGCGTAGAATATAATTATCTACAACATTTATTTGAAACATTTTTGTCTAAAATTAATTGGGGACTTTTGCACAAAGAAAAACTGTTTTCCCATGTTAAACGTCTATGGCCAGATTTTTAATTAACACACTCTCCCCCGGTTTTATAAAGGGCAGAATAAATTAGAATCAATTTTATTCATTTTATGACATTTATAACATTACTGTCAAAAATTTGGCGGCTGTCGGGATCGAATCCGGTTCCCCGGGTTCGCGACCAGACACTCAGGCACGCGGCCACGGGACCCCATCCTGACAGACGCCAAATATTTCCAATTTTAAATGGCACAAAAGTGACCCCTGTGCTGAACTCTCCACACCAGCTATGAGGTCCCGTGAGGTGACGCCTGGTAAGCGCCCACACGGTAAAATATATCGTCATCATTACCGAAGTCTACATGTGTTGTAGATACTGGCACACCCAGAAATGGATAATATGCTGTCATGATATATTTATTTATTTACTGTCAAAAATTCGATTGTCATTTGAAGGAATAAATTTTATTTACTTTGGAATTAAATTTATCTGCTGTTTATAAAACCGGGCATGTATGTAATATATAATAATAAATCTTAGGAGGAAAAGTAAATGGGGTTCTATACCATAGTCATATTTGAACCATTTAATAAGAAGACGAAATTATACATAAATTAATGAGTATTAATGAAAAAAATTTCTTTAAATATTGACTAGGTCACAAATTACAAGCGATTGAAGCTGATTACTAATTGGGTATGGCGCGTTAGGTACTACGAATTTGATTGGTCGCCTGATTTTAAAAAGGAGATTCGCGCGTCTTCAGCGGTCACCTTTAAAGGTTTATGAAATGTCATGTTGTTCTATAAACCTAACAAAACAATTAACAATTTTGTGTTTGATGAATTTGTTTAATTATAATATATAGTAATATTAACAATAATAATGTATTTATAATTAAATCAATTTGTAATATTAATTAAATTAATAATAATATTAATTAAATTAATATTGACACTTGGAAACAGGTAAACACTAGCGCCATCCGTCGTCATACTTTGTGTAATAATATTGTCAAACTGTTTCATTGTTATACAATTCATTAGGAAAAAAATGCTTATTATTTATGTTATTTATATTTAATAATAATTTCTTGATGAATATAACGTATAAATTTTTATATAAAAACATTTCAGCTATGCAAACATGAACAAAATTGTTCCCTCTATAACTAACAGTTTGTCCCATTGTTTGTCGATCACTGGTCAGTACCTGCTACGTCACGCACCAAATTCTTAAACTTTAAAAATTCATATCTCGCTTATTACGTAAAATTTTTAAGTCGCATTTGCCCTAAAATTCTTATTTTATTCTGTTCTTACAGAAAAAAAATAAAAGAAAAATGGTATAGGACCCCATTAAATTTATATTTCAACAATTTATAACACCGAGGGTAGTACTTATTCTTACATTAAAAACAATGGTAGAGGAAAACCATATGTAAATCGATAAATGATTAACATTCCTAAAAATCATTTTTTAATAATTCAAGGACATACTTTCGCTCTGAATTAATTTCAACCGCACTGATAATATCAGTAATCTCAGTAATACTTTTCTTTTAATCAAAACAAAATTCAATGAAAAACATTTAAAAATCATTGATAACACTCCCAAAATAATAATAATTCAATAATTCAAGAGCAAAGAGCAACTTTCGCTGAATTGATCTGGATCTTTTATACGCTTTGTGCTGAGTACCGCTTCGGTGTTATTGTCTTTCTCGTGGGCTAGGTTGATATTTGCGAGTTGTTGACCGCTTAGCATTGGCTGTCGCCCTTGGTGCACGAGGAAGTGACAAGAACCAGAACCAGACAACACTGTGACTGTGCCTTGTGCCTGACTTTCACATACCCGGTAGCTTAGTTACACAGTTATAGAGACACGGAGTAGATAGTTGTTGTTGGGTGGGTAGGTCCGAATCGGAAGTTATATCATCGTGCATGTTTTCCTGTTTGTCAATGCAAATTGGCATGTTTTATTCAAAATGAAGAATAATGGAATCAAAATAGAATTGAATTGAATTGAAGAAATGCTATGAATTTCAAATAAATACATTATCACGATTTTACCCATTTCTGGGTATGATATGCTTCTATTCGCAGATTTTAATAATGATGATATTTCTGTATCGTTGATTGCGTTTAGAGATGCACTCGATTTCGAGCTTTGGCCCGGCCCGGCCCGAAGCCCGCCTCGATCATCGAGCCGGGCCGAAGATATTTTTTATCGGGCCGAATCGGGCTAATCATTTTCAAAAATCGAGGCGAGTCGGACTTTTGATTTTGGCCCGGCCCGAAAAATCTTATAGTTCAATCAAATGCACAGTTTCCTTAATATTTTAATGAAAATGGATGAAATTAAAAAGGATCAAAATAATTTAATAACAACACACTTCACATATTAATAAATAAAAATGTATTATTTTACTTCAAGAATTCAAGGTTATTCACTAAAGCATAAAAATTATATTGTGATGTTATTATTATTGTTATTACTCGTATACTTAAATAAAAGTGATTTTTGTTCCTACCATAATGATTTCTTGTTCTATTTTTGAGCAGAAACAAAGTTAGATAAAAAATCCTTGTAAATTATAATTATATTTTTTATATAAGATTTGTGAAAAAGTTGTTTAAATTCTTTGGTAAACAAAGTGTTAAATACTCGTAGGTCTGTAATTTTTATAACAAACTTACACTAGAAGGGTCTCTTTTTCAATTACTTATGTTAACTAATGTTGAAAGTTATAAGAATGTAGAGGTTTTTATAAGTTTGACACGAAAAAAGTTAAACATTTCGCCTTAACATAAAAATCAACTTTAGGAATGCCGGATGCACCCAATTTCGAGCTTTGGCCCGGCCCGGCCCGAAGCCCGGCCAGATTTCGAGTCAATTTTCGAGCCGGGCTAGCTAATTTTTTTGTCTAGCCAATCTTCGAGTCGGGCCTGTAATTTTTATTTTCGGGCCGAATCGATCCAAACCTCAAAGCCCAGCCCGGCCCGACCCGAATGCATCTCTAATTGCGTTTATAAGTACATGTCAAAATTGTAAATAATTTTCTTGTTTTAAGTTTGACTTAGGTCGGAATTGAACCAGTCCAAATCATACGTGGTTGCCAAACGTGCACATTCACACGACCCCATAAAAATGGGTATAAAATATTTAATTATGATTGATTATGAATCAAAAGCGTAACCAGGATATTTGCTTAAGCAGTTCAGAAACCAGGAAGAAAAATAAAAGACAAATGTAATATATTGGTACCTATTTTCTTTTTAATGTAATAATACAAAAAATAAAAACGAATTAATTGTATCTTTCTCTTCTTTTTACTACCCGCTAAAGTAGGGATGTGGATCTTAAATTCTATTCATATTTAACAAATTTTTAAAAGTACAGGTATATCTTTCGTTCTAGTTCGCATTCGTGACGTCACAAAAGTGTTAATGTCAATTTTCTTGAATTTTATGTATATTTAAGAAATTTTAAGATACCTGGACTGGTATATTATTTTCAACTCTAGCTTTATAATTAGATGGAATCAAAATATATAATATGTGTATTATACTCCATTATTTGAGGGAAACAATTTGAATACATTAATTTTTTTACAAATCAGCAGGAGTGCTCTATTTTTATTCTTGTATATCTCATTCCTGTAATTAACATACTTTTGATTATATGGCAAATAAAATAATGTACTCACCATATTCTGAAATAGTTATTTACATTATACGTGCGGTAGGTGTTATTTTACAACGCGAGGTTTTATATTGAAGCACGACGCGCAGCGGAGTGCAGCAATAATACCGAGCGTTGTACGAATACCTAACGCACACATTATATTATTTTTTTTGGCCGAGATATCTATTAAAATATGTATTTTCTATAAATTTTGCTTGTTAACCTTAAACCATTGTTGTCATCAAGCAAGCTGCATTAAGATTCACACTATTAATACATTGTTCAATTAATTAACACTTTAATTCATGTACAGAGTTAAATATTCATGTTTTTACCTCCCTCTACCCTTGGTAAGGGAGGTATAGGGATCGTGTTAAAAATCACAAATCGAGATTTTAGTAAATGACCACGATTTAAGGACCCTAGAATCCAATTTTAACATTTTCACGATGATGTCTGTATGTGTGTATGTGTGTTTATGTGTGTGTATGTGTGTATGTGTATGAATTTTGTCTTCGCTCTAACTCAAATACTATCATTCAGAATATAAAAAGAAGCCATTAGATTTTGGTGTAAATTGGACAAACAGAAATGGCACTTTACTTGAAGCTCATAATGGTTTTTCTTCAAAAAATAACATTAAATGCCATTTTTTCGCATTTGGTCATTATGAAAATTAAAGAATATTGAATTTTCTACAAGTATACATTAATACTTTTTCTATATATTTTACAGATAAATTTAAAAATCATTTTTTTCTTTTAATCCTGAAGCCTAAGATAAATACAATTCCTTTGTTACACAGTTCATTTTTCAAAAGAATGTAACTGACAGGTAAACGTCATTGTTAAAAAACGAATCACTTCAAAATAATAATAGTGACATTAAATAATAAAGAAAATCGTAAATAAAGCAATAGTTTTATGTTATATGCAAAGGAACTTATATAGTTTACATTATTTAGTTACATTTTAAAAAGAAAATAGTAAATAAAGCAATAGTTATATGCAATGGAGCAGTCTGCAGCATTAATAAATACGTAGGTATGTATTTTAATTAATAAAAATTAAATTGCGGGAGGTTTTGTGTTGGCCACATCAGATTTTTTTTGAGAGGTTGGGACATAGACCAAGAATTTGCACTTTGATTATTTGATTTATTTAAGAATGTCTATGCTGGAAGAAAATTAAGGTTAGGTAGATTAATTTCTACATCTATCAAGTTCTAGTTCCTAAATAGATTACATACATGAATGATTCTAATGTTATGTACCCTTTTCACCATTCTTTATTAAAATGAATTTCGTACATTTGACATAAAATAAATAAACAATTCTCATCAATTATTCAACAAAGTTTATCATTTAAAAATTTTGACACTTTGACATTGCCGACTGAGAATTATTATTTGCTACGCAACGATGTGTGATTGTCATGTTTACAGTTTAGGAGGACAAAAATAATATTATTGAATTCGAAGGCTTTCAATGACACACATTGTCACTTTGTGGGTTTGCTACATAGGAATCAGTTATTTTAAAGACACCCTGTATATTTTTTTTTGCAATCATTCAAAAGGAAGAAAAATTACTAAATTTTTGAAATATCATCATGCTGGGGCGACAATGCATGGTATTTTTAAGCGATCATGACAACTGCTTTCGTGACAACAAAGCAAAGTCCTATGTTTTAATGATTTATATTTTTATAAATACTAATATTTAATTTTGCTGCAACAAAGCAAAGTCTTATGTTTTAATGATTTATATTTTTATAAATACTAATATTTAATTTTGCTGCAACAAAGCAAAGTCTTATGTTTTAATGATTTATATTTTTATAAATACTAATATTTAATTTTGCTGCAACAAAGCAAAGTCTTATGTTTTAATGATTTATATTTTTATAAATACTAATATTTAATTTTGCTGCAACAAAGCAAAGTCTTATGTTTTAATGATTTATATTTTTATAAATACTAATATTTAATTTTGCTGCAACAAAGCAAAGTCTTATGTTTTAATGATTTATATTTTTATAAATACTAATATTTAATTTTGCTGAAACAAAGCAAAGTCTTATGTTTTAATGATTTATATTTTTATAAATACTAATATTTAATTTTGCTGCAACAAAGCAAAGTCTTATGTTTTAATGATTTATATTTTTATAAATACTAATATTTAATTTTGCTGCAACAAAGCAAAGTCTTATGTTTTAATGATTTATATTTTTATAAATACTAATATTTAATTTTGCTGAAACAAAGCAAAGTCTTATGTTTTAATGATTTATATTTTTATAAATACTAATATTTAATTTTGCTGCAACAAAGCAAAGTCTTATGTTTTAATGATTTATATTTTTATAAATACTAATATTTAATTTTGCTGCAACAAAGCAAAGTCTTATGTTTTAATGATTTATATTTTTATAAATACTAATATTTAATTTTGCTGAAACAAAGCAAAGTCTTATGTTTTAATGATTTATATTTTTATAAATACTAATATTTAATTTTGCTGCAACAAAGCAAAGTCTTATGTTTTAATGATTTATATTTTTATAAATACTAATATTTAATTTTGCTGCAACAAAGCAAAGTCTTATGTTTTAATGATTTATATTTTTATAAATACTAATATTTAATTTTGCTGCAACAAAGCAAAGTCTTATGTTTTAATGATTTATATTTTTATAAATACTAATATTTAATTTTGCTGAAACAAAGCAAAGTCTTATGTTTTAATGATTTATATTTTTATAAATACTAATATTTAATTTTGCTGCAACAAAGCAAAGTCTTATGTTTTAATGATTTATATTTTTATAAATACTAATATTTAATTTTGCTGCAACAAAGCAAAGTCTTATGTTTTAATGATTTATATTTTTATAAATACTAATATTTAATTTTGCTGAAACAAAGCAAAGTCTTATGTTTTAATGATTTATATTTTTATAAATACTAATATTTAATTTTGCTGCAACAAAGCAAAGTCTTATGTTTTAATGATTTATATTTTTATAAATACTAATATTTAATTTTGCTGCAACAAAGCAAAGTCTTATGTTTTAATGATTTATATTTTTATAAATACTAATATTTAATTTTGCTGAAACAAAGCAAAGTCTTATGTTTTAATGATTTATATTTTTATAAATACTAATATTTAATTTTGCTGCAACAAAGCAAAGTCTTATGTTTTAATGATTTATATTTTTATAAATACTAATATTTAATTTTGCTGAAACAAAGCAAAGTCTTATGTTTTAATGATTTATATTTTTATAAATACTAATATTTAATTTTGCTGCAACAAAGCAAAGTCTTATGTTTTAATGATTTATATTTTTATAAATACTAATATTTAATTTTGCTGAAACAAAGCAAAGTCTTATGTTTTAATGATTTATATTTTTATAAATACTAATATTTAATTTTGCTGCAACAAAGCAAAGTCTTATGTTTTAATGATTTATATTTTTATAAATACTAATATTTAATTTTGCTGCAACAAAGCAAAGTCTTATGTTTTAATGATTTATATTTTTATAAATACTAATATTTAATTTTGCTGAAACAAAGCAAAGTCTTATGTTTTAATGATTTATATTTTTATAAATACTAATATTTAATTTTGCTGAAACAAAGCAAAGTCTTATGTTTTAATGATTTATATTTTTATAAATACTAATATTTAATTTTGCTGCAACAAAGCAAAGTCTTATGTTTTAATGATTTATATTTTTATAAATACTAATATTTAATTTTGCTGAAACAAAGCAAAGTCTTATGTTTTAATGATTTATATTTTTATAAATACTAATATTTAATTTTGCTGCAACAAAGCAAAGTCTTATGTTTTAATGATTTATATTTTTATAAATACTAATATTTAATTTTGCTGAAACAAAGCAAAGTCTTATGTTTTAATGATTTATATTTTTATAAATACTAATATTTAATTTTGCTGCAACAAAGCAAAGTCTTATGTTTTAATGATTTATATTTTTATAAATACTAATATTTAATTTTGCTGAAACAAAGCAAAGTCTTATGTTTTAATGATTTATATTTTTATAAATACTAATATTTAATTTTGCTGCAACAAAGCAAAGTCTTATGTTTTAATGATTTATATTTTTATAAATACTAATATTTAATTTTGCTGCAACAAAGCAAAGTCTTATGTTTTAATGATTTATATTTTTATAAATACTAATATTTAATTTTGCTGAAACAAAGCAAAGTCTTATGTTTTAATGATTTATATTTTTATAAATACTAATATTTAATTTTGCTGCAACAAAGCAAAGTCTTATGTTTTAATGATTTATATTTTTATAAATACTAATATTTAATTTTGCTGCAACAAAGCAAAGTCTTATGTTTTAATGATTTATATTTTTATAAATACTAATATTTAATTTTGCTGAAACAAAGCAAAGTCTTATGTTTTAATGATTTATATTTTTATAAATACTAATATTTAATTTTGCTGCAACAAAGCAAAGTCTTATGTTTTAATGATTTATATTTTTATAAATACTAATATTTAATTTTGCTGCAACAAAGCAAAGTCTTATGTTTTAATGATTTATATTTTTATAAATACTAATATTTAATTTTGCTGAAACAAAGCAAAGTCTTATGTTTTAATGATTTATATTTTTATAAATACTAATATTTAATTTTGCTGAAACAAAGCAAAGTCTTATGTTTTAATGATTTATATTTTTATAAATACTAATATTTAATTTTGCTGAAACATTTCTTCCGTATTTGTTTTAATAAAAATATAACTGACGAGAGATAATGTTCTGACCACATTAAATAGTTTATAAATTTGAGAAATTTGTTACAGATAATATAAAAGGGTAGTATTAGGTATTTACTATAAGATAAGTATTAGTATGTATAAATACATCTTAAAGTTAATGAAAAATATTTTGTTTGTGTTCCTAAAACTATAATGAAGTAATAACAAAAAACAAATAAGTGATACACACAACTTTGTGTTTTGTTGTGAAAACAATCTACTTTTCGAACATATCAACTTCACCAAAACATTTCTTATCACCCAATTAAATTTCTGATAGTACATATGTATATCAGAAACTAATAAACAATCTAAAAATAAATAAGTGAAAAATCTTATTTTCCCTTCGGCTTCAATTTGGAATCACTGATCCATCATTTTTAACTTCGCTCTTATCCGGGGTGCGATATCTAGGGTTAAAGGTCATACTTGGCAAGGGGTTATCAGCTGACGAGCGTTATCAGGATCAAGGCGGCTCTGACGGAAAAAAGAAAAATAACGGTGGTAAATGACGCAGACAGATATAGGATTATTTATGAAGAGGCTAAAGAAGAAGAATAAACGTCATGTCCGGGATGATAAAAGATGTTCATTCGTTTATTTTTTGGGGGTAAGATATAAACAAAAGAAGCATAATTTGGAGGAAGAACTATAATTTCAAAACAAGTACAATTGTACTAATAACTTTTTATTATTTTATAGGGTGTCACAAAATAGCAGTTTGTTGTAAATCGATCAAAAAAGTAAAAAGTTCATTCTCTGGAGCACTGTGGTTATGGTCGTATTTTGTACAAAACTGTAAGTCTTACAACAACGCATCTATTTTTATTGATTAATACAAAACTATAAATAAGAGTGGCAACTATTACGAGTACTATTTACTATTCATGCTTTCATTATTTACTTACAGTTTTGTACGGAATACGATCATTGCACATTCAATTTTATTTAGGAACTAAATTTCATTCGGTAAAAGGGGATAGTGCCTCAATTTAGTCTCTAGTCAATTCTTTGTGACAAACTATCTAGGTACATCAAGTTTTATTAAAAAGTGCCGATAAGTGAGATATTAATTCATTAATAAATAATTATGAAATTACAATTTATTTACAAAAAAAAATCTGATGTGGCCAGCAAATGACCTCCCGCCAATTCCATGTTTAAAATAGCAATGAGCTTTAAGTAAAGTATCACTTCCGATCGATCGTTTGTAAACAAAATCTACTTTGTAGTTCCAATAAATAAAAAAGTTTGTAATACGAATTTTTTGATTATATTGTATTATGTTTTTCCTGAAAAATCTGTGAGCAAATACCAACTTTGCGAAGTTTTGGATCATTAATATATTTTAAGGAAAAATCGTCACACACACATTATTGTCAAAATCAGCACCAACTTCTTTATGCTCTAAAACGCAATCTGCGTAAATTCTTCGCCGTACATGATCTATTTCGTAAATGTGTGGTTGCAAACTATTATTTGACACTTTGAAATCACGTTCTTATTGAGAGCTGTTTGATATATAATGCCGCAAACACCAAACTTAAATCGTATTATCCTGTATATCTAATATTTATGTATGATGGAAAATACATTATTTTTACAAACCTTAATTCATTAGAATCATATTTAAACTACTAAATTCTTCTTAACACTGTTTCATTATTAATTTTAGTGTAATTACTTCGTGACAGTAACATTTGTTTAAATATGTCAAATTTGTTATTAAAGTATTGTTTTTGTTTAACGCAATATATTTAAAGTTATTTCAAGTTATTTACTAAATGCTATTATCGTAGAATTGAAGATTGTGCCATTATATTCAATTTGTATTGGTCTAAGTTGCTAAAATATTATATTCAATGAATTTTTTACAAGAAAAACTGTTAAAAGCTTGTATTTTGTATTTTTTATTATTGGAAAGAGTATTTTTTTCTCTTTCCAATAAGGTAATGTTGTTTATGTACAATTTTTTCAAGTAAACGAGATATTTGCGGTTAAAAATTTAAATTTTGTAAACTATTTTATTAGTTTTTTAGTCAAGTAAGCCATGGAAACAATTGATTCTTTGTTTGTTTGGCGTTTAATAATTTCTTCCGTAAAGTTCTCTGTGTTTAAAAATGTTTAATAACTTTACAAATTAGAAAAGTTAGATATGAACTTGCTATATGGAAAGTTATATCTAGACACCAGTTACGTAGAACGGTCGGCTCTCTTTTCAAACGAGTTTAAATGTGCGAAAGAAATAATGGCTTTCAATTTGAATATTTTCTTTGTTTTGTTATTACTGTAAAATAAATTAATAAAATAATAATTTTATAAAAGACAATTGTTTCCATAGTATACTTGACCTAAACTAATAAAAGATAATTTTTATCTTTAAACGTAAATAACTCGTTTATTTGAAAAAATCGTGCATAAACAACATTACCTTATTGGAAAGAGAAAAAAATACTCTTTCCAATAAGATAATATAAAATATATGGTTCCATTTAAAAAATATATATTTTGTCCCAAATTTTGGGAACCGCTGACACAATTTTTATTTTGTCTACATGACCAATTTTCTAATATAAAATGGCACAATTTTGCTAATTTAACCAACCTCGTATCTCTTCAAATAAAAAAGTTACCAATAGTGAGCAAGCTTATTGAGACACCCTGTATACATACCTACAGACATCATTATAAAAATGATAAAATCGGATTCTGGGGACATCAAAACTTGCTTATTCACTAAAATCTCTATATGCAATTTTTAGCACGATCCCTATACCTCCCTTACCTAGGGTAGCGGGAGGTAATAATATAATTGAGTCTTAAAACAAACAATACTACAACTTTAAAACAAGTGTCAGGGGACATGTTAAATGAATTCTTTCCTTTTGAAGTTTTGGATCGATCCTTAAGTATCCTGATGATATACTAGTTCAATATATTTCCTCAGATTTTCGTAATGAGAACCTGACGTCACACAATGCACATCCTCCCCTCCAGTAGTACATGTCTTTAGAAAAAAACACTAAGCTCGAAGAGAGAGATAGTTTTGTATTACCATGGACTCTCTTGTCAACGTATTGTCCTAATCCAATTTGATATTATAACAATGATTTGTTAGCTGATGATAAATTGAAAAAAATAATACTGAAACACAAAATTATCTAACCCATCTAAATACTGTTTTAAATTCTATATAAGAGGTCATGTTATACATAACTATCTCCCTCTTCGAGCTTGTTGTCTTTATCTAAAGAGGTTACTTTAGAACTTAGTAGATGGCAACAATAAAATTCTAAAATCATTAGGAGGCATTTATATTAAATGAATTTGATTTATTGTTCAAAAAATAAATATTATGGTTTTTTCTATGTTGGTAACATTAGAAGATTTGACTATCAAATTACATGGTTTTATAAACATAACTTGAACAATGTACAAAAAGAAACACATTTTTATCGATTTTACATTGCAAACTCATCTATCATTATTTACATTTAGCTTAAAATATGTTTATTTAATTTAGGTACATTTAAAAATTTCGCCAGAACAGTAGGTACCAAAAGTCTATACTTTTTGCCGGCCTAGGCCGGTAACAAAGTATTTCTAAACGATTTATGGCCATTTACGCTTCATAGTTAAAGCCTTAACTACAGATTAACAAAAAAAGTGCATATCGAAATTTTGACAGTAATATTTTATTTTTTCATAACTCATTTGACATTTTGTTTTGATACGATATTGTCAATTTAACCAATAGGCTATTCCACGACATTTTTTTAATTTTTTTTTCTTGAAATACATAAAAATATAAGACCACATGTGGAAGTCCGAGTTAAAAATTCCTCCAAATAAGCGAGATATTAAGGTCCGAATTTTAAATCTGCTTTGTGACGTAGGTAATGTGGATATTCCAGAAGTAAACAAACAGTGGTTCACAAACCACGAAAAGTTGTTAAACAAATTACAAAATAATGTATATTTAAATTGTAATATTATAATTCATTATTAGAGACATAAAATAAATTATTTCACTTAATTTATTTCACTTTTTTTCTCATTTTATAAAAATAAAGAAATTAGAACATCACCCGAACAGCAACTGAACAAATCCGACACACCCGAAGAAGTATATTCTTAGATAGGGAGGGGCTTCTCAAAATCGGAGGTTATACTTGGATCCTATTTGCTCAAACACTTGTACACATGTCCTGCATCATTAAAAGCAAAACTCCCCGTGTCTTCTAGAAGGAATAATTTATAATAAAAGAAATATGGTTCTCCTTATCCTTTAACTATTATCATTCTTATTTTTAATAAACTTTTACTATTTTTGATTACTGTGGAATAGCCTATTGTTAAACTTTAACCATAAGCAACTGACCATTAGAAATATGTCAAACTATTTATACCGGAGGGAGGCACAAAAACTAACCTTACGCACAATTTAATAATTCTACACATCTATTATTGTGTCTCCCAGATACCTGATGCTCACTAAACTATCGCCCAGTTGACTATCGCCCAACTGACCTGTTCATTTATTTGCTGTCACTTCACGAAGTTATTAATAATTCACCTGGGAAGTAATTGGTAATTAATGGTGACTTGAGTTCATATTGCGTTCATAGTCATACAGTTTTTAGGCATTCTATTTTATAAATCATTATTTCTATGTACATATCATGGTAAATGTGAGAAATTGTAATTTGGCTCAAATAAACTTCACAATGTCACTACTAGCGAAGGAAATATGGTAGTTTAAGTAAGGTTAGATTCATCACATCAAACAATATTAATAAACTAGTTTAGTACACAATTTAAATTTATACATACTTCGCCTACATTTAATCCTTACATACCGAACCTAGCTTAATTTGATATAAACTACTAATAAGTTCTTTTCACTGCTTTTTCTTTTGCACATTTACCGTTTGGTTTATAAGTAAATGTGCACATTTACAGACTTTCTCACAATTAACAAAACACATGTAACAAGAACTATGCATGTTTCACTATAAAATTTACTTTCATTTTAATTTAATTAAGTGTTTGAATACATATTCTTTATAAATGATACAAAAACTATTCCATGTATCTATCTAATCGCAACTGTAAATTTGAAATTTAAATCATCCATTACAAGCAGAAAAAAATTCCTTTGGGGTTAGGGTTATCTGTTGTTTTTTGTTCGAGTATCTCACTATTTGTACAGCTTCTCTGAACAGAGGTTTCAAAACATCAACTTATCTTTCTTTTTTTTCTGTTCTCGCTTCAGTTTTTTCTCATTTTTTCATATCTCATGTATTTGTAATTTGTTAAAGACGATGATACAGGCTTTGCATTGATTCATGTGCTCAGTCATCGTTTAATAATAACATTGATATACAATTATATCGGATTTTATTTGTTACGCACATCCTTGTTGGAATATTTTTGTTGTTATAAATATAACAGACATCTGGTTTTTATTTCGCAATTATTTGACACAGGATATATCGTACGAGATATTGGCATTGTTTATTAAAAATAAAATGAAAAACCTCAATTATTTACGATTTTTTTAATAGTAACATACTCGTATTATAAATAAATAAATATGTAAGTAAATAATAATAATAAATATTTGTTACTATTTAATCGGAAATCCTTTACAGATTGCTTATTTTAAAATAATTATTGTAGATACTGGTTTCGTAACCAATTAGTACAGCGACAACTATAATGGCTGCGAATATACTCTTATGTAGCTGGTGTAATATATGTACGTATATTTCCGTGATTTAATGCAAGAACAACATATGTCAGCATTTCGTACTTGTGGGAATAAGCGATTTAAAATCAACAAAAAACGTTCAGTGTTACTAATACCGAGAGTTTGTAAACAATTCATGTTGATTAAATTAGTTCTGTTATGTGGTGCTATTCGTGAAATATATACTAAATTTCTCAATATTATTCTAAACAATAACAAAAAAAGAGACCCCTTTATCACCAATTGTGTTCAACCATGTGACTAATTAAGAGTTAAAAGCTCTTCGAAATTTTGAAGAAATACATACCGTAATTATTTTTGTAATAATTATTTTTTGTTATATGGTTTGACATTAGTTCAATAGATGCCAATTCTTTTAGGTTCTACAGTTTTACTTTGCTTGTTATGATATATAAATATCAGAAATGCATAATGATAATTGATTCTGCCTATACGATACCGATACCGATATTTGTTGAAAATATCGCCGATACTGATATCGATAGGAACAAGAAAGGCAAAGGGGAATGCTGATACAGGGTGCCCATTTTATAAATTCCCGCTTTAAAGTTTAAAAATAGGCAAAACAGAATACATTTCATAAGCCACTTGGTAAATATTAGTACTTTAAATCGAATAATCACAGTAGATATAAGAGCAGAACAAAATTTTAAAAACCAAGTCACTTATGAAATGTGCCTGTTTTTAAACTTTAAGGCGAGAACTTATAAAACGGACACTCTGTACATATACGTTTGTAAAAAAAGTACACTTTTTTCATTAAAATTGATTTATAAAGTATGTTTTTTTTAACACAATGAAAGTGTAAAAAAGTGCACTTTTTCAACGTAAACGCGCGAAATATTGAAGCGTTACAGCATTTTTTTCACTTTTATTGCAGACGTAAAAAAAAGTTGTATGCAACTCGAGTAAAACGTGCTTTATTTCACTCATAGGATTTGACGAACTCACCTACATTGTTCGGTGAAACTTTCCTATTCGTAAAATAAGACTATACTTTTTACTCTTAGGATTCGATGAACTCGCCTGCGGCTCATTCGGTAAAAACTTTTCTTTTCGTGAAATAAGACTATACTTTTTACTCTTATTGCATAAATAACTATTTTACTCGTGAAATCAAAATTACTTTGACCTTTTGATAAGTATAATCGCAGATCAATTTAATCAACAAATAATTGACTTGAGTTCAAATTCATAACATCTTCGGCAAATAAATATTGCCGATTCCGATACATCGACTAAAAGAGAATATTGTCGACAACCCTAATACAAATATTGCATTTTTTGCCGATTGTCGCGTCTGAATTTAAATAATGCATCGTCCCTTGCCTGGTATTAGCATATTTTATTTAGAAGTAACATTTAGGGCCCGGTAGATTCGAACCACCAACAAACATACCTCCGATACGATGAGAAGAGAATATGCATAGTCATGCACATAGCTCTCTCCATCGGCATAAAACAATCATTTTATTGTTATTAATTTTTTTAGTTCTAAAAAATTTCAACTATTCATTCTTATTTTACATGGTAATTTGTACAAACCTTGTGAATATCATGGGTATGTATTTCCGCAAATCTAACTTAGATATGAATATTATTTTTATTTTATTAAAGATTACCTTTATTTGTGCTATCATTAGTCAAAATATTACAATTTAAATGGGAAAAATATAATGAATTCAGCTTCTTTTGTTTAAAATAAATTTAAATACTTTAGTGTTTCATCTAAATTCATGCAGTATTTATTGCTCTACTAATTATTGTACTAATAAGTTACATCATTTACAGTATCGTATCGTCCAAAATTACCTATGAACTCAAATTGTATCCCTCATATAATTTTTAAATAAAATTATAAAACACACTATAGTTATTTAAGTATGAAAGGCAGTAAGTGCTTCCTACCGGTTGAGGATGATTTTGGAGTTCGAGTCGAGATTTCTAATACATCCGATACCGGTAGAAGAGCATTTACTGACCGCAATGCTTATTACGTTATTTGTACGATTGGCAAAATTTTAAAAAAAATAAAATAAAATTTGGCAATAATTATTTTGACATTAAACATATATGGTTGTCGTTTTTGAAGTAAGCTTCGATCGTTGTTTTTATTTACTTATCGACCCCGTCTCCTGATCGGTAAGTGATTCACATCACTTACCGTTTAGTAATTTGTAAATAAAGCTGACTGCCTTGGAAACCCTATCGGTAAAGATTAAAAAAAAAAACGATAGTGAAAAAAAAATTAACTTAATTTTGTTACTGTTATCTTCGCTGCTTCGTTTGAAAATTTGAATAATAATGGCTACTTGCGTACCTTTTTTACCTTCCGTCACCTTTAGGTAAGGAAGGTATTGTCTTTGGTCAAAAAATTCGGTGGTGAGTTTTTAATGAATAAGCACGTTTTAGGGTCCCTACAATACGAATATACCATTTTTAAGATGATGTCTGTATGTATGTATGTGTGTGTGTGTGTGTGTCCGTGTGTGTGTGCGTGTGTGTGTCCGTGTGTGTGTGTGTCCGTGTGTGACAAATTTTTCGCCGACGATAACTCCAATACTACAATTCTAAAAATTATAATTCTTTCGTATTCCTCTTCTGTACATCCATATGAAGAGTTGATTAGATTTTGGTTATAATTGATCCACCGGAAGTACCCTTATTTGAAGTTTTTAACACTTTTTCTTAAAAAAACGCAGTTAAATATTATTTTTTGACATTTTGTTATTATATATATTAAAGAAAATACTCTTCTCTATACAGTTTGATTATACATTTTCCTTCATATTCAATAGATGTAAATTTAAAGCATTATAAAGAAATTAATTTTCAAATATTAGTCAGCTTTGTTATTTATCATGGAAACAGCTGACATAATTATTCAAAAAAATTTAATTGACAGATGTCAGTTGCAAGTACAAAACCAAATATGGAAAAAAGTATAGGATCTAAAATTGGTATGTCATAGTGTTGCTCGCAAGTGACACGCAGAGAAAGGCCAAAGAGAAGATGGAAGGACATTACTTAGTGTAGTTTATGTTATAATTTTATTGGATTTATAGAACCTTTTCAAATGAACTTTTGGTATGGAATTTGTAAAAAATAGTATGTGTTTTTACATGATATTATATAGAATCTGTTGCAAGGACCTTTTGGTATGGGATTTGTACAAAATACATGGAATTGACGGAAGGTCTTGTGCTGGCCACAACAGATTTTTTATTTAATATTTTTGAAGAGAAGGTAAAAACTTGCTACCCATATTTTTACTTTTGACAAAATTTTTATTAATTAGCCGGAAAAAAAAATAATAAAATTTGATTATTTGAATTACCGCCATGTATAACGTAGAATAACGTCGCACCAATGAATGGCCGTAAAGCCTTAGCGTGGTATCGCTCCATAGCAAAGGCATGTTTGTGCGAGTAATGTAGATCTCCTGTTTGACGTTTCAACAATAGTTTGGAGGTTAGTATTTTAGTTTTTCTTTTTGGTATCGATATTTTAAATTATATGTAACTGCCTATTTTAAAGATTTTAAAAATTATAAGTAAAATAATAAGAAAACGTCTTAAATAATTTTAACATTATCGGTATTGTTTCAATTTAAAAATATTTTAATTACTTAACCAATATAAATAAATGAATAAATATATCATCACGGCATATTACCCATTTCTGAGTGTGCCATAATCTGCTTTATCGCAGATATCGGTAATGATGATGACATATTTGTACCGTGCGGGCGCTTACCAGGCGTCACCTCTCGGGCACTCATTGCTGGCGTGGAGAGTGCACCACAGGGGTCATTTTTGTGCCATATAAAATTCGAAATATTTGGCGTCGGTCGGGATCGAACCCAGTTCCCCAGGTTCGCGACCAGACACTCTGGCACGCGGCCACGGGATCCCAATATTGATGTATGTATTCCGGTTTTTTGACACAATCATTTGTAATACGAGTACATTGTGATTAAATGTTTATTTTATAAAGTTTTATATAATAATTATGAAATTATGTCATATTTGCATTTGTTTAGTCTGGGTAATTTTAGCGATGATTGTATATAATTTTGTGTGCAATATAAAATTCCCGCAACGTATTAGCGTTTTTGTATAACTACAAAAATCAATCACCCATTATGACTAACACATTACTTTTATCTAACGAAAGAAAGGACTGATGGATAGGTAATTAAGAGGCGTCCTTAACACACATTTTGCTCTGTAAAACTCGCTAATCGTTTATAAGCTATTTCTTTTCCTTGCACTACTGCAAAAATAAACAGTGCATATTTAAAATATTAATATATGGTAACATTTCCTGTGCTTTATTAATATAAACATTATGTTGGATGTGGTAATCTGTTGTATGGAGGTTGTGGAAATAGAGACATTTTTATATCATACCGATTCCCCGGCTGCTCACTCAAAGAATTTTGAACATGCAATTTTTAAATATGTAGTTATAAAATTTTTATATTTATCGAATATTTTAAAGTTCAAGGTTATTTGTTTAAAATTTTTAGTACCTTGACTAAAGTTGCTTCTTTGTGTTCGTATAATAAAGATGTGGCGTGACGAACACTTGTACAAAATAGGTAGTTTTTCTACGGTCGTGCAAAAAGTTGATTAAAAACTATGCATTTTAATAATAATTAAGAGTAGCATATACAAAAAAAAAAAAATCGATAGGTGCTACCATTAACTAACTCAAGTTATTTGCTGTGTACATTTACTTAATAACAGTTTTAAGATGGTCAATCATAGTTATAATTTACAAATCTAAGTAATCAAATATAATTTCGTTGCTGTGAATGAGCTTTTACTTCCAAAATTTTACAAGTTTTCAAATTCCGCGGTAAATTTGAACTAACGTCATTACTTTTATAGCAGTTGTAGTTAGCATCTATATTTAATTGTTTATGGTTAACGTTATAAATGTATTGGATTCATGCTAAAAATCATATATTCAGATTTTAGTGAATAAGCACGATTTAAGGTCCCTATAAACCGATTTTAACATTTTTACGATGATGTCTGTGTGTGGAAGTGTGTATGTATGTGTGTATGTGTGGCTGTTGGAGGGACGATTACTCAAAAACTATAAGACATAAGACCAGTTTAACTATGAATTCCTCAATCTGACATTCATGGGAATAGCTGAAAAGGTTTTGGTAACAATTGGACAACCGGAAGTAGCAGTTTCTTAAAAAATATCTTCTAAATATTATTTTTTGGAAATTTATGTTACAACAAATATTAAAGAATATAAAATTTTCTTTCTAGTATATTAAACATTTTTATTGTACCTATCTTCTATAGATTCTATAGAGATAGAGAGTTATAAATACACAAAATAATTCATTGTATCCATCAAATAGCCCATGGAAACCAGTTGAAAAATTAAAATGTTTGCAAATGACATAAATGTCAATGTCAAAAATCCAGAGATATTACTGAAGGCTTTTTCTGGGAATTACATTTAATATTTCTTATTTTATCATAAAAGTCTGCACTGGACGGGATCGCACCCGGGTTACCAGATTGGCAAAGAGACATACGCACACGGCCACCCGAGTAACTAACTGAACATTTAGTAATGTGTATAAGGTGAAAATAACCACCATTAAAAAGTTCTTATAAAAGTTTTAGGTTTTATGGATGAGCAAGTGCGCTACTTGGGTTGGGACGACTAAAAATGTACCAAGCAAACAAAACTAGCCTACTTTGTTAGCATAAAAGTCTCAAATAAATGCCGCCAAATACTACAACTAAGTAATTTAATTTTCCATATTTTCAATTTGTAATTAAAAAATTATCCATACTAAATTTAACCAAAATTAATTGATATTCTGATATTCTTTGATATTGTACAACCAGCTTTATAGATATTCGAAACTGTACTAATGAATTTGCATTTTCAAAATCATAAACCCTCATTTCCAATTCTAAGTACATTCGGTTTAATAAAGTATTAAAAAATTGAATAATACATGTTTTTAATTTATGTTCTGTATATATTATTAAATGCAACGTTTCGGCAGCATACGCCGCTTCCTTCTTCAGGGAAACTTAAATAAATAATAACAAAAGCAAGAGTAACAAGTAACCAAGGTTACATATTATATCATATTTAATATAGGAAGCCATGCTCGTCTTTTGATTTACTCCATAAAATAAAATTTTATATATTTTATATGTAATACGGGTTCGTGACGTAACCACAATCATATGGCACACGTCATCTGATCAAACTCGCCTTTGCCTCACTTGATAATTTTGACTAGTACCATAATGATTGACGTTACGGTCCTTATAACAAAAATAACTATTACCATTACTATTTTACCCACTAATGTTAAATATTACATAAATCAGAATTCGGTTATTG
The DNA here is from genome assembly GCA_943142095.1 of Ophonus ardosiacus. Taxonomy (NCBI): domain Eukaryota; kingdom Metazoa; phylum Arthropoda; class Insecta; order Coleoptera; family Carabidae; genus Ophonus; species Ophonus ardosiacus. The sequence goes on along the minus strand of OW964830.1, from coordinate 19,918,271 downwards.
CTTATGTACATATATTAAGGCCCGTTATTTTTATCTATAGTTAAACTATCTGTTAATTTAATTTAAAATAAATATAGCATCGATATTATATCATAAGTTGTAAAAATTACACACGTGCCAATTTTTTCTTATATATATACCGGGTGTCCCATTTTAATGTACCACCTGGAATATCTTCAGGATCATGCATCATACGAAAAAATGTTTCAAATAAAAGTTTAATGATTTGGAGGGGGACATCCAATCCTGTAAATAAATTCAACCCCCCACCCCCAGAGGAAGCTGGGTAGGGGGTAGTTTTAAAATTTTAAATGGTAACCCCTATTTTTGATAGCAGAGTCGGATAAAGAGTGAAAAAATAAGTAGATCTTATCTAAAAATAATTTTTGTTACTTTAGTAGATGGCGCTACAATCAACAAAATTGTTTTCAATAAATAATTTTCCGGAAACAATCAAAGCAATGTGGGTGTGTGTTTGTGTTTGTATTTGTGTGTATGTTTATGTATGTGTGTCGGTGAGGACATCATGATAACAATTTACCGCCGTCATTAGCATTACCGGAGACGTGCCACGAGGAGGTTGCTCGATAGAATTTACGTCTCGTGTGTATATGTATTTGTTTGTTTGTATCTGCAAAATTTTTTTTAGATAAAATCTACTTATTTTTTCACGCTCTATCCGATTAGGGGTTTCCATTTAAAATTTTAAAACTACCCCGTCCCCGGCCTCCCTTGGAGGTTGGGGGTTAAATTTCTTTACAAGATCCCCCTCCATATCGTTAAACTTTTATTTAAAACATGTTTTAATACGGTGCATGATCCTGAAGATATTCCAGGTGGTACATTGAAATGGGACACCCTGTATATATATATATATATATATATATATATATATATATATATATATATATATTGTTGATAGCTAATACACAATTTAACCAGAAATAAAAATCACAGATCTAACCGTACACACTCAGTTAAAATACCACATACACAAATTACTCTTATCTGTCATCACCTCACGTGCTCTCAAAACAGTTCTGGAGAGTGCACCACACCAGTCACTTTATAGCTCTTGTCGCGAACCTGACTCATATATTACACATAATCATCAATACATATTATTTACTGTTAATTTACTGATGTATTACTGAAACAGAGTCTCCCTGTCTAATCTGTAGAGAAAACAATGTTCATGTTTCTATTTACCGTTGTGGACATGTCAAATAAATTCATCATAGTATTTATTTAGAAACAAAGCAAGCTGGTATTGTTATCAACTGTTATCGTAGCTGTTCTGGTTGTCTATTGGTTGTTACCCGACCAACATCACGTACGTTATATCATTTCGTCATTTCCATCAATATGAATATTTAGTGTTGCCACAAGACCAAGACCAGTCTTGGTCTTGGTCTCGTCTCGTCTTGGTCTTGTCGAGACGAGACCATCATTTGGTCTCGACTAGAAAAGTCGAGACGAGACGAGACCAGCATCAAGTCTTGTCGAGAAAGTCTTGAAGTCTCGACAAGACTCTCGACTTCAGATCAAAGGTATTTTTTTAAAACATATATTCTAAAAGTGCTTCAAAAATTGAGAATATTGCTGTAAATACTGATCGAAAATTCATATAAATAAGAGAGATATTAATTTTTCAAATTTTGTAATTTTCTATTTTCATAGTTGTGTTCCAAAAACATTAATTTATGTAAATATGATGTATTCCTTATTCATCTAAATAATCCAAATGTAACTTTTAAATGAATTTACAATGTAGATGGGATGAAATGAAAGAAATATAAATTTAGAATTCTTATGTTATTTTAATGCACCAATATTTTAATTAAATTAAAATCAACCTTTATTTTATAATATACATGTTTTATATGTATAAATATGTTGATTTTAATTTATTTTTTGATTAATTCTCAATTAAAATATTGGTACAACTGACTATATCTTGGAAAATATTTCCAATTTTCAAATAGCTCAAAAGTTACATTTGTGGTGCATTCTCCACGTTAGCAATGTACTTCAGTTTTATTTATTAAATTAATTTATTATAACAAAGTAACGTCCCTTCAAATATACAGTATTTTTCATTTTTAAAGAATCTATTGTGATTCTTAGAATTTTACGGAAATGCAGACAAAGATTTTACGATCCTTGGGAAATTCCCGGTCTGTGTCCCTGTTTAAAACAACCATATTGTACTTGTTCAACGGACGTACTTCTTATTCGCCTAAATATTTCACTTCATTCAAACATATGAATACATAGTGCATATAGAAATAGGAATATATTAAATGCAAATAATGTAAACTATTAATACTAACAAATCAGTTATATAATTATTTTGTAAAGAAATAGTAAAAGTATAAAAAACAAAGATTTAATTCTTCTCAAACTTTGTATCCATAATTTATGTAAAAATTTTTTCTAGTGTTATCATTAAATGCCAATAAAAAAATTATGGTATCGTATATAAACAAAAATTTGGAAAATATGTACTTCAAAAGATAAAAGTTTATGTATCTATTATGTGATGTATAATGAAAGTAAAACTTTATCTCAATAAAGTGAAATGTAAGGGACATTGTTAAAATATGTAGTTACAGGTATAACAATTTGGGAAATTTGGTATCAAACATTCTAAGAAATTGGTATTAAACATTTCTCGTAAAAACACGTGCAAAGTACAAGTACACTTTTCTCGCTCGGTGTCATTGGTCATAAAGGCATTTGTTTTCTTTTCGGCGTATTTTAATCTAAGGTTCAGTTCAACTGGGTATTATAAAATACTGGAATTAGGGATATCCTTGTACTGGGATTATAATTCATAATTTTTTGTTCATTCGTATTTTCTTATTTTCAGCTTCGTTGATAAAATTTTTGCCAGAATATAATTAATAAAAATAAGCATAATGTAAAGCTTAGAAAAGTTTGTAAGGAAGTGATATTTTTGGAAAAACTATTGCTTTGTCCCCCATCCCTTAAGTTTTATAGTCAGTATGATCATCATATAACGTTACCCCAAAACATAACTCAAGGTCAAACTTTTGAAATAAAACAGCGGTTCTCAACCTGTAGTACACGTACCAGGGGATACGCAAAAGTCTAAGTTTTAGTTATCTACTTATTTAATATATATTTAGTACAAAATAAAAAAAAAATAGCGAAAGAAGTTACTTTTTTGGGGATTTTTATCCATTTACTTACTGCTTCATTTAAACATAACATATCTATTTAACTATTGCTAATAATAGAAATGCATTCTGTAGTTAAGGAACTGAAATTATATATTTTATGTTTAGTAATGATAAACAACACTCGATATATACGTATATTTTCATATTAATTGTTTGAAGTGGTCAAGTATCAAGTTGATGATATTTATGGAAAACTTAATAATAAATATCTCAAATATTATTTGGAATTTTTTAATCGCGATTGTACTGCTGTTCTTAGAATTTTATGTACTATTAGATACGATTATTAAAAAAATTATTAATGGAGGTAAAGTCGAGAGTCTTGTCGAGACTCGAGACGAGACGAGACTGACATCAAGTCTCGTCTCGACAAGACCAAGACGAGACCACTCTAGTCGAGACCAAGTCAAGACCAAGACGAGACCGACCCCAAGTCTCGTCTCGTCTCGACTTCTGGCAACACTATGAATATTTCATTCTTTCTGAGCTATTTATAAATTTTAAACACTTTATTGGTTGAACGGAAAAAGAAACTTATCTGACCTCGATTACATAGATGTTATTGACATCACTGGAAATTTCATATTGTTTAAATTAAACACTTTCGTTTATCAAATCATATGTAAATCCAATATTTTTCACTCAGTTCTCAGGTTTAAATAATTATATATGTTTGTTTGTGACAGTATAATGCTAATATTTACAAACAAAAGTGTTCCTGGAAAATTTTGCAAAATTTGTTTGAGTTTCTTATTATTTTTTGCATGTAATCTTAGTGTAAATGAAAATAGTAAATTTTAAGCAAATATACAACAAGCATTACGTAATTAGAGAAGTTCTGTTAATATTTTGGCACATGTGTTCGAAAATAAACAAAATTATAAATAAATGCGGGATGATATATTTATTTTATTTATTTATTTAAGATAGTGTATTATTCGTTATATAAACACTTTAAATTTTAAATACAGGGTGTACATTATATTTTATATTTAACCATCAGTGATAGAATTCGTCGAGAGCAACAATATTTCTTAGTAACTTTTTACCTCTCGCTAAGAGAGGTATTGGATTCATGCTAAAATTTGCATATCCAGATTTCAGTGAATAAGCACGATTTAAGGTCCCTAGAATCCGATTATAACATTTTTAAAATGTCTGTGTGTGTGTGTGTGTGTGTGTATGTGTGTGTGGGTATGTTTGTATGTGTGTATGTCTGGATGTTGTAGAAACGATTTCTCAAAAACGATAAGACTTAAGAATTATTTAACTATGGATTCCTCAATCTGACATTCCTGGGAAGAGCTGAAAAGGTTTTGGTAACAATTGAACAACCAAAAGTAGTAGTTTCTGAGAAAAATTCTTCTAAATATAATCTTTTGGAAATTTTTGTTATTAAATATTGAAGAACATAAAATTCTCCATCTAATACACTTAAAATTTTTATTATATCTTGTATAGATTTAGAGATAAAGACACTATAATATATAGAGTACTTTAATCGCAGAGGCTAAGGCACTAAGGAAATCAGTTGACAAGTTCCAATATTTATAACATAGTTTTTAAATGACACATGTCAGTGTCAAAAATCAACAGTTTTAGGATATTTTGATAACTTTTTCTGGGAAGTATATTTAATCTTTCTTGTTGTTTTATTAACTAATTATTTGAAATTATAGGTAAAATACTTATATCCATCAGAAATACCGCCAATCTGGTTAATGAATTGGAAGAATCTCTGACATTTAGAAACTTCCTCATACAATGAAAAATAGATATAATTAGAATTATATGTGTGCAGAAGACATGTTAAATACAATAAAAAACAGTATTTGGGTAAAGTTCTGTATTTTTTTTGTTATAAAACGGCGGTTCGAAAGGGAAGTGCAATTCAATACTTATAGCCTAATATGGAAATGGCGAGAGGTCTTGTGCTGGCCACAACAGATTTTTTTATAAGCGTTTTAGATATTGTGTTAAAAATCTTCAAAGTTTTGTAAAAAATCATTACCTGCCAAAAAATACTAAAAAAAAATGAGAATTCAAAAAATATTACTAAGAAATATTGTTGCTCTCGACGAGTTCTGTCAATGTCACTTAAGGTGGATACAGACTACGCTGACGTTTCGTGTTAACACGCATTATGTCGCATTATGACGTGTTAAATTAAAATCTAATTCATTATGCCTTATGGGAATGCTCATATTGTTCTGATGTGTTGTCTTCTGACGTGTTATTGCATCATATAATATCAGACGCGTGTTTGGACGTGTTATACGATTTCCAAACTCCCAGATTTTTGTCAGACATCAGATAGCGTCAGATGGGAATGTATAGCATTTTCATAATATTTTAGGTTATATTCTTAATTTTTCTTTATTTTTTATACGAGAGAAAGATTTCTTTGTCATAAAATAGGTAACTATATTTGAATATACGGAAATAAATATTTATTTGATATAAATAAGTAATTAATTAATAAAAATAAATATTTATTTATACAAATTAATTGAAATTTAACACGTTGACTGCAGCATTGGTCGCCGGGGACCAATAACTTGCATTTGTCCAGTGCGGCACCATTTTTCATAAAACTTCCCCAACTTACGAAGGCTATTTCTTTTCAACTAAGGGTCCTAGAAATATTTTAAATGTGCTACTAAAAGTACTTGTCGTTTATTTTATAAATTACAAATAATTCGTTATTGGTCTCCGGAGACCAGCACCGCACTAAAATAATTTTTACTTCAGTACGGCATTGGTCTCCGGCGATCAATGCAAGTTTGATTGCACTTCACAAGTAGTATCGTGTTAGTTCTAAATAAAATAGTGAACGAGACGCACATACTATGGGTGGTTGAGGAAAATAAATATTATCTTTGATTAATAATAATCAGGAACAACAAAGAATTAAAATAAATAAAAAAGCAGAAAATATGAACAATTTACCTAAAATGAACTTGTCGTTATAAATATGTAGTACGTAGTAACTAATTAATTGTATTTCAAACATTTCTATTAAATTATGTTATTTCGAAATTAAAATTAATTCAGTAATATCATAAATATAGAAAATTTGTCAATTTTTTTCATACGGTGCATGAAAACGTCAGAACAATGTGAATACTCTATGTGTTTCTGATGTGTTATGTTGTGTTGTGACGTGTCGTGATAACACGTGTTAACACGAAACGTCAGCGCAGTCTGTAGCTACCTTTACTTTTTTCTGTTTCACCAGTATATATCTCGAAATTGGATTTTTTTTTAAATAAATTGCGATTTCGATAAAAAGTTATTAAGAAATATTGTTATTCTTGCCGAGTTCTATCGCTGGATAAATTTAATGTACTTATTTATTTCTGTTACACCGTGTATAGTAAAACATTAAACTTGCGATAATTCATCTTCACTTGTCAGTTCCTTTTTATTTTACAATTATGTGCTCGTAACACTTCTTACGAAGAGATGTGTTTATAATTCCATTTCTATATAGTAGATTGTTTAATACATAAAGAAAAGTAGTAGTTTTCTAGCGAATGTCTAGTCCAGCGGTTCCCATAGTGTGTTCCGCGAACAAAAACTAAATTCAAAATTAAAAAATTGGTGCTAAAAATAAAATCAAATGTTATTGTTTTTCATAAGTAATCCTATTACAATACATCTCAAAGACTTATCTCGAGAGGTTGACAGTTAATATTAAAATAAAATAATATAAAAATACCAATTCCCTATGATAGATTTAAATTGTACTCATTTCCGCTAAAACCGAAGGTAATACAAAATTCTTACTATAGTAAAAATTTTTAGGCAGAGTAGTCACGTCATCAAAATTTGTAACTAGATAATGACGTCACGAAATTAGTAGGTTTACATGGTACACTAATTTAATTTTAGAAAATAATTGTATTTACCTGCGATGCTAATTTATGTGATCAAGTTAATTTATTTAATAGTCGAATAATAATTGAATATTACTGTAAAATGTAATATATTTCCAATTTATGGTATTGAAAATTCGGTGTAGGGCACACCGAGTCGGGTTTCAGAAGGAATACGGGGAGTGAATGAAGCACTTGATGAAAAATAAGAAAATTAATGTTAATGACATTGAATATATTTTTAAAACAATTGATTTGATTTTATTTAAGTGTTATAGAAAAGTAAAGAGTAGTACTATAAATTCGATTTATTGAAAATATAATTAAAATAACATTTAAAAAATATATTATATTTGATTGAAAATACTCCAATAATACAATTTACAATTAATGAAATTAACACAAACTAAAAACAGAAAAGTAACGAACCAATGACAGCAGACACTTGACAATTCCGGGAGAAACATGTCATGTAAACGTTTAAATATTGAAATCCAATAGTACCAACATGTAGTGAAAAAATGAACTACAATTATTTTAAATAAATTAAAATTCATTGAAAACATTATGTTCGACTTTAAAATAATTGTAAATTTAATTAAAATGTACTTTACTTATAGTATGCAAAAAATAGTATTTATTTTCTTCGTTTTCCTAAACATATACAATACTACAGTGTTTTTTCATTTTGTAATGAAATGATGACGTGACTACTCTGCCTAAAAATTTTTACTATACAATCATCTTATGACCTCCTTTGTCTACTTAAACTTTACTTATTAGCATGTTTTTGTACTAGTATCTTTCAAAATTTTTGGTACCGGTCTTTCACCGATTACCCTGTATAAACTACGTACTCTTCATTTTAGACACTAATATTTGTCTGTCAATTATAAACATATGAATTTTTCAACTGATTTTCTTTTAGTAGTTTGATCTTGAGCAGTGAGATTTATTACAGGAGAATAAATAGTTGCAATACTGCAAAAAGTAATTTCATATAAATAAAAACTATGTCTTCTTTTTGTTAATAACTTAACATTTATATTAAGGTACTTTAAGAATAATAGTACAGTCACTAACGTTGCTAAAATATACTTTAGAGCTTGAGCGCAAAACAAATTTTTTACAGATGATTATATGATTCACACTTTTCCTTTAGTTACAGTTCTTGAAATTTCGTAGTTTCTAAGCACCTTTGGTGTAAAGCCTGTTTTACATTTGTCATTTTTAAGAATTTAGCCAAGTTCAATAAATTAACCATAAATTTATCAATTACTAGCCAACTTTTTTTCATATTGAAATATCAAAAGTCATTGCCATGTAACAGCCATATAATTAAATTGACATGTTAGCGTATTATTAAAACTACTAGAAAGCAGTAAAAAATTGAAGGAAAAATAGAACATGCTTAATTTCTTAAAATTGACGAAAAAATTCGCAAATGTAAAACAGGCCTAAAGTTTTTAAAAGCTAATATGGAATTTAACTAAACAAAGTATATGATATAAAACGGGCTTAACAAAAATCATTTTTAATTTTAAAAGAATTCTTAAATGCTGTTTGTATATCACTCCATATTATATGTCTTTACTGTACCATTTATAACTATAAAATATTTGCCGAAATGTCATTTAAACTGATTGTCAGGTAAAACTATCTCTGTTTAAAAGTTATGTTCATTTGCTTTGCATATAGTGAAATCTTTCATTTAACTATGGATTAATAAAAAAGTACATCGAAATTTTAACAGTAATATTTAATAATCCAGTTGACTTTTCGTTTTGATACGATATTGTTAATTCAACAAACAGTTAAAATTTAACTATAAGCGGTACAACTGGGTATTAATAATACAATCTACATAACAGGTATGTACATAAATTGTTTTATTTTATTGACAATATAGTGTATACTATTATTAATTTTAATTGCTCCATTGACATTTAGTCCTGGTTTCTTTGGATCTGAATAATAGATGCAATAAAATATGCAATACAAAATTAAATTTTTAACAACCATCCCATTTTAATAACATAAATAATAAAAAAAATTGTTAATTTATTTAAATGTAAAGATACATTTTAAATACGAACATACGCATTTGTTATTTTATTAACATGGATGCTTTGTCATTAACAATGATTTGTAAAAAATTAATATTTTTTAAAATTTATCTTGTATGCAGGAACAAAGTGCAATAAATAATGTAGGTCGAAGTATATTATATATTTGCTGAAAATATATTAATGTTTACATTTATATAATTCTTGTAAAATAACAAAAAATAATTACACTCAGTAATCGACACAAACAACAATAAACAGATTTGTCCTTATAACCACTACTACTGGTTCATGAAATTTGCTTGCTATTATCAGAGGTTAGGATAGGTCAGTAATCTCCAACAAAAATATAATATTGCATTCAATATACTCGGATTGCACCTAACAGACCTATGTATTTCATTTCAACTGAGAATATCATTTTTATGCACTATTCAGACTACTCTCCTAAATACATATTAATGTTCATATTGAATCATTAATTACTGAAATCTGTCAAAATAATACTCCGGAAGCAGTAGATAAACATCGTAACGATATATTTATTTATTTATGTACTAAATTGGAGCAATTTTGGGATTCCAATTACTAATAATGGCTAAAATTTATTGCGTACAATATTAGGATATTATTTTGTGTATAATAAAAAGATTGATTTGCAAAAAAACAAATTACTAGTAGGTAAATACAAAAAATTTGATTTTGATAATAAATTTGAAATATATAAAAAATTGGATTTACATAACAAAATTTCTATAACCACAAAGGTTAAGTTAGGTTACTTCGCATATTAGCCATGGCCACTTCTATCATTTCGTGTAGCAGCCACGGCTATTTCTATAGCCGAAATACCAAAGCCAACTTAGCCTAATAGAATTTTGCAAGCGCGTATTTTGTACGTAAATTAAAGTTGTATTTAGGAAAATGTACGAAGTTGGTAGGTACATTTAAATGTTGAAATAATTGCATATTATGGAGGCTAAAATGACGACTATTTTTCGCGCAAATCTTTTTATTTAATTATTTATGAAGATATACCCAAATCATTCAAGCAGCCAATGCACGTCATCACTTAGTGTAAAAACCTTCATGCATTAAAATCACTAATAGTGATAAATGAAATAAAATTTTAATCATTTTTAACCGTCAAAAAGTGTATAGCCTTATATAATTATTATTAAGATGAATAGTAAAGTTTATTATTACTTATCGCATATTACATGAATAATATATAAATAATGTACATCAACGTCGTATTATTCGTTTAATTTTTGCTATAGTTGACAACACTGATAATTTGTATGTTCATACTGTCAAAGTTGTTATTTGAAAAATATTTGTATCGTGTTTGAAACATTTTTGTGCGTTGTAAAGGCCTATTTATAATAAAGTAATGTTAAACGCAACGCAACGACGCAACGTGATCGTTAACGCAAACACAGAATCAGTGAATCTACCAAAGTTAGCACTTCTAATCAATCAGAAGAATTCGGTATATTTCTTTGAAATTCGGCTCACTTTTATTTATTGCCGTTATATGGCATATCTAAATATAAATAAGGTTAATATTATAAAATAATTTAAATAGAAATGGACAGTGACTAAAATATAGTATTTATTTTGTAGTTGTGACAGTTCATGACCATGCCGATAATACAGATTGCAATCTGTATAACTCTTTTCATAAAGATTCTAAAACCTCTGCAAACGTACCAGTACATAACGTCACACATCTAGTTACTTTTATGCAATTTTTATTAATGACGTGCATTGGCTGCTTGAATGATTTGGGTATAACATCAATTTTTTTACCTTCCGTCACCTTTAGGTAAGGAAGGTATTGTCTTTGGTCAAAAAATTCGGTGATGAGTTTTTAATGAATAAGTACGTTTTAGGGTCCCTACAATACGAATTTACTATTTTTAAGATGATGTCTGTATGTGTGTGCGTGTGTGTGTATGTCCGTGTGTGTGTATGTATGTCCGTGTGTGACAAATTTTTCTCCGACGATAACTCCAATACTACAATTCTAAAAATTATAATTCTTTCGTATTCCTCTTCTGTACATCCATATGAAGAGTTGATTAGATTTTGGTTATAACTGATCCACCGGAAGTACCCTTATTTGAAGTTTTTAAAAGTTTTTCTTAAAAAAACGCAGTTAAATATTGTTTTTTCACATTTTGTTATTATACATATTAAAGAAAATATTCTTCTCTACACAGTTTGATTATACATTTTCCTTCATATTCAATAAATGTAGATTTAAAGCATTATAAAGAAATTACTTTTCAAAAATTAGTCAGCTTTGCTGATGCTGATATATTAAAAAAATTCTAATTGACAGATGTCAGTTGCAAGTGCAAAACCAAATATGGAAAGTGTAGGATCACGAAATTGGGATGTCATAGTGCTCCTCGCAAGTGACACGTAGAGAAAGGCCAAAGAGAAGATGGAAGGACTGTATCGCAGAAGACTGAAAGGAATGCCTGTGTCAAGAAGATGTGTTGGACAGGAATGAGTTGAAAAAAAGAGGAAACAGCTACCTCTAATAAAATAGGGGAAGCTGAATAATAAGAAGAAGTGTCAAGTGCATTTTACTTAGTGTATGTTTATGTTATAATTTTATTGGATTTATAGAATAGAAATAGTATGTGTTCGTGTTTGATTTTACATGATATTATATAGAATCTGTTCCAAGGACCTTTTGGTATGGGATTTGTACAAAATACATCGAATTGACGGAAGGTTTTGTGCTGGCCACAACAGATTTTTTATTACCTACTATTACAATTTATTTGTTCTGAGTATTATTTAAATGAACAGTACTTTATGCTCAGTATTCTTTATAAATGTGCAGTATTTTTCTTAAATGTTTGTTCAGTAATATAATACTAGTTCAGTATTAAAAATAACTGTTCAGTTAAATAAAATTTATTCAGTATTAATAATAAATAATAATAATATTCAGTATTTAAATTAAATGTTCAGTAGTTTTCATAAATGTTTAGTATTAATAATAAATGTTCAGTAAAATAATATATGTTCAGTATCTAAATTAAGTTCGAAAGGTGTCAGAAGATACCGACACCCAGCGACGTCGCGAGGCCAGGCATCATTTTTTGACTTTTTATTAATTCTTGATTCTTGAACTCATCGGGAATTAACTCCAACGTGTCGAAAGATACCGACACCCAACGATCATAAACTATTTTCTTCATATTCCATATCGAAGGTTCCTTGAAAAGGATTCTATAAATCCAATAAAATTATAACACGAACATACACTATGTAAATTGACACTGCCATCTATCAATTAGAATTATTTGAATATATCAGCTGTTTCCATGATTATAGCAAAGCTGGCTGATTTATGGAAGTTAATTTCTTTATAATTCTTTAACACTATATCTACTGAATATGAAGGAAAATATATAATTAAACCATATATACAATAAGATATTATTTCATATTGATAATAACATAAAATGTCAAAAAATCATTTTTAACTGCAGAAACTTCCGGTTAACCAATTACAACAAAAATCTAAACAGCTTCATATGGATGTAAATAATAATACGAAAGAATTATGATTTTTAGAATTGTAGTATTAGAGTTATCATCAGAAAAAAAATTGTCACACACAGACATACGCACACACAGGACACACACACACATACATACATCATCGTAAAACTAGTGAAATCGTATTTTAGGGATCCTAAAGGGTGCTTATTCATTATAAATTCACCACCGAATATTTTGACCAAAGACAATACCTACCTTACCTAAAGGTGACGGAACGTAAGAATAGGCGTACGCGATTTTTTTGCAAACCATTATATTTAATAAAACAGATATCGATATAAGAACATCAAAAATATTCTACACTATACAAATTTTGCATCACTTTTCGGAAAACATTTCCCTTTTTCTTTCTATGTGTTTAATGTTCCGTGTGTTCGACTGTACCTGCCATCTACCTATGATGCAACGGCACAAAGCTTCGAACCCTAAAGGGAAAAAAACCACAAAGAAGTCTCGCTGCCTAAGCCGAGGACCATAACGTTTTATTAGTTCCATTATATCGACATTGTATAACAAAGTCATCTTTTTTTCTCCCATCTGATGCACCTTAAGCAGATTTCTTACTTGTCATTTATTCAGATGGAGTTTTTTGGGATTAGTAAGATTAATTAGTTTCGGTATCATTAATGTCTAGGGGTTTCATAATGCAAACAGATATAAAGCGAAATTTGATTGATGATTAAATATATCATCATTCTGCTATCCACATTTCGGAATTTCTATTTGACACCTCATAATACATAAATGAAAGTCATAATTAATGTAACAAAATTAATTTGCCGTTCATAATATCCTCTCTAAATTAATAACGACAGTTTAATAACTTTCTATGAATGCAATTTGATACGCTGTTCGCAGATTTTGGTACATTATGTATGTATATACACATATCTACTCTAAAGTTTCCAAACAATAAATTTTCATATGAAAATGTCATATACAAATATGTACATATTTTATTACAAGTTATTTTTAAAATATAAAATGTTATGCACATTATCCACATAATTTATATGAGTTGTGATGATGTGGTACATAAATACATACAAAGATACGAACAAAGACACAAAGTACCTATGTCTATTTAAACTAGTTTCTATTTTTATATTTAAAAATCTTTAATATATATGTATTTACAACATTACTGCTCGATATTATCAACAGTCAATAAATTTTAGGTTAGTATAGAGCGTCCCAATAAAATGTATACACTATTTAAATGACTATAACACTAACAATTTGTATATATTTTATTTCAACACTTTGTATATGAACAACGAAAGAAAATTTTGACAGCAATATGCGAAATTTTGTATTTTTCATTTCGATATGTTTTGCTCGTTAAATGCATATTTAAAATTTTTTAAAAATATTTGTAATACCATAGCACTGAATGAAAGAAATTTATAAGAGCATTTTTGACAGAGTATTTGCAAAATCTGCTATAAATTGCTAATTTAATTTTGCGCTTTTCGTAAAATAAATTGAAATTGTGATTTATTTTAGTCTCATATTAGTCATTTGGATTTACAACTTGCTTTCAAAATAAATACGTAAATATCGACAGCAAAGTATAACAGTAATGGCCAGTTGTACCGCTTATAGTTTATTAAATTTATAAATTTTAGCTTTTGGATAAATTGACAATATCGTATGGAAACGAATTGTAAAATGAGATGTAAAAAATATTACTGTTAAAATTTAACTACAAGCGGGTGCAACTGTCCATGAATATTATTTTCCCTATATAAAAGGTTTCAAGTAGGTGCCCAGTATAGTTCTCATCACCAAAATCGAGGGACGGCCATAAACAGCTTCACCGCCCATCACTTAAGTTCACAAAAAAAAAACTAAAACTTCTACCCATCATAAATAATAAGACTGAATACTGTCAGTGTTTTGCACACAAAACTAAAGCAATTTGTGATGTACCCTACTAAATTTTTCCATTCTAGTTATATAGTATAGGGGCGGTTAATATGTTTATGACTGTCCCTCGATTTTTGGTGACGAGAACTATACTATGTATCGCAAACATAAAGGTTCTCGGATACATTAATCGAAATTAATATCTTTATTTAATATAGGTACCTGATATAAATTAAATTTGTATTATATTTGTAGGCATACAAGTTATTCTTGTTTTAGCAGTGATTAGAACAAGAAATAATCTAAAGAAACTTGTTCAGTATTTATTTTTACAATAATTACGATCTAGATTAATTAATTAACATTTATTGTCACCTAAAGTTTATACCAAATGGTTTTTATAGGCACTCATAATCGTGTAAAATGTGCACCACATAAATCATGTTTATAAATAATTAATCATTATATTCTGCAAATTCGAATTTGGATTATCATAATCAAAATTACTATTATTTACGTAGTATACAGGGTGTCTCAGGACGAGCTTACGCTATCTGTATTTTAAATACTATTTAATATAATTTAACGAAATTTGGTATCTGGGGGTAATCCAACATGCCCGTTTTAACTAAAATATTTTCAAAGCAGTAGCACTTGACCTCAACTTTCTTATTTTAAATAGAATATGATATATTTTATTTTACCATTGAATGCAACGAAAAATTTTACATATGATGCAATAAAAACATTTTACACATGATCAACTATTTCCGGCGTTATTCAACTTTTTTTGATTTTTTGTCTGAAATCCGGCACATTTTCAAAACTCTGTATATCGGGAACGAGATCGAATTTTTATAATCTGAAAAAAACCTTTTATAAAGGAGACTTTAAGCTACATTATCCATAGAAGAATCCTCGATTATTTATAAAAATGTGACGGGTACGTTACACCAAAATTACAGTTGACAAACTTCAAAAAAGACAATTTTTTTAAATGGAACCCCCTCTTTTTTATTACATAAATGTGTACTACGACAAAAAATAAGGGTACTTTATGTAACATGTTCTATGTTGAAAGTTGATAGAATTTCAGTAAATTAGAAAAACATGTAATCTGGGTATAATTATTTTATTAATACGGATAAGTAAGCCATGGAAAAACAATGTTTGTTTTTACAAACTCATCTACTTGATTTATTAGATAATTTACCGTTGGATCAAAGGAATTTAATATGGTACCACCCCACAATAGCCATAGAATAGAATAAATACTTTTATGGAAACAATTTTTGAAGATAGGTGGCTGGCAAATAATGGACCACATAGGTGGCCTCCTCGTTCACCCGATTTAATTTCACCTGATTTTTTGTTTGGGGTTACATTAAAAACGTCGTCTATCAAAAACCTTTAACTACTAAAGAAGATTGCCAACATAGGGTACGAAAAAATGCTACACAAGAAGAAGTATTGAATAGAGTAACAATGTGCTTACATATGAATGGAGGACAGTTTTCAAAACGTATTAAATTAATCATAGTTTTGTATTTAGAATTTATTTGTTTTTTCCATGGTTTACTTATCCGTATTAATAAAATAATTATACCCAGATTACAAGATTACATGTTTTTCTAATTTACTGAAATTCTATCAACTTTCAACATAGGACATGTTACATAAAGTACCCTTATTTTTTGTCGTAGTACACATTTATGTAATAAAAAAGGGGGGGTTCCATTTAAAAAAAAAATGTCTTTTTTGAAGTTTGTCAACTGTAATTTTGGTGTAACGTACTCGTCACATTTTTATAAATAATCGAGGATTCTTCTATGGATAATGTAGCTTAAAGTCTCCTTTATAAAAGGCTTTTTTCAGATTATAAAAATTCGATCTCGTTCCTGATATACAGAGTTTTGAAAATGTGCCGGATTTCAGACAAAAAATCAAAAAAAGTTGAATAACACCGGAAGTAGTTGATGTGTTTTCTTAAACGAAGGTATCAGGTATGAAGATTTCCCATTACCTGGTAAGTACTAAATCATCATTTAATAAATGCGTTCTATAAAAGACATCTTTGAACATAATGGTAAAATGTTTTTATTGCTTCATATGTAAAATTTTCCGCTGCATTCAATGGTAAAATAAAATATAGCGTATTCCATTTAAAATAAGAAAGTTGAGGTCAATTTCCGGTCAAACCGGAAGTGCTACTGCTTTGAAAATATTTTAGTTAAAACGGGCATGTTGGATAACCACAAGATACCAAATTTCGTTAAATTATATTAAATAGTATTTAAAATATAGATAGCGTAAGCTCGTCCTGAGACACCCTGTATAGTTAGTCGGTTACTCATCCTTTTACAATATTTGTCTTTCCTCACATACTTCTTTCCTTAATCTTTAGCAATTATCTACTTATTCATTCTCCTTTCTTCATAATTTCAATTCAGTCAGAGTGTGACTTGTTATGCACATCACGTGCTAAGGCTATCTACGTCCATAACTTTTCATAACACACAACATAACGAAGACAAACACCGCAAGTGTCAGTGGCTTCGCTTGACAGTATGACAGTGCTAACTCATGTCAGAATGTTTGTATGGTGTTTCTCACCTCACTGTCAAAAAGAATGGACTATGCTTCGAACGGTTTGTGAAACATTCAATGGTTGCACAGGTGCAAATGGCGATAATTCATCACAAATACAGCTACTTATATTTATGGAAGGTGAAGTCTGTAGTTTTAAATATGAACTGGGCTAGTAATTGTTTTACGTCTTGTAACCTATCGGAGATATTGGCTGGTATAGGCTGTCTCAAGATATATGCACATTTGTACCTGCGCCCTTCCCAGCGGGAAACAGTTTAAATACATAAGAGAGGCAAGGAGTACTGGGACGTATTTATTTATTTATTATTTTTTTGAAGTAATCAAATATTAATTAATAGTCAATTTTGCGACATTTTTATTGTTTAGTTGTTATAAAAATTTATTTAGTAACATTATTTTGACGAATAAAGCTAACAATTATTTTAAAAAATGCATTTATATATAAATTTTGTAATCGATAAGAAAATTACGTATTTATAACAATTTATTGTCATAACAGTACCTATTAAAAATAATAATAGCTTTCATACAATTACTAAAAGAATGCAGTTTTAATACAAACAAAATTAGTTCACTTTTTATTTGTTTTGACTTCAGATCCAATACAAATGTACGTTTTCTTTGAAAAGAGCGTTAAACAGTTAATATTAATCAGTGGTAAATTATAATCATATTTGGAAAATATATTTCTTTGAAAATAATCATCCTTTTAAAATTTACCTAATCCTAACCTTATTAGTGAATTTTCTTTGAAAATAGCATTAAACAGTTAATATTAATCAGTGGTAAATTATAATCGTATTCCGAAAATATATTTCTTTGAAAACAATCATCCTTTTAAAATTTTCCTAATCCCAACCATGTCAAATCCCCGAGAAAATATCCAGCTGTGAAGGGTCGGACCGCTATTTCACAAGTAATGGAATGTGCATATATCTTGAGACAGTCTATACTGGTACCTACCACAAGCCTTGTTTTAAAACGTTATCTTGAAAAATAACATATTGCAATATTTAATTTCTCCCTTATGAAATAAAGAATGAATTGGTTTAAAATATTTGTTTCAATGCAAACTATATTCTGATTTAAAATAAAATTTTGATAAATGTGTGTGACATCATTTATTATATAATAAATATAATACACACGACATCAGTATCGATTTAGCTTTATTTATTTTCTTGTCGACGTTTCGGAGTATTTTATTCCTTCTTCTTATATTAATTTTTGTAAGTAGTTTAAGTTCCATTTTTGTATTTGATTATTGTATTTTTATATATTTATTATAGTTGTCCTGAAGAAGAAAAAAATATTCCAAAACGTCATCAAGAAAATAAATAAAGCTTTATAAAGACTGAAATCATGTTTATTATATTTATTATATAGTTTCTACAGTCGTTTATACAATCTTATTATAATATATTATCATTATTATTATTATTATTATTATTATTATTATTATTATTATTAAATAAAGAAATTTGACATTTTTCAAAACAGTTTTAAAACAAGGCTTGTGATACAACAGTCAATGTCTTTGATAAATAATTCGTTAGTGAGTTTATTTTTACGATGATATCTGCCGTACGCGATAAGTGGGCAGAAAGTGACAGAAATTTAAAAATTTTGTACGATTAGCAGGCTGGTTTTTTCAACAGGGGAAATAGTTAATTTTTCTAAACATACCTTAACACAACCTAACCTAATGTACAATTTTGTAATTCTACGCATGTAATAATTTGTCGAAGCCCACTTACCTGTCGCCCAGTTCATCATCATCGCCCAATCGCCATCATCCAGTTGACCATGTCCAATGATATCTGTTTATATAGGTAATGTATGTGTAGTGATTATTTATACTTGGATAACTCCGATACTACAATGGAGTTATCCCAAAAGAAGAAAAGCATTGATTTTTTTTTCGTAAATAAAAAATTTACACCATTCATTAAAAAATATATTATTATACTCATACTTTTCGTTCATGATTTTCTTCATGAACAATTACGGCTGTGATTATGTGACGTTATAATTTCATACACAAATATTTGATACACTTTATGTGAAATGCCACTGCAGAATCAAGAATTATAAAATTTCAGAGCTCAGAGCTGTCACTATTACTCTACCAAAACCAACATGACACGATTTTTAAATTGACGCTAAGTTTGCAATAAGTGATTTTTAATTTAAAAAGTATGTACCTACAAATGATGAAATATTCTAAATTAATAATACAAGGCAGAACGGGACAAAACAACTTCTCATTGTTAGAAGATAATAAGCAAACCTCAAATGTGGTTCCAATTTTATTACACAGAGAGAGAGAGAGAGAGAGAGAGAGAGAGAGAGAGAGAGAGAGAGAGAAAACATATTATGAAACTATGACGTAGTTTAAAGAAAATATGTAAATTGTAACTAAATTATATCTATAAAACAAATTTATGAGACATAAAATATGTATATTTATGTAAATAATTTTAAATACTCTTTAAGAATAACATTAATTGGAAAATATGGGATGACTCCATTCCAAAAATTACAATTTTTCTAATTCCATTTTTACCTCTCGCTAAGAGAGGTATTGGATTCATGCTAAAATTCGCTTATCCAGATTTTATTGAATAAGCACGATTTAAGGTCCCTACAATCCGATTATAACATTTTTAAAATGATGTCTGTGTGTGTGTCTGTGTGGATGTGTGTATGTGTGTGTGCGCGCGTGTGTGTGTGTGTGTGTGTATGTATGTATGTATGTCTGGATGTTGTAGTCACGATTCCTCAAAAACTATAAGACTTAAAAAATATTTAACTGCAGTTTCCTCAATCTGACATTCCTGGGAAGAGCTGAAAAGGTTTTGGTAACAATTGAACAACCGGAAGTAGTAGTTTCTTAGAAAAATTCTTCTAAATATAATTTTTTGGGAGTTTTTTTTATTAAATATTGAAGAACATAAAATTCTCCATCTAATACACTTAAAAATTTTATTATATCTTGTATAGATTTAGAGATAAAGACTCTATAATTTATAGAGTATACTAATCGCAGAGGCCAAGACACTAAGGAAACCAGTTGACAAATTCCAATGTTTATAACATGACATATGTCATTGTCAAATATCAACAGTTTTAGTGACATTCTGATAGCTTTTCCTGGGAAGTATATTTAACTTTTCTTATTCTGTTATTAATTAAATATTTGAAATTATAGGTAAAATTGTGGTAAAATGCATATATCTATCAGAAATACCGCCAATCTGGTTAATGAATTGGAACAATATTTGACATTTAGAAACTTCCTCATACAATGAAAAATAGATATAATTTGAATTATATGTGTGCAGAAGACATGCTAAATATAGCAAGAAACAATATTTGGGTAATGTTCTGTAAGATTTTGTTATAAAACGACGGTTGGAAAGCGAAGTGCAATACAATACTTATATAGCCTAATATGGAAATGGCGAGAGGTCTTGTGCTGGCCACAACAGATTTTTTTACATACATATGAAAAGCTGATTAGATTTTTGTAGTTGGTGAAAAAAACAACGCATTTAAATATTATTTTTTCATATAATGTTATTATTCAGAGTGATTCATAATGGGTTAGACAAAATTCAACCATAGATTGGGGGAGAAAAAATATTGTATAAAGGTACCTATGTCTGGAAACGTTTCTTTTCAGAGTTACAGCCTTTAGAAGATGCACCTCATCATTAAGTTCTTTATAACTCTGGTACAAGTTACATTAAAATTTTGAAACTTGGTATGAAGGTACTACTTATTTATATACTTGCTTATACTTCCTTTTGTTTCTATGTCTCAACCAGAGCCGTCTCATATGGGGATGCCATGAAAGTTTTTCATCGTTATTTTTTTTTAGCTATCTTTAACATTTTTATTTATACAATACTGCATACAATGCAAAAATACACAAAAATATGCTCTTGCTAAAATTTGATAAACGCAGTAGTTTTTGAGATAATTTAATTTTTAGATAAAATTAATTGTGCTCACCATTATTGTTACTATTTACAAAGTAAAATAACTAAATATGATTATAAAACTTTTATATGCAGACAAACATAAACCTACAAATAGAAAATTTAATAACACAATAATAGTAATTGATATGTCAACTAAGATCTATATTTTCTCAGGCGGAAACTTGGAAACTGACTAATTCGTTCAAGACAAGACAACGCGGAGACTGTCGTTATCAATGACGTAAGACTTAGTTACCATAATTATGAATTTAAAGATATAAATTTGGTTTTGTAAATGATAAACAAGTATGACGTTGACGTTAATGGTAGTAACAGTCTCCAAGCTGTCTCCTAATCAAGTGAAATTAAAGTAATTAAAAATAAATATTCTTTTTATAAAAGAATTAACAAAGAAAGTTGCAATTAAATAAAAATATTTATTTTAAATTTGTTAAATCATCTTAAAATTACAAAAATTCCTGAAAATTATAACAATTTTACATAATTATCTTATGTTAAATTAAATATTTTTATTTAATTCTGTTTTAAAAAGTTGAATTTTACCTAATTTTATGACATTTTGAAATATCACTTTGTACATAATTGATATAAAATGAGTTTTATAATAATAAACGAAAGAACGAAAGTCACAATTGTCATTTTATTTTGTGAGAAGTAAGCTATACGTCGTGATCCAAACCCTTCAAACAATATAATCGACAATTATGAAATTAATTCTTTATACTTTTTGCGCTTTCAATGCCTTTTTAAAATAAAAAATAGTAATGTCAAAATTTAGGGAATTTTGTGAGTTGGTGGTATTAATGTGACGTTTGAAAATTCATTTGACAACTCTAACCTTATTTCTGTAAGACCATACAATATTTTCTATTTCTTTTTAACTTTACTACTCTATTTCTTCTCTTCTTCTTATTCTTAGTTTTAAATTCAAAATTATATAAAAATAAAATTCTCAACCATCGTTTGTGTTCGTTTCGTTTATTTAACCAGGAAGACAAATCAAAAATGTACAATTCAGGAAGAAATTTGTTTTCCCGAAACCGTCAAGAAAATTGTATTTTGATGACTATCTCGAGCCTTCAAAGTTCATATTTGCATTCCTAGTTATAGTCATGTAAAATTTTACCTGACTCTTTTGAGTAGGTACTAGAATATGTCACCATGTATATACAATCTGTTTTTAACTCCCGCTACCCTAGGTAAGGGAGGTATAGGGATCGTGCTAAAAATAGCATATAGAAATTTTAGTGAATAAGCACGTTTTGATGTCCCCAGAATTCGATTTATATATAATATATTTTCCATCATACATAAATATTAGATGTACATGTTGGATTTATAGTATAAATTGAAGTGTTTGTTATGCAAAACAAAATAAACAATTAAATATAATTTGAGTGAATATTAAATTGTGTAATACCGTAATATATATAAAATTGTGTGGACATTATTATTATTAGTTATCCTGTATTACTCGACAGAAACACAATAAATTCTTTATAGAAATATACGTTTGTATTTGTGTATACACTCTTAGAAACAGATAGGGAAAATAACACGCACGAAAATCTATTATCCTAGTCCCTACAGGTCCACTATGATATTCTAGACATATTAACTTACATATAAAAAGTCAATATTTTACTAGCCAATATGACAAAAAAATGACTATATGATCCTAGACACTTTTTTACTATTTAATCATTGTAAAATTCTTTACTTGAATCATAGTCATTATGTCTTGCTTAAAATAGATATATTTACAATTAGCTTGTCAATAATTAACTGGGTTTTAAGACAATATTTACTATTTGAAAATTGTCACTTTTACTTTGTAGAAAGTCATTTTGACAAATTTGATTTTGTCATTTTATCTATGCAGTTTTGCCATATTGACTAATAAAAACTGTCAATTTGACTATGATTTTATTTTATTTAACTAGAGATTTTTGTCACAGGGTATAAATATAAAACAAATATGTAATAGCATTTTTTTACTTAACGTACATTGTGTAAATAATATATAATATAGATATAAAAAAACTTTTATAAAAAACAATTATAAATTACTAAGTTAATAACACATTAAATTAATTCTCATCTAATAAAACTGCACATTTTAATACTGTGCATACGAGTATCTTAATCGAAAAATTGTCTTGCATTATAGCATAACAAACAAAATGTTTTAGATAATATAAATTAATTGCTAAATATCCTTTGTTTTATTTATTTTGCAACAATAAAAGGAAATAAATTAATATTAAAATAAATGGTATACCATTTTACACATAAACAATAAGGTTTGTCATTATGAAAAAATAATCTGCTGATTTTGCAAAATTGAGTTATATTTTAAAATTAAATTACGCTCTTCGTATAAAGAATGCAAATTAAGTACTGATCTACTGCTCCTTTACTTGGTCCACGGGCAATTAGTGTTGCCAGAAGTCGAGACGAGACGAGACTTGGGGTCGGTCTCGTCTTGGTCTTGACTTGGTCTCGACTAGAGTGGTCTCGTCTTGGTCTTGTCGAGACGAGACTTGATGTCAGTCTCGTCTCGTCTCGAGTCTCGACAAGACTCTCGACTTTGCCTCCATTAACATTTTTTTTATAATCCCATCTAATAGTACATAAAATTCTAAGAGCAGCAGTACAATCGCGATTCAAAAATTCCAAATAATATTAGAGATATTTATTATTTTTTCTGTAAATATCAACTTGATACTTGAGCTCTTGAAATAATTAATATGAAAATATACATACATACCGAGTGTTGTTTCTTGTTAATAAACATAAAATATATAATTTCAAATCCTTAGCTACAGAATGAATCACAGCAATGCATTTATATTATTAGCAATAGTTAAATAGGTATGTATATGTTTAAATGAAGCAGTAAGTAAATGGACAAAAATCCCCAAAAAAAAAAAATTCTTTCGCTATTTTTTTATATTTTTCTAAATAAATGTTAAATAAGTAGATAACTAAAACTTAACCTTTCGCGTATCCCCTAGTACGCGTACCACACTTATTTGAAAAACAAATAAATTATAATAAACTTGCTTAAATTTATAAAATTAGTAAAAAAAAAAAATAGTAACTAAGAAACTTTAATAATAACAGTTGTACGGTTTAACGAATTATAAATAGAGTAACTTTCCAAAATCAGTCAGCTTTACTATAATCATAGAAACAGCTGATATATTCAAAAAATTGTAATTGACAGATGTCAGTGTCAAGTACAATAACAATATAGGTACATAATGATTGTTCGTGTTATAATTGTATTGGATTTATATTTTTTCCAAAGAACGTTCGGTGTGGAATTTGTAAAAAATAGTATGTGTTCGTGTTATAATTTTATTGAATATATAGAATCTTTTCTAGGGAACTTTTGATGTGGGATTGGTACAAAATACATCAAATTGACGGAAGGTCTTGTGCTAGCCACAACAGATTTTTTATGTACCTACTAAAACTTCTTTTACATGTTGTAGAAGGTAGAGTTAAAAATAAAATCAAGCCATGGAGTAAAAATGGATAGAATTTTTTGGAGATATCTAATAATTCTTCATATGGTATTTCTTTCTCAAGAGGTTCCTCTTTCCACTTATGAAACCATAATAATGATTCCTCATAAAAATTGTCTATGTTATGTTTCATTTAATTCTTTATCATACGTTTATACTTTTCTTTATTACATATTTTTATATTTTTAGGATGCAAAATTGTTAGATTGACTAAATTATTGTATTCGGAAATATTTGGATTTGGGTTGGGCAAACCTACATACTTTTATTACTAGCAGATGTCTAAAAGTGGTTGTTATTGTCTGGTAATATGCAGCATTTATAGCACCGTTGTAAAATTTATTGTTCCATTATTGGATTTTTACAAGAAATGTTGTGTTATTTTTTACCCATTTTTTAAAAATTATATTATATTAGGGAATTGGAAAAACAGTTTGTTTTACACATTTGTGCATACAAAGTTTTAAGAACATTATTAAAGAAGGGCTTGTACATTACGACTTTTATATTTCTATTTTCTTTAAGTAAACGTTGATTATTGTTTTCAATTTTTTCATATGAATGAATTTATACAATGTATTTTAATTTTCTCAGGGAGCGCCCCCCCGCCCCTGGCCCCCCTGTATACGCCCATGGGCACCGGGCGAGTGTACTTGCATTTTGCATGTGTTCTTACGAGAAATGCTTAATACCAGTTTCTTAGAATATTTGATACCAATTTTCCCAAATTGTTATACCTGTAACTACATATTTTGACTATGTCCCTTACATTTCACTTTGTTGAGATAAAGTTTTACTTTCATTATACATGTAAAAGATACATAAACTTTTATCTTTTGAAGCAGATATTGTCCAATTTTTTTTTTACTAAATGATACATGCGATATTATTCATATGTTTCAGTGGAAGAATTATTTAGGTGAATAAGAAGTACATCCGTTGAAAATGTAGAATATGGTTATTTTAAAACGGGAATTTCCCTAAGATCGTAAAATCTTTGTGTGCATTTTCGCAAAATTCTAAGAATCACAATAGATTCTTTAAAAATAAAAGAAAAATAATGTATATTTGAAGGGAACGTTACTTTTGTTATAATATATTAATTTAATAAATAAAACTGAAGTACATTGCTAACTTGCAGAATGCACCACAGATGTAACTTTTGTGTGCTATTTGAAAATTGGAAATATTTTTGAAGATGAAGTCAGTATTTCATATACCCAGTTGTGCCAATATATTAATTGAGAATTAAACAAAAATTAAATTAAAATAACATGTGTAGTATAAAATAAAGGTTGATCTTAATTTAATAAAAAATATTGGTGCATTAAAATAACATAAGAATTCTAAATTGATACTGTTTTCATTTCATCCCACTTACATTGTAATTTAAATTCATTTAAAACTTGTATCTGGATTATTTAGATGAATAAGGAATACATCATATTTACATAAATTAATGTTTCTGGGACACAATTATGAAAGTAGAAAATTACAAAATTTGAAAAATTAATATCTCTCTTATTTATTCGAATTTTCAATCAGTATTTACAGCAATACTCTCAGTTTTTGAAGGACTTTTAGAATAGGTATATGTTTAAAAAAATACCTTTGATCTGAAGTCGAGAGTCTTGTCGAGACTCAAGACTTTCTCGACAAGACTTGATGCTAGTCTCGTCTCGTCTCGACTTTTCTAGTCGAGACCAAATGATGGTCTCGTCTCGACAAGACCAAGACGAGACGAGACCAAGACCAAGACTGGTCTTGGTCTTGTGGCAACACTACGGGCAATCAGAAGGGGTTGACTTGTCTTTTTTGCTGAGGACATCTGTCATTGAAAGACCAGTCTAAAAATATTTTTTTATATATAGATTTAAACATTCCATCAAACAGTATAATAAAATATCTACCTTGTGGAAAATAATTAGACGATCTACACTTGACTAGATTGTGTCTCTTGTTGCACTCGCGTGACCTCGTGCATAGTGCATAGTACCTTCAAATATGATTGTTTTAATTTTAATTCAATAATTGCTCCTGTCCCTAGTTTTGTTAAGTAAATATTTGAAAATGGTTCCGGTATTTCTGCTCCTATGCCATCAACCAATAGTATGTCTGAATTTGGAGGACCTTCATTGAATAATTCATATACTGAAAATTAATTTGAGAACCATTACTATTATTAGTCCGCAGAAAAGTATAAAATTTAAATAAGCTTCATATACTTACCAGCAACGTAATGTCTAACATGGTACCCGGTGTTTTTAACAAACACCATTTTAATTCAGAATTAAATTTAAGTCGAATAAATATTTCATTATTCTGAGGGTTGGTGGTAGAATCTGAGTATGAAATTAATTCAGCAGAATGTGGGTCCATTTTATCAATTTTCAAACACGACACACGAGCACATTCTGCTGATCACCAAATAAAAATGAAACTATGCCTGTCTCGTTCACACAAGTTCAAATTTGTGTAGGTATACTAATAAAATTTACTAGGGCTGCTTGTATATTTTAAACTGGTTCAAACTTGATTCCTTTTATGACTATGGTAACCAGTATAGCATACTATACTTTTAGTAAAACTTGCTTAAATTTTTAGTCAATTGAAATTTTAACTTTTCTTAAAGACAAATTGACATTGTGCAAATATTTTATCAGGTATTACTAGGTATCTTGTTAAATTGATATAACAAAAAGTAAATTAAATTTTACTTCTTTGTACTTAGTCAAAATAACATTAGAAACTAGTAAATAAAGCTTGACTAGCGTCATAGAATTTAGCAATTTCTAAGAGTGTACTTTCAACCCATTACCTTTCCAACAGTACATAATGATATGATTTAATTTTTCTATGATTGTAGCACTATAAATCAATATTAATTTACAAGTACACATTTACGAAATGGATCATGTACGACAAAGAATTTACACAGATTGCGTTTTGGAGCACCTGGAAATTGATGCTAATTTTTATAAGAATGTGTGTGTGACGATTTTTCCTTAAAATCTATTAAAATATGATCCAAAACTCCTCAAATTTGGTATTTAAAACTCATATATAATTTGAAACAACATATTAGATTTTAACCATATGATAAATCGGATGTAGTACTTAATTTGGAGCTCTAACAGGTTTTTGAGGAAAAACAATAATTACATAATCCAAAATTTCGTATTACAGACTTTTCTATTTATTGGACAACAAATTAGATTTTATTTATCAACCGGAAGGAATACTTTACTTAAAGCTCACTGCTATTTTAAATATGGAATTGGCGGGAGATTATGTGCTGGCCACATCAGATTTTTTTAATTGTTTTTAATTTTTAATAAATAAAACTGCGAATTTATGAATAATTTTTAAATAATATAAGCGATTTAATTTATATGTATTCTACATCAGGAAAGTGTCTTTACAGGACTCGCATTTTTCCAGCTACTCGTCCTGTAATAGATCACTTCCCTAACTCTAAGCGTAAATTACTATCATCAACTAAAGCTGAATTAATACAAATCTAGTTTATACCTGATTGTTTGTGTGCTAGTTTTAAATTCAAAAAATTTAAGAACTTTAACATTTATGCACACATAAATATTATTAGACTATATTGCTTATTCACTGATTATTTTTTTAAAAAAATCATTCGTACATTTGTAGGTAAAATATATTCACTATTCACAATTTGGAACCATTTATGGATTATATTTGCTTATGATCACCAAATATTTCTTTCTTGAAAATATGTAATACATACTGGTCCCGGCGTATAGTGCATTTTCGTCAACAGTTTTGACAGCTAGAGAATTGATATCTAAAATAATCAATTTGTTATAAAATAAATTTTGGGATTTTGGCATATTTACCAGAGAGTAAAGAGCAAGATCATAAATATATTTATTTGATACGTAATTTAATACTTTCTCTATTGAAATTACTTATAAAAATTTATAAATATCTTATTTGTAAATATTTACAATCCATAACTTATTTCTTGTTTACATTATTGTCATGTCACAGCGCCATTTAATATTAAGTAACCTTCCACTTTTTATCAATTTAATATCTATTGTCAAAGTACGAATACAGTAAACAGCACAAAAAAATTCAACATGAATAGGTCAGTAGTAACTTGTAACTTGAAAGTCAAACAGAGGATAAATAAAAATAACAGGCTTAAAAAACAATTATATTCCAACAAAAAACTATTAGAAACCAATTTGAATACGAAATTGTCTATATTAACATTCCAGTTTTTTGTAAGTTGTTTTTTTCTTCTATTGTTCTATAAATGAACTTATGATAAACCATTATGCCATGAATTATTAATGTAGAATGCATAGGACAGCCCAGCGAGCGTAGGTAGAGAAGCCCAGACAATTTCGCAGAATGCAATTATTTCTGGGTATAATATCAGAGACGAGAGAAAAAAAAAACAAGTAAAAACTCTAATGTATACTTATGTAACAGTGCTGGTATAATGTACCAAATTATACACTCAGCGAGAAAATGAAACTTTTTATGAGATTTAGATCCGTTTTAAAGAAGACGTCAAAAGATTTTAGAATAAATTGTAGAAAAATATAACCAGTTTTCAATTACACTTAATTTTTTGTGACTGCGCCAAATGGAATTTGGAGACTGTATTAATGACGTCAAACTTGTTACCTAAATTACAAATACGAGAATTAGTAGATAATTGTATGAAAAAAATTTATCATGTTTGATATTTCAAAAATTTTGTTTATTAATTTTGATTATTCGTTTATGGAAACAAATATTTACATGAGAATATAATTCATTGGTCACGTGACATGTTTTCCGCCAGTCAACATTCAGAATTTCCCTAGTTACACGTCTATCACAGCGATGATAAAAAAACAAAGAAATTATCACCTTATTTACATTCGTTCCTAAGGGATTTTTCTTTATTTACAACATTGACAGTTAATTTTAACAAAAATTCATTATAATCTATCATTAAATATAAGCTTGTGATATGATTAATAATCGAAGATATTGCTCGTAAAACCGAAGCAGAACATTTAACTCGTCCTTCGGACTCGTGAAATCTGCAACTCGGTTTCACTCGAAAATATCATCGATGATAATCATATCACTTATTATATTACGTATGAATATAGTAAAATATATGAATATAATTATTTAAAATGTGCAATATTATCGAGAAATAGTTATTTATAGTTAGGTGTGATATTTAACTTTTTAGCTGAGGAGAAAAAATTGAAAACTAAAAATACTAAACTTCCGTTACCACTGCTACCAACAATAAAAAAATCGTCCCTACAATAATTTTATGAAATTATTTTAAAGGACATTTATCAGACATTAAATCAGGCTGTCATTATTATCTTGAAAAGTGTACCGAGATTTTATTACAGAATTAATTTGACTGAGATTGAGATTATAACTTAATTGCTAGATCATAACTAAAAATGCGCATGTGCATATATTTTAATATATTTAAATACTAATGTACCTATACACATTTTCGTAATTTCAATTTGATGAATGCGTCATTAATGGAATTTCAACTTGCTATGAACAATGAAACAGTTATAATTATTATAATGGGGATTTCCATTATTGATTGATATTTTTATATTTTAATCTTGATAATAATATATTAGACTCCTTTATTATTTTTTAAACAAATTAATAATACCTAAGAAAAAACGAGCAAATTTTTTAGAAAATGCTTGCGACTTACTGGCCTCAAAGAGAGAGATACTACTTGTCCGCTATAAATGATAAGAAAATAAATATATTTTTTTCTTTCGATGTCTTTCTGAGTATAAACCCTGATCACGTATATACGTTAGTATATATAATCAATGGTATAAAAGCACTAAAAACACGTCGTTTTTCGTGTTCTAGAGGTGGTCGTATGACTGTTTTCAAAACTGACAGATGAGTGGCATATCACCTCAAATTGCTGTAAGTCAACAATGAATTTTCATGTGTGGTTATTTTTTTTTTTTTAGCAGGAAGCACTAAGGGTAGGTTTTTCAATATCTGGATAAAAAATTAACTAAGAGTTAAATAAACAAAATTGAAACGAGAACTGTCAAATGACAGATTTATTATTGCTGTCAACAAAACGATGCAATATTGTTTACTTAACTAGAAGTTACAATTTTAACCATAGATTGAAAAACCGGCCTTAAATCATAATTGTTAACAATAAGTCGAATTTTTAAAAGTCTAATAGATTTATAAAATGATCTACATAGAAAAAAATCTGTTGTGGCTAGCACAATACCTCTCGCCATTTCCATTTTATGTTATATAAGTATTGTATTCCACTTCGCTATCGAACCGTCGTTTTATAACAAAAATATTACAGAACTTTACCCAAATATTGTTTTTATTGTATTTAACATGTCTTCTGCACACATACAATTCTAATTATATCTATTTTTCATTATATGAGGTATTTCTTATGGATAGGATATATGCATTTTACCTACAATTTTAAATATTTAATTAATAAAATAATAAGAAAGATTAAATGCACTTCCCAGAAAAAGCTTTCAGAATATCACCAGAACTGTTGATTTTTGACACTGACATTTATCATTTACAAACTATAAACATTTAAATTTGTCTACTGGTTTCCTTAGTGCCTTGTCCTCTACGATTTGATTATTCTATATATTACACTGCCTTTATCTCTAAATCTATATAAAGATATAATAAAATTTTTAAATGTATCAGATATAGAATTTTATGTTCTTCGATAATAGTAACAGGATTGTCAGATTGAGGAAACTGCAGTTAATTAGAGAAGCCATTGAGATTTATAAAACAAGAAATATCAATCTCAATCATTGTGACGGATTAGAACTTAGTCGCGCATGGCTTCCAATATTAAATATGTTGTAATTTGTAATATGTATACAATTTTTTCTAAACTTTTTCTAACATCTGTTAATAAAGAGTACGGCTGCGGTATTTCGCTACCGATAAAGCGTCTCTGAGTTATACAGATCACTTCTCTGCCAGTTTTTGGGACGGTTTTTCCTCTGGCAAAAGGAGATTTTTTCTCGAGAAGTTGCATGTTCGCCGTCCATGTTTTTACCGGACATGCATATATTGTCTAGAAAATTGTATACATAAAAAAGGTAACATTTATGAACATTTCTTGTTACCTTGGTTACTTGTTGTTTTTGTTATTTCAAAAAATATGTCATTGTATCCCCTGAAGAAGGCACCAGTTTATGATGCCGAAACGTTGGCTTAAAATAATAAATTACAGAACTTAAACTAAAAAAGGTAGTATTTTTCCAATTAATAATATGAGTTCTGAAAGATATTTTAATAATTTGCAGTTAAATATTTTTTAAGTCTTATAGTATTTGAGAAACCGTGGTTCCAACATCCACACATCCACACACACATATACACACACGGGCATCATCTTAAAAATGTTATAATCGGATTATATAGGGACCTTAAAACGTGCTTATCCACTAAAAACTGGATATGCGAATTTTAGCATGATTCCAATACCTCTCTTAGCGAGAGGTAAAAATAATATGAAAACATGTTTCATAAGGACTGTTACCGCACTCGTCTCGTCCTTTGTAAAACTCGAGGCTTCCAAACATGGACTCATACGTTAGAGATTTCCTTATGAAACTTGTTTTTAATAATGCATACACTGAAACGTCGGTTTTGAAAAAATAAATGAGATTTCGTGTAATTGTTAACACATAATTTACCTATATTTATAATTAAACAATATCTTCGTTCAATTACATCGTACTTACACTATAAAAAATAATAGCGATTTTGTCGAAAAGTTATAGTAACTTTTTACTATAATATGTATGCATTAACAAATTTTACATAAACTATGTAGACTTACATTCACATAGCAACTAATTCTATAAATTTGCTAATTTACCCTTACAAATATAAAAAAATTACTAGAACTGTACTATGTAATATTCATATTATAATAAATAAATGAATTTTTACAGTGATATGTTAATATTTCTATATCAATTGTGCCAAATTTTATAAGAACTATGTAAAAACTCAATTCTCTTTATTTTAGTTTATATTTTTACAGAAGTTATGGACAAATTCTAAATTTATTATAGTAAATTTAAATTATTTAAATTTAAATTTAAGTTATGTATATTATTAATATGTAAATTTACTTAAAGTATGTATCAAAATTTTTATGGAATTTATTTTATGTAATTTTAAAAATGGTAGACAAAATTACATTTAACTGTAAATTTACTATAATTCACTTAGGCAATTTGGACGCCAATAACAATTATAGTAATTTTACAGAGAATTTTTTTACAGTGTAAGGCTAAAATTGATAAGCAATCCATAATATAAAAAGGCATTCGGAAAAACCTATTATACTAAGCAAACAACAAACTCCGCATTAAATTATTTTATAATTTTCCATATTTCTGGTTAATTTATGTTCGATCGTAGGAAACGTATTATACGTAAAATAAAAAATAAAAAAAACATATTTATTGCACATAAATAACAACTACACCATATGAATTTAATTCGTTGATTTGTAGTCAACTTTTCCATTTATTTATTTTCTTATTTATTTTATTTGGTTTTCGAATTTCTATTTATAGTTACTAATCCTTACATATGTAAAGTATATGTATATTACTATGTATATACATTTTATTTAAATACTTTTTACCTCTCGCTAAGAGAGGTATTGGATTCATGCTAAAATTCGCATATCCAGATTTTATTGAATATGTACTACTTAAGGTTCCTAGAATCCGATAATAACATTTTTAAAATGATGTCTGTGTGTGTGTGTGTGTGTGTGTGTGTGTGTGTGTGTGTGTGTGTGTGTGTGTGTGTGTGTGTGGACGTGTGTGTGTGTGTGGACGTGTGTATGAGTGTATGTGTGTATATGTGTATGTGTGTATGTGTGTATGTATGTCTGGATGTTGTAGGGACGATTCCTCAAAAACTATAAGCCTTAAAAAATATTTAACTGCAGTTTCTTCAATCTGACATTCCTGGGAAGAGCTGAAAAGGTTTTGGTAACAATTGAACAACCGGAAGTAGTAGTTTCTTAGAAAAATTCTTCTAAATATAATTTTTTGGGAGTTTTTTTTTATTAAATATTGAACATAAAATTCTCCATCTAATACACTTAAAATTTTTATTATATCTTGTATAGATTTAGAGATAAAGACACTATAATTTATAGAATAAACTAATCGCAGAGGCTATGGCACTAAGGAAACCAGTTGACAAATTCCAATGTTTATAACATAGTTTGTAAATGACACATGTCATTGTCAAATATAAACAGTTTTAGTGACATTCTGATAGCTTTTTCTGGGAAGTATATTTAATCTTTCTTATTGTTTTATTAATTAAATATTTGAAATTATAGGTAAAATTGTGGTAAAATGCATATATCCATCAGAAATATGAAATATCGCCAATCTGGTTAATGAATTGGAAGAATCGCAGACATTTAGAAACTTCCTCATACAATGAAAAATAGATATAATTAGAATTATATGTGTGCAGAAGAAATGTTAAATGCAATAAAAAACAATATTTGAGTAAAGTTCTGTAATTTTTTGTTATAAAACGACGGTTCGAAAGCGAAGTGCAATATAATACTTATATAGCCTAATATGGAAATGACGAGAGGTCTTGTGCTGGCCACAACAGATTTTTTACTATGTATATGATAGTATGTATGTTTATAATTTCTCATATGTCATGAATATTGCTAATAAAATAATTGATGTAAATAACACTCCTAGTAAATAGTGCAGTGACATTTAACATTTATAAATTAAAAATTTTCAACACGTGTATTGATTCACGTATAATAAATTTTATCAATTATCCTTGTGCTGCATATTCATCGCTTTAACCTGTAATTAAAATAATCTGACAGGAAAGTTCATAGAATCAGTAATAATTAACAGTTTATGTTTTTAGTTATTTTCCTTGTCTGTAAACTACCTACCTATACAAACAACTTAAACAAAAAACCAAATTTTCCAACTTTACAAACACTTAATTAATGAGTTCTCGCTACAGAAATCAATCAGAATCAGAAACGAAAACGTAATTCCAACGTTGCGTGAACGGTGTAAAGGGAATTCCAGTCTTACTATATGCAAATTTTGTTTATTGTTTGTTAGGAGTGCCCTTGAACGCTACAGGTAAATGTCAACACAACGTACGGGAACGCCAGTGTGTGGAGAAGTTACAATCACTAAGTTTATATGCAGTGTTCCAAACGGTTTTACGTGTAGTTTTCAATGAAAACTAGGAGAAAACAATATAACCTACTTCGATTTTTAAAAATATGAGTAATTTTTGACCTTGTATTTACACTCTATCAAACACCATAAAAAAATTACAACTAATTTAAATTATGAAACTTTTTCTCAACAATACGATGCTGTACTAATAGTTTATGAGAGAAATGAGAGAAACATATTTTATTTCGAAATTATCTGGAAAAGAAATATCTCAACTGTTGCTGGGTGTGCCAATCTAATTTTTATTCGCAGATTTCGGTAATAAAAATACAGCAGTACCATAGAGTGCGCTTACCAAGCAAAGCATTACCTCACGGGCTCTTAAAGCTGTTGTGGAGAAAGTACCACAGAGGATATTAGTGCAATTTGTGTGAATAAGTTGTTAAAATAGTTAGGTATGAAACAATGGTTCTTAATTGTAGTTGTGTTATAGCCATTCAGAATTGTATATCGTACTATCGACAGTTTGAATTTGCTTTAACTTAAAAACCTAGACCTATACCATTGCATGTACTAACTTTGGCTCGTATTGTCAATAATTTGAATGAAATAATGTTTTTTTTTATGTATCCAGTTTTGGAGGTATAGATTCGAAGTACATCAAACCAGCCCCTTTCAAAAAGTACAAAGAAATAAAGGACTACATTTATAGTACTACAAAAACCAAATTAGTCCCACTCCCTCGATATTTTCGTAAACGATTTATTTTATTTTTTTTTTTTAGAAAAAAATATGCCTGAATCTTACAAGCAATGGTTTTGAAATAAATTTTTTTGTTCTGGAAATTGCAATCTTAGGACATGTGTATTTAATTAAAAAAAAAAAACAACTTCATTTGACTTTTAAATCCGTAGAAAATAATTTTCTTTTCCTACGACGACGAGTAGTCTTTTTAACGGTTGCTTAGCGAGTTAAAAATAACAGTTTATAACACAGTGAATACTTTTAAATCGTTGTCATTGACAACGGATTAGAAGTAAAAAACAAATTTACTTTTAACACTAGTGTTAAAAAAGAACTAAATCTAGTTACATTTAGTGTTAAAAACATAACTAAATCTAGTTACATTTAGTGTTCATAAGTACACGTAGTTTCATTTTATATTTATTTTTGTACTGAAATTATTTATATAGGTATTTTATTACAAGTACACATTGTTTTGAAACGTTTATTGTTATAGTACAATTATTACAATTGTTTATAGTAATTCTTTGCAAGGCGCTTGAAGAATTGAAATTTAAAACAGTATTGTTGGAAGTAGAGGTTAGAATAAACAATTTTCAGTTGTTCATAGCAAATACATCATGACCTGTCATAAATGTCATTCTATAATTTTTAAATTTTACTAATACATAACTAGGGTCGTAGGAAAAATGGTGTATGATATTCATGTTAAAAGTGATTTTATTTCGATCGTGGGGTTTGTTTTACTCGGCTTCGCCTCGTTACACAAACTTCCCCACTCACTCATAAAATGTCACTTTTAACACTTATATCATAAATAACTATTATGATGTAATATGTAATCAAAATTGTTTTTAATCCACCTAATGACACAGTAAAAAATAATGTATCCATATTTTTTAAAATTTGTTAAATATTGATAGAATTCAATATAAACAACATTAAAACTTCTGTGACGTCACCTTTCCAAAATAATACAAGGAAGGAAAGCAAAATGAGAATTATGTACCTGTGTCTTTGTGCTGTCATTGCTTGTATTACTTCATATGTGATAACTAATAACAAATTTTAAAAACTAAAGTTATATTATTTTTAACTCTATATTAATAATATGTAAATATTTCCTCTAAATTAAGTCAAGGTCACATATCCTCACTGCCTCATTCTATTCCAACTATAATAATTATTATACATGCACATATTTAGACAGACGAACTTTACATGTAGTTTTGAAAAGAAGAAAAGAGTTTTCAAAGTCATTAAATTCGTGAAACAAAATTTTGAACATACCACATGCATAGGTACATATTTTTTGTTCTATAAAACTGTACGCTACCTGAATATAAAAATTACAAAGGCAAAACGAAAAATATGGTTAAACATCAACTATTATTGTTGATTTTTTTAACAACTAGCAGTGACGATTGTGATTTCAGTCTAACTAATCAGAGATCAAAACATAATATATGTTACACTGAAACTCGATTTCTGGACTGACATTATCTTTATTGAAACACAAAATTGTATTACACAACGTTTCGGATGCTAAGATCTGCTTCCGTCATCAGGTGAACTGATACTGATGACGGAAACAGATCTTAGCATCCGAAACGTTGTGCAATACAATTTTGTGTTTCAATAAAGGTAATATCAGTCCCGAAATCGAGTTTTATTCAGAGGAATACATTATTTTGCGTTTAAAGACAATATACTACACTCATGGAAGTAACGCTACATTCTTAACGAAAACTGTGCATAGTTGGAAAACTGCATGTAAACATAGTAAATGTTATTCAGTCAAGAATAAAAGCTTGTTTGCCAACAAATAAGTACAAATACTGGAAAAAAAAATGTACAAAATATTTTTTATTTACATGTTAAGAAATGTAGGAAATTGCCAAAGTAAACATGTATGTTTTTAAATCAGAAAAGCATTACTATTTTTAGAAATAAAAGCACTTTGTTTTTTAAATTTATTTTATCTGCAAATAACATTTACCAGATTTTTTTAAATAAGAAAGTAATGTCATATCTTGTTTAAATTTCTTTTGTTTAAAATTTCAATGTCTGTCTTCACAAAATTATGCCACTGCCATGCCACATATTTTTTGACCGCTTTTCTTCACTTCCGTCCTAACAATAAAGTAGAATCAAGTATAGAAAATGATATGAAACTGCTGATCTTACTGCGTAAAATTACACTACATACTTCGTATTCAGAAATTTACTTTTAATAAAATTTTAACTATTTTAACGGAAATGTAATACGTACATATGTTAGCCTAACTGAGTTTAATATATGGAACAAAAGTTTGTAAAAAGAGTATTGTGTCAAGACTAGACTTTCAATAATTTTACACAACACATATTTGTTAATAAACAATATTATTGATCGCCTGAAGGGTATTTTGAACATTTGTGCAATATATTTTGTCACCCAAAAGTTTTTTGCGTAATAAGTGAATTATTGGTCTGTCTACAAGTATTATTGAGCAAACCTGTGATATTAAGTACAAGATTTGACGTTGGAATGGGGTATTCCGGTGATATGGAATTAATGCAAAATAATAACTTTTTTCTATAGTTTCCATCTTCATATAGTAGAAAAATATAATAAAACATGTTTAATAAAAAGTTTTAATTCATAATTTAATTTTGGAATTTTTACAGCTCTAAAAACGTCCTTGAAGTTTGTGACGTCAAGTTGATAATCTGTTGCTCATTTCAAAGTAAATATTTTCGTTTAAAAACACAGATGGTGCCAGTAGGTAACACGCGCGGGTATATTTCTTGTTTGACGTTTCGTCCACTTTATAATTATTACTCCTATTTTTACCATAAACAAACACAGGACAAACACCGAAATACACGCTGCTACTAAAATCATATATAAACAAGCAAATGGCTGTCATGAAGTCATGTACATGTGGATTTAGGCGCTGAAGTTAGTTGGAGATGTCACCATCGAGTTGACGTCATAAGCGCGCCATGATAAGAAAATTTGAATTTTCTTACTCAAAGTTAGATATTCAGAGTCCTACTGGTCTATACTAATGTAAAAAATTATTTTAAAAAAATGTCGGAATACCCCATTAGGGAAAAATATGAATTTTAAAAAATACACCGTTCATTTCAATTAATTGAACTGTGTTCGAAAAGTAATAATATTGTTTAACAATATTGCAGCTTAATAATTTTGAATGTTTAGGAACCGCGCAACATATAATATTTATAGAAGAAAACTAGTAACAATTATTAATGACAAATAAAGGCATAGTATAATAGAATTTGCTACATTGCTACCCATGCTATTAATATTGTATTTAAAATTTTATTGTCAGAATTACCATAATAATAAAAACTTGACAATAAAATACGAGTATTATTAATACAAGCTTAACTCATTAATTTATTAAATAGCAATAAATAATAATGAGTAAGTATATACTTGTCTTATAAAATAAATAGATATTCCTCGTATAACAAGGTAGTTTTGAAACATAGTTCACTCTAAGATGATAAGAAAATAGGTGTCAAATACGGTCTATTTATTTATTTTTCTATTTTGCATCTGTAACAAAGCTATTACAGCAACCAAAAGAGTTCGTTAATAGCTCATTCGAGTGATGTAATAGACTCTTCTTTAATAGTACAATTTATTTTTATAAGGTTGTTGGTCAAGAATTTTAAAAATATCAAATGTCAAATCTCGTTAAATAAACGAACACAAACGATTGTTAAGAATTAATTTTGAATTTAAAATATAAATAAATATAAAGTAGTAAATTTATCATGAAATAGAAAATATCGTATGATGTTGCAATAATATGGTTAGAGTTGTCAAATGAATTGTCAAACGTCATATTAATACCGCCAACTGACAAAATTCCCTAAATTTGAGCTGAAAATGAAACTGAACCTGAACCGGAGCTGAACCCTGAACCCGAATTTTAATACCCGGTTCGGTTCCGACTCGGGTTCTATTGAAAAATTTATCTGAAGTTCGGTTCTGGATTTGGGTTCGCTAAAATGTTACGGTATGGTTTCGGTTTTGGTTCGGTTTGGGTTCGATGCCCTGATCCTGGGTTCAAATCCCGGTGAAGTTCATGAATTTTTCACAAAATATTTCTTCGTAGTTAATTTTCAATATGAGACTAGCAAATTTTCATATTAAAATAGAAAAAGAGCTGAAGAAACGTTTTATTTTGTTTCTATTTAGATATTTTAAATTATGAAACTAAAATTAATAAAATAAATAAAATTTTCCCTTAGCCGTAAAATTAATTATAATAAAAACTAAATACGTATTTCGAGAAGTAAGTGCTCATCAGTAGTACGAAATTAGAAAAAGTTCACCAGAGTAGCCAAGATTACAAGATTGTGATAACTTTTATAATTGTTTTCCTGTGAATTCTGGTTGATATGTAACTTCCAGGAATACTCGGGGAGAAATAAGGAATACAAGAAATCAAATTTAAAAATTTTTTTTTTTACAAATTGTATTCCATTTTATGATGTTGCGTTTCACCTCATGTTAATTGAAATTAATAAAAATTTCATTTATTAAATAACCTATAAATTAAAGTACCAAATTGCAAGCACAAGCAGAAAATTAATACTTAAAATGTTATTTTTATTTATTTGTTGAAAAATTTTTAAAATGAAAATTAAATGACAAGTGACGTCACAAAATGAGTTCTTCTATAATGACCCTCTAATAACATTGTAATTAATTTCCAATTAATATCATATATTGCCGTAATTGCAAAACAAAAATAACTGCGGAACAATAACACTGATTAGGATACGCGTTTGCGAAAACAAACTTATCTTTTTCTAGAACACCGCGATAACATCAACGATACAGCGGAGAATAGTGGAATTTTTTTTAGTACGCATCTGATATTCGAATGGTCAAGGCCAGAAAAATATTTTTATTCCTTTTTCGGTATCCCCCTAATAAAAGTGAGCGATTTTTTGCCAGAAAAAAAAAACAAAATAAAAAACGCGTCTTACTACTTTGTTTTAACGTGAAAATTGCATATACACTGGCTTGCAAAAAATCGCGTACACATATTTTTTGCTGTATTGAGTCAGTCTTGATTGTTAATGTCATTAGTGTCAATTTTGATGTCAAAATTAAAAAAAAAAACGTGAAAGTTTGAATTCTTTACGTTAGAAGACGGGTGGTTACTTTTTCTGGAATATATTTGTAATTTATTAGAAAATTATACTCAAAGAAATTGCTCCACAATAGAAAAAAAAAAAACAGTGACATGATAGAGACAACAGTCACAACCCATTTTAAAAAGGTCGTATTTACATAGCTGAAAAAAACGTATATACTCGGTTACTTGATTTTTAAGGTGTACGCTTTTTTGCAAGCCCTACTTGTATCTTAAGTTAAAAATAAACATAAAGTAACAACTTGTAGCAATAATTTAAAATATGTATAATAACATGGAAACGCTAATATAAATAAATAACAGAGATTATGAATGAATTCTGCAACATGTGAGAAGAATTTTACCTATTTTAGAGAAATTTTATTACCTACAATGGTACAGTTGTAATTTGAAATAATTTTTTATTTATTTATTTATTTATTTATTTATTTATTTGATCAGTATTTTTTACTTCTTATTTGATCAGATTTATTTTTACATCGATGATCAGTATTTTGTAAAATAATAATTAGTTAATAAGAATATGATGGTTAGGTTATGTTAGGTAGGTTAGATTACATTTTTATTACAAAATACTATTCCATTTAATACTGATCATTTAGTAAAAATGCTGATCAATTAAGGACATATTTTATCAAAACTCGGAAAGTTAGCCAAGTTTGCTAATTTCCGCGAGCTGATTATGTATGTTTTTATTCTGGAATCACATGGAATATTTTTTTACAGCTATATTTTAATCGTTTTTTACCTTCCGTCAAAAGGAAGGTATTGTTTTTGGTCAAAAAATTCGGTGGTGAATTTTTAATGAATAAGCACGTTTTAGGGTCCCTACAATACGAATGTACTATTTTTAAGATGATGTCTGTATGTGTGTATGTGTGTCCGTGTGTGTGTCTGTGTGTGTGTCTGTGTGTGTGTCTGTGTGTGTGTCTGTGCGTGTGTGTCCGTGTGTGTGTGTATGTGTGTGTGTGACAAATTTTTCTCCGACGATAACTCCAAAACTACAATTCTAAAAATTATGATTCTTTCATATTCCTCTTCTTTACAACCATATGAAGAGCTGATTAGATTTTGGTTATAATTGGTCAACCGGAAATACCCTTATTTGAAGTTCTTAACAGTTTTTCTTGAAAAATCGCAGTTAAATATCATTTTCGACATTTTATGTGATTATCAATAGAAAGAATATCTTATTCTCTATACGGTTCGATTATACATTTTCCTTCATATTCAATAGATATAGAGTTATAGAGAGATTAAGAGAGATTAACTTTCGAAAATCAGTCAGTTTTGCAAAAATTATGAAAACAACAGATATATTAAAAAAAATCTAATTGACAGATGTCAGTGGCAAGTGCAAAACCAAAGTGGAAAGTATATGATCTGAAAGTGATATAAGTGACAGAGTGTCCCTCGCCAGTGACTTGCATTTACGGCCTCGCCTCAAGATAGGAACTTATAATGCCAGAAGTACGAGAAAGGCAAAAGAGAAGATGGAAGGACTGTATAGCACAAGATTTGAGAGAGGAAGAACTGTGTCACGAAGGTGTTTTGGACAGGAATGAGTAGAAGAGAAGAGTAAGAAACAGCGACTTCTAGTAAAATAGGGAAAAGTTGAAGCAGGAGGAAGTGTTAAGTGCAATACATAATGTACGTTCGTATTCGTATTAAAATTTTATTAGATTTTAGAATCTTTTCAAAGGAACTTTCAGTATGGATATGTAAAAAATAGTGTGTTCTTGTTACAATTATACAGGATATATAGAATCTTTTTCAAGGAACTGTTGGTATAGGATATGTACAAAATACATCGAATTGACGGAAGGTTTTGTGCTGGCCACAACAGATTTTTTACAGCTATATTTTAATCGTTTTTTTTTAAGTAAAATTAAAAATGA
This sequence comes from Ophonus ardosiacus, assembly GCA_943142095.1. Lineage (NCBI taxonomy): Eukaryota > Metazoa > Arthropoda > Insecta > Coleoptera > Carabidae > Ophonus > Ophonus ardosiacus. Next base: position 19,875,427 of record OW964830.1, on the reverse strand, counting down.
CATTTGTTCATTATATTTGACATTTATATTTAATTTTGATAGTTACCAACGTAATTTTTTTTGTTTGCCGTACGTATGCATAAGGGTTATGCTAGAATTAATGAGAATAAGACATATCATTTTTTTGCTCCTTTCACTTCATAAAGCTCCCAATCAATTTTCTTTAGGAATGCTTGCAAAATAAATATGAATTATTGTACTATCGTAGCATCAATCTTTTCTTCAGACGAAAACTTTCTGCTGCGTAAATCCAAAAATAGCGAATATCGCACATTGCCAAATAAGGTGAATGAGGTGGTATGGTAGGTGTCTATTACTTTTATATATTTATTGTCGCCAAACACTGAAGAAAATGCTCTCTGGCTAATTTCATATAGTATCACTCACAATGATACTTAAAAAAATTGATCTACTAAGGTTTAACTAAAATTATTACAACAGAGACCGCTTTCAATTTAGATGAAATTTCATTTAAAAAAAAATAACTCTATTATTTTTTCTTCATTCAAAAGTTTAATTGTGATAAATGTTCGCATTTAACATTATTGTTATGGGTCTTGTTATTATTTAAAATTTAAATAAATGAAATTGTTTCCTTTCATGGTCATGGTGTATAAGAAATAGAAAGGTTTCGTTTGATATGATTGTGTATAATGCTATAACTAAAAATATAAGTAAAGTATATTTGTCGAAGTATAATTTTACATGAATGTGTTACAGGTTTAAGCTGAACTATTTTATGGGAAATAGCGTGCTTGTATTTACGTATACATGTCTTAAAATACGTTATGGAAACATGCAAAACATCTTATTTAATTGTAAACAACATTTCTGAATTTAATAAATTTTGAGTAAACTCACGTAATGTCAAACTCAAACAGATAACAAGTATCTCGCTGCGCATATAAAAACAAAATTTGTGCAAATTTGCTCAAACGCAATGGGAGATAAAATTAATTGTGCGGATTCCATGTTGCGTAACTTTATATGTCAACTTGTTTACGTATTAATATACTTCTGAACTCTTCCACTTTAATTAGATAATCGCAAGAATTTCTTTTATTGCGATGCGATTGTCGGTTAATTATACTTGTGCTCTGCTGGCTTTGTAATTACTTTATTATTGATCACTATGTATTCTTCTCAGATTATATTGCAAGAAAGTAATATGGCTAGGAAGAAGCGGCAACATCGCAGGGCAAGGGACAGGGTGGGGAGAAGAGAAAAGTTGAGCATCAGTCCATATTTATTTGACGGCGAGAATAACTTTAATTATGGGTTTAATTGGATGGTAAATTAAATGCTATGCTTAGTTACCGAAAAAAAATATTTATAAATAGAACTATGTACCTCAAATTTTTTACATCTTTCACGGGATCCTTTATATCCGCACGTATTTTTAAAAGAATCAGTACGACATAGAAAACTATGATTTGTTTTTATTAATAAAATATGAAAATAATAAATTTATGCTCTACAAATATTATTAATAATAAAAATAATAAAACAAATTAAAAATAATAAAATTCTCCATTACAAAAAAAATAATTTTAATATTGTTTATTCTACATTGCTCAGTTATTGGAGCTACCATTGTTTTCAATACATTCTGTTTCTCGACCCTAATTTCTTTTTAGCTTCTTTGGTTCAGGAAATACTTATTTTAAAGTATTTATATCTGTACCATGTTGCAGATAGAACTTTGTACCTACATGTTTGATTCAATTTTTGGCAGATAGAACTTTGTCTCTGTAGTATCTCGAAAATGGACAACAATATCTAAAAACTAATATCAAAAAGAAATAGAATATGGCTGAAAGAACCTAACCTCATTTTAGCAAAAACTTGCCGTTAGATCATTGTCATTCTGTCACTGTAAAATATATTTTTCCACAATCGTTAGCTAAATTTATTATTATTCAAATTAAAATAGTGAGCAAAGTAGCATGTTGAATCACAAGTGAACAGAATAAATAACTTTCTTCACAAGTGAGCAAAGTACACAAGCCTATAATAATCTACGTCAAGAGTCATACATTTTGGTGGAGTTACAAATTGTACAATAAATATCTACCATTCTACATGAAGTAAGAATATTTTTTTTTAGTTAACTTTACATTAAATTCAGTTATAAACATATGCACTGTTGAGTTTTTCATTAATAAAATAGTACTTAAAATGTTTCGTTTTTTAGAAAAATTATATTTCAAGATTGTGGAAGGACGCGTGAGAAAAAGACATACTTTGCTCACTTGTACTAAAAGTAGCTATTATGTAATTTTACAATGATTATCATTGGCGACTTTGTTACCAATGATTAGTTTGCCATAAAAGAAGTAAATGACATTTGTGACATTTTCTCATTGCAATCTAATTCAATGTAAAAAAATCTGTTGTGGCCAGCACAAGAACTTCCGTCAATTCGATGTATTTTCTACAAATCCCATACCAAAAGGTCCTTGGAACAGATTCTATATAATATCATGTAAAATCAAACACGAACACATACTATTTTTTACAAATTCTATACCAAAAGTTCATTCGAAAAGGTTCTATAAATCCATTAAAATTATAACATAAACGTACACTAAGTAAAATGCTCTAGACACTTCCTTCATTTCTTCTTCAGCTATCCCCTATTTTATTAGGGGCCGCTGTTTCCTCTTCTCTTCCACTCATTCCTGTCCAACGCAGCTTCTACATCTATTGATTATGAAGGAAAATGTATAATCAAACCATATAGAGAAGAGTATTTTCTTTAATATTTATAATAACAAAATGTCAAAAAATAATATTTATATATCACACACGGACACACGCACACACGGACACACACACACACACACACACACACACACACACACACACACACACACGGACACACATACAGACATCATCTTAAAAATGGTATATTCGTATTGTAGGGAACCTAAAACGTGCTTATTCATTAAAAACTCACCACCGAATATTTTGACCAAAGACAATACCTTCCTTACCTAAAGGTGACGGAAGGTCAAAAATAGCACGGTATTCATTTAATTCATTCTTGGCACTGTTATAATAGTCATATTTAAATTAAATTAATATAAAACTTTATATGTATTTTTCTTTTAAAACAAATCATCCTGTGAGGATACTAAAATTATTGAATTCAAAATAAAATTTTCTACCAAAGAAACAAAAATAAAAAATGTATCTTCCCATTTAAAATAAAAAAGTAGATACTGTATTTTGAGAACCATTGGACGAAAAAATTTTTTTGGTCTGTTCATCAGATTAACCTTATAAAATAGAAGTTGTTTCTCTATTTAACCTTCTTTGTAGCTCTTATAGTTTTCGAGATAGCAATGGTGGCCCATTTAAAATGCAGCCTGTATTCGTTTGATGTTTATAGAGTACATATTAGTTTGTTAAAAATAAATACGGTAAATAAAGACTAGCTTTAACTTTTAAACCCTCAATTAAATAAATAAGAAAATGTTAGAATACACAAGATTCTCAGAAACATATCATATATTGTTACCACATTAACGCTCCTACATGTCACATGATTAAATTTTCCATGTTTGTAATTTAATTTTATCTTAAGTCTTACTCATTCCGATATATAAACACATACATGTTTAAAATCATGTACTGCTGTTTTATATTTCTAGAATGTTTACTAATTATTTAAAATTTCCTAGATTTTCATAAAAAAATAATATATTAATTAAATTTTCATTTCTAAATAAATTACTTATTTCAAATTATGTAATATTTTTGCATCAACATTTTCTTATTTTATTATATATTTTTTAATTTTATTGGGAATAAAAGTTATTTTTAGAATACTTATATTTTACTTCATTTTTCAATAACAAAACTAATTTTTTTTATGTGTAATTAACTTTTAAATGTGTATATAGATAATAAAGTAAAAAGTGTGAGCAAAATGCTCACGCGCGACCTCTCGCTTAATTTTTTTTTTCTCAATTTCGTATTTAAACAATAGGTCGAAAACTAATATATAAGAAAATAGCCATTTGTTTCTATTTTTCAATCAGACTGTATAAATAATTAATAATTTGTTATCAGAAGTGTGTCAAAATGACTAAACGTCAAAATGGGAAATTTATTTTCATTTGATTGTACTACAAGGCTGGACATTAGCCAATCTGAAACTAATATCGTAATAGAGCAATTTAGAAAAATTATCTTAGTAGGTATAGTTTACTAATATGTGTTAAAATTTTATTTTGTAACAACTCCTTATCACAGGTCTGGGCGGCCTTTTTACCTTTCGTCACTTTTAGGTAAGGTATTGTCTTTGGTTCAAAAAATCGGTGTTGAGTTCTTAATGAATAAGCACGTTGAATATGATTTTACTAGTTTTACGATGATATGTGATGGATGTATGTGTGTGTGTGTGTGTGTGTGTGTGTGTGTGTGTGTGTGTGTGACAAAAATTTCTCCGACGATAACTCCAATACTACAAAAATCTGTTGTGGCCAGCACAAGACCTCTCGTTATTTCCATATTAGGTTATATAAGTATTGTATTGCACTTCGCTATCGAACCGTCGTTTTATAACAAAAAAATACAGAACTTTACCCAAATAATGTTTTTTATTGTATTTAACATGTCTTCTGCACACATATAATTCTAATTATATCTATTTTTCATTGTATGAGGAAGTTTCTAAATGTCACAGATTCTTCCAATTCATTAACCAGATTGGCGGTATTTCTGATGGATATATGCATTTTATCACAATTTTACCTATAATTTCAAATATTTAATTAATAAAACAATAATAAAAGTTAAATATACTTCCCAGAAAAAGCTATCAGAATGTCACTAAAACTGTTGATATTTGACAATGACATGTGTCATGTTATAAACATTGGAATTTGTCAAGTGGTTTCCTTAGTGCCTTGGCCTCTGCGATTAGTGTACTCTATAAATTATAGTGTCTTTATCTCTAAATCTATACAAGATATAATAAAAATTTTAAGTGTATTAGATGGAGAATTTTATGTTCTTCAATATTTAATAAAAAAAACTCCCAAAAAATTATATTTAGAAGAATTTTTCTAAGAAACTACTACTTCCGGTTGTTCAATTGTTACCAAAACCTTTTCAGCTCATCCCAGGAATGTCAGATTGAGGAAACTGCAGTTAAATATTTTTTAAGTCTTATAGTTTTTGAGGAATCGTGTCTACAACATCCAGACATACACACATACACACATACACACATACACACATACACACATACACACATACACACATCCACACACACACACACAGACATCATTTTAAAAATGTTATAATCGGATTGTAGGGACCTTAAATCGTGCTTATTCAATAAAATCTGGATATGCAAATTTTAGCATGAATCCAATACCTCTCTTAGCGAGAGGTAATTATTCTAACAATTGTAATTCTTTCATATTCCTCTTCTTTACGCATCCATATGAAGAACTTATTAGATTCTGGTTATAATTGGTCAATCGGAAATACCCTTATTCGAAGTTGTTAACAGTTTTTCTTGAAAATAGTCAGTTAAATATCATTTTTTCAGATTTTGTGTGATCAATATGAAAGAATATCTTATTCTCTATTGATTTGATTATAAATTTTTGTTCATATTCAATAGATATAGAGTTAAAGAATTATAAAGAGATTAACTTTAAAAAATCAGTCAGCTTTGCTATAATCATGAAAACAGCTGATATATTCAAAATATTCTAATTGACAAATCAGTGTCAAGTGCAATATACATACAAGAAACTCTCGGTATGGAATTTGTAGAAAATAGTATATGTTCGTGTTACAATTTTATTGGATATATAGAATCTTTTCCAAGGAACTTTTGGCATGGGATTTGTAGAAAATACAGGTTAATGTGCTGGCCACATCAGATATTTTAACTCGTCATCGGCTTAAATTATTTTATTATGCTCGCGGTCTACCAATGTGATAATCAACTAATTATGCCAAAATTAATTGTGATGCAAACTAATAGTTGAATTGACCAAAGTTTCAATAGTCTAAGTTCTCCAAATTGTTTCACTATTGATTCTCTATGCCCAGGTCTTTTGATCCATTTAAAGAAGATGGAAATATAAATTTACATACAAGCCACACCGAGATTTGAACCCAAGGCTCCCTAATTACTTGTCCAATTATCTCCCTTAGGTTGCATGTTTTTTTTTTACCTTCCGTTACCTTTAGGTGAGGAAGTGTGACGATGGTCACTAGATTTAAATTTATTCTTCATGTTTAACGTTGTAGCCTTGTGGTTAGCATGTCAGTTTTTTGCTAAAGTTTGATTATTTAAATCAAAGTTCAAATCCCACAAGTAAAAATTTTGTTTTTCATTTTTTATTGGTTTGTATTGTTTTGATTTACGGATACAATATAATTGTTTGGTTATATTGTATGTCGTTTGTTGTAAAATGTTTTGTTGTATTTTGGTTATAGCTGCTAATGTTTATAAAATTGTTGTTTATCTGTCAGCTATTGTGTGGTCGAGTGGCTAGTGCGCTTGACCAGCACGCTAGAGATCGTCGGTTCGATCCTACATGAAATTGTATTTTTTATATTTTTTTATTTAAACTTAGCGAGAATTTGCAGGATGACTAAAAACGTGTTTGAACCTTTTTTGATATTTTTAACGGTTTTTCGGGGTATAAATACGAGCTCGAACGTTAGTTACAGGCAGAAAGTGTGTGCTTTCTCAAGAGAGAGTGTGTGCTCTCTCAAGGGAGCGTTAGCTCTCCAACGAGCCTAAGATGGTGTGTGCCGTCTTCTGCGAACCTGGTGAGGGCCAGGTGAGCGGGTTGTGGATGACCTTGGCTGCCTCTGACTCAGTGCTGTTGGTGTGTGCCGGCAGCTCGTGAGAGAGTGCAGCAGGTGGACCGTACCGGTGTAGCCGGTTGTTTTGTGCAGTGGTGTTGGCCGCTGTACGCCGTAATCGCGATTGTCAATGAGTGTTGGTGTGTGCCAACATTGTTAGATTGAAATCGCGATTGTTGATGAGTGTTGTCAAAGTGACAACACTGTAACCGTACCGTGTTCCCGTAACTTTGGTGTGTGCCATTGTTACTCGTTCATAGCGTGTTCCCGCAACCTTGGTGTGTGCCATTGTTGCCCGTTCATTGTTGATCGTGCGTAGTAGAGAGAATATCCTGCAAGTATCGCTGATTCATTGTTACTTTGCTTTGTTATATTTATTACTTTCTCATTTTAATTTATTTTAATAAAATATTAAAAATGATTACAATTGATTTCATTGTCAAAAGCCGAACTCTGTCTCCACTAAGCTACCCGAGCACTTTTTGGCGTTCCAGCCATCCTTTTCAGCGACGCTATGGAGCGTCCTTTACAGGATCGACCATCTCTCCTTATGCTGTGTTTCCGAATTATTGGCGCCCGAGCAAACCCTTTGACAGCATGGAGAACGAGCAGGGACGTCATTACAAAATGGCGACCGAATAGGGACAACAGCGGCCTACATTTTTTTTTCGCCGTTACAGAAGGTATTGTCTTTGGTCAAAAAAATTCGGTGTTGAGTTTTTAATGAATAAGCACGTTTTAGGGTCACACGAATCTACTATTTTTAAGATGATGTCTTTATGTATGTGTGTGTGTGTGTGTGTGGGTGGGTGTGTCCGTGTGTGTGTATGTGTGTCCGTGTGTGACAAATTTTTCTCCGACGATAACTCCAATACTACAATTCTAAAAATTATAATTCTTTCGTATTCCTCTTCTGTACATCCATATGAAGAGTTGATTAGATTTTGGTTATAATTAATCCACCGGAAGTACCCTTATTTGCAGTTTTTATATATTAAAAAAAATACTCTTCTCTGTACGGTTTGATTATACATTTTCCTTCATATGCAATAGATGTAGAGTTAAAGCATTATAAAGAAATTAATTTTCAAAAATTAGTCAGCTTTGCTATTTATCATGGAAACAGCTGATATATTCAAAAAAATCTAATTGACAGATGTTATTTGCAAGTGCAAAACTAAATATGTGTTCCTCGCAAGTGACATGCAGTTGCAGCCTCGCCTCAAGATTGGAACTTTCGATGCGGGAATACGGGGAAGGCCAAAGTGAAGATGGAAGGACTGTATCGCAGAAGACTTGAGAAAGGAAAGACTGTGTGAAGAAGATGCGTTGGACAAGAATGAGTGGAAGAGAAGAGGGAAACAGCGACCCCTAATAAAATAGGGGAAAGCTGAATAAAGAAGTGTCAAGTTAATTTTGCATAGTGTATTTTTATGTTATAATTTTATTAGATTTATAGAACCTTTCAAATGAACTTTTGGTATGGAATTTGTAAAAAAAATAGTATGTGTTCGTGTTCGATTTTATATGATATTGATATTATATTCCACCAGCTAAGTGGAAGTCTTCAAAACACGATATAGACGTGCCTATGAAGATACATCGGTGGATAGCTGAATTTTGCAATTCCACTTTCATTATTGCTTATATACATGTACTTGCTGGATACGATTAAATTAAATTATATAGAATCTTTTCCAAGGACCTTTTGGTATAGGATTTGTACAAAATACATCGAATTGATGGAAGGGGAATAGATTTTTTCAAATTTATGGATGAATAAAATAAAAAAATATATCGTCACAAAAGCGATCTCTGTGGTGCACTTTCCATGCCAGCAATGAGTGCCCGTGAGGGGACATCTGGAAAATGCCCGCACGGTACGAATATGTCATCAGTCAACTGATATCTGTGTATATCAACATCAACCAGATTGGTACAACCAGCAATGGGTAATATGTAATGTAGGTAATAATTTATTTATTACAGGGTTCACTTGTTTGCTATTTGAAAATTGGAAATACATAATTTTACATAAAGCATTCGGTACGCACACCCTTAATAGTTATTTGTGTATCAAGGTAGTGAAGTTCTACTTTTTACTACGAATATGGAATTTAAATGCCGAGACCGTAAGGCCGACGAAAATAAACCATATGAGTGATAAAATGGAACTTCAGTGCCGAGTTGCATATTAATTATTATTTGAAATCGAATAATTTTGCTAACCTCCGAGCATTGAAGTTATAGTAAAAAAACACTCAAAATTATGTTTTATTTCAATATTCTTCGTCGGAATTGTTTAGTTCGTTTTCCTTGCACATATTTTTTGTCATTTTACGTACAAATTTACTATTATATATCGTACATCGTACATCTACCCAAATTATCTTATATGTACAATAATTATTATAAGGTTGGCAACACTGCATTTGCTTGAAATCGTTGTATAATGGATTGCTTTAATGCGATTTGAAAACTTTTAATGACTACTTTTGTGCACTTTAGTGATGATTCCAAATAAAATTTATATTCATTTAAATATAGCTTTTACACATTTTATTTCTATATTTTTATTGTTTTCTTTGTAATAAAATGTTCAAGATTAAAATTTGTGAAAATAAATGACAATAATAATTAAATAATAAACAAATTGTTCTCTTATCATAGTATGTAGTTGTTCAAGAGAAAATTACATTTTCCACTTACTCTAAATTGCATATGAATGTAAGGCGCCAAGTAATTATTACAATCATTGTAAGTGAAGAATTTATTTACATCAATTAATTTTTCTACAATTAATTGCAACAGAAAAAACGCCGCAAAAAACTGCGGTCATTCCTAGAAGTTTCCTCGAACTTTGCACCAATGGAGTTGATTTATTTTCCTAGGCGTTGCATGTGAGACTTTGCATCATTATAAATCGTTCGAGGAGTCAAACTTTTAAAACATCCTGGTTGCCACAGTCATATTTTGTGCGAAGAAAAAACACTTTACTTTTATTGGGGGATATCTTATCCAAAAAAGAATAAAAACTTTATTCTTGGCCTTGGCCAGCGAAACAAGAGGCGGAATGAAAATATTCACGAGAGAAAAATGTGAGTAGGTTCATCCAACGTGGCTTATTATTAGGTATGCTAATCTATTTCTCTCATTTGTTATATTATTTGCATACTGAAAAATTTATACATTCCGGACAAATTTAGAATGAGAAAAAAAAACACTTCAAATGAATAGTCCTGAGAGTTCTATTATGCAGAAGTCCTGTAAAATATTTCAAAACAATATTTGTTGTTAAATATAAATTTTTCTTGTTTTGTTCTCTGTTGTATTTTGATATGCCATATATAGGGATCGTGCTAAAAATCACATATAGAGATTTTAGTGAATAAGCACGTTTTGATGTCCCCAGAACCCGATTTTAACATTTTTACAATGATGTCTGTGGGTATGTATGTGTGTGTGTATGTGTGTGTGGATGTGTGGATCTGGTGGACACGATTACTCAAATAATATCAATCAGAAAATTATGAAATTTTGTATATCCATTCTACACTAATATGGGAAGAGCTGATTAGTTTTCAGTGTACATCGGATAACCGAAAGTATCACTTGTACAAGTTTTTAACAGTTTTTCTTGAAAAAAATTCGTTGAATATAATTTTTCAGCATCTTTTACTAATAATAATGAAATATAATGGTACAATCTTCAATTCTACGATAATAGCATTTAGTAAATAACTCTAAATAACTTTAAATATAAATTAATAATATAATTTATTTTCATATATCATTTTGCCTATGCCTCAAACAAAAACAATATTTTAATAACAATTTTGACATATTTAAACAAATGTCACTGTCAGGTTGCAATTACATTAAAATTAATAGTGAAACCGTGTTAAGGAGAATGTAGTAATAATATATGTATTTGAATCTAATAAAATTAAGGTTAGTAAAAATAATATATTTTCAATCGTACATAAATATATTAGAATTACTATTGATTTGCTTCATTGGATTCCAGAATACGGGTTTGAAAAGACTTTGTGTCAAGATGCTAGTACTATTTTGATTTTTGTTAAGTGTTTCTATTATTTTTGTCAATATTTGTGAAATTTATTTTGTGTATGATATATTTGTTAAATGTAAAATAAAAATTATGTGTGAATGCAAAAATATTTGAACATAATGGCTGCTTTCTTTATACTGCGTGGTTAAATACCCAGCGGGAGGTTATGGGCTGGCCACATCAGATTTTTTTTTTCAACTATTATTTAAATTTATAATTTTATTGAAATTTCTGGAATGAACATACAAAACAAGCTACTTGCAGATTGTGCAAGATATATAGGTAGATGGTTTATTTTATAAATACATAGTAAAAATTATTAAACATTGATTATAAAAATAAAATAGTACTACTGGAAAGATAAACCAAGCAATCGAAAGAAGGCGAAATTTAACGAAATATGTGTACCATATTTTATGAAAGAAAAGTAGAATAAAGAAAGATAAAAGAGAAAACACTATAAAATAAATAACAAACTAATTGACATGAAATAATATAAAAACCCAAACGTCACTTATCTTTTATCTCAGTATCTACTATCCACAGTACGAAGTTTTGTTGAAAGATAAATAAATAATTAAATAAATATAAATGTATCATCATTCATGGGTCATGGCTTATTAAACTTAGCTCTGGCAATCTACTTTTAGATTTCGGTGATGAAGTTATACCGTAGTGGCCGCTACTGGTTTCAAAGATGCTATGGAGATTGCACAGTTTTATTATTTTAAAATTGGAAATAATTTTCAGGTTTGACTTCTCTTCAGTTCGCAACCAGCCACTAAAATAAATTCATCTTCACGACTGAATAAAGAAGAATATTTTTCTACATTTCTTAACCCGGGATCGGTACCGGTGTTAGATTTTTTCTAACATTTTTATATTTATCCATATTTTTTTAAAACAGTTAGCCCTACATCTCAGGCCGTCCTGCTATGCCTCCCTAAGAACCTCCCTCAGTTATCCCCAGTACAAGTTTATTTGAAAATTTCAGCGTACGTGATCAGTTCATATTTTTTCCAAGTCGTGTCAACGTGTTAGACAAAATCTAACGCGGCACCTATCGTAGAATTGTAAGTTAGTTACTATTTTTACATTGAAAACTTTAGTTTTTTGACAACATTGTTTAGTAATAGTATGGTGATGTCGTACAAACAGGAATATAAACATTTGCAAGCTCTTTGGGAGGAAGCTTTTCTTTTTGCATTTGCTTTTTTTTGTTTACATTATGTATGTTTTAGTTGACATTTTCGCATAATATAAAAACGTAGAAAATATGAAATACTCTTTTATTTATATTTAAAATCAATCTAATTAATACCTACCATTGTCAGAATTAATAATTTTTACATAATAAGGTGAATAAATATAAAAATCGCTATGTTAGAAAAAATCTAACGCGTTACCGATCGCGTAATTATAGGAGGCGGTACCGATCGCGGGTTAAAGACGTTTCTGGAAAATATTTGCATAAATATTTTTTAATATTTACATTATCATTCACTTATAGTTATATAGGTACTTATAATATGATCATTAAATATCCTCTATTTAGCATAAAACCTGCTTTACATAATTTTTTTTTTTCTGTTTTTACCTTCCGCCACTTAGAGGTATAAGGAAAAATTAAAAAAAATACACTTTTTGTATTCCTAATTTTTACCTCCCGCTACTCTTGCTAAAGGAATGACCACCTATTAAAGTCCCTAGCATCCGATTTTAACATTTCCTTGATGATGTCTTTGGGCGTGTGTGTGCGTGTGTATGAATTTTGATAAAGCTGTAACTCAAATACTATCATTCATAAAATTTTGAAACCATTTATTTATACCTTATTCTAATGCAAAGAAGCCTTTAGATTTTGGTGTTAATCGGATAACCGGAAATGGCACTTTACTTGAAGCTCAAAATCGTTTTTCCACGAAAAGTATCTTTAAATGTTATTTTTTCGCAATTGGTATTATAAAAATTAAAGATTATTAAATTTTCTACAGGTTTGTATTAATACTTTTTCTATATATTTTATGGATTAATTTATAAAATAATTTGTAATATAAATCCCGGAGTCTATGCTTTAAACACAACTCCTTGGTTACACAGTTAAGATCTTGTATCTGACAAATAAATGTCAATGTTAAAAAACTAATTATTTCATATTAATTATTGTAACTTTTTAAAATAAAATAATACATACAACAATAGTTATATGGAAGGGAATTTAATATATATATATATATATATATATATATATATATATATATATATATACAGGGTGTCCCATTTAAGGTACGAATGCATTGGTATCTCGAGAACCGTAAGAGCTACGAGGTTGGTTAAATTAGACAATAGTTGCCTCATTAGGAGGCTATTTTAATGGTGTTTTGTTATTTGCGAAAAAATGCATAGGTCACTAGATATAGGTGAAAATGTAAATTTAGCGATTTTCTTTTTTTGCTTATAACTTTGTTATATGAAATAGTACGAGATTCTGGTTTGCACTTTCTTAAGGCACTTTTGTATGGTGAATTTGCAGAAGTTCTCAAATTTTTTTTATATCTAACCATTTACGAGTTACTGATAGCAACTTTTATTTTTCATATGGAGGTCATATTAAGCTATGGCATTTTTAAATAGAAATTTTTTTTAGCTTTACAATGATATAAAACAATAATAATTTATTTTTATAATTAACAGAAAAATTAACAAAAATTGTTATTTATACTAAAATTAAATTGAAAAAAGTAAATCGAAAGCTGCTATGGAAACAACGAACAACGAAAAAGTGCAACAATTGAATTTCTGAATTTTACTTGACAATAGTAGATTATTACGAGTAATAAACGAACTTTGACAACGAATGTAACAACTCAACATATCATATTTTTCCCAACGAGAAAAATTCATTTTTATTACTCGTAATAATCTACTATTGTCAAGTAAAATTCAGAAATTCAATTGTTGCACTTTTTTGTTGTTTGTTGTTTCCATAGCAGCCTTCGATTTACTTTTTCAATTTAATTTTAGTATAAATAACATTTTTTGTTAATTTTTCTGTTAATTATAAAAATAAATTATTATTGTTTTATATCATTGTAAAGCTAAAAAAAATCTCTATTTAAAAATGCCACAGCTTAATATGACCTCCATATGAAAAATAAAAGTTGCTATCAGTAACTCGTAAATGGTTAGATATAAATTTTTTTTGAGTACTTCTGCAAATTCACCATACAAAAGTGCCTTAAGAAAGTGCAAACCAGAATCTCGTATTATTTCATATAACAAAGTTATAAGCAAAAAAAGAAGATCGCGAAATTTACATTTTCACCTGTATCTAGTGACCTATGCATTTTTTCGCAAATAACAATACACCATTAAAATAGCAACTTTTGTCTAATTTAACCAACATCGTAGCTCTTACGGTTCTCGAGATACCAATGCATTCGTACCTTAAATGGGACACCCTGTATATATATATATATATTTCCAGAATTAATAAATATGTAAATATGTATTTAAATTAACAAAAATTAATTGGTGGGAGGTATTGTGTTGGCCACATAAGATTTTTACATTCGATTTTGGTTATAAAAGGTCAACCGGAAGTGCCTCTTCATTTTAAGCTGTCAGTTTTTCTTAAAAAAAAATGCAATTAAATTCAGTGGGCCGAATTAAGCACTTTTCACTAATGTAGTGACCCTATGGAAACAGCTTGCATCTTTTTCTTATTAATGCATCAATCCATATGTCTCTCTTTAGTTTGTTATTTTTTGTTTTTTGATAAGCTTCTTTAGTTAAAGAAGAGTGCTGAATTCGAACCAATATTTTTAGAGATAAAAAAAGATTATAAAGTTATCAAGTTTTAAAAATCTTATAACCTATGCTATTTATTAAGTACAATATTTTTAGAGATAAAAAAGATTATAAAGTTATCAAGTTTTAAAAATCTTATAACCTATGCTATTTATTAAGTACATTATAATTATACATATGTGTAGTTACAGTTAAGATGATCATATTCATATTACTAATTGGCAAATGTCATTGTTAAGTACATGTGACATAATTTTAGTAGAAATACATAATCTTTTGCAAGAAACTTTTTGTATAGAATTTGTATAAAATACATGTGAAGAGAATTGAAGGAAAGTAATATGTTGGTCACATCAGATTTTAAATACAAGTATCAAAAACTTTTGTTAAATAATAAGAAAAAAGGGCGCTACACTATTTTCATATGTCGCCTGATTAGTTAAAACAACGCCATATTTATATAGGTACTAATTTGTCTTCTAGAACAAAAAAAAAACATATATATTTGGTCAAAACAAAAGTAGGTACAATGAAAATGATGCTCAATATCTAATATCATAATTAAGCTGTGGATAAATTATACAAGATATTTTGATTTTTTAAATTTAAATTTTTAAATTATTGAACATAAAATAATTATACTTTATTGAAAGAGTTTGGGTTAAGACACTAATAAATTACAGTTGCTAAATTTTATTAGAAATTAGAACCATTATTTCACAGTGTAGGTATTTGGAATAGACAAATATTTTTATTTAGAAATTCTAAATTATACTCGTACTACATAAATAAATAAAGATTATTCTAATAAAAGTAACAGATTTGTCCTAATTAAAAACATGATAACAGTTTAGCGTGAACATGTTTATGATTTAATTCCCCATAGTATTGTTGTCGGTTGGCTGAGTTTGGGACTCGTGTAGTACATGTGCGTGCGTTAGAGATTATCATTGTCATCTTCATGAATTTACAAATGAGCTTTCTCCAGTGCATGGGTTGGGTTCTGTCTCTTGCCGTGCACTACGCCTTGTTCACAACGTTGCAACTTGCTGCACAGTGCACACAGATCACTAGCAACGTTGCCAAGTTGCACGAGATTTTAGGATGGTACACAACCAGAAGTCAAGAAAGGATAACGCCACTTCTTGAAATGTAAAAGGAGAAATATATATTTTTATATCAAAGTGATACTTAACCTATCATGGAAATCCAATCGTACATACCCGAAATTATAATTTTTGATTGAAATGATAATCTGATGCCCGGTTTCATAAAAATTTAACTTATTTTTTAATTTAACAACATATTAAATTTTGACATATGTGAAATTGTCAAAAATTTACAAATAATATTAGTGCAAATAAATCAATTTCATTTGAGTGTATTGTATGTATATTTAAGACATACCTACTTAAATTAAAATTTATTAAATTTCTACACTGTAGTAACATTTTTTAAATTTAACAATGAGTTAAATTTAAACACTCTTTTATGAAACCGGACATTAATCTCGTGTATGTTAATTTTGGAAATCAGATACCAAATGACAATTGACTTTAAAATATTAAGGATACAGGAAGAAAAAAAAAACGAAGTTAATTTTCTTTAATAATGAGATTAGGTCCCACAGAAAAATAATTCAAGTATATTTTTTAATTGAAAGTTCACCAATCAAAAGATAATATTTTTCTTTTCCGGGAATATATAATTTATTTCAAAAGGCAAAAATACAATAATAATTATTAAATTTATAGAAAAAAACATTAGTAGCAGCAATGAAACAAATGAAAAATACTATTAGATTATATTTTATTTATATTCATTGTCAATTTGAATTTAGTCCTCAAATTATCATTAGTCCAATTAATTATAATATTTTTATGTGGATGTCATAGCAGGCAGAGATATATTCACAACGTGTTTCATTGATGAGTAAATTAAAAATATTAATGAAAATTTTCTTGAAAACAAACATTGAATAATATAACTGATAATTTCAGTTGTTTTATTGTCAACCATTGTTTTTATTCCACCAATTGTAGTATTTTTGCCTTTTGAAACAAATAAACTCAGACAAATTACCTACACAGGGTGTTCCATTTAAGTGTGCCACCATTGCTATCTCGAGAACTATAAGAGCTACGAGGTTGGTTAAATTAGCAAAGAACCGCCATTTTACAAGACTATTACAATGAGCAAAAAAAAAATTTTTTTTCGACCAGTGGTTCTCCAAATACGGGACACAACTTTTTTATTTTAAATGGGAACATTTGTTTCCCGTATTTTGAGAACCACTGGTCGAAAAAAAATTTTTTTGCTCATTGTAATAGTATTGTAAAATGGTGGTTTTTTGCTAATTTAACCAACCTCGTAGCTCTTATAGTTCTCGAGATAGCAATGGTGGCACACTTAAATGGAACACCTGTATACTGTATAGGGTGGAATAAAGTCGAGTTTCTCGTACAAAACTTTTTTATTATGCACGCTACAGAAAATTGATGTAGGTCTTTATGGGCCAACTTTTTGAGACAACTTTAATAGGCACACAGGAATTTTCCATCGTCTTTTGTTTTTGAACTACAGGCTAAAATTTGTTTTTCGATTATTTTGAAAATACCTCATATATCGCTTATTATAAGGGATAAAGAAAAAATTTTTAGATACTTTTTATAGTGTTTTTTACGTAGAATAACTTGGTGTAATTATATTTTTTTCAAAACTTAATAAATCTCGAAATATAACACAAACAAAATATCTTTAAATGGGAATATATGTTGAAAATAGTCTCATCTATTTTTCCTTATTTTATAAGCTTGTCAATGATGTAAGTCTACATTCTTTTGTTTAGTTAGTTAAAACTTGAATTATTCATTTTTGGGGGTCATGTTTAGTTATATCGAGAATCATTAAGGTATGAAAATATTGAATTACACCACGTTATTCTACGTAAAAAAATAATATAAAATGTATCCATACATTTTTTTTTTTATCTCTCATAATAAGTTAGATATGAGGTATTTTTCAAAATAAGAGAAAAAACAATTTTAGCCTGTAACTCAAAAACAAAAGGCGATTGAAAATTCCTGTGGTGCCTATTAAAGTTGGCCCATATACATCAATTTTCGGTAGCGTGCATAATAAGAAAGTTTTACCTATACAGACCTTGAATTTGTTACACCCCGCACATGTTTGAAAAGCAGAAATGAATTTCTTTCTAAAATATCGCCCATATAAAACTTAAACTTTGATACCATAAATCGAAATCCAACAGTGCTAAAAAAATCAGCATCGCCATTCAGAGCATAAATATGTTTGAAAGTTGTTTTGAAAAATATAACAAACTACAAAATTTATATTTCCACCTATATTTAGTGAGCTATGTTTTCTTTTCGGATAAAAAATACATCTCTGAAATGGCTTCGTAATGGGAAAACTGTTGTCTAATATACCCAGCTTTATAATTGTACCTTGTATTGGGGAACCGGGTTCGATCCCGACAGACGCCAAATATTTCCAATTTTAAATGGCACAAAAGTGACCCCTGTGGTGCACTCTCCACACCAGCTATGAGTGTCCGTGAGGTGACGCCTGGAAAGCGCCCACACGGTAACATATATCGTCATCATTACCGATGTCTACATGTGTTGTAGATACTGGCACACCCAGAAATGGGTAATATGCCGTGATGATATATTTATTTATTTATTTATAATTGTACTTCATAGTTCTCTAGATACCCATGCTGGACAAGTTATCCTGGTTCCTGGAACTCCATCGCATAATAATTATTTAAATATAAATTTAATCTCTACGGAGCATTTGTACATACGTAAGTTGAATTTGTTTCCTTTGCTACACATGAGATTTGTTTTATATTCATTATAAACATAGGAACTAATAGTATTGTATGAACGGCAGGCAATGCCATTCCAACAATTTCCGATATACATGTACCCATAACCTCTAAAGCTAAACTAATTGTATGTGTTGCAGATAAGGTAGCAATGCTAATAATATTGATATATAGTATCAACAATATTATCAAACTTTATACAGTTGAATAGTAATGGCGTGCTAAATTCATTAAATCCTATATTAATATCCGCATGCTAAAGCTCTAATCATAATGAACTAAATATTAGGCGAGCATTTAATAAGAACTAGGTTCATGACCCTTTATCAAACGTAGACTTGATAACGAACGATGATAAGAATACCAAAGGAAACACGACCTTATAGAAGACGTTATTAGAATAAAATTTTTATCTGTTAGGTAGTTAAGCTGGAAAGTATATTGTGTATAGTTTATTTTAGCTTTGAAAAGAAATAATAATCAAATAGATATTAAGAAATTAAAGAACAAATATAAAATTTCGGAAAATGAAATTCGTATTTTTTATTATAATTATAAATATGAACAAAAGGAACATTTTTGTTGAGTCATAAGTATATATTTTGAAATGTCAAAATCCGGAAATCTATCCAGACCGAAAAGTGTAATTCCTATTGAAAAGTTAAATGATGTATGGTATGTATTCTAAATTGAAACAATCATTGGTATCATTATACTTTTCTTGAAAAATATGGTGTGTATTATTTTATTTCCGTACAATATCATTAGTGCAGGAAATTTACGATTTTGCGCCAAAAAAATTGCAACAAAAACATTTTTGCGGAATCCTTTACAGAAAAATCTGTTGTGGCCAGCACAAGACCTCTCGCCATTTCCATATTAGGCTATATAAGTATTGTATTGCACTTTGCTATCGAACCGTCGTTTTATAACAAAATATTACATAACTTTACCCAAATATTGTTTTTTATTGTATTTCACATGTTTTCTGCACACATATAATTCTAATTATATCTGTTTTTCATTGTATGAGGAAGTTTCTAAATGTCACAGATTCTTCCAATTCATTAACCAGATTGGCGGTATTTCTGATGGATATATGCATATTACCTATAATTTCAAATATTTAATTAATAAAACAATAAGAAAGATTAAATGTACTTCCCAGAAAAAGATATCAAAATGTCACTAAAACTGTTGATTTTTGACATTAAAATCTGTCATTTACAAATTATGTTATAAACATTTGAATTTGTCAACTGGTTTCCTTAGTGTAGTTTCGCCTACTCGACTTGTTATATCCCGATATTCTATATATTATAGCGTCTTTATCTCTAAATTTATAGAAGGTATAATAAAAAATTTAAATGTATCAGATGTAGAATTTTGTTCTTCAAAATTAGTAATATCAAAAATTTTCAAAAATTAATATTTGGAAGAAATTCTTTTAAAAACTACTACTTCCGGTTGTTCAATTGTTACCAAAACCTTTTCAGCTCTTTCCAGGAATGTCAGATTGACGAATTCATAGTTAAACAGGTCTTATATCATATAGTTTTAGAGGAATCGTCCGTCCAACATCCAGCCATACACACACACACACACACACACACACACACACACACACACACAGACATCATTGTAAAAATGTTAAAATCGAATTCTAGTGACCTTGAAACGTGCTTATTCATTAAAATCTGGATATGTGATTTTTAGAATGATTCCAATACCTCTCTTAGCGAGAGGTAAAAATGCGCAGATTAACATATCAAAAGTTTACAGAAATCGGAGTATGGGAACCTCCAATAGGGCAAAATGGCGGCATATTTCGTTTTATGGCCATTTTCTTGAAAACAATTGGCCGTATCAAAATTTTACAAGAAACAAATTAAAGTTCAACATTTTTCGTGTAAAACCAAATTTGCAAACCGTGTTAGCGTATCTTTAACAGGGTCAAAGTGGTGGATGTAAAACTGAAAATTTGTAAGAAAACGTTAAATAAAATATACAAAACTCATCGATAATTTACTTTTTTCGATGCAATGTAAACTAAAATAGTAAAATCTATTATAGTAAGTATTAAGTACGTAACATTGTTTATTTTTTGTGTAATTTAAATTTTCTACAAAAATTGTTGTTTTAGTTAAATATATTTTAACGTAACTCTTAAACAGATCATCCTAGGTGAAAAATGCAAGAATCCTTTTTTTTTGTATAAAAATTGTTTTCTAGAAAGTGGCCAAAAAACGAAATATGCCGCCATTTTTCCCAATTGGCGTTTCCATGCTTCGATTTCGTGGATTACATCTACAGATAATATGTATTTGTATTACATTGTTACTTCGACAACCGTAATATATGATGGTAAAATATGTTTCAGTTATATATTTATATATGAAAAAAAATTGAATCATTTCTGTATATATTTATGTACAAACACTATTTATTTCTGAAAAACAAGCAATGAGTATAACTAGAATTAAACCTAAAACCGAGTCTTTACTACACAAATATGTTACTTTTTACTTTTGAATAGTTTTAAATTTAAATTGTTTGTACATTTTTATACATTTTGACTTTTTAAAAGTTATATAACCACATTTTTTTATAGCAAAATATTCAATTTTTTCCTGTCTCTTCATAAAAATATCATTGTGTAAACCTGTCTCGGTCCTTTAGTTTCACCCCACAATTTATGTACAGAGTCTTTCAGTCAATTCTTTCTATATAATCAATACAAAACTCTTGAGTATTCAATCTGGGCGACTCTAAACACTTGTGGATACTTTAAGTTAGCAGAAGTAAGTTTTGATATTCTACTGAATACGTCCAAGCGATTTTGGCTGTGTGTTGAGATGACTTAGCTGGAAGGAAAATGATCCAAACTTCTTTCTGCACACTTGTGGCGTGTTTGGGTTTGACATGGGGCAAATTTATCTGTTGAAAATCTTGAAAACTGTTTTTTTATGAAGAGGGTGTAGGGTACAGGCCCTAAGGGTAGAATTACGATGGTGAAGGCTGCAGGCAGTTAAGGTTAGGTTTCTTGACGTCATTAATTTAGTTTATCTCACTCATTTGTTTTCATGTTTTGAATTTCTGATAAAATATTTTCTTCTTGGCTGAGCCTGTTATATAATATTGTTTTTATTACTCATATATTATGAATTCAACTGAGAAAAGTTTGTGTTTATTTTTTATTTCGTGTATCTTTTGTTATTAATACACAAAACTTTTGTAAGTAAACATAACATCACGATCACGTCTTTCACTCATGATCCTAATCCGTACGTCAGCACTTTAAAATATTTAGTTATATGATATATATTTGTTTTAAGTTAATACCAGGAAATATAAATATGTATACGTATATCATCATGATATTTTACCTGATAGGCGAGCAAAGGTGCTTTCGATATGTTACTTTTATTTTTGAGAACTTTTTCACAAGCCATTTTACAAGCAACCATAGCTTTTATGGCGAGTGCACCATAGGGGTCATTTTTGTGTTGTAAGCAAGTTATTTCAATTAGATTTGAATTTATCTTGTTAAATTTAAAACAACAGCTGAGCAAGTTTATTGAAAAAATAATAATTTACATCTTATAATTTATAAATAATATCCAATGTCAGTTTAACAAAAAAATACAAATCGAATATTTGGCAGCAATATTAAATTTCTCATTTGACATTTCGTTTCGATATGATTTTCTCAATGTGAAGATTTAAGTGGAAAATCGAGCCTAATGAGTAAAATTTGGGTATGTAAAAAAATCGAAAACTTTAATACAATCTTTCAATGATCTTTATATAAAATTTATATATTTTTTCTTTAATAGTGATTAACTTTGTATAAAGAAATTCGAAAATTTCGAATACAATGCATATAAAAATTATATTTCAGCAAATCCATACAAAAATACGTATTATTTATTATTTTTAAAATGTAATTCAACCACATTTAATAAAAAAACTCATCTTAGTATTTGTAAAATACTGTGTAGGAGTATTTTTTAAGATTGTTAAAGACTACTAAAAACGTGAATAATTAATTGTAATTCTATAGTTTGTAAAATCGTGTATACGTAGAGAATAATAATTTAGCGTTTATGTTCTGTACAGATGTCTGATTTTAATTTTTTTTACTGTTACCAAGGAGTAATGATTTAAAAGTGACGTTTTAAAATATCATTTTTTATAACACTTCTGTCAAATTTAACAACAGGTTATCCTGAAACTTGTGTTTATAATTAATGACTTTAAAATAGAGATGTTTAAGTTTACAAAAAAAAAACTTTTACATTCATTATTAAAAATATTTTCCAATCTTATAAGACATATATGCCCATTAGCGATATCATAGTGATTAGTACACCAAGCAATGGAAATAAGCTGTGACGATATATTTACGAAACAAATAAAAAATATTGTTTGCAAGAGTTATGCGTTCCTCGTCACTTCTTTTCTTGTTCATCTATTTTATGAGTTAACATAGAATAGTTTTCTTAACTGTCTATAAATACATATGTACAGGATAGGGTGACACGTGAGAATTAACCATCAGAAAAATATCTCCGTTATTACGGGATGTTTTTCACATAACCAAATTTACTATAATTATGGTATGGGTAAAAAGTTACTCTATCCAGAATTGTTTATTCGACATTGAACATCATACTATAGGCATATAGTTATTGCTTGTATTAGTCGTTGCTCTAATAAGGTGTATTATAGGTTGCGAACTTATGTTAGAATGAAAGAACGCGGAATACTCAGACTCACCCATTTTTTGTTTATGCCGTTTTGCAACTAATACATTTTCTGTATCCTATTTCTATTTCCTTATGTAGGTTTGTGTTTTGACTTTTTTAGTCTTGATATTTTCATATTTGGTTAGATGTTAGTTTATAACAAAAAATATTGCGTCGAAAAATTGACACATTGTAATATTTTTTATAACTTATGATATTCGTACAATATCGATATTATATCGTTCGTTCAGGTTTTAGTGTTTATTTATAGTTATTTCATAGTTTTTATGGTGTTTAATTATATTTATTTGTGATTTTTTTTACTATTTGGTAGTGAGGGGTATTTCACTCAATTTTTTTTATTATTTTCAATAAAACTTCATTCAGTTTTGAAGCAATTCATAGTATTAAAAAATCTTAATTGTTCCTAGTTTAACAGTATTTTATTTTCGAGAAATCAGTGCAACGTCACATTTCCCATATATTTGTCTTTCTCACACACACTGCTCTGAGTACGCTGCGAGAGAAAGATAACAATTGTATGACGTCAATTTTCCCTTTTAGCAAATGTGAAATATCTCGTAAAGTAATTATTTAAAAATGTTTTCATTATTTTAACTATTATTTACTGAGCCATACTTTATGTTAAATTGAATTTTTTTCAATTTTTTTGTTTTGGTGGAATACCTTAGTTTTATGTTTTATTGAACAGTACTTTTTCTGTGTTTATTCATTATATCATTCAATAAAAAGATATAACAAAACTAATGACAATATGACTTTTATATTTAAATAATTTGTAATGGAATTATATTTCAACCTTATAGGAACAAAATCCATTTTTCCGTACCACAGATTTTTCAAAACAAGGTGTCGGGCGGTACCTGTTTATAGTATTCATGGTCGATGGTGCTAGTGTTTCCTGTTCCGGAATATGCAGTAGTGGCAGCACATACTTTAGGATTCTATTACAGAAAATACGATTTTGTTTTTCATAACCATTTCTGGTGCCAATATTTTTATATATTTACGACAATAACAACAAATTATTACTTCTTTTATTACATTGAAAAATATTGCATACACTTTTATTTAACATACTTTTTAAAAAATGTGAAACATGCTCATTCTATATTCGCTTTTTGTTAATTTTCGGGTTCATACTGTTAACATAGAAAATATTTTGACAGTTGTATATAATTAATATATAAATTATGTACAAATTGGCCTTGAATTATTGTGACGCTAGTTTAATTCTTTCGCCTGGAGTCATACGTTTGCAGGCTAATATTTTGAGACAAAGCAAATTTATTTAAACAAAAATAAATAGCTTGTTTTTCGTTTCATCCACTTTCCTCTGTATTATTCTGCCAAAATAATCAGTTAGTAACGTTAATTTATTACAAGAAAATCATTACCATTTAAAATTAATAACTGCTAACAGTGTTAACTTATAAATCCAGCCATGTAGGGACATGAATAGTTAATTTAGTGCGTAAGATGTATTTTTTTAAAATGTTTTAAACCAAGGTTTCTTACGAAATTTGCAACAGGAACAGTTATTTATTACTAAAAGTACTAAAAGAGATTGATATATAATTCTCAGTTTCTTTAAATTTAGCAAAAACTAATCTGTAAAGTCATTCATTAACTATTATATAATAACCGTAAAAACTTCACAAATGTACAATCTTTCTCAATTACCCAAAAAATTCATATAGCAAAAAAGAGAGCACATAAACGTTATCATAACGACAGGCTGGATTGCTCGTTGGAAAATATTTTCCAAGTTTAACGATAGGTTAATAAAGCGTAAATAAAAATCAAGATAAGTCCATGATCAACAAGCTTGACGTCACAGTGATTCAGTTTCTTTTATAAGCGAATTTAGATATGTTTTATCGTTCTACAAGCCATGTTGTTGAAGATTCATTCTTTGCGTCATGTCTGATTATAAACAAATCTTATCGGATTTTTGTGGTAAATTTGTATTTTTGTATCGTTTTGCTATTTATATAAATTTATATAAACTTATAATATTGTTAAGTAAATAATATTATGCTTTATTAGTGAACTTTGTAAAACATTAATAAAAAATTATACATTAATTTAAAACTAATAACAAATACTACTACATTGAAATAGCTAATTTGCCAATGTTACATTATCCAAATTACAAAATCATGTATCATAAACAAATGTATTTAACAGATATCAATGTTAATTTCAAAAAAAGAAAGAATTTTCTTAATTATTTGCGATTTTACGATGTCGGAACGGAAAACGGTTCTATATATCCTTAAAATTGCATCTTTAGCCATTTTATAATACGAGGGTTTTGTCTACCTAATGTTCTTAATTTCTTTTTAATATTTTCTTTTACACTTCTCTTTTTCAACAGTATCGCTTTCAAATCTCTTTCGACTTTATCCAGGCATCTCTTTTTTGATCTTTCTTCTTCTTCTTCTTCTTCTTCTTCCCATTGTTTTTAATGGTATTTGATAACCTTTCTTCCTACTGTCTTTCCTCATGACCTATTCATTTTATTCTTTGTATTCTTCTTGTAATATTTGATTAATTAATCATTTCTTCCATTTCCTTGTTTGTTCATATCGACTTATAATCGCTTTCTTTTGTCCATATTATACGTAAATTCTTCTCAATAATTGAAATCTTCAAAATTAACGGGATCTTATATTTTAAAGGTACATATTCAACAAAAGGTGTATTTTTACAAAACAATAACAATAGATTTACCCATTTAAAATATTTTAGAATTTCAACTTGTTTACCTATAACCCTTTGTTCATGAAATTACTTCTATCTTTTGCGTTCAATTTTAACCACGTTTAGAACTTGTAACATTGGACTATACGCTCATTGAATATTTTTATGGGAAAATCTTGTATTTTCTGACATTTATTTTCACTCCTCTTGCTTTATTAATAACTTTCATAAAAATATAGATTAAATAAATACCGCAAATTAATTTAACAGGTATTTTAATAAAATTGAATTTTAAATAGATACTAATACTTTCTTCATAACGTGTTTGAATTTTCACTTGTGTGAATCTAAAAGTATCTTATAAGAAACAATTGATTTGCTTTGGACTTCGATTTAACATAAAAATGTAAGAAAATATGTGTATATCTAAAAAAACTTTGACTTTTTATTTTACTTTATAGAATATGCCAGACATCACTTTACGAGCTCTCACAGTTACTGATTTGCAGCACCGATTTCACATGTATGTGAGAAATAATTTGTAAATAATTATTGACTTCCACTATATTCGAACACGGGTAGTCAAAACTACAACCGGGCACCTATATCGCACAGACACTTCTGACAAATAATAATGTGTAGTCGAAAAATAAAGTAGCCTTCGTTTGAGATTCACTGGTTCTGAATTAGTCACAAACTCACAACCACAACTAAGGGTGCGTTTAGGCATCTATAAAACCTTTCTCCTTTTCGAAAACCATCGGTTCGCTGTAAATTATTACTTTGCATCCGTAAACAACAAAAGAAATCCCAGCCAATTTACAACAATTACATTTGCACTTCCCATCTTCATAATTACAAAATGCAGAAAACAAAATCTACGTGTTGCGTAACTACAATCAATCATTCTCGATAAATAACTCCGAGAAAAAATTGCTTAAGAAAAAAATATTGGCCTCTCTGAATATTATCAAAACTAGTTTCCCCGCTACTTGACTCAAGGTTAGATCTCTGACTGGACCAGAGTGAGAGAAAGAGAGAAAATTATGGATATGCAATAGGAGCGAGAGAGATACAATGAGGCAACGCAAGAGTGATCTTTTTTCGGTCTGTTTTGTATTAGTCTGTTTTCATTAACGTTCGAAGTTAGACGTGTCGCAATGACCAATGGATTGGCTGCGATGCTTGCTTGTTTTATATTCAATGGCTGATTAATTATGAATCGTAACCTACTGCGATAGTTCGAGAAAGATGAGATATGTGGAGAGTAATTTTCATTTGTTTACATTTGTATTGCTTATAAACAGATGTTCCTATACATATGGGTACAAGAAAGGAAATCACGTTTTCAAAACAGTTTTCGACAGCTCCTTGATTTGAATATAAAGTTGTAAATGATTTTTGAAACCGTGTAACATGTTGAATGAATATGTATTTTATATGAACCGATAATTTTATACAAAGAATAAATATAGACAAAACATGAAACATGTTTCATTTACAGTAATATTGCCTGTAATTAGAGATATTTTATTAATTCTAATTCCATTTTCAATCACTTTATAAGAAATTTCATTGCACTAACATAAACTGCCCCATTTATAAAAATTGATTAGTTTGTAATCATTTTTATCTCAAAATCTACTACACACTGAAAAATGTACACACAGAACATACACATAGTGCACTATTATTTAATATTTGTAACAACTCGTTCTAAAAGATATTTAAACATATTTTTCAGAAAACACTGTTAAATCTTCTATTTGGTTTTTCACCAAGGAAGTATATCTTCTTCACCAAGGAAGTATATCTTCATAAGGGTAAGTAAGATTTTACAGATTCTTAAGCAGAATTCTGTTCTCGATTTGTCAATTTTGAGAGCGTTCAGTTGAGTATGTGATTTTTGCGAATATTTGTAGGTACAATTTAAAATTGAATGTTTATATAAATGTATTTGTCATCTGCTCATGAATGTATGTTTAAGAAGAATCTATAAAATTTTACTCTGAAGACGGTATAATTGTATACCGAAACGTCGTTTGGTAAGAATAAATACTATATGATTGAAATTTCATGTATTTGACACTTATTCAACATAAAGATTGAAATTCTTGGAATTGTAATGTTATCATAAAACTCACCACGTCAACATTAAGTGCCCGTGAAGTGTCACTTGGTAATTTTCTTCCTATTTATACAGATATGGACAGTGGCGGATTTAGAAAATTATTGTAGACGGGGAAGGAGAAACAAATTTTAAATAGATATATATGCCTGAGTGTTTGGTCGCGAATCTGGGGAACTGGGTTCGATCCCGACCGATCCAGATAGAAATATTTCGAATTTTAAATGGCACAACAGTGACCCATGTTGGGCACTGTCCACGCCAGCATTGAATGCCCGTGGGGTGACTCCTGGTAAACGCCTGCACGGTACGAATATGTCATTATCATTACCGATATCTGTACAAAGAAGATTGTTATATTTATTTACATAGGTATCTTTATTTTTCAAAATAAACAATTCGAAAAATAATTGGAAATTCTGTATTTTTATTATTTTTATTTTATTAGTAGGTATATAGTTTTATAATTTTATTTATCTGCGATGTATATGACAATAACAATAATTATAATAATTATAATAATAATAGTAATAATAATAATAATAAATTTCAAATATATCGTCATTACGAACATTGGCAAATAAAAACGTGACAAATGTCCAAATATTAACAAAAACAATCATTGAAAACAATCTTCCTTGCTTCAATATTCTCGTAATTAATACAAACTAACAAAAAAATGTTATAGCTAAAATCATAATTATTTATCTCATATTTTTACCCTCTATAAAAATAGGTTTAAAATTAATATTTTACTTTTATGACTCCTCCCCTCGGTGAATCAAAATATAGTGTACTTGTTTTGTTGAAGACAAAAATAATTACAAAAACAAATTTATTCAAAAATATTTAAGTACTTTTCTTGGTATTTGAAAAATTTGAATAGTTACATTGAACAGGTAAAGTACTAAATATTTATATTTAAAATAAATATTTACGTTTCGGTATACAATTAGAATTACATTCTTCAAGATCTACAAATAGTCAAAAATAATTTAGTACATAATGACATTAACATGAGCATTATCACACTTACTAAACTTAACTTAACTTAACTAAACAAGTAGAAACCATTGTTATCAATGACAACGTTTATGCAACTAAAATGAAGAATTAAACTAATGAAACTAAATTAAGAAGTTGGCTATTTTCAACTTTTAGTTTAATTTTATAATTTCTTAGTTATGCGCCTGCGCCATTCGCGCACTTCTGACAGATTCTAATACCTAACCTATAAAAATGTACGATGATAACAAAGTTTCTACAGAAAAGAGTAACAAAATACTAATTGGACTTATTCAACAGATTGTTTACCTACCTTTATTTTTTTTATCCTATATAAATATATCGTATCGCAATTTCACCTATAAAAGTTAGATCATACGAAATGTCAAACATAAAATTCTTAATTTAGTGGCTTAATTTAATTTCATAATTTACATGCTGCATAAACCCAGCATAAATCATATATTTACACATAAATAAATTTGTTTAACATTGTTTTACATAGTGGCGTAGCCCTGCATTATTTTGAACTTATTTTATTTAAATAGCTCAGTTTACAAAATTAGGTATACGTCAGACCAATTATTAATAGATTTGATTCGCTTATAGTTTGTGAACTAATTAATATTTAAACAATACTCATGAAATTATTAACTAAAATATATTTTGAATTCCGTTACTTATAGCAGCGTGAATGTTTAGTGTTGTGTTGTACGCGCCTGCGTCATATGTGTCATTCAGTGTAGTGAACTTGAGTGGGTGTGCAAATGAGTGTGTGTTTATAGTGGATAAGTGAATTGAAAGCAAGGATACTGCAAGTGAAGTATAGCAATGAAATGATAATCATATGTGTGCTTAAATACCGTACCCGTACGAGTACTTAGCTTAGTAGGTATCTAATTATATACATACGGTCATAACTACAATGTACTATATATGCCGCATACTGAATATGAAATACATGTACTGTGTTTTAAACAGGGTTAAAAATAGGGAAAATAAATAATATAGTATTAAAAAGGATTATTTTTATTAGTATACTTAATGAGATGATAAATATGGAAATCGTTTTACATATTAAAACGTCATAAGTCATAACCTTAAATATGTTATGAAATGACTTCATTAGTATGTTGATACTAATAGTGTAAATTGTGTATGGTGCACTTTATTCTAAATATAAACTTTTGAATCATACTATAAATAATTAATATGAACATACGATTAATATGCATATATTAAATACAAAGTACAACATACCATATCTAAGATCCTATTGCAGTATTTTAAATTTATCGTAATGTGTGTTATATGATGATAATAATAATGAATCCAATAATTATTCATAATAGGATCATGTGCGTTATGTAATCGGTTGTAATTCCGACGACCCGGGTTTGAATCTAATCGACGTCAAACCTGAAGTTTATTTCCACCAAAGTGGCTTTTGTGGGGCTTTGTCCTCGTCTGGTGCGCCCGTAAGGTGACGCCTGACAAACGCAAGAAATAGGTTATAAAAAGTAAAAATGGTGCTTTTTGAAAAATTCGAACACGCAGATATTTTGTTTTTCATAATTATTCTAATGGAAATTTTAATTTTTGTAGCACATATTAAAAATACAAGCGTCCCAAATAGCATAGATTCGTAGATATCTCGCGAACATACATACGAAATCGGTTAATTTAGACAAAAGTTGCCCCCATAAAAAGCCATTTTAAGGATGATAGTTTTTTTTAAGAAAAAATACGTAGGTCACTAGGTAAGCTAAGCGAAAATGTAAATTTATTATATTTTTCTTATTTTGCGAATAACTCTCAAGTTAAAAAAAAAAGGATTTTCGTTTACATCACTTTATGCCACTTTTTATGCTCTTACAAATAGCGATCACTGTTAGATTTGGATTTATGATCTCAAAGTTTTAATTTTCATATGGACGCCTATTGAAATATTTACATATTTTTTTAGATTTACAATAATATTGTAACTTATGTATGTACTTTGTAGATTATTTATTATCTATGTTCATTTGTTCATTTTTCATTTATAAATTCCAACGAATAATTTTTA
Source organism: Ophonus ardosiacus (assembly GCA_943142095.1). Lineage (NCBI taxonomy): Eukaryota > Metazoa > Arthropoda > Insecta > Coleoptera > Carabidae > Ophonus > Ophonus ardosiacus. The sequence continues at coordinate 19,844,173 of OW964830.1, read as the reverse complement.
ACCAATCATAATACAAAACACTTGAAAATTTAACCAACGGAAACAGTATTATAATAATATAATTCCGTTACCCTGATAAATTTCCGCTACCAAGTTAATAAACAGTTATTATTGTTTATAACTGACAGTGTGACAGTTAATTAATATTTCAAATTACAAGTTTAAAAATTACTTATAATATTAAATTATTTCATTTTCCGCTGTCTTTGTAATTTATCTCATCTCACCAAATACCACATGACCTCTCTGATTTTTTTATTGACAGATAAATTTCAGTGTCAAAAATCAACAGTTTTAGTGACATTGCTCAAAGCTTTTTCTGCGAATTAGGTACATTTAATATTTCTTATTATTTTATTAATTAAATATTTAAAATTACAGATAAAATGCATGCATTCATAAGAAATACCTCCAAGCTTGTTAATAAATTGACATTTAGAAACTTCCTTGTAGAATGAAAGAATAGATATAATTAGAATCTTTTGTGTGCAGAAGAAATGTTAAATACAATAAATAAGACAATATTTGGGTTATTATAAAATAACCTTTTGTCAGCGAAGTGCAATACAAAAATTATGTCATAAAATGTAAATGGCGAGATGTATTGTGCTGGCCTCAACATATTTTTACCTCTCGCTAAGAGAGGTATTGGATTCATGCTAAAATTCGCATATCCAGATTTTATTGAATAAGCACGATTTAAGGTCCCTAGAATCCGATTATAACATTTTTAAAATGATGTCTGTGTGTGTGTGTGGATGTGTGTATGTCTGGATGTTGTAGACACGATTCCTCAAAAACTATAAGACTTAAAAAATATTTGACTGCAGTTTCCTCAATCTGACATTCCTGGGAAGAGCTGAAAAGGTTTTGGTAAGAATTGAACAACCGGAAGTAGTAGTTTCTTAGAAAAATTCTTCTAAATATAATTTTTTGGGAGTTTTTTTTTATTAAATATTGAAGAACATAAAATTCTCCATCTAATGCACTTAAATTTTTTATTATATCTTGTATAGATTTAGAGATAAAGACACCATAATTTATAGAGTAAACTAATCGCAGAGGCTAAGGCACTAAGGAAACCAGTTGACAAATTCCAATGTTTATAACATAAATAGTTTGTAAATGACACATATCAGTGTCAAAAATCAACAGTTTTAATGACATTCTGATAGCCTTTTTCTGGGAAGTATATTTAATATTTCTTATTATTTTATTAATTAAATATTTGAAATTATAGGTAAAATTGTGGTAAAATGCATATATCCATCAGAAATACCGCCAATCTGGTTAATGAATTGGGAGAATCTCTGACATTTAGAAACTTCTTCATACAATGAAAAATAGATATAATTAGAATTATATGTGTGCAGAAGACATGTTAAATACAATAAAAAACAATATTTGGGTAAAGTTCTGTACTTATATAGCCTAATATGGAAATGGCGAGAGGTCTTGTGCTGGCCACAACAGATTTTTTTAATTGAGTTTTGTGGTTGATTACTTTAAATGACCGGTTGTGGTTTAAATGACCCACGTTCAAATCCAAACAACGTCTCTGTAGTACACTCTCCACAACAACTTTGACTTCGCGTGAGGTGCGGGCTGATAAAAGGTACAGATATTTCGATATTACCGAAATTTGCGAATAAAAACAAATTGGCATATGTGATGATATAACGATATTTTTCTTTTTGTTGCAGGGAAAAATGGAGGGCAACAATAACAATAACTTGATATCGAAGGATGAGTGCATATTAAAATTTTAATCTATTTAATCTTGTTTCTTGACCTTAAAACTTAAACAATTTATGTCTTCCTCAAGTACATTACTGATATAATTTAGGTAAAAAGTAATGTATCCCTTTTCCTTGTCTAAATCTGAGCTATCAGTACATTAAGCAATTAGAAGATTGAATTAAAACAAAGTTTAATCCAATGAACAAACATCCGCTGCATAAATTATCTAATTGAGTTGACAAAATAAATGCGATGCGAGTATGTATGTACTCGTACTCGTAGCCTAACTTAGGGCTGCTCTAGGACGTATCTACTAGTACCAACCGCTGGCTGACGTGCTATCTATTATCTATACAGATACAGCCTCGTCTATTGTTATTGAGAGATGTAAGACGTCCTTTCAATTAAAGAAGAAAAGCGTAATGGTGGGAAGATTTGCGAATTGAATTCGTTTATAGTTTGAATAAGATTTAAAATTTTCCTTAACATGTGCATAACATAAAAAATCTGACGAATTACCTACTCCTGTTGCTAAAAACATTTTACTTTTATTGATACATATTTATGTATTTTATTTGCAACTGACTGAAAAATGGTCTGTAAGTAATACTTTACCGGATTAGTCCAGAACATAGAACTTCGGAAAAATTTTAAAGTGTGCGCGCTGCTAAAATAATGAGTCAACAAAATAAACAATTTTTTGACAATTTCTGTTTCAAATTGTATTCTTGAGTGTAAATTTAATTAATGATTCTACTTATGTTCGTATTGAACTATTGAGCAGAAACTAGTGATGCACGACGAGGCGAGAGTACTCTTGCATCTCGTCTCGTCTCGTGGCATGCGAAACCAAAACGAGACGAGATCAATATTTTACATTTTTCGTCTTGCGTGTATTTATATATTTGCGTGAGGCGATAAATTTCTGGCATCTTGTCTTGACTCGTAGCGTTATGCGAGACGAGAACGAGATCGAGAGTACGGATCCAAAAATGAGACGAGATCAATATTTTACATTTCTCGCCTCGTCTCGTTTTGCGTGCATCACTAGCAGAAACCTAAATTAGCGTATCACATCACATTCAGAAAACTATTTTACAACTTTTAGTATTAGTAAAATCGAAAGCTTGCCTACCTCATCTTGTCTAAAAAATAATATTTTTGTACTCACACCTAGGAAGTTTCACATTACGTACTACTGATATACGGAAATGTCATTTTCCTGATGTTGGTTCCCGGAGAAAATATGCAAAAAGCAATGGTTTTCCCAGGCATTCTACAACAAAATTTATTATACAATGTGATATTTCCACGATTTTCGTGTATCAAAAATCAAAACCATCGATAATCGCCAATGTTTTCGTAATAAAGGTCCTCCCAAACCAACACGAAATATTCGCAGCGATAGCGAAACTTTCGTTTTCCAAATTGTCGTCGGCGGAAAGTACAGAGCGACAAGTGACAGTTCCCAAACTGGTGGGAAGTTATCGCGCAAACGTCCGCGAAACTCCAGCGACTTATTTACTTTCGCTGCATGCACGGTTTTAGTCGCCATCGCTGCGTTTATTTGCTAGTGATTTCATTGTGACATTTACAGAAGAATTGTAGCATATAAGTATATGAAATATTCCTAAATCCTTATTCTTTGATTTTATGAATGAATTTACATCTTTTCTTTCCCCTGATGATATATTAACGTTGACTGTCTCATGAGACACATACGAATCAAAACAAGTTTTCCATACACGTCCCTGAGACATATATGATTCATTTGCCTACCCGTACACTACTTGTTTGTGTGTGTTGCACGCTGCATTCCCGATACTGTATAGTGTATGGACGTCTAAAGGAAGTACAAACTGACCTTCTTTTACTCGGCTGCATCATATCATATGTGTTTCATGGGACTTTGTGAGGTGTTAGTTTTTTAGGACTCTCATATAAATCTTAAAAGGCACAGTTATTTCATAAAAATTTATGATTTATGTATACAAGGCACAGTTATTTCGAAAATTAAATGTTATTCATATAATACAACATAATATATAACTATATAAAATACAGAGAACAATACATTAATGATTTTCATTATAAAATTTCCTCATACGCCCATGAGTCATATATGAACATGAAACAATAGTTAATTTTTGTTTTTTTTTTATTTTTATTAGGTAAAATATGATATTCTATAATCTATATAGATAAAATAAAAATACAACAAAAAAGCAGTTGGACGTGGTGGGCCCAAAAAAAAAATTCTTATGGAGACAGTCAACGTATTAATTAACAGGTATATAATTTAAAGCGGTATATAAATAGAAACCAGGCATTATGTTCATCGTCAAATGTCTAAAATAGTCAATAAAAGTACCTCTTCATTGTCTGATATAGAGTACATTGTCGTAAATCCATAACCAGAACTGACACTTTGGTGTGGATACACACTCTAATTTCGTTGCCAGTTGCCGCAATGAACGTCATCACCACAGGGTGCATACTCAACTCTTGAATATTCAAAATCAGAATTTTCATTACCAAAATATTCAAACCCAGAATATTTAAAAGCAGAATATGCTTACACAGAATCATTCAAACTCCGAATATTCAAAAACAGAATCGTGCATTGCAAAGCGTATTGACAGCTAACCTAAACCACAGACAAACCTAAACCAACCTCCGTAAACATAACCTAAAATGTCTTCCTCTTGGCAACTCGGCCACGCCCACGTATTTGGTTATTGAATGATTCGGGCGAAGCGTTTTCTAGCGGTGCGCGATTCTGTTGTTGAATATTCGAGATATGAATGATTCTATGCATGCATATTCCGACTTCGAATATTCTGATTTTGTATATTCGGGCGTTGATGACACTTTCCCTTTGAATCTTTCGCGTTGGTTTGGGAGAGCCTGTACAATCTTTCGTCGTTAACTGTCAAGATAAAACATAACCTCAAAATCAAATTATCACAGACTTTATATATATTTTCTCCAACTTAGTTTGTACAATTATTTCCAAACTTGATATACATACATATAATATGTTATTTATTCGTATAGTTTATATAAATATGTTTCGACAATATGATCATTTTCTTATTAGAAATAAACCATCCAAGTTTATAAATGGTTCGATAATGCAAATTTAATTCCTTTGTTAAATGTTCAGACATTTTTTTTATTACATTGCAAATGAATTTAATAAGAAACAGGTGAGCACATGGTAATTCATACGAGTCGATGTATCCATAATGACAAGGGCATTGGCAAAGGAAATATTATACCTATACTGAAACTCTATTTAAATGATACAAAAACTATTAAAAATTATAATCCTTTTGAAGTAAAATAATTTTTATGATCATGAAACATTTGGATTTCTCAATGCAAGTTTCCAACATAAGAACACATATACCTATAATTATTATTATACAGAAAACTGTACAAGGTTATGTTTTTAATAATTTGATTGAATTAACAACTATAAAAATTTGTTTTATAAACCAGAACTAGTTATCATCAAAACATTACCATTATCGGTGATAACTTAATAAATGCAATCATTCGTTAGCAAGTAAATTGCAAATCTAATCTCATTTAATTAATTAAAAACTCAATTAAATCATCTTAATTAAAAATCAACCATGAAGAATTAAATCTGTCATCTCCTACTTCCTGCTTTATATATACTGTTTTTAGTAGGTAAGTTGCCTTGCCAATAATATTTCAGATTTTATACATCCATCTTTTCCTTGAAACTTTTCGTCCATCAAATAAAATAGATAAATAAAGAGATTCAAGTGTATGCCAATTTTTCGACATTTCCTCGTTCTAGAATTATATATTATACCTTCTTGGAATTTAGAAATAAAATATCTTGATTGCGTAGGCTTGAAAATAAACAAAATATTAACCTCTACAACATAAATGCACGTAGTAGTATACATTGGCAAAGGAATGAAACATAAATTACTATATATTTAACTAGCGTTTCAAAACAAATAACTAAGAAACTTTTTCAATGCAAACTAAACTACAAACAAACTATAGTATTGTTTGATTTGAAACAATAACAATGTTTTATTTATCAGCAATTGTTCAAGTATAAATGCATTAAGTAAGGTCGTTAATTTTTACAAATCGCTCTACTATAATATGAATAAATAAAATCGTTAGAAATTATAAAACAAAAAAAAAAAACTTTATACATTCGTTATATGCGGAAAATAGCACGAATTCTTTATTTATTTTTAATTAAATATGAGATCGCATGGCATAGTGCATTAAATGATTGGTTATTATTCGGACGTTCGAAGTTTTTTTCCAATATCAAAGAGCATATGATCTCTATGGTTCTCTCCACGAAAACTTTGAGATGCTCACAGCCTCTGCCATTTCTAGAACCTTTATTCGCTGATTTGCTACGACAATATCTGAGGAATGTTCACTCAAAATCAAAACTTAACGTCCAAAATAAGTAGTTTTGAGAAAAACTTACTACACTACTTCTACTAATTTTTAAAATTACCTATATTCATTTTTCTATCATTCAAGCAGTAAATGTTTATAAATTATCGGATACAGTAAAATTTTTAAAAGAAGTCCGATCAAGGCCATCTACGAATTGTATCTATGAATTAAGATTTTGTGCTGTCAAATTTAGTAGTGTCTTTTACTTAGTTTTTATGAGGGTACATAATATCTTGTGTACCTCATAAAAACTATGTAAACGACACTACTAAATTTGAGAGCATAAAATCTTAATTCATAGATGCAATTCGTAGATGGCCTTGATCGGACTTCTTTCAAAAATTTTACTGTAGTAAGATTTTTTATATCTTTCCATTTAGCTTATATTTACAAAAATATTTTGGACATGTTAACTTTTGCATGGAAAAATTGGGGTAAGTTTGAGTTTGAATGGAATATATTTTGTGTTCATTAAGTTATTATGATATTAAAATTAATTTAAACATGCACGTATTTTAAAAAAGGCATGATTGGTTTTGAATAATCATTCATATCCAAATTTTGACAAAAAATATATAAAAATTTAAAAACGAAATTCCATTCGTCTAAAGGAGAACTCCTACATAACATTCTTAACAGTGGCATTTCTCATTATATTGTGCAGTTATTTGATCATTACGGTGTTCTAGTTTTCAAATTTTAATAAATTTAATGCACACGTTAATTCAAATTATTTCAATTAAGTCACAAATTAACGTCAAATTTTAATAAATTTAATGCACATGTTAATTCAAATTATTTCAATTAAGTCACAAATTAACGTCAAAACTTCGTAAAGATGCTGTGTTAGGTTGGGAACTTTTCAATCTACCCACATATTTTCATTTGTTTTTTGAGTTCACCATTTTGAATGTAATTCCTGTTTAGAAATAAATAAGTACATTCAAGTCATTTTTACAGTAGACAATGTTTATCAGACGTTATCTGAAGGGTACTCATTACTAGTGTAGAAAGTGTATTTGTGATACTAGTACAGCTACGCATGGTGCGTCTATAACAGTATGTAATGTAGCGATTAGGGGTGAATATAGAGATTTAAAATAGGATTTGAGTTTTATGCATTGTCTTGATCTGCTGTTCATTTTACGGCAAAAACTGTAGAGAGCAAAGTTGCAAAGAGTTAAAAGTAGCATACACAAAACTGCATTTTGCCCTTCCGCCATACCGTAGGTAAGGGAGGTAACGTTTTCGATCTAAAAAAACGATGGTGAGTTTTCTGTGAATAAACACGAATTAGGGTTCCCCACAACACGTTTTTCTATTTTTAAAATGATGATTTAAGACATGTGAGCAACATATTATTTTTTTTCTAAAATTGGTAACCGGAAGTGATATTTTACTGGGAGCTCTAAACAGATTTTCTTGAAAGAATATAAATTATATTAAAATATAATCCAAAACTTCTCAAATTTGGTATTTAAAACTCGTACCTATATAATTTGAAACACATATTAAATTTTGACTATATGTGGTAAACTAGAAGTGGTATAGGCTGTCTCAAGATATATGCACATTCCATTACTTGTGAAGTAGCGGTCCGACCCTTCACAGCTGGATATTTTGTCGGGGATTTGACCAGGTTGGAATTAAGAAAATTCTAAAATATATTTTCGGAATATAATTATAATTTACCACTGATTAATATTAACTATTTAACGCTATTTTCAAAGAAAATTCACTAATAAGGTTAGGATTAGGTAAATTTTAAAAGGATGATTATTTTCAATGAAATTAATTTTCCCAATATGATTATAATTTACCACTGATTAATAATAACTGTTTAACGCTCTTTTCAAAGAAAACGTACATTTGTATTGGATCTGAAGTCAAAACAAATAAAAAGTGAACTAATTTTGTTTGTATTAAAATGTATTCTTTTAGTAATTGTATGAAAGCTATTATTATTTTTAATAGGTACTGTAATGACAATAAATTGTTATAAATACGTAATTTTCTTATCGATTAAAAATTTATATATAAATGCATTTTTTAAAATAATGGGGGATTACACCATTTTTTTTTTATAATTTCATCTGAAAATATTAGGAAAACTAAGAATATTGATGAAAATCCGGTGAAAAAATTCCTATTAATAAGCGAGTTATGGTCTCCCGAATTTTGAAAAGATTGACGTGACGTCACATTTATGTGTTTTTATATCTAACTGTTTTCATCATGGACCTAAATGTTCTTGAAATATATGCTATTTTAAGTTATATTTACATAAAAATAAATGAATATTATAACACTGTATAAGTATACATACTTTATAATTACAGGTGTATTTAAATTATTAAGTTTAATGCAAGAAATTTATGTTAAAATAAAAACTGTTTGGAAACTGTAGTACAGGAATGTTAGCCCCTCCTTTCGAATTTGAATTTCTTAACTTCCATTGGTAGTAATCCCACCTCCTAACACGCTATTTGTAATGCATGTATAGGCGGTTTCTCGGTCGCCAATCAAAATATTTTCATATTAGTGTCGAAGCGTTAAAACAAAAAACCCTTTATTTCCGAAATATCTCAATTATACCATTTCATTTTTTTTTATTAATATTCGTTACTCAGCATATACATTCGTATTTTTTTACTATTTTCCTTTAATTCGATTGAGCCGTAATCCCCCATTATTGTTAGCTTTATTCGTCAAAATAAGGTTACTAAATAAATTTTTATAACAACTAAACAATAAAAATGTCGCAAAATTGACTTCATGAAAATTAATATTTGATTACTTCAAAAATAAATACGTCCCAGTACTCTTTGCCTCTCTAATGTATTTAAACTGCCTCCCGCTGGGAAGGGCGCAGGTACAAATGTGCATATATCTTGAGACAGCCTATACTTAATTTGGAGCTCTTAACAGGAAAAACAATAAAATATTGGAATAATAATTCTACCTATTTAGTTTATGTTCTGTATTTTTATCAAAAAACCAACGTTTCGGCACCATAAACTGGTGCTTTTTTCACATTTTATATGTCATTTTTTCCCTGAAGAAGGCACCAATTTATGGTGCCAAAACGTTGGTTTTTTAATAAAAATACAGAACATAAACTAAAAAGGTAGTATTATTCCAATTATTAATATGAGTTCTGAAAGATATTTTAATAATATAATAATATATAATCCAAAATTTCGTATTACAGACTTTTCTATTTATTGGAACAAAAAATTAGATTTTGTTTACAAACCATCAACCGGAACTGATACTTTATTTAAAGCCATTGCTATTTTCAACTTGGAATTGACAGGAGGTCATGTGCTGGCCAAATCAGTTTTTACCTCTCGCTAAGAGAGGTATTGGATTCATGCTAAAATTCGCATATCCAGATTTTATTGAATAAGCACGATTTAAGGTCCCTACAATCCGATTATAACATTTTTAAAATGATGTCTGTGTGTGTGTGTGTGTGTGTGGATGTGTGTGTGTGTGTGTGTGTGTGTGTGTGTGTGTGTATGTATGTATGTATGTATGTCTGGATGTTGTAGTCACGATTCCTCAAAAACTATAAGACTTAAAAAATATTTAACTGCAGTTTCCTCAATCTGACATTCCTGGGAAGAGCTGAAAAGGTTTTGGTAACAATTGAACAACCGGAAGTAGTAGTTTCTTAGAAAAAATCTTTTAAATATAATTTTTTGGAAGTTTTTTTTATTAAATATTGAAGAACATAAAATTCTCCATCTAATACACTTAAAAATTTTATTATATCTTGTATAGATTTAGAGATAAAGACTAATTTAATTTATAGAGTAAAGTAATCGCAGAGGCCAAGGCACTAAGGAAACCAGTTGACAAATTCCAATGTTTATAACATGACACATGTCATTGTCAAATATCGACAGTTTTAGTGACATTCTGATAGCTTTTTCTGGGAAGTATATTTAACTTTTCTTATTGTTTTATTAATTAAATATTTGAAATTATAGGTAAAATTGTGGTAAAATGCATATATCTATCAAAAATACCGCCAATCTGGTTAATGAATTGGAACAATATTTGACATTTAGAAACTTCCTCATACAATGAAAAATGGATATAATTTGAATTATATGTGTGCAGAAGACATGCTAAATATAGTAAGAAACAAAATTTGGGTAATGTTCTGTAAGATTTTGTTATAAAACGACGGCTCGAAAGCGAAGTGCAATACAATACTTATATAGCCTAATATGGAAATGGCGAGAGGTCTTGTGCTGGCCACAACAGATTTTTTTTATTATGTTTATATTTGCAAAAGTTCCTTCAATTAGTAGCAATAGCTATGACATATGACTTTATAGAAAATAATATTATTTTATTCATATTCTGTCTAATTTTTCTTTTTGTAAATAGTAAATTAAATAATGAATGTTTATTTGAATGAGGAAGATTATGGAAATTATTTTCCATAAGTTAGATGAACATTTGACGTTTATATATACGAGTACTTTATAAAAACAAAAAAAAAAAAGAAAAGTGCCATGGCTATTGTTACGAATGAACAGAAATTTTGAAAATTTTGTTTAAAATTATGAAGAAACTAGAAACAATAAAAAATGAAAAAGCACTTTTATATGCAACTTTTAATTCTGAACAACTTTGCACTCTATAATTTTGCCGTAAAATGTACAGGAGATCAGGAAATCCTGTATATTTTCTTGTTATAACTATGATGTCTAAAAATTAATGTAAATTCACTTCCTTGTTAATTGTTTCCATAAAAGTCACAAACTTAATATCAAATAATACGAAAATAGTTGGCTTCATGTATCAGCTGATTAGTTAAAAAATAGAATATTTCACTTGGATGAAAACTACTATGCCTTCTAACCGAGAAAACTATTGTACAATTTAATCTAAAATAGTACCTATAATATAACAACAAGCATACTTTTCTTAGAAGATATTAAAAGGAAGTATCGCAATGTCTAAATTTGAAACCATTTTCAATCGTTTCTACATTTGTAAGATTTGGCCAAATAATTTTTCTTCGAATTTTACTATCAAAAACTTCTTTCTTTTTCCCGCCCCCGCGAATTACATCCGCCATCTCTCTCTCACTCGCTGACGCGGCCAGGCTGTACGTGTTGTGTTTTTCAATCATTTTTTAATACGCGCGCCACGTATGACGTCACGTGCATTGTACTAGCCGTCCAAGAAACATCAACTCGCACGCATCCACGCTGCAGAATGTGGTGATGACGCACAACTTGACGAGAAAAATCTCTAAATGTTTAGAAAGTACACGTCATTGTTTAGAATGATGACGTCATTGTAGGTGAAAATAGATTAGTGTAAATACAGTGGAGGTTGATTTGAACACCTCTACGCAAATTGAGCTTGGCAATGGATGTTAAATATGTGCTAATATTAAATGCATGGGTACAGTCTGTGCTGTATTTTTATTAAAGATATATTTACAACAATGTATTTCTTTGAAATAAAAAGTAAGTTTTCTAACAATTAAATAATATCATTCAAAAAATAGCCAGTGCTATCTTTATACATAGTTACTCACAAAAAAAAATGTAATTATTACAACTATAATCCAACTCATATAATGAATACATTCTAAATAATCAAGCAAGCTATGAAAAATGTCTATTGCTTTGTAGTTTACTGGTGGTATTTACAAAAATATCACTTACTAACTAATTACCATGGCTACCATTTAAAAATATATTGGTATGATTAAAAAACGAGTGAATTTGTTATTTTAGACAGCGTAATCACCCTTGATTAACAGTAAATATTACAAGCTTATAAGTTTATAAATGCAATTTGAAATTATCTTCAAGGCATATGATATCTGCACTTACTCGTACTTTCATGTTTTGAGTTTACGTAATTTTTAAAAAGAATTAGATAATATTTTTCATCTTTTATACAGTTCTTCAAATTTTTCCCCTTACTGGCAGTTTATTTTATTTTGATATTTTTATATAAATATTGACATTAACATTCATGGGAAAAGTTGCTGGCTATTGCTATTTCATTTTAGATAACTTCCAATTGATTATGTTTATAATATATCGCTAAACTTTAAAGTTGTTAGTAGTAGGGAGAGAGAGAGATCATTGTAAAAATGTTAAAATTGGATTCTAGTGATTTTAAAACATGGTAAAAATCCAATCAAACCTTACACACTAGACAATATTCTTTATTATTTATTATAACACAAAATGTCAAAAAATGATATTTAACTGTATTTTTTCAATAATAAGAAGCTTAAATTTAAGAGGGAAGTATACCTAGGTACCCCCGATTGACCAATTATCATTATCATATGGATGTACAAGCGAGAACTATGAAAATATTGTACATTATAGAATTGTAGTTATTGGAGCCAGAAAATCGTCACACACAGACGTACTTATGCATTTACACTCTATCACTCTACTCACACACACATACGAATACCTGCACATACATCGTTGTCAAAATATACAAATCGTATTATGATGGCCCTGAACCGTGCTTATTCATGAAAAACATTTCATCGAATTTATTGACAGATCTTGAATATTAAGAATACATAAGTATGAATTAAAATTGAACTTCGTTATTGAAGACGAAACCAAAGAAATACGATTTTTTTTTGCTATAGATTTATAGATAATAAAATGTATTACAGCAAGTTTTTAACCAGGAAGAGTAAATTGAAAATTTCCCTATTAGAATATTTACTTTTAAATGACTATTGCACTGAACAGTTGTTCATGGTAATTACGAATAATAAAACACTGCTATATCCTGTTTTTAAACTATAGTGCGTTTCAGGTAACAAAACAGCGCCGGTTTAAATAGGGAAATAAATTCAGTTTAAATTCATAATGGGTAGAATGCACACCTACTTCATAATAGCGAAAAAATTATCTGCTATCAACCGCCAGTAGTCAAATAAAATCGACAGAAATAAATGATATTTAACCATATTTTTGATTTCGAATTTATATATACTCAAGTATAGTACATTTTTACGAACAAAAATGTTTGGTTCTACAACAAATTAAAACACGGCGTGAGCAGACAAGTGAATCGATCATCTTCAAAATTATTAACTGAAATGAGATAAATGGTTTGAACTATTTTATTTTGATTTGATACTTCAAAAAACTTATTTCTTGTATTTCTGTATTTTGTTAAAGTGAAAAGGCATTCATTTTAACTATTTTTAAGCATTTCAAGATTGCTCGAATCACATGTTTTCTTGCGCCTTTTGTTTTGATTAATAGTTCCAAAACAAAAGATTGTTTTAAAATTTTATTATTCATCACTTTCCTTTAAATTTTTTCCTCCTACTTGAAAAATAGACTTGTTGTTATTATATATTCAGTTTAATACATATTTAATGTAAATAATATGTACATATTAGAAAACAGAATAAAAAAAAGATAAACATAAAATTTTTGATATAATATAACCTTTACTGTACAAAAAGTACATATCTATGTATTATTGTAATTATATGTATGTATATAATTTATTTGAACAACTTTATTATTTTATTCAATTAAAGTTGACATTTGATTAGCATTTGTTTTTTTTTTCTTTTCAATGTTATGTCATATCTTATAATTTTTGAGGGTCTTGACTACAAGTATTTTAAATTTGAGTTAGTGTTTCGAGATAAGGACGGCATTGTCAAAAAAATCATGTAGGAAGTTTCTGCAACATTGAAAACAATTTACTTCAAGTAGAATTTAATCTGAGATGTTTTCACTATTAGTAGTTATCTTGTCTAATTAAAAAGAATGAAACTTAGTTTGACGTCATATCTGTATATTGAAAAATAAAAGATATATTAAAATGATGTTTGTTAATGTGGAAACATAATATATAAAAACTATATAATAATAAATGTAAATTTGATTATTTTATTATATATTTATAGTATCATGGTTTAAAGTCCATCTCGTTAGAAAAATATTAGTTCTTATAACAATTTTGTTACACATGTGGTAGGCATTCCACTTATTTCAATGATAAATTTACTTGCATTTTAAAGGAATATTTGATAGCCTATTTTTCACAGCAAAATATTAGTACCTATAATAACATACATAACGTATATCAACACTGCTTAATTAACAATTTTGTATCTTACTAGAAGTAGATGACGCTTATTTTAATAATTCGTAATAATTAATCTTTCTATGAGAAATATTAGCATATAATACGCCAAGAGAATATTATACTGCAGATAAAATTTTTGTTACAAAAGATTGTTGCTTTGGTAAGATATAGAAAACAATGATATAATCAAAATCCTTAGCCCAATTTTTTTTTTTCATTCAATTTGTCTAGATAATGTGCATACCTATAAAGAAATCCTTGAGCAATCATTTCACGTAGAAAAGAATTATTGTTACTCAAATTAGCTAACTCCAAAAACAGAGTTTTTATGGTAATTACTAGGAATGACGAATTCCGATAATTTTGATACCCGAGTACCCGAAACAATTACCCGGATAGTACCCTTTACCCTTTAATTACCCGATACCCTTTAATTACACGTTATCCTTTAAGTACATATACACAATTCGTTAATTTGTTAATTACGAGTTACCCTTATATTAGCAGTTTACTTTTTAATAAAATTCATAATTATTGTTTACATTTATTTATTAAATAAAAAGTAATACAAATAAATAATATACTGTATCTCTATAAAAAACTTAACATAAATGATATTAATTACCTATGGTATGGTAATAAAAAGCTCTTCTTTTAGATACAATCTTTCCGACAGCTGGAAACTGTTCGGGTAATTAAAGGGTATTGGGTAATTAACGGGCAGCGGATATATTTCGGGTAATCGGGTAAAAAATGTTATACCCGGGTACATTATTATCGGGTAGGTTCCGAGTACCCGGGTACCCATCGTCATTTTTAGTAATTACTTAATCCGTATCAAAATAGTTTATTTAGTAATCTAGAAAAAATAGGCGAGGATGAGTTCAGGGGCGTCGAGAGGCAGACCAGGGCCCGGGGCATAACATTTTTGGGACCCCTTCCATTAATAGAAGTGAATAATAATAAATATAAAGTAACAAATGGTTCGAAGAAAAAAATAAACATAATATCATTTGAGAAAAATTCATCGCGATTCCGGGGCCCCTTCATATTACGGGGCCCGGGATTTTGCTTCCCCTGTCTCCCTTCTCTTCGGTCTGGATGGGTCGCTAAGTATAGTTATTTTCGTAACAAGTTATGAAATATACCAAATATCATGAGAGTGTAAATTGACGTACGACGCGTAGCGGAGTGCAAGTCAATACACACGAGCTAAGATATTTGAATTTCATACAAGTTATGAACATTATTTTTTAGACGAGCATAAATAAATTTTACTTTTTTTTCAAAACTGAAATTTAGGTTCAAACGTACGGACAGCTGACAAATGAATAATGT
Source organism: Ophonus ardosiacus (assembly GCA_943142095.1). Taxonomy (NCBI): domain Eukaryota; kingdom Metazoa; phylum Arthropoda; class Insecta; order Coleoptera; family Carabidae; genus Ophonus; species Ophonus ardosiacus. The sequence continues at coordinate 19,828,504 of OW964830.1, read as the reverse complement.
ATACATATATAGCCAGAAAATAATGACATAGTAACCTAGCAACCGTGTCAACTATTACGATATGAAATATATCGTAACACTAATGTGATAAGTTCAACTTTCAGTGTTAGGATACTACGTTGATATGTTATACTTATCACAATGGTCGTCTAAAACATACATATGCATTAATTTACTAACATGTCTGTCATGGAGACAGTATTTTATGTTATTCTGAATAGATATTATGTCGGCTTTGAACGATGTTACATTTTGACATTTAATATTTAGGACGACTTCCTGTAAATACAACTTCGAATGGCGCTGTAACGTCATCTGTACAGTCGGCAATACGAAAGAAAATAGGTCTGCGAAATTTTGAATGCTAGCAGAATATCTCTAAAGCGGCACTACGGTTAGAAATATTTTAATATGAGTTGTTATACGTAATACATGAACCGCTCCAACCAATAGAAGATGCACTGAAGCGACGTCCATGGTTTATTAAATAACAACACGATTACGTGGAATACTCTCCCTTACCGCACCGGTTTTTTGTCGTGTCACTGACTGTATGTAGGTATGTAATGTATAGGAATATTTCGGAAAAACAAAAGTGCAATAAACAATTCGATTCAATTTGATGTTTAAAATATCTGTAGTCGTAAGTGTAAATATTACATTTCATATAATAGAAACTCTTTCCCAATAATAAATTTAATTTATAGTAGAAATTATGAAAACAAATGTGATTTATTTAATTAGAACGTAGTGTTTTCCTAAATAATGATGTCATTTGGTGTATATAAAGGATTTGGTATACAGGTATGAGTGAAAAGTAAAATTTCTTATCTTCGTATTTCTTCGAAAACAGTGCCACTCAGCGTAATATTTCAAAACACAAAACACTGATTATCAAAAATGGGCTATATTCTACTACATTTATTTTAAAGATATAAAAGGTATTAAAAATTTGAAATTTTACCGAAAGCATTTTCCTGTAACAGATCGAAATGCTGGTGACAGCACTGCGTACTACTGAAATGTTCAGTGTGTTAAAAAAAATCTAACTCGGAGTAGGTTATGGACAGAGAAATGTATGTCTAAGCATTATTCAATTCAAAAGTCAGGGTATTAAAACTGATTATGAAATGTAATTTTCCTGAAATTCATTGTAACAGGCAGCAAAAGAATATTGCCATTCGACGTTTTTTACTTTACTTCCATTTTTTAAATAAAATTCAAGAACAAAAGCTTTGATTTCCTTAGATAACATATTTGACAATATCTCGTGTCAATTGACACCTTTCTCTATTAATAGCCTACTCTGAGTTAGGTTTTTACCAGGGATTTGTTAACTACTGGATGGAGCGAGTGAATCTTTACCATGTACCCAGCCAGATCGACAGAGATAGTCATACATAATTCCGATTTGTTGTCTTTGTTTCCGTTACTTGTCAAATCTTTCGTTTGACAGGTTTGACAGATTTTAGGTTATTCTTGATATCATTATTGAAATATAATTATTTTAATATATGAGAATGGTTCGAAGGTGTTGTGTTGAAAATTGTGTATCAAAATATGTGATGAACGGTGTTGTGTCGTTTCATTAGTAAGTTATGATTAAAATTATGATTTCTTCAAAAAAATAATTTGACAAATAAGTGACTTATATTCTTATAGGTGTTCTAATTTAGCGTTGCATTAGATGTATTCGTACTTATTTCACGTTTCATGATCAAATATACTTAAACGCAATTAATTCTTGACGTGAATTTGACAGATGTGAATATGACAGACATGAATATCAAATTCACTTGTCTAAAGTGAAATTATCTACATCTTTCTCACTCACACTTCCTGTGTTCTCTCTAGCCGGGTACACAAGAAATACATATATCGATATACACTTGCTCCATCCAGTAGTTAACAAATCCCTGGTTTTTACCTTCCGTCAAAAGGAAGGTATTGTTTTTGGTCAAAAAATTCGGTTGTGAGTTTTCAATGAATAAGCACGTTTTAAGATCCTTAGAATACGATTTTACTAATTTTACATTGATGTCTGTATGTATGTGTGTGTGCGTGTGTGTGTGTGTGTGTGTGTGTGTGTGTGTGTGTGTTCGTGTGTGTGTCTGTGTGTGTGTCCGTGTGTCCGTGACAAATTTTTCTCCGACGATAACTCCAAAACTACAATTCTAAAAATTATGATTCTTTCGTATTCCTTTTCTTTACAACCATATGAAGAGCTGATTAGATTTTGGTTATAATTGGTCAACCGGAAATACCCTTATTTGAAGATCTTAACAGTTTTTCTGGAAAAAACCCAGTTAAATATAATTTTTCGACATTTTATGGTCATTAATATGAAAGAAAATTTTATTCTCTGTAAGATTTGATTATACATTTTCCTTCATATTCAATAAATATAGAGTTATAGAGAGATTAAGAGAGGTTAACTTTCAAAAATCAGTCTGCTTTGCAAAAATTATGGAAACAGCAGATATGTATATTCAAAAAATTCTAATTGACAGATGTCAGTGTCAGGTGCAAAACCAAAGTGGAAAGTATAGGATCAGAAAGTAACATAAGTGACAGAGTGTCCTTCGCAAGTGACTTGCAGTTTCAATGCCGGGAGTACGAGGAAGGCCAAAGAGAAAATGGAAGGACTGTGTAGCAGAATATTTGAGAGAGAAAGAACTATGTTGAAAAGATGCGTTGTATAGGAATGAGGAAGTGTGAAGTACAATTTACAGAATGTACATTTGTGTTATAATTATATTGGATTTATAGAATCTTTTCAAAGGAACTTGCAATATGGAATTTGTAAAAAAATAGTGTGTTCGTGTTTCAATTTTACAAGATATATAAAATCTTTTCCAAGGATCTTTTGGTATCTGATTTGTACAAATTGAATTGACGGAAGGTTTTGTGCTGGCCATAACATATTTTTTGTTTATGAATACGTTGTAGAAACAGCATCGCTGTGACATTTCTTTGGTAGGCGGGGCCTGTTTACAAACAGTAAATGTCGAATTATTTCTTTTTTAATTTTATTGATGTTCGATGTTCATATTAGTTATCTACATAGTTTGTTGTTTTATTTCACGTCTACCTGCATAAAAGGTAATAACACAACCAACATGGCAACTCTACCATAGTCATACATAAGAATCAGATGACAGCTCCTCAGTGGTGTGTATGCAACTTCCGCTTTACAGTACCTACACTTTTTTAAGAAGTGACATGAAGGAAATCTATGCACATGATTGCGTTGCTGAACTATATTTAGTAAAAAAAAACAAATCAAATAAAATAATTATGAACAATTTTATAAATATTAATAGAGTCATCCATGTTAGGTATAATAGTTTTAGTTGTAAATTTAACTATAGTCGGCTTAGTGCAGTAGCGTAGCAATGGGACGGAGGGGGTGGTCCGCACCGAGCGGCACTATTTTGGGGGCGGCACTTTTAATTTATAATAACTTATAATATAAGTAAAATAAAATATACTTAACGGTAATATTTCTTTTCATACTCTAATAATTCAAATTCGTATAAATAATACAATTGAAATGTACTCGTATACACACGAGTTGGGTAGGTAAACGCAAATTCAGAAAAATGTTAACTCTGAGAAAGTTTTGCCATCTTACGGAAAGTTGCAAAACTAAAATAGATACACTGAGAGGCGGCGAAGATGGATTTATAAGCTGTGTAATTGCTGCTTATTTCTGTACCTTGGTGCTTAAAGGACCAATGTCCAAAATTTGCCGAATTTGAGTTATATACACCAATGAATTTTAGAAAAAATCCGAACATATGAATCTAAATATTACATTGTTAATTAATTAGTAACTATAATAAAAATAGCACCCCAATACTTCGAAAAATTATTGCATGTACGAAAATTTTAAATAATTCTAAAAATTAATTTACGGTTTCCCAAAAATTAACAAAACGGATAATTTTGCTATATTATCTATAGAACTGCAAATTAAATTACTGATGAAATAAACTTTAACAATGTTATTGACAATTTTGCAAACAAAAAACAAGAAAAATAAAAAATATGGGATGTTGAAATGAAAATTAGTTTTTTTTAATAAACATAAATGTTGTTATTTATTTCCCTATACCTTTTTTTAGTGTTTTTGTGGTGTATTGAGGGGGGCGGCAAATAATCCAGGAACCGCCCCGGGCGGAAAAAGTTCTAGCTACGCCACTGGCTTGGTGGCCGAGCGGGATAGCTGGGTTAGCGCACATACTAGCTTGCAGTGATGTCACCCGAATCATGTTCCATGCGTTCAATGGGGTATTCCACTCAATTTTTTTAATTATTTTAAATAAAATTTCATTCAGTCTTGAAGCAATTCATAGTATTAAAAAATCTTAATTGTTCCTAGTTTAACAGTATTTTATTTTCGAGAAATCAGTGTAACGTCACATTTCCCCTATACTTGTCTTTCCCACACACACTGCTGTGAGTACGCTGCGAGAGAAAGATAACAATTGTATGACGTCAATTTTCCCTTTTAGGAAATGTGAAATATCTCGTAAAGTATTTAAAAAATGCTTTCATTGTTTTAACTATTATTTATTGAGCCATTCTTTATGTTAAAGTGAACTTTTTTCAATTTTTTTGTGATGGTGAAATACCCCATTCCCGTCTGCCGATAACGTGAGATTTGTAAAAAAATAAATACAGCTGACAGCTACCTATATTTATCACACTTGGATGCTCTAAGCTGGCCACTTTTACCTACGTCTTATATAAATGTAGCAATGGCTGAATTAGAGATGCATTCGGGCCGGGTCGGACCGGGCTTTGAGGTTGGATCGACTCGGCCCGAAAATAAAAATTGCCGGCCCGATTCGAAGTTCGACTCGATAAAAAATTAGCGGGCCGGCCCGAAAAGCTCGAATTTTCGGGCCGGGCCAAAATTAAAAGTCCGACTCGCCTCAACTTTTGCAAATGATTAGCCCGATTCGGCCCGATAAAAAAAATCTTCGGCCCGGCTCGATGTTCGACTCGAAATCGAGGCGGGCTTCGGGCCGGGCCGGGCCAAAGCTCGAAATCGAGTGCATCACTAGGCTGAATGCCAACCGGCAGTACGGCAGTGCAGACAACTAGGCTATGGTCAACTGGACGATGAACAACTGAGCACCGCGACATATGGGCGATGGTCAACTGGGCGCTGCGACATCTGAGCGACAAAATAACATATATGTAAAATTACACAATTGTGCGTTAGGTTAGGTTATGTTAACGTTTGTTTAGAAAAATCAGAATGTCACTTGTAACTCTTCAACAAATTGCATGCCTGCTAAGCGAGGAAAAATTGTTAAATGTACGTCGCCCAGGTGTCGCGTCGTCCATTTGTCCATCGTTCAGCTGATCATCGACCAGTGTGACTCGCCCAATTGTTCGTCGCCCAGCTATTTCATACCGAGGTACGTAGTGGGGATACAAAAAAAATTAATTCATGTAATTATAGTATCTAAAATAATATACCCATATTTACTAAAATTTGTTAAATATTAATAGAATTCAAGAAATGCCATTAAAATGCCTGTGACGTCGACGTCACCTAGGTTAAGTAATACAAGGGATGAGAACGAAAGATATGGCACAGATCTTTCTCTTTCCTTCTCATTCCTTGTATTGCTTCGCACAGATGGCGTCACAGAAGTTTTAATGTTGTTCATCTCAAATTCTGAAAAAATATATTAAAAATTGGATTTTATTTTTAATTATATATTAATAATATTTATATTAAAATATTTTGAAGGTTGGATCATGATTGATTAATTTAATATTTATGTAGAAAATATTCTTGCCTAGGGTCTAGGGCTTGCCACTGTTTGAGGACTGCAGATAGGGGCGGTAACCCACAATAAACCAGCGTTAATCCCTTAACCTGTCGGACCCTTTTCAGGCATCACTAGGCACTGCACTATGAGGGCTTAGTTGTAAAACTACGCCATGACCTAAAAACTTTCCGAGAACTCATAAAAAATCCTACGCTACAACTTTCATCTCCGTCCATCCAAACACCGGGACTTCTCAGTTCTCAGTAATAAAAACATAAACTTTTACAATGTTATACAAACATTTTCAAACGCTGAAATGAAATTTTTGCGAAGATAGAGGATAGATGACGGATGAGTATTATAAAAATGAATGAGTTTTGTGATATTTTACCATTGAAAAATATTTTGTAAAATGGTATCTGTTTCTCGCCTGTTTTAGTCTACTGCACGTGTGTGAATATAGTAGTATGTATTTTTATCCTGCAGAAATGAATTTTCTTAAGCGCTATTAAAAAGTATAAAACATCACCAATTCAAATTTCTTCATAATGGTATGTCTGCTAAGTTATTGTTTGATGGTCCTTAATATTTTCTTCTCGGAAACATAGAGAGTTGGGGTGAAGTACAAGATATTAAATAAATATTTTTGTCGAGAATTCAGAATTATGTTTATTTCAAATCCCGAGTACTTTTATTTTACCGTTGGGTTATTGCATATTTGTGACATAATTAAGAATAAAATAAATGCTGATCTAAGATGAATTATTATAAAAAGCAAAGATTAATTATTACAATAAAATGAATTATTTTTATTAGAATAACATTATTTCGGATAAATAAAATATCTCATGTGAACATTCGATGCTACATCTCAATAGTTCAATACCATTTTTCGTTGCTTCACTCCTAGGAGAATTAATGATAAGAGTTGAATGAAAATAATAAGGTGGTATTAAATTTAATAAATATTTTATTTATTGCAGGAAATTATGTAATATTATTATTTCGGTTCTTCTAACTCTAATTATTGTAATATTTTCTATTCATTTTAATTTTTACATACAAGTATTATGCTTGTTTAAATATGTTAGTTGTATTTTAACAAAATCATTACTTAGAATACATAGGTATTCAGATTCAGAGTACAGGAAAGTATTCCTATACCTAGTATCTAATTAAAAGTATGTACCTAAACACAGATCACCTTCAGAGTCCAGAGAATGAGTATTAGGAAAGAAATACAGAGTTCGAGTAAAAGTACATATTTTATGAAAATTCTTGAGTAAAGGTAGGTACAGAGCACCAAATTTATATTTTATTTTGAGAAAATGTATTAGAATTAGTGCTGCTCAGAGTATCCAGCTCTGAATTAAATATAGTTTATGTTATTACAAATAATATTATCATTATTGGTAGAAAATGCTCTTTAAAGTAGTAGTTAGTACAATTTGAATCGTTAATTCGTCAGTACGACAACAATTGATTACATTTGTAACAGGCGGCAATGGGAATATTCAAATACAGCTAGTGCCATCTCTATTTCAAACGAACAACTAGTCAAGTCGTCGTGTTCAAGTGGATTCGAACCGAAGTACTTCAGTTCATATAAGAAAAAAAAAAATCTGTTGTGGCCAGCACAATACCTCTTGCCATTTCCATTTTATGTTATATAAGTATTGTATTCCACTTCGCTATCGAACCGTCGTTTTATAACAAAAATATTACAGAACTTTACCCAAATATTGTTTTTATTGCATTTAACATGTCTTCTGCATACATACAATTCTAATTATGTATATCTATTTTTCATTGTATGGGGAAGTTCCTAAATGTCAGAGATTCTTCCAATTCATTAGCAAGATTGGCGGTATTTCTTATGGATATAATGCATTCTACCTACAATTTTAAATATTTAATTAATTAAACAATAAGAAAAATTAAATGTACTTACCAGAAAAAGCTGTCAGAATGTCACTAAAACTGTTGATTTTTGACACTGACATTTATCATTTACAAACTATGTTATAAACATTTGAATTTCTCAACTGGTTTCCTTAGTGCCTTGGCCTGCGATTAGATTATTCTACATATTACAGTGCCTTTATCCCTAAATTTATACAAGATATAATAAAATTTTTAAATGTATCAGATGTAGAATTTTATGTTCTTCAATAATAGCAACAGAAATTTTCAAAAAATAATATTTAGAAGATATTTTTAAAGAAACTATTACTTCCGGTTGTCCAATTGTTACCAAAATCTAATAAGCTCTTCCCAGGATTGTCAGATTGAGGAAACAACAGTTAAATATTTTTTAAGTCTTACAGTATTTGAGAAACCGTGGTTCGAACACACACACACACACACGCACACACGCACACACGCACACGCACACACACACACACACACACACACACACACACACACACACACACACACACACACGGACATTATGGTAAAAATGTTATAATCGGGTTACAGGGGCCTTAAAACGTGCTTATCCACTAAAAACTGGATATGCGAATTTTAGCATGATTTCAATACCTCTCTTAGCGAGAGGTAAAAATACATAGTGATTTAAATAGCAATTACAGATAATATTGAATACATTATTTGTATTCTTATCCTTATCTATATTTTAATGTTTAAGAAAATAATATTTACTTATAAATTTTGTCAATTGAGGAAAAAGTCTTGATATAATGAAATGTTTATAGGTAATTGACAGAAAAATCAAATAAAAAATATTTGTTCTAATTTCAAACTCATGGGGTCCCGTGGCCGTGTGCCTGAGTGTCTGGTCGCGAACCTGAGGGAACCGGGTTCGATCCCGACAGACGCCAAATATTTCCAATTTTAGTAGCCTATTCAGAGAAACACATCATAAAGGTTGCTACGGATATAAAAATTATTATCATAGAGACATTTGTAACAATCTTTATGAATTTGTCAATTCAGAACTAACGTTGTTATTTTAGTTGTTATGTTAACAATCTTTACAAATAATACTTGTGGAAAAACCAGACTATTTGACATTAGCTAACTTCATTATACAAATATGAACCTAATCTAACCTTAATCATATCTGTCAAAGCTTTAATTTTTTTGAAGTAATGAGTTACTACTAAACCACCGACCAAAAAACAAAGGGAGACTTGACAGCTCCATGTTATTTGAAAAGATAGAAGTGCGGGGAGCGAGGGTGGGTGGGGGTTTGGTCAGCAGAGACCTCCGACGGTGTTTCCAAAACTCAAGTTGGTAATGAGGGTAGCATGCATCTATTCTGTAATGCGGGCAGCATGCATCTCTTTTGTAATGCGGGCAGCATGCATCTCTTGAATTTAAATATTTAAAAGATTGTAAGTAAATTCAATTTCTTTCGCAAACATTCGAAAACATTTTTGATATTAAATTGAATATCAAACATGTTTTCGATATTTTATGAAAGAAATATGTAGTTTATTTGGTTTTTACAGATATTAGAATATATGGGTTATTAAATTGTACACACGTCATAATTATTTGTAAATTTATTACAGCAGTAAATAATAATAAAAGTGTTTACAAATTATAACACTGAAATAATAATAATAACAATAATTAATAATCTAAAGTCTCAGACGGCGTACTAAGCACATGTAACGGTTCTGATTGTTCGGCAAAATTAATAAGTTTATCCGTAAAGATATTGGAAGTTGAAGATTCCTCAGGTGTATATGGGACATTGAAATTCTCAGAAGACGTACTGAACAACAAATTTGACTGTTTTATCGTTACTGTTTCTCCACGAGTCAGTCTCAGAAGCCGTGCATCTGTAATGGTTCTACTTGTTCGGCATTCGACAAAATTAATATCTTTATCAGTAAAGGTCTTGGAAGTTGAAGGTTCTTCAGGCCTAAGTGGCACATTGAAATTCCTAGAAGACGTACTGAACAACAAGTCTGACTGTTCTGTCGTTGCTATTTCTCCACGAGTCAAACATTTATACATTCCTGTAACAGATAATATATAATGATGTTAACTGCTAGTGTGTAAAAACGATTATTAGGCGACAAATTTGTGCCATATCAACCTTATAGTTTCTGACAAATTGCGCACGAGAAATCAACTTACACCGTCGATGACTCGAAGACCCACTCCGTGCGGGTGGGCAAGTTTGCCCCGCATAAAGGCGCCTGATCATGACGGGCGTCAATTCAAGATAATTACTATTTTGTTAATTTGTTTGCATTAGAGCTCTAATTATAAGTTATAAGTAAAATAATTATCCTAACAAACCGATATTTTTCTAGCATTGTTATATTGAAATAATAATATTTTGGTTATAGCTCAATAATATTAATTACAAGAATGAATCCAACAATGAATTTAGTACAAAAAAAGTAAAATAAATGTCCCGCTAAACGGATAATTTTCTGGCATTGTTATGTTGCAAGCTATAACTGTAAAATTGTTGATTACAACAAACGATTTTGATTATAACATAACCATATTGATTACAAGAATGAATCTAACAAAGAAACTTTCATCAATATTTTAAATCTAACATTTTTCGAAGATTCAAAAGTATTTTAGATTAAAGTTGAAAGTGCGTGTTAATTTGCAAATGTAAATTACGGGGAGGCGCTGATATATAAATTTGCACAAAGGCGCCTTTTACCCACGGAGCGGCAGTAAATGCGGCGCGACAGTTGTATTTTTCTGGCCACTCACGAAAACATTTAAACGTTTTATTTATAATTTTATTGAACACAAATTTTTGAATAGTAAAATAGCGTGCGCATAAGAAACATTATACATAAGTTGCTTACCAAAAGAATGCTGATTGTAGGAATAACTCCATAGTTTAATTTTTTGAGATCCGGAGTCCGAAAACATTTTTCTTCAAAATGTAATCCACACGCTTTTATATGGAACCGAGTAGACAGTGAGTGGTTTGTCCATAAATTCTGGAATACCCATATTCGAAGTCCATTGTTCCAAAACAATAATGTCTCTTGGCAAAGAAAAAAAACAAGCTCTTTATTATCCCTGCTGTTGCTTTTACAGCCAGGAACAACACAATACATTATTCACATTTTCTGAAATTAAAAATTTGCATTATTTTCATTTTCATGAAAATCGTTTGGGGTTGATTAATAAAATAAAAATTAAGTTACATACCTTATAAATGTGACTGAAAGATGCACAAAAGCAAAAACCAACACACCAAACACTCTATTAAGAAGCTTCGACTTTAACACTAACACCGTCGTGAAATGTCAAAGCACCGACCAAAAAACAAATGTGTTAACACACAGGAACAGGAACTATTGCTAATGTGCTGCCATCTGTCGGTGTTTCCAAAGCTATACTCTCTCTTTACTCTCTACCTCCCCTGCTCCACAAGTTCTTTGATCACAAAAAATCCTATAAGCTGTCAGGGGGATGTACTAAACTTTAAAAGGCAAACGTTCTCCCAAAACAACTAAAGAGCAATATGATATTTATGTGTAGTGTTCGGAATCTTCTAAATTGTTTAGAACCCGAACGAATCTATAAAAAATTATCCTTAACGTGAAAAGATTTCAAAGTATATATTTTTTAATTAATACATAACAGAAAAAGCAAGTATTTTCAATAAAATGAATAAATATTATTAACAAAGTTTTGAAGAATACTATTTTTAAAGAAATATTTTCTTAAAAAGTGACTTTCTCCCATGACAGTTCTTAAGATCATTTGTAACTTGAAGCAAAATCTATACGTACAATAAACTGCATTCTGCTAAAAAATAAAAACACCAATATTTGGCAAAAATTAATAATATTTGATAGGTATAACCTGTCACATGTCAAATATTAGAAATAACAACGTGATAACAACCATAAAGACATACTATTAGCAGTCGTTATGATAAAGACTGTCAAAGCAGTTAACAATTGTTAGCGGTAACTACTTTCAGTACTGAGAATACCAAATTTGATTTTAACAATTTTTATAGTACATAACAACCATAAAGACCATAACGACCATGCAAATATTGAGTTCTGAATAGGCCCCTTAAATGGCACAAAAGTGACCCCTGTGGTGCACTCTTCACGCCAGCTATGAGTGCCCGCGAGGTGACGCCTGGTAAGCGTCCACACGGTAAAATATATCGTCATCATTACCGATGTCTACATGTGTTGTAGATACTGGCACACCCAGAAATGGGTAATATGCCGTGATGATATATTATTATTATTAGAAACAACCAAAATTATTGATGATATTTGTATGTTTGTACATTTTAATAAGAAATTTCATTTCTATGTTGCTAAATGTAATAATTAATTATTATGGGAAAGATAGTAGTACTTTTGTAAATCAGTGTTAATAGAAATATGTTTGCAAATTATTAGATTATTTAAAATAGGTAAATAAAATAATAATTGGTAGAAAGTAATGTGACCACGTCGGATGTTTGTCATATTTATTGCAATGTAGTTCTTTTTGTGCATGCTCTTGCAATATCGGCTAATATTACTTTTAAACTTACATATTATATCATAATCGAAAATTGTTTGTCATTTTCTTATTTTAAATTTGGTTAGGAGATGAGTAGATACACAAATTATTCCGTTATTAGTAAACTCATTGTAAACAGGTGGAACATTCAATAAACAACATGAAACAAACTGCCATGTGTCCAATTAAAACAAACCAAATTAAAATATTGTTCCCAACATCCAAATTACAAGCCACAAACATCTTTTCAAAATTAGCATTGGATGACATTTAAAAATACTCGCATTTTTTCAATGTTCCGTGACATTTGCCAGGTTTGTCGTACTAGAACTTTGTTTACGCGCTTATTTCTAGAACAAGAAAGATATTTTCGCATATATTTATATACCAGCGTCCAAGAATAAAACCTAGTGCGTAGGAACTATTGCGAAGGTTACTATAGTTCGCGAGTGAAGTACAGAATGTTGATTTTTTGCCAAGATCGTTAGTTTTTCATTCATAAAGAATAATTTTAATTTATATTTACTGAATGTTTGATCTTGGTGGAAGAATTTATACTACTAGCTATATTTTAATACCGGAACTTTGCATAACCTTCAATTTTGCAAAGTAAATAATCTGTATTTCCGCATCATTATTACCACATTAAAATAAATGTGTACAACAACAACAAATTCGAGTTCCTTATATGTATGAAAAACAGACATCCCGACAAACGGCCATGAGACCCCATAATATATTTCGGTACATTTTTTATTTTAATTTTTTGAGGTTAATAACCGATTTCTTATAGGTAGATTATGTGAAATTTTATTCCAATTGTACAAAAATATACTCAAGATAAAATCTTTTGTTTTTTTTATGACAATTGTAATTTCCTAGAACTATTTGTTCATTTTCTAGTACTCAATCTTAGTTTTCACTTAAACATAAATTTTGTATTTTGAAATTGGGCTTTTTAATCTGATTTTAAAAATAATTCATATGGAACTTTTTTTTCTGTAACATTTATTATATAAAAATAACGCATTTTGTAAAACCTAATTCCATGGTATCATATTGAAAAAATAATCTGTTGTGGTCAGCCCTAGACCTTCCGTCAATTCGATGTACTTTGTACAAATCCGATACCAAAAGTTCCTTGAAAAAGATTCTATATATCTTGTAAAATTGTAACACAAACACATCTCCTCTTTGGCCTTCTTTATATTCCCGGCATTGACAGTTCCAAAAGTGAGACGAGTGTGCAACTACTTTTCACTTGCGAGGAACAGTCTATCACTTATACCACTTTCTGATCCTATACTTTCCATCTTTGGTTTTTCACTTGACACTGACACCTGTCAATTAGAATTTTTTGAATATATCAGCAGTTTTCATGATTATAGCAAAGCTCACTGATTTTTGAAAGTTAATCTCTTTATATTTCTTTAACTCTATATCTATTGATGAATATGAAGGAAAATGTATATTCAAACCGTATAGAGAATAAGATATTCTTTCATATTGATAATCACATAAAATGTCAAAAAAATGATATTTAACTGCGTTTTTTTCAAGAAAAACTGTTAAGAATGTCAAATAAGGGAACTTCCGGTTGACCAATTATAACCAAAATCTAATTAGCTCTTAGCACTTCATATGGATATACAGAAGAGGAATACGAAAGAATCATAATTTTCAGAATTGTAGTATGTATTGGAGTTATCGCCGGAGAACAATTTATCACACACGGATAAACACACATACACACACGGATAAACACACATACACACACACACACACACACACACACACACACACACACACACATGTGGCGGTTCAGTAGTTTAAATCAAGTAGACCGCCACGTTACTACCCAACCAGATAACAAAAATATTTATTATTATAATATATTCTATTTTTTTATTGATCAATATATGTCAGAATTTACAGTTCAAAATACTATTATTTATTTTATTTATTTATTCTATTTTATTTAAATAGTAAGCATAAACGTAAAGCTTACATCTTGTAGCGGCTAATCACGCTACACACACACACACACACACACACACACACACACACACACACACACACACACACACACACACACACACACACACACACACACACGCACACACACACACACACACACACACACACACACACACACACACACATAAAAATACATAGATATACATACATACATACATACATACATACAGATATCGTAAAAATAGTAAAATCGTATTGTAAGGACCCTAAAGCGTGCTTATTCATTAAAAACTCACCACCGAATTTTTTGACCAAAGACAATACCTTACCTAAAAGTAACGGAAGGTAAAAAGGAAATTGATTATTAATGGAGCATAGAGGGGTTACCCACAAAAATCATTTATTGAAATTTCCGGTTTATGGCGCCATACCATTTGATTTCGGTTGCGTCACATTGTGAGAAAGTTTTGTCAAAATAAACAAAAGGTATAATTATACAAGAACTAAATTACTCCCCTCTGTAATTGATTTTTCACCTTCCGTCAGATTTTAGTGAATAAGCACGTTTTAAGGTCACTAGAATCCGATTTTAACATTGTTAAAATGATGTCTGTCTGTGTGTGTATGTGGATGTGTGTATGTGTGGATGTTGTAGACACGGTTTCTCAAATTCTATATGACTAAAGACCAATTTAACTACGTATTCCTTAATCTGACATTAACGGGAAAAGCTAAAATCGTTTTGGTAATAATTGAACAACCGGAAGTAGTAGTTTCTTAAAAAAAAAATTAAATATTTTTTTGGAAATTTATGTTTTTACAAATATTAAAGAATATAAAATTCTCTATCCAATATATGCTCTTTTTTACAGAAACTCTCCATTTAACTTAAATTTTTTGTACTTTGTTTTAAGTAATGTATGTATGACTTTGAATTTGAATTAATTCCATTTAATTTAAAAACGAACCATACTTAATAAATAAATATATAATCTTCATCACGTATTATTGGTGGTGTCAACATCCGGTTGTGCAAATTTCAGTAAAATTTAAACAGATGTAACGTTATTTTTGTAATTTAAAGAAATTCAACAGAAAATATTTTGCTCGCAACAATAGCGATAACTGTAACTTCTTATATCAATATTATTATTTATTTTGTACATATATTCTAAACACTTATGACCGTATGAGTCAAACTATTTTAGTACTTGTACTTGTTTATTTCAAAAGCATTTGTTCTTAAATTTATTTCATTTCGCTTTTGTATTTTAATCACGTTTACAGCATTGGTATTGGCTCTTAGCTCAAAGATCATTTTCATATAAAAGTCTTATATATTTTTTAACAATTAGATCGTTTTGAATTTAATGCTCCACGTATATGCTTATACTGTAGAAGGTTTACCATGCATCATTTTTATTTGTTATGAACTCGAAATCACGTTTGTCGCTGACTATGTAAAACAAAATCTACCTACGAGTATAACAGGCTTTGGATTTACTTTCTTGTTTTCTTCAAGTTATCAACTTCTAAACCAATATGCCAACCTGTTGATTTCCCATTTCTCTTACTGGGCAATTTAGCTTCAAAACATCGTCCCCAAAGTTGGCTGTGCTCACGTTCTGAATATAAACATCCCGTGTCTACGGTATTTTGATTGGGTACGTGATGTTGAGCGAGAGTTTTAATCTGTAGAAGTGTATCAAGTATCCCGGGTCTGAAAACGGCGCCGCAGTGAGACTAGGCCATCCGTACTCAACCGTGACTGATAGAGCACGCTTAAGGTGTGTGCAATTGCGTATGTTGACTTGCAACTTAAGAGAAAAATCTCTTGCGAAATATGTTTATTAAAAACAGGGAATGAACTATAAACATGAGACTTTTACCTTTTAGAAGGATTAGTTATGTAAAAAACAAATGAAGCCACAAAGAATAAATAACAAACTATTTCTCATTGTTGTATAAAACTTATTGTAACGTGTATACAGGTGCGGCCGATTTCATTACGTAGTTTAAAATATATCTTATTTTATGGGGTCGCGAGGCTTAGCGCTTTATGTAGCCGGTTGTGGAACTTGTGGTTCTGACAACAAAGTTATATCCAATTTCAAAGGACAGAAGTGATCCCTATTAGTACGGAACCCGCTAATCTAAAAGTCGTCAAAAATTTCTTAACCTGAGAAAATGCGACAAATTTATATTCTTAAATCGATTTGGAATCATCACGTCTTAAACTTGTGTGCCTGATAACATCGAAATTATAAAAGACTAGATACTTATAAAATTGGAGGAAAACATTGATCAGGAGAGGACGCGTCAGGTTCAAAATAACCCCTTGTAAACTACATTTTTGTATTATTTACTTGTACGAGAACATATTATTAATATGAACGTTCATGTTCTCACACAGAAAAATAAGAATTGAAATTTAGTCTAATTATATTTAGATATATGGGGTCCCTTGGCCGCGTACCTGAGTGTCTGGTCGCGAACCTGGGGGAACCGGGTTCGATCCCGACTGACGCCAAATATTTCCAATTTTAAATGGCACAAAAGTGACCCCTGTGGTGCACTCTCCACGCCAGCTATAAATGCCCGTGAGGTGACGCCTGGTAAGTGCCCACACGGTAAAATATATCGTCATCATTACCGATGTCTACATGTGTTGTAGATACTGGCACACCCAGAAATGGGTAATATGCCGTGATGATATTTTTTTTTTTTATATTTAGATATTATTTTATTAGGCAATAAGTCTAATAATTTAGTATAATTTATAAATCTTGCTTTAGTATTTTAACTAATCCGAAATAGATAATAAATATTTTGTTAAAAATCGTTAATTTAAATATGCAAATGGTTATTTTATTTAATTTTACTATATTTTGGCTTCATTATTTTTGACCTACAATTTTCTGTAATTTATCTAATGAATCTAATGAATGAATTAAATTCAGTAAAAAATTTAAATACTTATTTAGTTAATTTCTTTATTTATATTTAGTTCAATACTTATTACGATGTAAATGTAGTCATTTCATCTAATTTTGTATTTCATTTTACTATAATTCATTATTATATAAATTTAGGAAATTTAACTAAATCATCTTAGATATTTTAATGAAACATATTATGAATTTATTTAGTTAATTTAACTACAATTTAGATGTTTTTTTTTTTTCTGTGCAATAGTAGCTCATCCATACCAATATAATAAATGCGAAAGTAACTCTGTCTGTCTGTCTGTTACATTTTCACGCCTAAACCGCTGAACCAATTTTGATGAATTTTGGTATAGAGATAGATTGGACTTGGAGAAGAACATAGGCTACCTTTTGTCGCGAAAATAAAACTTGAAGGGTGAAATAGGGGATGAAGGTTTGTATGGAGAACCCATCATTTCTTCCGCTGAACCAATTTTGATGAATTTTGGTATAGAGATAAATTGGAGCTTGGAGAAGGGCATAGGCTACCTTTTGTCGCGAAAATAAAACTTAAAGGGTTGAAATAGGGGATGAAAGTTTGTATCGAGAACCCATCATTTCTTCCGCTGAACCAATTTTGATGAATTTTGGTATAGAGTTAGACTGGATTTTGGAAAAGGACATAGGCTACTTTTTGTCGTGGTGCGGGGACCGGGAGGGCGGTGGGCGGAGCCTGTTACATGTACGATGCGGGACAGGTTGCCAGCTCCCTACGCAGCTCATGTCTCCAAAGTAAATGTGAAAAATTACTGGTACACGTGTAGCTAATCGTTATTCTAGCTTTACCCGTGCGAAGCCGCCCGGGTCAGCTAGTTATACATATTTTTTTACATTGAGTCTCTTTTTTACTTTGTATAAAATCGTTCATAAGAGATTACTCCTGTACTAAAATATAAAGGGAAAAATTCAAATTAATTGTCCATGTACTTAGAGCCGGTTTCATACTCAAGATCGCTTTAAGACTTTCATTTAAATTACTTTAACATTTTATCTTTATTTTAAAGTATTCTATAAGACTAAAGACCAATTTAACTACCTACTCCTTAATCTGACATTAATGGGAAGAGCTGAAAACGTTTTGGTAACAATTGGACAACCGGAAGTAGTAGTTTCTTAAAAAAAAAAAAAATAAATATTATTTTTTGGAAATTTATCTTTTTACAAATATTAAAGAATATAAAATTATCTATCCATTTAATTTAAAAACGAACCATGCTTAATAAATTTTAAAGTAATGCTACAGTGCTAAAGTTATATTATGAAGACGAACAAAACCATAATTTTAATTTAAAATGTTAAAGTGAAGATGAAGTTTATTATGAAAACGGCACTTACTTTGTAGAACTATTCACAATACCAATAGATTTCAATAATTATCTTTTAAATTCAGGTTAACATCGGAAGTATGTACATAAGTCCAGCGTTACATTTTTTAAAATGTTAATAATTCTAGTACAGGAACAATTTATTTGAATTTTCGCTTCATTTTTTAGTACAGGAGACGTTATTTTTGGGAACATCTCTAGAAACTTTGGGACTGTTGTCAAAAAATGTACCTACGTGCTAAAAAATAATCATCCTTTTTGTGATGTTTATTTATTTTGATAATTTATATAGATAGATATTAAATACTTCTCTCATTAATTAAAAAATTATATTTTCTAGTTTATTCCATTTATGCCCGGTTTCACCATTGACGAATGAACATTTTATTCATTCGTCGAATAAAATAGCATATTTTTGTTTCACCAACTATTCGAAGAATAAATTGTTGGTTAAATTATCTGGAGATTTTTGCCCAGTTAACTATTTATTCAACGAATAGTTTGACATTTGACATATTTAGTGTACGTGTTATAATAATTTTATAATTGTTACGTAAGGCGATTAAAAGAATATTTGCAATGTGTACCAACTTAAAATAGTAGTGGATAGTAGATAAATATAGAAAATGAAATATTATAAGGTTATCTTTATTTGTTACTAATATTTCCATCAATATTAGAATGTCATCCTCATCATCAAAATGAAATGAGCCCTATAATCTATAATCAATTTGACGAAATATATTTTCGAATGCGATTTCGATTTCTTGTATTAAAACAATGAGTTTATGAACGTCTAATTTTGATTCTGCATCATTGGAGCCAATATGAAAGAATATAACAGTTTTTTATGAAGATCATATTTTTGTGCAACAACACATCGTCAGTTTAATGTTTTTTATAATATGCATATATTCTTCCACTATAATTATTAAACAATTTTTATTCAGACTTGAGATAGTTTTTACTTCTTTCCCTCTTCTTATAAATATTTTCACTCATTTTCATTTGATTTCAATGAAACAATTCAAGAAATTATATTCGTTGATATCAAAATTGATAGTTTTGTTAGACATATGAACTTGTTAGCTGTTCAACGCAAAATAATGAAGAGGAAAATTATATTTTACGAATAACTCTATTCAACGATTTTGGATGGAGAAACGAAACTTTGACTTAACTGATAAATAAGATTAATTCGTCAGATAACTATTTATGAATTTATTCGGCAATGGTGAAACCGGGCATAATAGGTTACTAATCAGAAGTTAATTGGTTTTGATGAATTGATACCTAAATATGGTGGAATTAATCACAAGATGTTGCACTTTGACATAACTGTGAGTAAAGGTCTGATTGCTAACTATGAGTAGAAATCAGTGGGTTGTATGAAAGTATGTATTGAAGCGTTATATGTATTGGATGAGTAACAATATTGTAACGTGTGCCACATCTGTAAAATGTCAAATAATAGTTGTAGCTGTATTTTCAAAAATTTGTGTCGGAGAAAAAGAAATACAAAACTTAACTGAGCAAATGAAGAAGCTTTTGAAAGGAATTATTTACTTGACCCATTGATCCCTAATTTTTTTGATCAACTTTCCTGTAGAGCGATTCTAATTCATTAAGACTTTTTTCTCTATTTCTATATTTTCTTACTCACTGGAAAAGAACGTTTTTTTTTCTTTACAAAAAGCATTTCAAGGAAATATATATGGTATACAAAATATAGTAAAGAAAAGTGCTACTTTGTAGTACTTTGTAACACTTTTCTTCATAGAAACACTTTTCTATATAGCAACGATCATATTTTACGTAATCATTAAAAATTGTTTATTTACTCGTTGTTGCGATATTTTGTTCGCTTTTTTAACAAAATGTGAAGCTCCTTTGATTAAAAATAATTTGTGGCAATGGCAAATTTTAAATTTATTGTTATTATTATTTGTATGTACACGAAACAATAACATGTTCAACATGTAAAAAAATTGGGATTTCAAACTCATGCAAAATTAATGCACTATAGGCTGTCTCAAGATATATGCACATTTTTACCTGCGCCCTTCCCAGCGAGAGGCAGTTTAAATACATTAGAGAGGCAAATACTGGGACGTATTTATTTATTTTTTATTTTTTTTAAGTAATCAAATATTAATTTTCATGAAGTCAATTTTGCGACATTTTTATTGTTTAGTTGTTATAAAAATTTATTTGGTAACATTATTTTGACAAATAAAGCTAACAATTATTTTAAAAAATGCATTTATATATAAATTTGAGATTCTTCGTTCTCACACATTTTATCGCTAATTTTATGCTGTTATTACTACTAAACACTTGAAGAAGTAATAATACAAAATACGTGTTTACGCTACTTATACAAAAAAGGGCAGCCATCTATACTAAATACATTATTAGTCAAATGTACGTTTTCTTTGAAAAGAGCAGTAAACAGTTAATATTAATCAGTGGTAAATTATAATCATATTCCGAAAATATATTTCTTTGAAAATAATCATCCTTTTAAAATTTTCCTAATCCCAACCTGGTCAAATCCCCGACAAAATATCCAGCTGTGAAGGGTCGGACCGCTACTTCACAAGTAATGAAATGTGCATATAACTTGAGACAGCCTATACTATGTTTCTATATTAAAAGTTCTACACTAGAAAACTACCATTTCGTTATCATTTAAGGACCCAGGGCAACCATGACTATTGTGCCAAAATGTTTTATGTACTCGTATAATCATTATTACAGCACAGGTGACTGTAAATTACACATATTTAAATTAATTTAAATTCATTTATGTTTCATCTACTTTAACTTATATTTTATACAGGGCTACTTATTTTGTATGTAATATTTATGTAATAATATATTTAATAATTCTGTAACTTTATGTTATGTAGGATTGATTTTAAGTAAAACAGCCCTATATTTATAACAACGATAACATTGAATGAAATTGTCTCCAATTGAATTTGAGTCACTCTCAAAATTATAATTAATTGAAATTATATTTGCTACGTGATAGACATTCCAGTGTTAAAAAATATTTTTGAAATACCGAAGTTTGGGACAGATAAAGGAAAACACAATAGTCGCACCACCGCGGCAAAGTGATATAACCCAAAATAACTAATTTTTGCACAATAGGGCACCTGCACGTGACGTTTCAACATGGCGGCCACCAGCTGATCTTGGTCAACCAAACCTTCAGTTTGCAGTGTGTCTTACGAAGAAATATCGTGCCGGAAGCTTTTATTGCGTTTTTATGGCACTTATTGTTTTATTTAGGAAAAACTGATTAGAGTGTGTAAAAGTGAGTATATGAGGAGTGTTTTCCATAAAAAATAAGTCAGGACATTCTTACTATTTAATGAGTTCCAGGTTATTAAATTAAAACTAACCCAATCCTATTTTTTTGTGTATACTTTTATTGCATATAAAATAATTTAAACATAATCGGATAGGAACATATTGTATGAATGTTTAAATATATGTAATTTTCTTTAATAATATATTTAAAAAACATGAAAAAATATTTTTTAAATGACAGAATTACAAATTTTTAATGAAGTTTTTTTTAGTAACAGAATATATATATTACACATATTATATATATTATATATATATATATATATATTTGTGTCTATTTCTCACAAAGGTTTAAAAATTAGATAGGTAATCAATTATTGATTTCATATTGATTTTTAAAAGGCATTTATAATCCTCGACAAAAAAATGTCAATGTATAAGGATCCACATTATGTATCCACTTAAATTTATCGATTTAACGTACTTTGGCTTCCAAAGATTAATTTTTCACGTATAAACTCAATAAACTCATTTATGTACAAAAAAAATACACAATATAACAATAAGAAAAATGAACTCGAAGATAAATATATATATTTTACATTTAATTTTCTTTATAAATTAAAAAAAAATCTAATAATTCAATTTATTTTAATTTCAATATTTATGTTTTCATTCAACAATACACATAAAAAAAACTTATACAAACTCAAATGAATGTAATACAACCTGATGCTAGATGCTACTTATTTCAATTTAATATTTTTAAAAATATATTTATAAATACGACTGCTTTGTTTTACTAGTAAATAATTCATACACTTATCTTTAATTATGGCTAATTACATTTTAAAATAGCATGTATAAATTTAGGAAAAACTGAATTTCTTGTACAGAAAACACATTCGCTGCATAAGACGCAATGTTAAACTGAAGCTTGGTTGCCCGAGATCAGCTGATCATCCGCCATGTTGTGACGTAGGTGCAGGTGCCCTATAGTTAGCAAAATTCATTATTATTCAACTTAAAATAGCGAGCAAAGTAGCATGTTGAATCACAAGTGAGCAAAGTAAATAACTTTCTTCACAAGTGAGCAAAATACACAAGCCTATAGTAATCTACGCTAGGAGTCATAAATTTTGGTGGAGTTACAAACTGTACAATAAATATCTAACATTCTACATGAAGAAACAATAATTTTTTGTACCTAACATATGTACTATTGAGTTTTTAATTAATAAAAAAAGTACAGTGTTTTGTTTTTAGAATAATTATATTTCAAGATTGTGGAAAACATCATGTTTAGCACACGTGAGCATGTCTTTTTCTCACTTGTCCAGTTGGCACATTTGCTTCCTCTCGTGCGGCCAATTTTCGGATGCGTGAGAAAAAGACGTATTTTGCTCACTTGTACTAAAAATAGCTATTTTAGAAAATCAATTTTAAAGTTTTATAGAAAAAATAAACTGCTGCCATTTGAGCTGAAATAAATATACCATCCTCAAATTTGGCAAGTTTAGAAACCACACTTTTAGCCCTTGCTTAATAATAGGCTATTCCTCCGTAATCGAAAATAGTAAAAGTTTAGTATGATACGGACAATTCAATTTTTTACCTTCCGTCACCTTTAGGTAAGGAAGGTATTGTCTTTGGTCAAAAAATTCGGTAGTGAGTTTTTAATGAATAAGCACGTTTTAGGGTCCCTACAATACGAATTTACTATTTTTAAGATGATGTCTGTATGTATGTGTGTGTGTGTGTGTGTGTGTGCGTGTGTGTGTATGTGTGTCCGTGTGTGACAATTTTTTCTCCGACGATAACTCCAATACTACAATTCTAAAAATTATAATTCTTTCGTATTCCTCTTCTGTACATCCATATGAAGAGTTGATTAGATTTTGGTTATAATTGATCCACCGGAAGTACCCTTATTTGAAGTTTTTTACAGTTTTTCTTAAAAAAACGCAGTTAAATATAATTTTTTGACATTTTGTTATTATATTTATTAAAGAAAATACTCTTCTCTATATGGTTTGATTATTCATTTTCCTTCATATTCAATAGATGTAGAGTTAAAGCATTATAAAGAAATTAATTTTCAAAAATTAGTTAGCTTTGTTATTTATCATGGAAACAGCTGACATAATTATTCAAAAAAATTTAATTGACAGATGTCAGTTGCAAGTGCAAAACCAAATATGGAAAAAAAGTATATAGGATCTAAAATTGGTATGTCATAGTGTTGCTCGCAAGTGACACGCAGAGAAAGACCAAAGAGAAGATGGAAGGACATTACTTAGTGTAGTTTATGATATAATTTTATTGGATTTATAGAACCTTTTTAAATGAACTTTTGGTATGGAATTTGTAAAAAATAGTTTGTGTTCGTGTTCGATTTTACATGATATTATATAGAATCTGTTCCAAGGACCTTTTGGTATGGAATTTGTACAAAATACATGGAATTGACGGAAGGTCTTGTGCTGGCCACAACAGATTTTTTTATTATAAATTACTCTCTCTAAAAAATACGGGGTGTTGATGACGAAGAACATGTACGCGCGTGTTTGAGCAAATAGTATCCTGTGAAGCTCCTCGTCAACTTAAAATATATTTACTCGGGTGTGTCGGATCTGTTCGGATGCTATTCAGGTGACTTTATTACCTTCCGTCACCTCTAGGTAAGGAAGGTATTGTCTTTTGTCAAAAAATTCGTTGGTGAGTTTTTAGTGAATAAGCACGTTTTAGGGTCCCTAGAATACGAATTTGCTATTTTTAAGATGATGTCTGTATGTGTGTGTGTGTGTGTGTGTGTGTGTGTCCGTGTGTGACAAATTTTTCTCCGACGATAACTCCAATACTACAATTCTAAAAATTATAATTCTTTCGTATTCCTGTTCTTTGCATCCATGTGAAGAGCTGATTAGGTTTTGGTTATAATTGATCTACCGGAAGTACCCTTATTTAAAGTTTTTAACAGTTTTTCTTGAAAAAACGCAGTTAAATATCATTTTTCGACATTTTTTGATTATCAATATGAAAGAATATCTTATTCTCTATACGGTTTGATTATACATTTTTCTTCAGATTCAATACATATAGAGTTATAGAGACATTAAGAGAGATTAACTTTCAAAAATTAGTCAGCTTTGCTAAAATTATGGAAACAGCAGATAATTCAAAAATTTTTAATTGACAGATGTCAGTGTCAAATGCAAAACCAAAGTTGAAAGTATAGGGTCAGAAAGTTATATGTGAATGTGGTAGTGTCCCTCACAAGTGACTTGCAGTTGCAGACTCGCCTCAAGATTGGAATTTTCAATACCAGAAGTATACCTCGTCCAGATTTCATTTGAACAAATGACTTTTAAATCCTCTGCGTTAATCCTAATCTTTGCTACTGTGAATATTTTTACGTTTCACGCAAATATAATTTCTTTTCAAAGTACATTATATGTCTATGAAAGTTGAAAATTGCTTGTAACTATTTAAAAGGGGAAAAGTTTTATTGGGGGTTCCCGAAAACCATAGTTGACCTGTAAAATTCTTATCCAAGATGTTATGCTTGCTTTAACAATGAACGCTCATTACTGAATTGAGCAACTGGTAGTGCCAAAATGGAAATATGCACGAGGTACAGGATTGTATTGAGTTATACCCCAATACCCTAATAAAACTTTCCCCCTTTTAAGTAGTTACAAGCAATTTTCAACTTTCTTAGACATATAATGTACTTTGAGAAGAAACTATATTTGCGTGAAACGTAAAAATATTCACAGTAGCAAAGATTAGGATTAACACAGAGGATTTAAAAGTCATTTGTTCAAATGAAATCTGGACGAGGTATACAAGAAATGCCAAAGAGAAATGGAAGGACTGTGTAGATATGAGAGAGGAAGAATTATGTGAAGAAGATGCGTTGGACAGGAATGAGTAAAAGAGAAGAGTAAGAAACAGCGACCCCTAATAAAATAGGGAAAGGAACTTTCGGTATGGAATTTGTAACAAATAGTGTGTTGGTGTTAAAATTTTACAGGATATACAGCATCTTTTTCAAGGAACTTTTGGTATGGGATATGTACAAAATCGAATTGACGGAAGGTTTTGTGCTGGCCACAACAGATTTTCTTTTCTTTGTTTTTGTAAAATAAAAAAAAAAACATGAATTAAGTGGTCATTTATTTTATTTCTCTAATAATGAAAATGCCGGTGTAGTGGCCGTGCGCATTAAAGCGCTATGTCTCTACATGTTCAGATCGAATCTACCGGCCGGCTAAGTGCGTAGTCGTTAAAATGCCACAATATCCAGGCATTAATCGCACTCGCATGCGATGACCCGACCAGTTGTCCATGTTAAAACATAGGTGGTGCTAGTGTAGAAGGAGTTTTTCCGCTGCCGCACTGGTTGCATAGCAATCAGTGGTCGTCGCACGGATTAAGTACACTGACTGCTCTAGTACTACGGTCACGAAACGAGTACCTACGGTACTTGAGGCCTTGGCCCTACAAGGGCTGTTGTGCCATAGATGATGATAATGAAAATATAATAATACAATTTAAATATGCTTTATTTTGTAATTTGCTCAACACTTTTCCGTGTGTAAACCATTGTTAGTTTACTTCTGATATACCCGCATTATCTACATCACAAAGCAAATTAAAAATTCGGACCTTAATACCTCGCTTATTTAGAGGAATTTTTAACTCCAACTTTCACATGTGGTCTTATAATTTTATGTACTTTATGAGAAAATAAAATAAAAAAAATATCGTGGAATAATAGCCTATTAAGAAAGTATGAACTTTGAAATTTTTGTCGGTTGTCTACATTAATTTCATTATGTCCACATACAAAACAAAAAATTTGAAAATTTGGACTTGTGTCATACTTTTGTTGCGGAGGTGCGTATGTTTTTACTTCCTTGTACGAAGTAAAGGAAGTATTGTAATCGCGAAAAATTTCGGTTTCCAGATTTCAACGGAAATATCCATTTTGAGCATCCCTGAATCCATTTTGACTAATTTCGGCGTGACGTCTGTACGTACGTACGTATGTACGTATCTCGCATAACTGAAAAACGGGAAGCCGTAGAAAGTTAAAATTTTGTATTTAGGACTGTTATAACATCTAGTTGTGCACCTCCCTTTTTGGTCATTACATAACTTTCGGAAGTGGTACTTTACTTGAAGCTTATAATAGATATTAATGAAAAATTATATTAAAATATAATCCAAAACTTTTCAAATTTGGTAAATAAGACTCTTATATCAATGGGAATAATATATTAGATTTTAGTTAAAATGGTCTAACCGGAAGTGGTACTTTACTTGAAGCCTATAATAGATTTTAATGAAAAACTATATTAAAATATAATCCAAAACTTTTCAAATTTGGTATATAAGACTCTTATATCAATGGGAATAATATATTAGATTTTTGTTAAAATGGTCTAACCGGAAGTGGTACTTTACTTGAAGCCTATAATAGATTTTAATGAAAAACTATTTTAAAATATAAACCAAAACTTCTCAAATTTGGTATTTTATACTTTTATATTAATGGAAATAACATAATAGATTTTGGTTAAAATAGTCTAACCGGAAGTGATACTTTACTTGAAGCTGTTATCAGTTATTCTTAAAAAAAATGGTGTTATTTTGAATTTAACAATAAATGCTTTTAGAAAATTGAATTCTCCGTCGAAAATATCAAGTATGATTAAATTAGCTCTTTGTATAAGCGAGATATGTAAATTTAAAAATTATGTACTTTTTGGTTTCTGTAATTAAGTTTGCTATGAATTAAGACAAAAAATAACAAAAAAATAAAGAATTTAATGTCAATGTCAAATTATGTCCAACACGTGCAATTTAATGATTGGGTCTGTAATAATAAATATTTTAATTATTAACAAAATATGTATAGTGTAACGCCAGGCGTACAAGGAAGTCATGTGTTGTCCACATCAGATATTTTATCTTTGGTTTTGGCTTAAAACACTAAAATATCCGTAATATCTAACGTTCACTATTTTTTTTTATGAAACTTCATTTAAATTGAAAGCTATCTGTAGTTATCTAGAAAGCATTAATTGTTATTCGTGAAGCCGTTATAATTTTTTAAATAATCTATGACGTGGATGTTAAATCCATAATTGAAAATATGCTTAGATAATATAAATAGTCAATTTAATAAAATGTTTAATAAAAAAACTATTCTGATTGTCACTGGCATCGCATATCATTCAACATTTCTTTTACTTCCCTACAAACACAAATTGTTTCTATCTAGCGTACCATCATAAATTCAAACAAGTATTATTTGGTATACTTTCGATGTTTTTCTATTTTCTGCATTAATTTATTTGAAATTGCTTATGGATTCCAAGAAGACAATGACGGAAGACTTGAATGTAAATAGTAAGAATTAGGAATTATTTTATTCCAAATGATTGTGTATTGTGTAACGTAGATTTTAAGGGTATTAAAAACTCGAATATTTAGCCAGGCCAGAGCCATTTAGTGTTAATTTCAAATCGTGCAATGATTTCTGTCGGATCTGTAAATCATGACGTGAGTTATTCCCTTTTTCATGAGTTTCTTCTAAAACAAACACACTTAAATTTTCTAAATTTTGAGTTCCTTTCAGCAATTAACTCCTAAACCGTATCTTCTCATCTGTTTCTCATATTTTACGGTCATATACCCCCTGTAGTTCGGGATTACAAACGGTCTCTATCCTACGCATTATATGCTACTCCCTAGGGGTCCTAGATAAGGTCTCTACTGTCCAAGTGTACGTCATTCTCTCTAGTCGTAGGTCTAGCGTTGCGAATGTGAAAGCGGGCACATGTCGAAATGTTTAATTTGTTTTACATGTCATTCTGCAACAATGTGTGATTGTTACCCGTGCTTTGAATTCTTTTGAGACCTGAGACGGTTTGTTTGTTTTACTTTGCGAAATTGATAATGACAGATTTATTATTTCCTGATTTGCATTGTTAAATATGATTTTATTTTTGTATGATTGCGAGCACTTTCACATTATAAGTAATATTTAAACGTTTTCTTGTAATTTATGATATCCCTTATGATTTTTTAGGTTTCAAATAATGTATAATTATTTCAAAATACTTCCAAGAATTCAGAAACACAATTACTCAGGGCCCAAAAGTTACTTTCGTAATACGCTTTCGACTTCAGCTCTGAAAGGTGTCTTCTAATAAATTAATAAATGTTTGGCTGTATAATACTTGAAAATTTGAAGTGTGATTAAACTGATCTCTTTTCGTGCTCTCTCCAAAAATGAATCCTAATGTAGAGTACAAACTCTAGAAAATGGTACCTATTATTTACAATATTTACTTTTTTTTATCATATTTTGATTTTTGTCGTATAAAAATATTTATTATCGTAATATCCAATTAATTACTAAAACATGAAAGGTTTCAAATATAATTGAAAAACATCAACCCTTCGTTGCTTAATCTATTTATTGATAATTAATAAGCATATGTATTTGACAATAAAATATTTTCAAACTACAAACCTAATACTATATAGAGTGGCGAGTTTAAGACGATCCAACCTTAATAATTTTGAAACGAATTGTGATAGACATTCCCGGTTTATGCTAAATGTTTTAGCATCTAGGCGGCCACATTTTATTAATATTTTTGTTTGTTTTTTTTTTTCTAATTCATTAATCTCACTCTCAACTTTTAAATCTTAAATGGAAATATACCTTTGTGATATATCAAATAAAAGCTCTTGAAAAATTCTTACAGGTATGCCAATAAATTGATATTTGAATAAACCGTTTTAAAGTTAGAAACAATAGTTTATAATATTTATGTATTAAATGCTATGGAAATGACAAAAAAAAAAACAATGGATTGGTTGAAGGGGTTCGTTTGATTGGCACGCTAGGTCCCCTGATCTGGCACCCAACGATTTTTTCTTTGGGGATATTTAAAATCAATTATTTATAAAACTCCACCTGTTAATCTCCAACATTTAGAAAATAGAATTAAAGTAGAGTGTCAAGCAATTCCAGAAGAAACATTTCGGCGGGTGCAAATAGCATTTAATGATAGGTTGTAACATTGTTTAGGTGTAAATGGCGCTCAATTTGAGTATTTGTTATAAGGTTTTAAATTAAATTAAAATTACATTATTGTTTCTAACTTTAAAACGGTTTATTCAAATATCAATTTATTGACATGCCTGTATAGCATTTTTCGAGAGCTTTCATTTGATATATCACAAAGGGTATATTGCCATTTAATATTTAAAAGTTGAGAGTGATGGGGGTGCAATTAGTGGATAAAAAAACAAAAATATTAATAAAATGTAGCCCCTAGATATTAAAACATTTAGCGTAAACCGGGTATGTCTATCACAATTCGTTTCAAAGTTATTAATGGTGGATCGTCTTAAAGCGCCACCTTGTATAAATAAACTTATGTGATAACAAAATAATTTTAATTTATGATGTAGGTCAAAGGTATTGCGCCAGAAATATACATACTTTAAAAGTAGTAAAAAATTTGTATAATCTTTTTGAACTTGTGATTTTGTATTCTATATTTAATACATTTATTTCTCTTGAAGCAATCACTGCAGTACCCCGTCCAGGAATTGATTTGATTAAATTTGTGATATTTGCTATTCATTTAACAAATGGTTTCACAATTCACTCTTGTTGGAGTGTTTTTCTTTACCCACGTGTATTTTTAACTCTTGCCCTAAATTCTCTATTGGATATAATTCCGGAGATTGGCATGGCCAGTGAAAAATTCGGACTTTTTTGGCTTAAAAACTCCCTTACTAGATTATTAAAAAATCTTTGAGAATACATAATGCCCTAGAACGAAAATTAAAAAGGTTGTACTCCTTTACTAGTTTTGAAGTACGCTTAAGATCGTTGTCCTGCTGAAAATCCCATCACCGTGGCCTATTTTTTCTTGCATAAGGTAGAATACGCTTCGTTAATATATCGCTATATATTAGAGCATCCATGGTACTTTTAATCTGGACTAATGGACCTACACCGTCATTAGAACATGCACAACATAAAATCACATTCCTTCTGCCATGTCTAACTGCACCGATTTGGTATCTAGAATTATTGTATCTTGTTGCTCCTTGAATCTTCATACCATCATTTCCAAAAAAAATCTAATTTTAATTCATTCGAAAATAACATTTTTCACTAGTCGACTTTATTCCATTGTTGATATGTTTTGCAACATTTAGTCTCGGCTTTTTATTTCTTCTACTAACTAAATTTTTTTAAAAAATTAAATACCCAATACGTTTTTCGTCTTGAAGACTTCGAGACACAGTACTTCGGCTGATATTGTCAAGATTTTTCATTCGAATTTCTTTCGAAATATCCACAGTAGTTTTCTTGAATCTGGTATAGATTTTAGTTTAATTATTGTAACGGTTCGCTTTATTGGTGTAATTGGTCTATCGCATCTTGTTTCGTCAGCTAATGATTTTGGCTACTTATATTTGGTAATAATTCCATTTACTGTGCTCTTACAAATCTTTAGCAAGCCAGCTATCTCGCGAGAACCCTTTCCTTGTAGAGTAAGGTTTATTTTGGATTCTGATAACTGAAGGTGGGTGTGTTTTACCATTTTGTTAAACAATAGTCTAAATTTAATTTCGGAATCTCACGAAAATTTCCAATAAAATGACGTATGTATATAAACTGTCAGCTACAACGTGGCGCAATATTTATGAACACGAACAATTTCGATAAAATATATTGAACATAAATTTTAAAATATGTTGAGTGTACTAATTACAAAGTATTAACATTCCTAATAGTTGTGTATTATATAAATTGTAATACAAAAATAAATATTCTTTTAAAAGAAATAAAATTTATGTGGCTCAAAAAAACTACGCAACTGTATATAGTCAGAAAGGCAAGTTATGTTTTAAAGATAAACACAATTCCCTATAGTTATACAATTCATATTTGAAATGTAATGTAACTGACAGATAAATGTCAATGCCAAAGTACCAAAAAACTAATCAAATCAATTTATTACTGGTGACTTTTTAAAAAGAATATAAGTAGTAAATAGAACAATAGTTAATAGTTTTATATGCAAAGGAACTTAATATAATTTACTGCATTAATAAATATGTAGGTATGTACCTATACCTATTTAAATTAATAAAAAATAAATGGCAGGAGATATACCTTTGGGTAAGGAAGGTATTGTCTTTGGTCAAAGAATTCGGTGGTGAGTTTTTAATGAATAAGCACGTTTTAAGGTCTGTAGAATACGATTGTACTAGTTTTACGATGACGTCTGTAGGTGTGTGTGACAAAAATTTCTCCGACGATAAATCCAACACTACAATTTTAAAAATTATAATTCTTTCGTATTCCTCTTTTTTACATCCATATGAAGAGCTGATTTTGGTTTTAATTGATCAACCGGAAAGTTTTTAATAGATTTTCTTGAAAAAGCGCAGTTAAATACATATCATTTTTTGACATTTTATGTTATTATAAAAATGAAACAATATCTTGTTGTCTATACGGTTTGATGACACATTTTCCTTCATATTCAATTGAAATGGAGTTAAAGAATTATAAAGAGATTAACTGTCATAAATCAGTCTGCTATGCAATAACCATGGAAACTGCTGATATATTCAAATAATTCGAATTGACCGATGTCAATGTCAAGTGCAATTTACATAGTATATGTTCGTGTTACATTTTTACTGGATATATAGAATCTTTTTTTGCAAGGAACTTTCGGTATGGGATTTGTACAAAAATACATAGAATTGATGAAAGATAATGTGCTGGCCACATCAGATTTTTATTTTATACTGATGTGTAGCTTTCTGCGTTTTATGAATTTTTGTACGATGCTGAAAAACTAAATGTGGAAACGAATGTATTTTGTGTTACATTCTTAAAATTCATAAAATCTTAATTACCCAGATGAAGGTATAAGAGTGTAACAAAATGTCGGTTGTTTAAGGGAATAAATGCTGTTTTACTGAGATTTCGAGTAATTGTTAACACTTATACCTATAGTTTATTAATTTTTCGTAATACCATACTGTTACTAAGATATAACAGTTACTAAGATATAACAGTCTTTTACAATTAAAGATCAAGTGTTCCTAGAAAAATAACAGCATCTTGACGGACCGTTGTGAAGGAGAACTTATAAATCAACAAAAAAAGTTGATCAGTATGACAGAAAGAGAAGAATTGTATTATTATTTTATTTAACGAACGCGGCTCGACCTCAGCCGCGTCCGTTATTTGCCTCATATCGGCCTAATGACGTTAATAACTATTACACTCGACGCATCGGTACAACGATTAATCACCCTCGGATTATGAAACCATAAAGAAATCTCTTACCTTACCATAAATAACTACACTCTACAGTTGTGAAGAACTCCCGACGCAAAAGAGTTTAATACAAAAACTTGAAATTCTTAATAAATATTTTGTCTCACTAGAATTTTTCAAACAAAAATAATAAATCACAAAATTTTAATACAACTTACAAAGTAGCCTGTGAATGCGGTATGTAGGTAATATTTTGTTTCTGTAAACAAAGCATTTTTTCAAACAAAAAATATATTTCTTGTGGTATTTTTCTGTCAATATAGACGAGCTAAGAATAAGAAGTATGCTGGTTTGTATTTGTGATGAAACAAATATGATTATAAACGACTACAATTCACAATGCTTCTTAACCTTAACTGCACTTTATGTTAGTATCAGTATTATTAACCTTAGTTTGTTGTCAACATTACCATAGCAACTTAATACGCCCTAGGGTATTATTTACTCAATAACAGACCTAATGTTGAGGTTGTTATAAAACAATAACATACTAGTAAGACATAAATTACATTATATTTTTATTTATTTTGGGTTTCTTTGTAAATGTAAATGGCAGGTTTAAATTATTTTATCAATATCCTGTAGGTTTAAATAAACTATATACATTTATTTTATTATTATTTTATTTCGAAGGATCTGCATAGAACGATTAAATGCGCCTGGCTTATGAAACTGCAAAGAAAATCTCATAATATTCTTTTTACAATTACATTATTTAAATTTTGTACAAAGATCCAATAATTGATTTTATGCAAATTGTTTTCTATTTGGCTGGAATCTAGCTAGTATACATATTATTTACATACAAATATTATGTATGCCAATAAACTTATCCTATAAATACTATTTATTTAACATAAAACATAATATTATCATTACTATTGCTGCAACTCAAACCAAAAACACCACCTAACGGCGAATGGGAACCAGGTACAACTGTGAGAGAACCTTATGAAACTAGGGAGTGACAATGTTTACGTTTCTATTTATTGCAGGTTTTTTGTAAACGTAATTGAGACGCGATTAATCTTTTTACCTCTCGCTAAGAGAGGTATTGGATTCATGCTAAAATTCGCATATCCAGATTTTATTGGATAAGCACGATTTAAGGTCTTTAGAATCCGATTATAACATTTTTAAAATGATGTCTGTGTGTGTGTGGATGTGTGTATGTGTGTATGTGTGTATGTGTGTATGTGTGTATGTCTGGATGTTGTAGACACGATTCCTCAAAAACTATAAGATTTAAAAAATATTTAACTGCAGTTTCCTCAATCTGACATTCCTGGGAAGAACTGAAAAGGTTTTGGTAACAATTGAACAACCGGAAGTAGTAGTTTCTTAGAAAAATTCTTCTAAATATAATTTTTTGGGAGTTTTTTTTATTAAATATTGAAGAACATAAAATTCTCCATCTAATACACTTAAAATTTTTATTATATCTTGTATAGATTTAGAGATAAAAACACTATAATATAGAGTAAACTAATCGCAGAGGCCAAGGCACTAAGGAAACCAGTTGACAAATTCCAATGTTTATAACATGACACATGTCATTGTCAAATATCAACAGTTTTAGTGACATTCTGAGAGCTTTTTCTGGGAAGTATATTTAACTTTTCTTATTATTTTATTAATTAAATATTTGAAATTATAGGTAAAATTGTGGTAAAATGCATATATCCATCAGAAATACCGCCAATCTGGATAATGAATTGGAAGAATCTGTGACATTTAGAAACTTCCTCATATAATGAAAAATAGATATAATTAGAATTATATGTGTGCAGAAGACATGTTAAATACAATAAAAAACATTATTTGGGTAAAGTTCTGTAATTTTTTGTTATAAAACGACGGTTCGATAGCGAAGTGCAATACAATACTTATATAACCTAATATGGAAATAACGAGAGGTCTTGTGCTGGCCACAACAGATTTTTTAATAATCCTTTGATGTGTCATA
Organism: Ophonus ardosiacus; assembly: GCA_943142095.1. Lineage (NCBI taxonomy): Eukaryota > Metazoa > Arthropoda > Insecta > Coleoptera > Carabidae > Ophonus > Ophonus ardosiacus. The sequence goes on along the minus strand of OW964830.1, from coordinate 19,793,243 downwards.
AACCATGTTTTTCAAATTTAATTGAGCTTGCTATAACATCACGGATCTCTTACAATAGATAAAGATAGGAGAGTGAATGCACTTTTCGAAATACAAAATATGTAGTGACATCTACATATTATTTCCTTCTTCAACATCATCAACGCACACTGCGACTGGGATTCGTATGTATAGATAAATTTTTATAAAACACCTAGATGTTTTAGGCAACATAACGATAAATTTGACGTGTTTTATAAAATATCTAGGTGTTTTATAAAAAGATCGATTTTACAATTACAAGCTTACTGTTTTATTTCTTACCTTCGAAAATGATTGAAAATATTATAAACAGAAAGGCTATGTACATTCATTACAATTGATTACATTCTAATATGAAATTTCTTTTAAATTGTGATTTTCTGAAGTGCGAGTAGCTATATGTTTTACATGCATTGAATCCATCACATTTTTAAATAATGCAAAGTATCTATAGAGAATTACAGTAGCACCATATTCTAAAACAATTACTGTTTATATAAAGAAATGTATTATGTATTGCCAAAACAAATAATTTGAATTAAGGCGTGTATCAATAGTGATTCATGTCTTGATCACCAAACAATTTATTTTTATTTGTGTGCATGATTCGTCTGAGGAATAACAAATAAATAAATCTGCAAAACATCCTGTTACCATAGAATTATATACAAATTACTTGGGTTTATGTTTATGTCTAATTTTGATTGGCAAACTATATTATTAGTGTAATTATTTTTTATTAACTTTTTTAAATAAGGTGAAAATTGTTTACAAAATTTTGCAATAATTATCTAATTTAATTTACAAATTATTGCACTTTCTAAATTTTTGCTGTAAAATTTGAAATTTCTTTAATTTATATTCCTTGAAGTCTGTGATAGTATTATTTAATAATTATGTTAAAATAAGACATAAAATAAATTATTTATTTCTACATACCAGGAACATGAAATGTTACAATTAATTCAGTGCAAGAAATTTGTAAAATCAAACGATTACATGGAAATGATTTCATATTTAATCATAATACAAAAAAAAAAAACTCATATGAACTGAACTTAACCGCGCCCCGATTAATGGTGAAATTAAGTTTAACAAATAAAAATTAATACCTACCAATTATAGTAGGACTTATGAAATTTTTAAACTGTGTTATATGTTTATGAATTATGAGAACTTAAATAAGAAATATTATATTGGAACGATAAAAAGAATTAGTGGCAAGACGTAAAATTTAAAATATGATCGTAAAAAACTGATTAGCTGACTATTACTAATTTTCAGGCTGTTCACATGTTTGCAAATTATTCTTTTTTACCTCTCGCTAAGAGAGGTATTGGAATCATGCTAAAAATCGCATATCTAGATTTTACTAGTGGATAAGCATGTTTTAAGGTCCCTATAATTCGATTATAACATTTTTACGATGATGACCGTGTGTGTGTGTGTGTGTGTGTGTGTGTGTGTGTGTGTGTGTGTGTGTGTGTGTGTGTGTGATTAGATTTTGTAACAATTGTACAACCGGAAGTATTAGTTTGTTTAAAAATATCTTCTAAATATAACTTTTTGGAAATTTTTGTTACTATAAATATTGAAGAACATAAAATTCTCCATCTAATACACTTAAAATTTTTATTATATCTTGTATAGATTTAGAGATAAAGACACTATAATATATAGAATAATCCAATGTGACACATCACAGAGGCTAAGGCACTAAGGAAACCAGTTGACAAATTCAAATGTGTATAACATAGTTTTCTGGGAAGTACATTTAATCTTTCTTATTGTTTTATTATTTAAATATTTAAAATTGAAGGTAAAATGCATATATCCATCAGAAATAAAGCCAATTTTGATAATGAATTAGAAGAATCTCTGACATTCAGGAACTTCCTCATACAATGAAATATAGATATAATTAGAATTGTATGTGTATGCATAAGACATGTTAAATATCATAAAAAACAATATTTGGGTAAAGTTCTCTAATTTTTTTGTTATAAAACGACGGTTCAATGGCGACGTGCAATATAATACTTATATAACATAAAATGGAAATGGCGAGAGGTACTGTGCTGGCCGCAACAAATTTTTTTTAACTAGGAGAGAATTATCATTGCCAATAGTACAATTACAAATTAACTCTTACAAAAACTGTTTCATTTGTTTGAACTTAACATAAAAAATATTATATTAATTTTTGACAATAATGGGGTATTCCACTCAATTTTTTTTTTTATTATTTTAAATAAAACTTCATTCAGTTTTGAAGAAATTCATAGTATTAAAAAATCTTAATTGTTCCTAGTTTAACAGTATTTTATTTTCGAGAAATCAGTGTAACGTCACATTTCCCCTATATTTGTCTTTCTCACACACACTGCTCTGAGTACGCTGCGAGAGAAAGATAACAATTGTATGACGTACATTTTCCCTTTTAGCAAATGTGAAATATCTCGTAAAGTAATTATTTAAAAAATGTTTTCATTGTTTTAACTATTATTTATTGAGCCATACTTTATGTTACATTGATTTTTTTTTTAATTTTCTTGTTATGGTGGAATACCCCATTGATAACATTATATACAACAAAATATTAGAAAATTAAATTTTGATTTTTGAATAAACCCGTGAGCCGTGGAGGTCATTTTGAATAAAACACTGAAAATCGCCAACTAGCTGTAACTCAGTAATGAGCCATTTTAGGACATATGTTAAATAATTTTATTTTCTTATTTTTTAGGCGTAGAAGCCATCTGTGTATAATTAGCCTTTCTTTTTTGTTACACCCTGTATAGCTCCCTGGTAAACACAGTGAATAATGTCCTAAGAACAAAAATACAATTCAGTTGGAGTAGTTAAATAAATGAAATGAATAATTTGAAATAATTTATTAATATTTATATAACCGCATCCCTAAATAATGTTTTTTCTCTATATTGTCTCTTTGTTTATTGTATATCACAAAAAAAAAACTCCAGATAATCATGTAGCATTCCAGCTCACGAAATACCAATTACATCATGTGTAAAAAATCCTTTCATATGACACGCACGAAAATTCAGACAACCAAACAACGTACATAACAATTGACAATCGTCTGGCACGCAATCTGATTGGTTGCAAAGCCGCTAACATGCTTCTTCGACCTTGAAATTCACGCACACCAAGCAAAACACTCTTTGATTCTAGCTAGAGTTGCTAAAGTTATCTAGGCTACTGGATAAAGATAGTGAAATTATTTAACCGTTATTATTCTCTTTCAACTAACTGCTTGCCTTTCGGTTTTACTGTTGATGTTAGCTAATGTACTGAAAAGAATTATTTAATCTTATTTACTATAAAAACCATGAAGTAAGCACAAATATGCCGTTAGATCCAAGTGATTCAGAATATACACATTATGGATGTAGAAAAAGAGTTAAGTCACATTTTAATTTAATTATTCTGAGAAAACGACTCTCAATAGTTATTTTCGTAACAAGTTATAAAAAATACCAAATATCATGCGAGTGTAAATTGACGCACGACGCGTAGCGGAGTGCAAGTCAATACACACGAGCTAACATATTTGTATTTCATACAAGTTATGAACATTATTTTATAGACGAGCTTAAATAAATTTTACTTTTTTTACAAAACTGAAATTTAGGTTCAAACGTACTGACAGCTGACAAATGAATAATGCATACATATAGCCAGAAAATAATGACATAGTAACCTAGCAACCGTGTCAACTATTACGATATGAAATATATCGTAACACTAATGTGATAAGTTCAATTTTCAGTGTTAGGATACTACGTTGATATGTCATACTTATCACAATGGTCGTCTAAAAAATTATTATAATCACTATTTCTGGTGTTGCACAATGTAATTCTAGTTAGAATCTGATTTTAACATTTTCGCAATGTTGTGTATGTGGGTGTATATATATACAGGGTGTCTCAATAAGCTTGCTCACTATTAGTAACTTTTTTATTTGAAGAGATACGAGGTTGGTTAAATGAACAAAATTGTGCCATATTATATTAGAAAATTGGTCATGTAGACAAAATAAAAATTGTGTCAGCGGTTCTCAAAATTTGGGACAAAATATATATTTTTTAAATAGAACCATATATTTTTTATTATCTTATTGGAAAGAGTATTTTTTCCTCTTTCCAATAAGGTATTGTTGTTCATGTACAATTTTTTCAAATAAACGAGTTATTTACGGTTTAAAATAAAAATTTTGTAAACTGTTTTATCAGTTTATTTAGCCAAGTAAGCGATGGAAACAATTGATTCTTTATTTGTTTGACGTTCAATAATTTCTCCCGTGAAGTTCTCTGTGGTCAATAACTTTACAAATGAAGAAAAGTTAGATATGATCTTGCTGTATGGAAAGTTATATCTAGACACCAGTTACGTAGAACGGTCGGCTCTTTTTTCAAAAGAGCTGAAATGTGCGAAAGAAATAATGGCTTTCAAATTGAATATTTTCTTTAATTGTTTTGTTATTACTTTAAAATAAATTAATAAAATGATAATTTTATAAAAGACAAATGTTTCCATGGTTTACTTGACTAAATAAACTAATAAAAGATAATTTTTATCTTTTAACGTAAATAACTCGTTTATTTTTAAAAAAATGTACATAAACAATATTACCTGTCCAAATGCCAAACATCTAATTTTTAATGACAGTTGCGAGTTGTCAATCATCTTAACTTGTTTAGGAGTAAGCTAACATATTAGGACGAACAAAAGGATGTTACTATGTAGTTTCAGAATATTACGAAGAAAATTTTTGACAACCCATAAACAATTGTTACTGTCATTAAAAATCAGTTGTTTGACATTTGGATAGACTGCTAGATTAAATTTATTTTAAAAAATTCACTGTGCAGTCCGTAACAGATATTACAAATCACGCAGAGAGAAAAGTTTACTATTGAATGTATCTTTCTGAAGAAAAAAAAAAATTATGTTATCATCGTAGGTCTAATCAGTGTTGGGACACCTAAGTTTCATACACTAGTGGTTCACTAATAATGACAAGTATCATCTTAAAAGATTACTTATAACCATATGAACTGTCATACCAAATTTCATCTAAATCTAATAAAGCGTTCTGTTATTATAAGCAATTTTTTTTTTCGAAGAACTTTGAAGCAGAATACTGGCTAAATGACACTTTACGGTAGAAGCAAGTTTAGTTAAATCGTCTTATTTCAGCCTCAGAAATCTGTGGTTAAGCCATGTTCCCCTATTTTAGAGACATCCTGTATAACAAAATGAAAATGGCGAGAGGTATTGCGCTGGCCACAACAGATTTTTTTTTTTTATAAGTATATTTTAGTACGAAAAATTTATATAATAATCCGTTTTAATAAACCTTACAGTTTTTGCTTATAAGATGAACACAACTCCAAGGGTATTCATTTATGTATTTGAAATGTCAATATCAAAAATAAATAAGTAATTTGGAATTAGGTAAGTATGTGAAAATAAAATATACATATATGAGTATTTTTAAATTTGTTGAACTTGATTTTTATATATTTTTTTACAGCTAGAAGTATTTTTTCAAAAATATTTTATTTTAATGTGAAATATTACATAATTTTGTCAACAAAAGAAGAAAACATGAAAGAAATTTTGAACGAATTTACGTCATATTTTGTCAGGTTTTAATAAATTTTCTACCCAGAGAAATATACAATAATTATTTACAATTTATTTATTGTATCCTACTACGAAAATATAATGTATAAATAATAAAGATAAAAATATAAAGCTAGAATAACAAGAATGAATGTAAAGTACATACAAAGAATTTATAATTAAATATCTGAACGCCAATAACTTGTATAGAATAATGCTGCTTTATTTGCAGTTTTTGAATTTATACTGTTGACCTAAAGCTAGACAATAGAAAACATGTTCATTTTAAATGAGAAATAAAGATTTTTAAAATTATTGTTACGAATTCTATTATTTAAGTCTCGATAAATGAATTTTTAACAATGGGCCAACTGATGTGAGACGGTACTCATATCATCATTATCATTACTGATATTTGCAAATAAAAATAAATTGACACACCCAGAAATGAGAAATAAGCAGTAATAACATTTGATATAAAATTAGCAAAATTACTTTTTTACAGATTAATAACCTTAGCAATATTTACCGTAAAATATCTATTTATTTCCGTTTCCTATTAAATATCTGTACAAATAACTTTCAAGTTATGGTTGTTTTTGACTCCATTATTAGTGGATAATTGTTTTTAATCTCTCCCAAATTAAAATTATTCCTCCTTTTGGTTTTAAATTAGTGAAATTCGTCATAGTCATTAAAAAAGCCATAAATTAATTTGCGTAATTACTCAATAGTATTTGGCAAATATAAGCAACAAGCGTTAGTAAATTAATGTAATGTCCAGTTGCACCAACAAGATTTAAATTTAATCTAAGGTTAAACAAGTTCATTTCGTTGCAATATTGTCAATTTAAACCATGTTTAATATTTAAGATATGTACGTTGGTGCAGTCATAAACTACGTAGTTAATATTTAGTTTGAATGTTTATTGAATCTATTCCAAGTACAGGTTACTAGTCGCAGACGTTGTGAAAGACCACTTTGTAAAAATAGTGAAATCACTTTGTAATTTAACAGTGAGCAGTCAAATTACAAATCAATTGCACTACTTAGAGAAAACAGACTAGAACAGGCATATAACAACTTTTTCTGTGATTTCATTTAAATATAAATAACATTGCACTGAATAAAATGTTCTTAAATTTAAATATAGCTTGGTAAGTACCTACATCATGTTTCATTGCACTTTATAACGTAGCTGTCTCCGCAATATAAATGTATAATAGAATATCTAAAAGTGGAAGAGATGATTCAATATCTTTTTAGATTTACATCGTGGATGAATTGTTTTATTGTAATTTAAAGTCAACAAAAAAAAAAAAAAATCTGTTGTGGCCAGCACAATACCTCTCGCCATTTCCATTTTATGTTATATAAGTATTGTATTGCATTTCGCTATCGAATCGTCGTTTTATAGCAAAAAAATTCAGAACTTTAGCCAAATATTGTTTTTTATTGTATTTAACATGTCTTCTGCACACCTATAATTCTAATTATATCTATTTTTCATTGTATGAGGAAGTTCCTAAATGTAAGAGATTCTTCCAATTCATTAACAAGATTGACGGTATATCTGATGTATATATGAATTTTACATATAATTTTTAATATTTAATTATTAAAACAATAAGAAAAATTAAATGTACTTCCCAGAAAAAGCTATCAGCATGTCACTAAAACTGTTGATTTTTGACACTGACATCTGTCATTTACATCCGAATTATTCTATATATTATAGTGTCTATCTCTAAATCTATACAAGATATAATAAAATTATTTATTAGATGGAGAATTTTATGTTCTTCAATATTTGTAATACCTAACAACAATTTCCAAAAAATTATATTTAGAAGAATTTTTCTAAGTTACCAAAACCTGTTCAGCTATTCCCAGAAATGTAAGATTGAGGAATTCAAAGTTAAACAGGTCTTAAGTTTTATAGTTTTTGAGGAATCATCCTTCCAACATCCACACGTACAGACACACATCTACACACCTACACACACACACACACACACACACACACACAGACACACACACACACAGACATCATCGTAAAATGTTATAAGCGGATTCTAGGGACCTTAAATCGTGCTTATTCACTTAAATCTGGATATGCGATTTTTTGTATGAATCCAATACCTCTCTTAGCGAGAGGTAAAAATTAAAGTTCTCATTACAAATATAGCTTAAAAATATCGACCGTTTAGCTTCTTACAAAAGGTACCTATACCTACCTAATGGGTGTCTTACCTTGATCAAATTTAGAGAAAATAATACAGTTGAAAATAACATACCAATATTTTTCTAAATTGTTAAGTTTTAATATAATTCAAGAAAAATGGCATGACCTGTGCGGTATAATGTTAGTTAGGTTAGGTCAAGGTTGTAACGTTGGGAGCTTATATAGAATTTTGGAATTATCAGCTCTTCATCTGTATTGCTTCAATATAAATACTATCTATACTAATATAAATTTGTTATAGCCATATTCATATATAATCATATTTGTCTCATAATGGGGTCCTCCACTTTTATTATATTAAATAAAATTTCGTTTAATATTGAAACAATTAGGAGTATAAAAATTTCTTAATTGTCATTAATTTAACTGTATTTGATTTTCAATGCCAGCATGACGTCACGGTGGCACTCCTATTTTTCTCTCGCTCCATACCATGCAGACTAGTAAGCTGCGAGAGAAAGGTAGCAATAGTTTGACGTCATAGTGATACTGACAACAAATTTCAAATATCTCGTAAAGTAATTATTAAAAAAATGTTTCTTTACCTTAATCGCTATTTATTGAGTAGTACTCTTTAAGTACAAAGTGCACATTTTACAATTTTTTGTTCTGGTGGAGGACCCCATTATCGTGTCTCCCTAAAAACAGATTTAAAAAAAAATCTACTTATATGAAAATGCGAATAAAGCATATATACTTTTTGGAAGAGAAAGGCTCAGGTACAGTGGATCAGTTGACACTAAAATCGGCTGTTGGAACAGTTAGGATAACACCGCCTGAGATACATACATGTGTATGAACATACGAGTACGAGTACATAACACGTACATATTTAATCGTCCTCTTCTTCCTTTCTGTGTCGAGAACACTTATTTTCAACTACCTTCTATCTCTACGGTATTTTTCGTGTTTTAGAGCTTAAAATACCCAAATGACTTAATGGATAGACACTTAGACAGTTATAGTATCTATAATTCAACGTGACAATTAAAATGTAAATAATATTAATTGAAATTTCCCCATAATGTTTATTATATAAGAAAAGGAAAGGAATTGCTATTTTTGCAAAGTATTAAGCTTATGAAATAAGTGAAATAATCTCTGCAAAGGTATCTCAATTAATAACAGCTGAATCCCACAATTAATTATCGAGTTACAAGCTATACGCATCATTGAGATTCCGCGCATTTCCATAAAACTTGGAATGATTCGCTTCCTTCTCTTCTTGCATATGTTGTAGCCTTTTTGCTGGTTATATTTGATATCAATGCTGACGGAAACAGCTCACTTCTCTAATTTAATCTGCAACATAGTAGGCCTTGGACGTTTTGTAACTTTCTACGCTTCCTGTTTGGTGATTCGCAGTTATTTCGACGGGGCAACGGACGATAATAATAATTTTATAAGTCATGCATAACGCAAAATCGGATGTGGTAGTATATGATAATTTCAATGTTCTTTAACTGTAACTATGTTTTGTGCATTTTTATTTGCCAAATTGATAATTGTTCTTTGGAAATCATTACTAAACAATGAAATGCAACAAAATTGTGGTTATTTCTTTTTAAAATGTGGAGTAATTTATTATTACTGTCGATCATTTTTAAACACGGTCTTCAGAAAGTTAAATACTATGCAAAAATTAATACTGTATCGAAGTGATTCGAAACTCATTTTAATTTAAAGATCTACTTAGTTTAATATGCATGTTTTAAATGCAAATAGAAATGTAAATAGAAATGCAATTCTTACATTTAGCAAAAAGTGAAGAAAATTGTAGAATCTAGATAATTTCAATCTGTATACCACTCTTCTCATTTTCTGTTTGCTTTCCGTGTAACAGGAAGCTGGCGATAATCATTAATCGAAATAACTCTATTATAAAACTAATAAAATAAATTTAATTAAAATTTTCAGTTTATTTCATTTTCAATAAAGATATTTTAAGTACCTTTTGCGTAATCTTATCCATATAAAACTAAATTAAAGATTATTAAATTTTCTCCAGATTTGCATTGATACATTTTGTATATATTTTATGGTTATTAACGTCATTAATAACATAAAATTTAAACATTTAGGAATAACAAAATTCATTTATATCTGTCATACTGAACAACTTTTTTGGTTAATTTATAAATTCTCCTAGACAACAGTCCATCAATATGCTGTTATTTTTCTAGGAACACCTGATCCTTAATTGTACGCGACTGTTATAGTAATTAACGTATCAAGGGTTTTATAAGGACAATAACGCCTGAGGTCAACAGTGTACTCTCCGAGGGCCTCTGGCCCGAGGTGGGTACGTTGACCGAAGGGGTTATGTTCCGTTTAACACCCGTGGTGCGTTCAACGTTTAACGTCAGACCGATATATTATTTTAATAACGATTTTTATCGATTTATGTCTTGTCATTGTGATTTGTGTTAGAGATATTAATCTACTTACTTAAACGCTGTAACTAGGAAACGCGATATTTTTATTTGTTTACAATACCGATTTCATAGCAACAATTTTATAACAGCCCTAGGGTGTTATTTGGTATATAACAACCCTGAAAGCAGGGTTGTTATGATAAAATAACATACCAGTAGCACGTTAAAAAAAATAACGGCCTAGGGCGTTATTTATATCTTTTCATTTTTGTTTTTAGTCCTGTTATGTCATAATAACAGTATGGTATTACGAAAAATTTATAACGTAATCAATTTTTTATATCCTGTAGCGTACATAGTTTGAAGATAGACACAACTCCTTTATTACACATCAGAGTTGTGTTTTTTTACGAATTTACAGAATTTTATACAAAATTGGTGTAAAAAACTGCAATTTACAAGTAGAAAATGCAAAAAACGTAAAAAAAAACGTCAAAAACGTAAAATACTCAACTGCGATTGCGCAATGTAGCTCTATCTGTTATCACTGCTGTCAGATTTATATTTCTCATAAAAATTATTTTTTTACATGTAAATAACTAAGTAAATTACTCGATGTAAATGACTTGCACAACTCTGTTACACGTACAAATTTCAGGTGTTCAAATGTTGACGGTATTGATGAATAAGTGCAAGGGATAAGTGTCACTTTCAAAAAACTAATACCTACTTTTAAATAAATAATGGTAGAATTTTAAGACGAAAATATTAGAAATATGATTTTTTAAAAATAACTAAACAATAAAACAGCTTTTATATATTTTTAATTGAGAAGAAATAAACGTCATTATAACAATAGTTATTTGTTTAACTAGGCACTAAAATACCAGATTTACAGTAGAGCCAATAAATACGGCCGAAGCTGTAAATCTGTGTTTGGTGCCGTGTTGTAAAAATTTCTCTTTGCCAATTTTAGAATTAATATTAATTTAGTGACTATGTTTAATACTTGTTTCAAAGTTATCGCCATCAAACTATGTTGCTATGCGTTTGTTGTACGGTTGCTATGTAAATACCAACAATAGGCAGTAAAAGTGATATTTTACAGACTATTAGATGTCAAAAAAATCGTACTTTTAATGCAAATCGGCAAAAATATAAATTTTAAATGATACAAAGGTTTTGGTTTGGAAAATAATAAAGATCAACTGATAATACATTGAAAATTGGATCAATAGTTATATGCCAAAACTAACCTTATTTGCCAGCATTGGTAAATATGTATCATTTCAATAAAAAATATATAGTTGGTGGTTATGTGCTGACCACATCAGAATTTTTTTATGATTCAGATGATCGAAGTTCCATTGGATTCTGATTTATTAAAAACATTTAATTTAAATAATAGAATAGAATACAAAATTTACTGTTCATATAAGTCTTAAAAACAAATTTTGAATTAATTTTTAATATTTCAAAAAACTATTTATTACATAATTACCTACGGTAATATGTTTTCAATTATATCTAATTATACACAGTTAATTTTATAAATATTGCTTTTTGATATAACAGTTTTCTTAGACATTTATAGGTAGGCACATTTGTAATTGAAATTTTATAACGGAAATGAAAATATTATTTTATTTTATTTGCTAAAAATTTTGAAAATAAGAATGAGAATATAAATAATATCTTAGTATCATGATTATTATTTTTGAGTTTATACATATTTGGATGAACCAATTTCGCTATTTGCACTATTTACTCATCACATAGTAACTTTAAAAAAGATTTAAATATTGAAGAATTTAGTATATTTCAAAATTACTTTTTAACATTGTTTGAAACTACATCTAGTATTGTTAATTATTATATTATCACTCTGTTCCAACGAGTGCTAAATCTATATTACTTTGTTCAAGTAATCCTTATCGGAACTAACCTAACCTAACCAAATCGCAATTGGCGAACGACATGTAAAAACATTTTCGTGTTTTTCCATGTGGCTATAATACCGAGCAAAAATATATTATAACAATATCTCAAAATAAATCAATACTATACGTGTACTATACATGTATTTTGATAGCAGTATTTAATATATTTTATGAAATATGTTTTCAAATATATTTTTTCCACAATCCCTTTCCAATTTTCCCCAAAAAAATCTGTTTATTATGTAAATTTAATAGAGCACACAATAAAAATATAAAAATTATATCATCCTACCATCCATGAACAAATGAGCTACAAAAATTAAAAAAATCTTTCAGTAAATTATAACCAGTAACACATTTAACGAGTTTTCCTTTGGCTTTTTCCATTGTTGACGCGTGCGCAACGCAGTCTGTAGTCGCGAGAGGAAATAACGTAAAAATAAAAGTGTGCTGGATTTAAAGGCCAAGGTCATGTGACGTCACCAGCAGATTGTTATTCGCTGCGCTATCATTATACTACAACAACACTCAGCATGGAGGACTGGAGGAGCAGAGGAGTTTTTGTTACGAAGGAAAAGAATCCAGATCATGAAAAGTGAATTTAGACTCGCTCAAATAAAACCATGAGGAAGAAGGTTTGTGTGCCATTATTTATAGCTTAGACCACAGCACCCCAAAGATGTTTTGCAGATTTTTTTCTGTAAAACAAAAGAAGTTTTACGTTGGTGGACTCATCCAGCAGAAAAAATGATTAAAAAATCTGTTGTGGCCAGCACAAGACCTCTCGCCATTTCCATATTAGGCTATATAAGTACTCTATTGTACTTTGCTATCGAACCGTCGTTTTATAACAAAATATTACAGAACTGTACCCAAATATTGTTTTTTATTGTATTTAACATGGCTTCTGCGCACATATAATTCTAATTATATCTATTTTTCATTGTATGAGGAAGTTCCTAAATGTCACAGATACTTCCATTTCATTAACCAGATTGGCGGTATTTCTGATGGATATATGTATGCATATTACCTATAATGTCAAATATTTAATTAATAAAACAATAAGAAAGATTAAATGTACTTCCCAGAAAAAGCTAACAAAATATCACTAAAACTGTTGATTCTTGACACTGAAATCTGTCATTTACAAATTATGTTATAAACATTTGAATTTGTCAACTGGTTTCCTTAGTGTAGTTTCGCCTACTCGACTTGTTATATCCCGATATTCTATATATTATAGCGTCTTTATCTCTAAATTTATAGAAGATATAATAAAAAATTTAAATGTATCAGGTGTAGAATTTTGTTCTTCAAAATTAGTAATATAAAAAATTTTCAAAAAATAATATTTGGAAAAATTTCTTTTAAAAACTTTTACTTCCGGTTGTTCAATTGTTACAAAACCTTTTCAGCTCTTTCCAGGAATGTCAGATTGAGGAATTCATAGTTAAACAGGTTTTATATCTTATAGTTTTTGAGGAATCGTCCGTCCAACATCCAGCCATACACACACACATACACACATCCACACACACACACACACACACACACACACACACAAACAGACATCATTGTAAAAATGTTAAAATCGGATTCTAGTGACCTTGAAACGTGCTTATTCATTAAAATCTGGATATGTGATTTTTAGCATGATTCCAATACCTCTCTTAGCGAGAGGTAAAAATAGTAACACTGTAGCGATCAGCATTATATTTTGCTATTAGGTAAATTTTATAAACACGTTACATATTTCACTATTTTCTACCTATTATAAGTACACCATACCATTTTAAGTTACATACTTCTAATATTGACGCTCTCAACTGTAATGTGTAATAATGACATAATTTTTCTACAGGCTCTTTTTTACTGTTGTGGGAATTATTTGCCTGTGATTTAAAATTAATTTTGGTAAATTTTAAACTCGAGTTCTCAACTGTAAAGGACCTCTCTACTAGGGTTTCCAATCCGGGATCCCGGGCTCCCCAAATCCCAGGATCCCGGAAGATTTTTCGTCCCGAAAATTCCGGGATTAAAAATCGGGATCCCGAAAATCTCGATTTTTTTAAATGATCAAATTTCAATCTGCTTTATTCCTTTTTTTCTTTATCCGCGTGTTATTTAGCTTTACCCCGGTAATTTACGTATGTAATATGTTACAGACGTGGGAATCACCGCCGGACGGGGATTCCCCTATCGGAACATTTTAAGATAAATATAATCTTAGATTCGGACTCTGATGAAGATATGCCTCTGTCTGAAATACAAAAAAAGCCGACACAGATTTTAACTCTAAAGCAGAAACTTCAAGAGGCCATAGGGTCTGTTACTACTAAAAGTAAACCTAATTGGCAAAAATTAGAAAATCCAAAAGGTTGTTGTAACACGATTAACGTAAGATAATTTGCAACAGTGTTACGAATATTTACTGACAGTACCACCTACGACTGTGGAAGCTGAAAGAGTCATTTCTTCAGGGGTCTCATTTGCGAACAAACTTAGATCGCGCTTAAAAGACTTGAGTCTAGACGCGTTGGTGTTTCTAAGGGCATATTTTATTTTTACCAAGTAGAACGCAGGTGTTTAAAAATTATTTTAATTGCACATTTGAATAAAACTTTCCTCACTGTCTCTGTTTCTAGTTTCTAGTTTTATGTTTTATAACCAAAGGTGATTTTTTTTAAATTTTACTTCTTAAACGTAAAAAAAAATATTTTTTATTTTTGTATTTTTTAATAAAAACGTTCTTTTGTTTGACGTATTTCTGCATTTTTGTTACTTCTGTTGCTAGTGTTAGATTTAAAAAAAATATATTGGGGTTAATCCCGGGATTCCAGGATCCCGGAATCCCAGGATCTAGGTTTTTTATCCCGGGATATCGAAAAGGGATCCCGATCCCGAAAATTGGAAACCCTACTCTTTACTATATTAACAAATTAGAACGTGGGTTATTTATGTATATTACAATAAGACTTTAATGGCCGATTTCACCACCGATTCCTAAAATTTAAGTAATGCCTATATATCAGATGTGCACCACATAGGTATTACCTAGCAAAATTTCGTTTTCACCAACCGCTAAGCATTGCCTTTCTTGATTTAGGAATTACTTAGCTAGGTATCTGTTTTCATGCCCAAATCGTTAGGCATTTCCTAACGTTTGACAGCTGACACTTCAAAATGAAAATTGTTCATTTTCATTGAATATTTTGATAGTTATAACGAAGAAATAGAAAGACATGTACAAGATAGAAAAGGAAAAATAAATTATTTTTAATTCTGTAATGAAAAATGGTTTTGGAAAAGATTTCCTTTTATTAGAAAACAGATTTTTATATACATACAAGTTTATATGATATAAAATTAATTAGCAAATACAGAAATATATCGTTTTTATTCTTTATATTATTCACATATAATTAAATTCATAATTTCTACAAAAATGCCTTAGCCATAATTTCCAATGTCAGTGTTGACAAATACAATTGACAAATGTCATCAGAATGTCATAAATTATAAAAATTATTCATTTATTTCAGTGCGCAAATATAATATCACAAAAGTAACTAATATTTCGATGCCTACGTAAGCAATGGGCTACTTGCGTATCTTTTTTTTATTTAATATTTTTGAAGAGAAGGTAAAAACTTGCTACCCGTATTTTTTATTTTGACAAAATTTTTATTAATTAGCCAGAAAAATAATAATGAAATTTGATTATTTGAATTCCCGCCATGTATGACGTAGAATTACGCCGCACCAATGATAGTCGTAAAGCCACAGCGTGGTGCCGTCCCATAGTAATGGTATGTTTGTGCGGGTAATGTAGATAACCTGTTTGACGTTTCAATAATAGTTTGGAGGTTAGTATTTTAGTTTATCTTTTTGATATCGATATTTTAAATTACAAATAACTACCTATGTGTTTATTTATAAAGTAATTAATGTATTTGAGAGACCAGAGAGAGAGAAAAATGAACTAATGTCAAATTTAAATTAAAACTTTCTCGCACGCCATGCCATCTATTGATAACATTCTTAAACATGCTTCTCCTCCCCAGTTAAATATAAAGACGTCACAGAAAATTTTCTTTCTTAATTTAGCAAAAAACAAATAATTATTTTAAAATAAAATTTATATTTTTATATATGTTTTCAATATAACATTACGTATATAGTGACAGAAATCGGATTTTCAGTACCACGCAAGTAGCCCATTGCTAGCTGGGCATTGCTTTGTCTGGTGAAATCCAAAATGGATAAGTATCAGTTTAGGCAGTTCTTAAATTTAGGAAATTCCTAGCTAGTCAACGGTTTAGGAATCGGTGGTGAAATCGGCTGTAAAACTATCAAAGTTTTAAAAAAATCTGATGTGGACTCGACATAACTTCCTTGTATGCCTATTAAGCTATACAGATTTTGTTAATAAATAAAATATGTATTCAGGGCCGGCCCGAGACTTGAGTGCCCTAGGCGAAAATTTTAAATTGCGCCCCTCATTTATTAATATTTAGATACTTATCCATATCATGCAGATGAAATATATTTAAGAAACATTTTATTTAGGTTCAAAATAATAGCACAAACAAATGTGATAATTCTAAATTATAGTTTGACTTTGAATATGATTTAATATAATAATAAAAATTTTCAGTGAAGGAGATAAACAGGCCGTAGGTTCCAAAAATTGTGGCTAGCAGTCATAATTGTCTTTATTTAAAAATATAGGACGTTTTCGGACATTTATTTGTCCATCTTCAGCAGTTACATAAAATTTGTTTAAACGGTGTACAAATTTCTTTGAGTGCTCAACTTGCCCTAGGGGCAACACGTCTTTTTCTTCTATCAAAGACTTTTTTTTATAATTCTGGACAAGATTTGGGCATTCAAAAAATTGTGTAACTAATATTAAAGAAATTTATACACCGTTTAAACAAATTTTATGTAACTGCTGAAGATGGACAAATATATGTCCGAAACGTCCTATTTTTTTAAATAAGACAATTATGACTACTAGTCATAATTTTTGGAACCTACGGCCTGTTTTTTCCTTCATTGAAACTTTTATAACGTTCCCGAATCATTCATTTCTATAATAATAAAAAAACATACTAATAACGATTAAATAATAAAACGAAGTACATATACTATAATAGTTATTTATGAAACAAGAGTAAAAAGTAGTCTTACTTCGCGAATAGGAAAGTTTGTCCGAACGAGCCGCAGGCGAGTTTATCGAACCTAGCGAAAGTAATAATGATCAAAAATTTATTCTTAATTTTTTTCGCGCCTTCATGTTGGCAAATTTTCGAATAGTCCATTATAACTTATAACACTCGTGGTACCACTCACTGGAAACTATTGTGCAATATGCTTTGGAGGAAAATTCCATGTCGAATTTAAATCGTGTTATTTTATTTTAACCGAT
The DNA here is from genome assembly GCA_943142095.1 of Ophonus ardosiacus. Lineage (NCBI taxonomy): Eukaryota > Metazoa > Arthropoda > Insecta > Coleoptera > Carabidae > Ophonus > Ophonus ardosiacus. The sequence continues at coordinate 19,775,572 of OW964830.1, read as the reverse complement.
TAAAAAATGAGATATTAGCCGATTTGTAGTTGTCCAAAATTTTTAAGTGTTAGTAACTCGTGAACCGCTCGTCGATAAAAACCGTGTGATACATAATATATGAAACAGAATTTCAGGACGAATTAAAAATTTTCAAAGCGTATTATCCTATCTTTAACTCGATCAGAGTGGTAGATGAAAAAATAAGAAATGAGAATCACAGAATCTTAATCTACGTAAAATTACTTATGATTTTATTTTTAATTTATTTTGCAAAAAAATATTCTTAACAAAATTGCCCTAAGACCAATTTCTCCTCAGGCGGTCGCCTGGCTTGCCTGTAGCTTGGGCCCTTTGTTATTTTTCTCCTAATCCATAGCAAACTTAATTACATAAACAAAAAAAATTAAATTTTTAAATTTACATATCCCGCTTATAAGGGCTAATTTAATAATTCTTGATGTGCTAGGCGCAGAATTTAATTCTCTAAAACTTTTATTTGGAGCATTTATTTCTAAAATCAAAATAAAACCATTTTTTTTTTCAAGAAAAACTAACAGCTTCAGGTAATATATCACTTCTGATCACAAGTCTGATATACTAAATTGGAAAAGTTTTGGATTACATTTTAATATAGTTTTTTATTAATATCTATTATAGGCTTCAAGTAAAGTACCACTTCCGTAAAGGGAGGGGCATAACTAGATGTTATAACAGTCCTAAATACAAAATTTTAACTTACTACGGCTAACCGTTTTTCAGTTATGCGATATACGTACGTACGTACGTACATATAGACGTTACGACGAAATTAGTCAAAATGGATTAGGTCAGGGATGGTCAAAATGGATATTTCTGCTGAAATCTGGAAACCGAATTTTTTCCTGATTACAGTACTTCCTTTACTTCGTACAAGGAAGAAGGAAGTAAAAATTAGTTTTTAAAATACTACACCTTTTCCATTTGTATTTCAGAAATGGTCATTTTTATTTCAGAAAGCGTCATTTGTAATTCAGAATAATCAATTTAATTTCAGAAAGCGTCATTTGAAATTTAGAATAATCAGTTTAATTTCAGAAAGCGTCAAATGTAAATCAGAATAGTTAATTTAATTTCAGAAAGCGTCATTTTTAAATCAGAATAGTCAATTTAATTTCAGAAAGCGTCATTTGTAATTCAGAAATCGTCATATGTAATTCAGAATACGTCAATTGTAATTCAGAAAGCGTCATTTGTAATTCAGAACGTTATACGTATTGCGAAACAAGTTAGCTTTGATTTTCTGTAACGTTTTCATAAGTTATTCAGAACGTTATAATTATAAGTTATTTGCTGTGATTCTTAATACTGGAACAAACGGTTGCGCACCTACCTTCTCCTTTCGATGCTATTTATTTAAATAAATAAATATATCATCACGGCATATTACCCATTTCTGGGTGTGTCAGTATCTACATACAACACATGTAGACATCGGTAATGATGACGATATATTTTACCGTGTGGGCGCTTACCAGGCGTCACCTCACGGGCACTCATAGCTGGTGTGGACAGTGCACCACAGGGGTCACTTTTGTGCCATTTAAAATTGGAAATATTTGGCGTCGGTCGGGATCGAACCCGGTTCCCCCAGTTTCGCGACCAGACACTCACTTGTATTATTGTACAATTGTCATACAATACTGGATTGATAATTGTGCATCTTGATTGCTTCGATATAATTTTATTAAAAAAACACTTTTTATAAGTTGGTTTTGAAAAAAATGTAAAATGTTAATGATTGTGAATCATATTAACAATTACTTTTTGTGCTATATTTAACTTCAATATTATTAACTGTAACTTCTTTTTCCCCGTATATGAATTTCTGCTTATAATAAATAATTCAACAAATACAAATTATAACTTCTCAAATCGGTGATTTAAATCAAGGCTAACACGTATTTCAGTTCCTACTTTGTTCTGAATTACAAATGATGCAATCTGAATTACATTTGACACTTTCTGAAATTCAATTAACGCTTTCTGAATTATATTTAATATATTCTGAAATTCAAGTGATACTTTCTGAATTACATTTGACGCTTTCTAAAATTAAATTGACTATTCTGAATTACAAATGACGTTTTCTGAAATTAAATTGACTATTCTGAATTATAAATGATGTTTTCTGAAATTAAATTGAGTATTCTGAATTACATTTGACGAGTTCTGAAATTAAATTGATTATTCTGAATTACAAATGACGCTTTGTGACCCGGGGTTTGGGGATAACTACCGGGCGCGTCCCCGGGTGGCGGATAGGGGAACGGCCATATTGCTTTGGTGATATGGTTAGTGATAACTACATGCAGGCGCTCTGGGCTTAAAACCTCGGCATGCGTGATGTTAAGGTTATCGCCGCGGACCATCCTCCCACGTGTTTGTGCCGTGCGTGGCGACCCGTGTCGGAGGATGAAGGGATCCTGGTGGCTGAGTCGCGAGACAACACTCCACTTTGGCCTGGATTTCGCCTAGACGGGCGGTCGAGGCTAACCCACCTCGATCAATCGGCTGCGACGTCGGGTCAGACCGCCGTCAGGGTGACTCTTTGGGGTTGGTGGGCACACAGGAGGCCCAGCCAACGACGGTTTGCTAGTTACACTCCTTCGGCTGGCCGGTCCCCTTCTCGTGTTGCTTGTCGACCTTGGGGGCTATATCAATCCGGTATGCCCTGGCGTTGAAGTTCAACGTCCCCTTTTGGGGCTCCTCGGCGGGTGGGGCGCCGGTGAGATGAATCTTCATTTCCCCTATGGATGGCTTTACAAAGACTACCATAACCCCAGCGGGTGCGTCTTCGGATACCCCGTTACCAACACCAGAAGCGGGTGCGTCTTCAGATACCCCGCTGCCAATGGGTGCGTCCTCGGATACCCCATATACAGCTCCCAAACCCAAAAGGCACCGCATCTGCGGAGCGGAGCAAAAGCGAAGGAGGAAGGCTCGCCAAGCTGAGGAGGCGAAAGCCAAATCAGGTGGCAAGCCTCATCCCGCGTCTTCGGCGCAACAGGGAAAAGCTAACCCCGCTGGCTCTGGACAATCGTCCAGAACAGTGAAGATGGCTGGCTGCCCTGGCGGCGCCAAACGTACTAGATCGGAGGGCTCTGAACCTTCTCCCAACGTTAGGAAGAAGAATCGTCCTCTGCCCAGTAAGAGACCTTCGGCTCCCAAGCCTATAGGGAACTATTCAGATGCCACGAAAAGGCATCTTAAAGTCGCGGTCATTTGCCGTAGCAACCCCTTGGGGAAAATCTCTTCTCCTCAGGCCCAAACCCTGCAGGACCAACTGTATCAACAGTTGGACGACTGCTTGTTTGCCCTCAAGGAAGGAGAACAGCCTCCCGTCTTCGATGGATGGCAACATTCCGGCGAGATCCTTCGTATCACCTGTGGTGACAACCATTCATTGGAATGGCTGAAAGCCACGGTACGTGGACTTCCCACTCTTTGGGACAACGCCCAGTTAGAGGTCGTTGGGCTGGACCAACTTCCTCGTTTAATCAAGGCAGCTGTCTGGATTCCGGGTAAAGCCGATGATAGAGAGACTGTCGTCCGGAGGTTGGCGGTCCAGAACAACCACCTCAAGGTTTCCAATTGGTGTGTCTTTCACGATGCACCAAAAGAGAAACCGCTGGGGCGTCTGTTGGTCTTCGGCATCAACGACCAGGATGCCAAAACTCTTGTGGAGAAGGGGAAGAAACTGAGGTACAGGTTCTCCCAACTTTCCGTTAAATTGAAGGTTGGTGATTCTGCACCATCTCAAACACCGTCAACAGAGACTGCGACTCAGTCTTCGCAGGGTGCAACCCCAATGGAACTAGGTTCCAACGAGGCTGCTGAACTGCAAGAGCTCGAGTCTCTGCTAATTTCGGAGATTGCGTCAGTTTCTCCCAAGGATGAGCCCCAACAATCCTCAACCTAAATTCCCTTCCCAAGCCCCATTATCCTTCATCCAAATAAACCTGCAACACTGTCGGGCGGCGACCTCCACTCTGAGACGACACCTAGACAGCAAGCAGAACAGTATAGCCCTAATCCAAGAGCCTTGGGTAGTTAAATCCAAGATCTGTGGATTGGGCGACAAAAATACCTCTATCTTCACAGGATTTGGTATTGAAAAACCAAGAACATGCATTATAGTTCCTAAACAAATACAAGCTGTTATCCTTCAACAACTTTGTACACGCGATCTCACTGTAATCCTTCTTAGTGAAATCACCAAAAATACCAAGGAAGACATTATTCTTGCTTCCTGTTATCTCCCTTCAGACTCTTCACAACTTCCTCCTAGTCCTGAACTGGTGAAGCTGATTGAGTTCTGTGAACAAAATCACAAACATCTAATCGTGGGCTGCGATTCTAACTCGCACCACCCAATCTGGGGGAGCAAAGATGCTAATCCCAGAGGTAGATCTTTAAGTGAATACATCACTAGCACCACTCTAGAAATACTTAACAAGGGCGATGAACCTACTTTTGTCACTTCCCGTGCTCAAACTAGAATTGACATCACCCTAGCCACATCAAACATATCCAGCGACATATCAGGATGGTGTGTATCATCTGATCTTTCAATGTCTGACCACAGGTCGATATGTTTTACACTAAATGCTAAATGCATTGAAAAAAAGGTTTTTCGTAACCCCAGGAAAACTAACATAACCGTATTTCTTGACCTTCTGTCTTCTGGAATCAAGGAATGTCAAGTACCCAAACAAATCAATATAGAAACACTTGAAAATTGCGATAGTAATCTTCAGCAGGTTCTTACAAAATCATACGAACAGGCATGTTCCCAAAGTATAATTAAGCCCACGAACGCACCATGGTGGTGTAGTGAACTAGGTAAAATGAGAACAATCGTTAGGAAATTGTTTAACAAAGAAAAGAACTCTAAGGCCGAAGCCGACTGGCGTTTTTTCCAAATAGAGAAAACTAAATACAAAAAAGTTATACGACATAAGCAGAGAACTGCTTGGCAGAACTACGTTAGCAATATCGAAGGAACTGCCCCTGTAGCTCGCTTAAAAAAAATGTTCTCTAAGGACCCTAACCAACAGCTCAGCTGCCTCAAACGTGAGGACGGCTCATACGCTACCTCCATTACAGAAAATAACGAAATTCTGCTAAAGTGTCACTTTGCAGGCTGTGTAATTTCTCAAGGAAGTAGTTGGGCAGTTCAAGAACACTCCTTTTCGGAGGAGGCGTTCAAACTCTCTTCGGAGATCGTTGATGAAACACGCACAACCTGGGCGATTAATGTTCTAAAGCCCTATAAAGCACCAGGGTTAGATGGGATTGTACCTGCCCTCCTTAAGTGGGGCTGCAATCTGTTAATACATCATCTTATCTGGATTTTTAGAGCTTGCATCACCCTCACTTATGTTCCTGTTAAGTGGGGGGAAGTTAAGGTAGTCTACATTCCCAAACCTGGACGTTTAGACTACTCAAAACCTAAATTATATCGTCCAATAAGTCTTAAATCAGTTCTCCTCAAAACTCTGGAAAGACTTTGCGATAGACATATTAGGGATACTGCACTGGCTCGCAATCCACTGCACCCTAACCAGCATGCTTATACTCAGGGTAGATCGACTGAATCTGCTCTTCATGCTGTGGTCAGCACGATCGACAAATCTTTGGAATATAACAATTCCACCCTGGGAATCTTCATAGATATAGAAGGGGCTTTCGATAAAGCCACCTTCGATTCTATAGTCAATGCTCTAGAGGAACACGGATTTGAACTTCCTCTGTTCAAATGGATAAAATTCATGCTAGAGCATAGAGTAGTACAATTTTCTTCCGGGGAAACTAATATCAGAGGATATGTCACCAGAGGCTGCCCACAAGGTGGCGTTCTTTCGCCCCTTCTTTGGGCAATGTTGGTAGACAGCCTTCTTATACTTCTTAACAACAATGGATACCACGCCATTGGATATGCAGACGACATTACAGTTCTGATAAATGGCAAATTTGAGAACATTCTTGCCAACTTGGCAAACAACGCTCTTAAATTGATCGAAAACTGGTGCAAGGAACACTCCCTTTCGGCAAATCCAGCCAAAACAGAGATAGTCCTTTTCACTAGGAAACGCAAAATTGGCGATCTTAGGATGCCGAAACTCTTCAATCAAACTCTAAGTTTATCAAGCAGTGTCAAATATCTGGGTATCATAATTGACAACAAACTCAACTGGAGTCTACATTTAACCAATAAAGTTGAAAAAGCCTGTATAGCCTTTTGGCAATGTCGCCGTGCTTTGAGTCGAACTTGGGGCTTAACACCTAAGCTCACCCTTTGGCTATACACAGCCATTATCAGGCCAATGATTACATATGGTGCTATTGTCTGGTGGCCCAGAATCAGACAATCCGTAGCAACTGCACTGGGGTCTGTTCTGCGCCTTTCCCAACTAGGTCTCTGGCCTAAAATAGGAGCAAATAGTAAACACTGCTCTATCTTCAAAGAAGCAGCCTCGCGGGCTCCACTTCTTCAGATGAGTAACGACTACATTGCTCCAAAATTCTATTTTGAGAAACCATATCAAATTAAATTAGACTGCCAGACACCTTCTATACCTGACATTCTCATTTTTACTGACGGCTCGAAGAGTGGTACAGGGTCCGGTTCAGGAATCTTCTCCGAACAAATGAACCTGTCTGTCAGTATTCCCCTTGGTGCCTATGCCACCGTCTTTCAATCTGAAATTCTAGGTATCTTGCATAGTGCACTACTAATTAAAGAACATAAAGTTCAGAACAAGAACATCAGGATAGTTTCAGACAGCAAAGCAGTTCTTAAAAGCCTTAGTGGATTTAAATTCACTTCAGGTCTGGTTGAACTTTGTCATCTTGCACTGTCGGATATATCCAAAAACAATGTCGTGGAACTCGCTTGGGTAAAGGGACACAATGGTATTGAAGGTAACATCTGTGCCGATAATCTAGCTAAACAGGGTTCGTCTGGTTTACCCTGGGGCCCAGAGCCCATGCTACCCCTAGCCAAATCGTTCCTTCACAATATTACTCGAAACATTACCTTTGAAAAATTTTCAGCTGGTTGGAGAAATATATCCACCTGTAAACAAACGAGAAACCTTATTTCTAAACCAACTTATAAGTTAGCCAATTATCTCATCAGACTTTCGAGGAACAACCTTAAATTTCTTGTTGAGGTCCTTACGGGACATGGTCGGTTCAACAAACACATGTACCGCATAAAAATCTCCGACAGTCCTCTTTGTAGAGGCCCGCTCTAGCGTTAAAGAGAGGATCCATGTTAGGGGAATTCTGGTCTTCCATGGCCGCACTTAGCTCAACTTCCCCCGCTAACTTGTTAGCCTTCTTTCTAAGCGTAGAATGGCTTCAAAATCGGTAGGTCGGAAGCTGTGCTACAGGAGGTAGTACAATGGGCCCATTTGTGAGGCCTAAGTGCGCGTGCAGTATCTTTCTTTACCCTCCACCTCAAATCCAGAATCCAGACGCTTTGTGAAATACAAGTGGAAAAGGTGTAGAATTTTTTATGCCCTACGTCTCCCATTTACTCTATTCCAAATTCTTACTTCTTCTGTAACATTTGAAATCTGGAAGTAAATGAATGTAGAAAATAACAAAACGAGCATTGAGTTTATGTACGAAAATAAAAGAAATGTCAATTGCAAATAAAAACTTGGACTGAAATACATACATACGTAGTTTTTTTTATTAATTATTTCATTAAATTGTTTACTATCCGTGCATATTTCCAATTATTGATCACAAATAGAGATTTGTACAACATGAGTAAAAACTATAGTCTTATTTCACGAATATGAAAGTTTAACCGAACGAGACGTAGTTCGTCAAATCCTATAAGTGAAATAAGACATTTTTTCCCATAGTTGCATACAATTTTTTGCGGTAATACCACATTTTCTATATATATATAAGTTATGATTCACTACCATCACAGAGTTATGATTCACTACCATCACAAATGCCATCATTTCTTATCAAATTTGTTTATGATAAACTTAGTATATAAACTAGTGTATAGTTAGGCATAAGTGTTATTTGTATCACTTTCTACAAGCTGTTATTATGTTCAACAACGAATCTGTTTAAATAAAGACTTGAAGTTAGAAAATAAAAATTAATTTTTTTTGAAAAACTTCGATTCCAAAATCAAAATTGGCGCAGTCGGTAGGATCGCAAATAAAGAAGGCAGTGTGCTGAAATTCGCCGTAAGTCTGCGCAATACTTTATTCAACAATTTCAATTGTTGCTCTGTGCGATCGAACAAGTGAAAACACATAAATATTCACTCCATCAACAATCAACCTAAACAGTGGTTGCACCAGGGTCTAACCACGACCCATCTTTAACCCAACGAGATTAAGGAGATCAGCCCCAGTAGAACATCCCATTCCATCACCATCGACAACACCGAAGGTGCAGGGAAAGATACAAACGCCCGTCCACTTGAAACGTAACAAGACATCTACTACTATGCAGAGAACAACATACATCATAATAATACTGTTGTAAGTTACAAAACACTCGTAGTAATTACGCACACTTTTGCCGGTAATAACAATCGGTCCGCGAACAAATACTGTTATACTAAGGGTTCTGAGGAACGGCTAACGCTGTTAGGAATCAGAACGAGCCCCGACACAAGGCATACACAAGTTACACATAATAATACAAAATTAATATATAATTAATGAACACTGACAATATCAGAGAATTAGAAGACAAATTTAGACTTCTACCTGTATCAAATAAACAAAGTACCAACAAGATTAAACAGATAGTAACAGAGGCCATAAATTCACCTTTATCATATTCAGTTGAAGAATTAACAAAATCTCAAATTAAATTCAGCATGGCCACTGCTACGATCAGTGATATCAGAAACTTCATTGATGGAGTTCCGGAATATGATGGAGAGGTAAAAACCCTCCCGGAATTCATCAAGGAAGCTGACAATTTTTACTCAGTAATGAATACGTTAAACCTCACAGCCATACAAAAAACATACTGTTTTTCCATGCTAAAAAAGAAATTCACTCACAAAGCTAGAGATATTCTAAGTACACAAGAGTTCAACTCTTGGGAAGAGATAAAAACTTATCTTCAGAATAATTTCGAAGATAAGAGTACGTATATCACGACCCTGTTAACATTACTTCGGATTACTCACACAAACGATATTAATAATACATTAGGAAAATTCAAAACCGCATACCACAAAATCACATCAAAAATAGCCCTATTAACATATAAACAGGAAGAAAAGAAAGCAATAACAACAGAAATACATACACTAATCACTACACATTTTATATCGCTAATACCCTTGAACTTAAGAACACTATTTATCAGCAAAAACATACAAACTTTGGATGAATGTGAACAGATACTCACTAACGAATTCAACTTTACACAAGTACACAAATCACCACTCCACAAAATAAATAATCAATCCAACATACAAAACCCCTTTTTTAAACAATTTAACCCACCTCCACGAAAATTCCCAGGACAAGAATTTCCCTCAAAACCATTTAATCCTCAACTTGCAAGACCCTCAGGTAAACAAATGTTTGCCAGACAGAATATCAAAAATGGTATAGAGACGAGACAACAGTTTAAACCAACACCTATGTCCGGAATGACAAAAACAACAATACCCATGTCCACACAGACAATAAAAAGAAATTACGCCTTAGAAACACAAGATCCCGAAAATACTTGTGACAATGAAATTAATGATGAGGACGTAACTAACGATCAAGATGAAACATTCGATAATCAATCTTTTTTAGATTACGATCCCGACCAGATAACAGAAAATATGTGATGTTATCAAATACAAAAATGATCCCGATTATCACATATCAATATTTCAAAATTCTCATAGATTCAGGTTCGAATATAAACTTAATAACGGAACAGACAATAAAACAAAATAAAATGAAGATTCTTAAAGAATTCCTTACTTTTAGAACAGCGACGAGCAAAGTCAAATGTGATAAGTATGTAGAGATTAGAATATTCGGAAAAACCCACAAATTTTTCATTTTAAATTTTCACGCAGAATGTAACTTATTGTTCGGAACAGATATACTCCGCGATAACGAACACAATAATAGACTTTACAAATAACACGATTAAAATGAAACAGATGAAGTTTAATATTCAAAATTTGGACAAAAAAGATAAAGAAACATATGTGCAAATACGCGATGAACATTTAGAACCAGGAACAAAGAATAAATTGTATAAATTATTAGGAAAATATGATTCACTATTTCCTAAAGAAAATGAAACGTTAACATCCACTAACAAAATACAACACAAAATATATACCACTGATGACGTACCCGTATACACAAAAAACTATCGGTTACCCCAAATTTATGAAAAAGATATTGAGGAACACGTGCAAACATTATTAAAAACAGGAGTCATACAAAAATCTAAAAGTCCGTACAATTCACCCATCTGGATTGTACCAAAGAAAGCAGATGCATCTGGCAAAAGGAAAACCAGACTAGTAATTGACTTCAGGAAACTCAATCAAAAAACGAAAGAAGACAAATTTCCCATACCCAATATCGATACACTTTTTGACAAAATAAATAGCCCAAAATTCTTTACTACCCTCGATTTACACTCAGGTTTCCATCAGATATTAATAGACAAAAGTGATAGAGAAAAAACAGCCTTCAGCACTACCACGGGACACTATGAATTTTTGAGAATGCCTTTCGGTCTAATTAATGCACCAGCCACCTTCCAAAGGTGCATGAACGAAGTCCTACAAGACTTAATAGGTAAAATATGTCTCGTATATCTGGATGACATAATCATTTTCGGGAATACAGAACAAGAACATTTGCAAAATATTGAAACGGTCTTTGAGTACTTGAAAAACGCAAATCTAAAAATACAAATAGACAAATCAGAATTTTTTAAAACAGAAGTAGAATATCTAGGATTTGTAATCTCGAGCGAAGGTCTTAAACCAAACGAGAAAAAAATAAAAGTAATACAAAATATTCAAATCCCGAAAACAGTGAAAGAAATAAAATCATTATTAGGCAAGCTATCTTGGTATCGCAGGTTTATACCAAACTTTTCAAAACTAACTAAGCCTTTCACTAACTGTTTACGCAAGGGGTCTACAATAGATATTTATAATAATGAATATAGAGAATGTTTCACGAAAATGAAGGAACTAATAATAAATCCCCCAATACTTTCATTCCCGGATTTTAATAAAAAATTTATACTAACTACCGACGCATCCGATTACGCAATGGGCTCTGTACTTTCGCAGGTACAAGACCTACAAGAAAAACCATTAGCATACGCCTCGAAGACATTTAATACGCATGAACAAAATTATTCTACCATTGAAAAAGAATTAAAAGCAATAGTTTGGGCCATACAGAATTTCAAGACGTACCTATACGGACGAAAATTCATTATTCGTACTGATCATAGGCCATTGACCTGGCTGTTTAACATGAAAAATGCCAACCAAAAATTAATGAGATGGAAAATTGAACTTAACGAATATAATTTCGAGATAGAATACATAGCAGGAAAAACGAATAAAATCGCGGATTTTTTAAGTAGAATCAGAAATACATTCAAAATAAATTTTAAAGTAGGTGACGTAACAACGACACCCATTTCGCGCACTGTATATCTAAGGATTACAAGTTCGGAAAAGGTTTGGCAAAACAAATAGATAACCAATTCAATAGTAGGAACTTTTGTGTAAATAAACTACCAAATAAGATAATCCAAAATGAGTATGATAAACACATTTTCCACTTGTTTTCAAAAGAATCATTTAGGGATGAATGCAATAAAAAATTATTAAAAAACTCACTAATACAGCTTCGAGATTATTTAATAAAAAATGACCTATACGAAATTAACATCCCATATTTATCATGCGGATTGGACAAATTACCGAAGGATGAATTAATTAAAATACTAAACTCCGTATTTGAAAACACATGCATACAAATAAACGTCTATGCACTACCACAAAACTTCGTGCTAAGCGATGAGTTAGAATCTAGAATAGAACTAGAAAAGATTATACAGCAAGACGATGACTCAATAAAAGGAATAATAGACACACAAGACGATATAGAAACTATACATTCAGCTCAAGAATACACAATTAACGGTTTAAAAATATTAGAAAATCGCATAAATGTAGCAGATAATCAAATTATATTTTCTTTAGACAAAACAAATGAAGTAGACATCGAGAAATTATTCAATAACAAAAAACAAAGACTAATAGTCACTATTGAAAGAGATAAATTAGATACACAATTACAGGAGTTCATAAAGGATTACATCACCCCCAAAGTTAGATACTATTGTATATGTGACGACAAAATCTTTAACGCCCTAAATAAAATCATCCAAAAAGATTTCGAAGTAAATACTTTAAACTTAATAAAAGTTAATAAAGAGGTAAAAGATATAGAGCAAATAGATGAACAGAATGAAATCGTTTACCTATACCACACAGGTAAAACAAACCATAGAGGAATCATGGAAACTTATAACAAATTAAAAGAAAAATACTATTGGCCAAAGATGATTAACACTATTACTGCCCTTATAAACAATTGTCAGACTTGTAAAGAATGCAAATATGATCGTAAACCTATTAAGCTCATAGATAATCTCACGGAAACACCTGAAAGACCTTTCGAAATTATAAACATAGACCTCCTGACCGTTCATGGACAATACTACCTGACAATCTACGACCAATTCTCTAAGTACGCACAAGCATATCCAGTCAAAACTAAAGAAAGTAAGACAATAGTAAAAACGCTAGAAACATTTATTAAAATCAAGGTACCTCCACGGAAAATAATATGCGATCAAGGTTGCGAGTTTAATAATATATCCCTAAAAACATTTTGTCATAATAACCAAATTGAACTACACTTAACGTCTGCTCAAAACCCGAAATCTAACGCGGTAGAAAGATTTCACTCCACGCTGATCGAACACCTACGAATAAAAACAAGAACACATAAGCTGAAATCTCTGAAAGAAACAGTTGATGATTGTATATTCGCGTACAATAATTCAATACAAACAATTACAAATATGACCCCGAACGAAGTACTGTACGGAAAAGACTACACAAATCTAAGACCAAAGGAAAGAATAAATAATCAATTGCAGGTTTACAAAGAAAGAAAACAAAAAGAGTTAGTACAAGTAAAGAACAAAATAAAACAAGAAAAACTCAAACGATTTAGAGAACCGCTAGAAAACAATAAAATTAATAAATTAAAGACATTAAATGAAGCATATCTAAAACAAAACCCCCGACTAATAACCAAATTCAAAAAACCCTTATACCTGAAATCCAAAATAAAGAATTATAACGATAAGTTCAAAACAATAAATACAAAAACGAAAAGCAGAGAACGAAAGGTAAAAATTGATAAGATCAAAATTTAACTGTTTCAGAACCTCACATGGGTTCGCCGAAATAAAAAACATCACAAGTAACCCCGGATTTCTATTGCATACAATTGGTAAGTGCTACCTAAAAGAAAGCGAACAATTACACTATTATTATAACGACATAAATCCAATATACACTGAATACACAAAATTAGAGCAACTCATCAATAATGAAGTCAAACAATTAACTAATGAAACATTTCTTATTGAAAATGGCAAAATTATAAATTTCATGTTCAAAGAACTCGAAACTAACATAATCAAATTATTCGGAAGAAGGAAGAAGAGAGGTTTGATAAATGGATTCGGATCTATAATAAAATCAATAACAGGTAATTTATACGCTGCTGACGAAGAACGTTACAATACAATTTTAGAACAACTCAGTAGTAACCAAAAAGTATTACAGGCACAAACAAACGAAATTATCCGCCAACAACAAACTTTGACCGATAAATTTAACAAAGAATTACAAACTGTAAGACTAGACGAAAATAAACTACGAACGACAATTAACGAAGTAATTGTAATAATGAAACAGGACAAAAGTTGGAAAGCGCTTATGCACACTGAAATCCAAATTAATAAAATTTTAATATATATTCAAAGACTCAAAAGCATAGTAGACAATGTCATAAAATCCTTAGAATTCTGCTCTTTAAATCAATTAGACATAACCATAATAGATCCCAGTAGTCTCCAAAACATTACACAGAACCCAAATATACTACAAACACTCGAAACGATATATGTTACTTGTACACTACAAAATAATAAGATACACATCTTATTAGCGGTCCCAAATTACACAAAAAACTTATACCCAATTCAACAATTTACTCCAGTACCATATTACGATTTATCATACAAACAATTAGCAGAGGAAAACAATATGATTACTAGCTATAATAACATATATATATCCATACGTAAATTTATAAATAATAAATATTGTATAACAAATTATAACCCTATTAGCAATTGTATTAATAACATACTAAACAAACAAATATATGATGATTGTCTAAGCCAAGAGATTGCAACAAAAAATTACATTTCACAAATACCATTTACAAATAAAGTAATTATATTTTCCCCAAATCCCCAAAATTTAGAGTTTAATTGCGGAGACAACTACAAATATAAACAAGTACAGGGTATCTTCATCAATGAACAAGATATCTGCACTATAAAAAATTGGCAATTCCAAAAGTACGAACCATTATATCAAGAATACATTTTCGACACTATAAAAGAAATAGAAATTAAACAAATACCAGAAATAAATAAATTGAATAGAGTCAAGTTAAATATTACACACCTAGACCAAATCAAATCTATAAAAGGGATTGACAATCACCATGTACCTATATTATATATTATTTTAAGTATTATAAGTATCATTATTATACTCATATTATGTAAAAAGAGAATATATACTCGTATTTTAGAATATAAGCAGAAGAAAATTGTGAACCAAGAAAAGATAGACTTAGAATTGAATCCTCTGAAATAATGTCATTTCTTGAAGGGGAGGAGTTATGATTCACTACCATCACAGAGTTATGATTCACTACCATCACAAATGCCATCATTTCTTATCAAATTTGTTTATGATAAACTTAGTATATAAACTAGTGTATAGTTAGGCATAAGTGTTATTTGTATCACTTTCTACAAGCTGTTATTATGTTCAACAACGAATCTGTTTAAATAAAGACTTGAAGTTAGAAAATAAAAATTAATTTTTTTTGAAAAACTTCGATTCCAAAATCAAAATTTATATATATATATATTTTAGTAAAATTAACTACTTACATAAATACATATTTTATGCCACATATATAGTATTCGTCACGTAAGAATGTCGTTGCGCAATAAAAAGTGTATGATTCTTGAAGAAATACGTAAATGAAATAGTCTCTTTTTGCTACATAGGTCATATAATCTGTTCATTTATGAACAGATGCTATAACCTGTGTAGCAAAAAGAGACTACTTAAATTACATATTGTCTTCAAAAATCATACACATGTTATTGCGCAACTACATTCTTACGTGAAGAATACTGTAACTTTGTAGTTTTACAGAAATATTTTTTTAAAGTTTATATACTATTTCAAATGTCGTCACAATTTTGCGACCTTGTAGTATCTCTCCCGTGATGTGTGTGCAAAATTATGACGTCATAAAATCAGACTCAGAATGTTTATAAAGAAAATCATGAATTAAAATTAATAATATTACATATTTTGGATGAATATATGCATAATATTAGGTAAAATTTTCATTTATGAAAAATAAATCAATATTTTTTTTCGTATGACCCGCCCATTTAAATGAACCTTCATATAAAAAATAAAGAAAAAATACTGAAAAACCCCATTGGTCGATTACTCCTATATTACAAAAAAAAAAAATGTGTATAGGTATACTCACTGTAGCTTGTTGAATACGTAGGAACTGTGGGTTCTAACAACATACATATAATATGTATACAATATAAGGACATTATTAAAAAGACAACAAAAAATCTGCTGTATATCAGGAAGTTCAAATTGTAGATTATTTTCACATATTATTATCAACTTGCAACTTGCAGCATTAAAATGCAAATATGTTTAACCTTGTTATGAAACAAGAATCTCCTGCCTCTTTTTCAACACGTTAGACTAGTTAAATTGGTATTATTTAAAATATTTATCTATGACCTTAAGTTGGAAATTATTTTTTGAAATTATGGCTGAAAAGTTTTGTTGTCATCTAAAACTTGAAACCAAGATCTCTGGTAGTGCTTTACTACTTATACAATACACTAATGAAAGCCATAGGAACAAATCTCTGATGATTGCTGAATTTTTTTTTGAACATAAGATTTTATGTTATTTACATAAGTAGTCTGATCATTTTAGGTATGAAGTGTGACAATCAACTATCATATGTTCATGATGGCCTCCGTTAGTTAGCATCGTGTAGTGGAGCATTGAACTCCATAAGGATGGGTAAATTCAAAATTTCTTTATATCATAATATTATGGGGTCTCGTGGCCGACTAATCTGGAGAACCGGATGTGATCCCGACCGAATTTTAACTGGCACAAAAATGACCCCTGTGGCGCATCTTCCACGCAAGCAATGAATGTCCGTGAGGTGACGCCTGATAGACGCCCACTTATAGAATATATATTCATCATTACCGAAATAACCGTATAAAGCAGATTGGCACACCCAGCAATGGGTAATATGCCGTGATGATATTTTTTTTCTTTTCTTTTAATTTAAGCGTGTTTACATCCAAATTCAAATAAATTTTCCATTTTTACATTTAGTTCTTGTGTTAATATATTTTTAAAGTATTGACGTTTCTTTTCGAATTATTTATTAATTTAAAAAAAATCTATTATTTTATTGTTCAGATATTTTTGCGGGTGTAGGTATGATGTTGATTTCCTCGATGACGTTTACTTATACTTCTTAGGTACTAATAGTTTTGTGACATAGGTGGGGTAAGAGGAATTATTATCAAGAATGGAATTCTTTTTTCTCAGGGTTATCGCTCAAACGCAGCTGTAGACACGTGTTTCGCTCTTATTAGAGCTCATCAGTACAGCATAGCTAGTTAATAGGTGGACATTAACTAGAGGTAGTAATTGAAAAAAAACCAACACAGTGTAACAGCACTAGTAAGCAGCCAAATACACCCATGTTGGCTCGGTCAGCATCTCCACACACTTGTGGATCAACACAACGTCGCAGCGGCGGTGATTTATAACCAGTGCTGTTACACTGTGTTGGTTTTTTTCGATTACTACCTCTAGTTAATGTCCACCTATTAACTAGCTATGCTGTACTGATGAGCTCTAATAAGAGCGAAACACGTGTCTACAGCTGCGTTTGAGCGATAACCCTGAGAAAAAAGAATTCCTTACAAATTTTGCGCTCGAGAAATATTATATTTTTTAGTATTTACTTTTGGGGGTCCAAGTAACGGGTCTGGTGGGTGGTTATAAATCACCGCCGCTGCGACGTTGTGTTGATCCACAAGTGTGTGGAGATGCTGACCGAGGCAACATGGGTGTATTTGGCTGCTTACTAGTGCTGTTACGCTGTGTTGGTTTTTTTCGATTACTACCTCTAGTTAATGTCCACCTATTAACTAGCTATGCTGTACTGATGAGCTCTAATAAGAGCGAAACACGTGTCTACAGCTGCGTTTGAGCGATAACCCTGAGAAAAAAGAATTCCTTACAAATTTTGCGCTCGAGAAATATTATATTTTTTATTATGAAGAATGTTTAAATACATACGGCGTGTCCCTGAATTGACGTTATAAGAGGTAAATGGATATTTTCATATAATTTTTCTGAAATTGAAGTTACTTTTTCTGAAATTAAATTTATTTTTTTCGAAATTGAATTTACTTGTCCTGAAACTGTAGTTACTTTTTCTGAAGTTGAAAAGTTATAGAAAATGACGGTTTGATCATAGTATGTAGATCTTCCAGATTTTTTTATCACTTTTCTTCATAGGTGCCGACTTTGCAAAATATTGTCGGGTGCACTCACCGAACAAAAAATTGAAATTATACATTTATAGGATGGTGACCGGGCACAGCCGAACATAGGACTTTAATTTCTGCTTCCCTAATTATTTTTAAAAAAATCTTCAAATTAAAGTTGTTGGGTATAGAATTCTTGATTTGAATCAATAAGCAAAATTAATTGCATGCTTTATAATAGCAGAAATTAGGTATGAAAATGTCGAAAATCACCTCATAAATAACGATAGAGATAGACCCATGAAATTAGGATAAAATAATTAACAAATGTCTAATTTTAGTTTCAATTCGATTGCAATTGCTTCAGGTGTAAAATTTTATGCTTTACAACTTTTCTTTGAAGCATTTTTCCCTAAAATAAGGAAGCAAGAAATTACGAAAGTCTGTTTTTACATGCACCCTACAAGTCAGCGCCTATGCTTTTCTTAATAAAACTTTGCTGTATTATGAACGGAAAAGGCACTTTACCTGAAACAAAATTGACAAATAATGGATGACAAATAATGGAAGTAGGCCGACGATTAAAAAAAAAATGCACAACGCCATCATTTTTCATTCTGAACAACTTTTCTAAGTAAAACTTTGGCGTATTGTGAACGAAAAAGATACTTTTTTGAAATGAAAATAGTTTTCCTCAACTCTTAAAGGCCTACTTGATTTAAAAAATTGAAGGAAAATAAAAATAAGTTTCAAACCAAGCAGAGTTTATTTCCAAAAGGTCACATTAAGATTAAAAAAAATTTAGTTTCACACACCTCTTGTAACATCAATCGGGGGGACCCGCTATTTGTATTGATGTCCAAGTATTTTTTTGTAAATTATAAAATAATGTCAATTTTAATGTAATTTGATTTTAAATTTGTAGAATTAGCAATAGATAAGGATAAATAATTATAATTATCAATTACTGTTTTATGGTACAGGCACACTTATGTACATAATTTATGAGAAACATCAGAAGGAAAATCTACGTTATAAATTACGCGCTAGGTACATTATATCAGGTAAAATAATATGTTAAATAAAATAGTTTTGTGTATTTTTCGCATTATTACGAGTATGTTAATATTTATTGCTGTTAAAAAAAATTATATTAAAACAAAAAAATATTCAAAAGTACTATCACTACAAATTATTGTTTTATATTTTAAAAACTACATATGGAAACATTGAAAACCTAAAGTAGTCATTTTGATACTTTTTCTACAGTGGTATAATTTGCGTTGAAGGTCCTAATTCCAAAAACTAATAGTGCGGAAATTCGCATTATTGCAGAAGCGTGGTTAATGTTCTTTTAAGATGTTTGTTCGAAGGGCACCTGTTGGTTCGCACACGCTATTCACATTAGGAGTAAGAACATAACGTCACCAAGAGCTACCTATCATGTCTCAGTAGTTTTTTCTCAAAGCATTAGTCTCATTGTTTTTCACATAAAGAATGCACCTGACCAGTCTAATCAAACCAAGAGAGAAAGAAGAAATAAGTATTCTAATAATAAAATGTACCTTACAATTAAACTTTTTTACACTGATCAGAAACTGTTTAATGTTTATGTTTGCTCATTGGTTTGGAACACTGTTCCGGAAGTTTATGTCAAAGTAGGAACAGGAACTCGTCCAGGAGCTTTTTGCCTCAAATTTTTTTAGTTAAAATTTAAATTATTCGTTTAGCCAACGATAATACATTTTCAGCACGATTAATTTATAAAGAAAATTTTCTACTTCTTACCTTTCGTCACCTTCTGGTCAAAAAATTTATTATAGTATTCACGCCCGATGGGTCACGATCGTGTCACGTAATTGTACCTAAATTTGACATAACTATATCTTTAGTAAAATCGGAGCGATTTGTGTATACAATTTTGGGTAGCGTAGAAAAACTAAATACTGTTGATGACATATTTCGACATACGAATAATAATAAGATTGTAATGTGTAAATATGACAAGTAAGAATGATTTCTTAAATAAAAAATCTGTTGTGGTCAGCACAAGACCTCTCGCCATTTCCATATAAGTATTGTATTGTACTTCTCTATCGAACCGTCGATTTATAACAAAAAATTACAGAACTCTAACCAAATATTGTTTTATATTATATTTAACATGTCTTTTGCACATATGTAATTCTAATTATATCTATTTTTCATTGTATGAGGAAGTTCCTATATGTCTTCCAATTCATTAACCAGATTGGCGGTATTTCTGATGGATATATGCATTTTACCTATAATTTCAAATATTTCATTAATACAATAATAAGAAAGATTAAATATACTTCCCAGAAAAAGCTATCAGAAAGCCATTAAAACTGTTGATTTTTAACACTGACATAGTCATTTTCAAACTATGTTATAAACATTTGAATTTGTCAAGTCGTTTCCTTAGTGCCTTAGCCTCGGCGATTAGAATCTGCTACATATTATAGTGTCTTTATATCTAAATCTATACAAGATATAATAAAAATTTTAAGTGTATTAGATGGAGAATTTTGTTCTTCAATATTTGTAATAACAAAAATTTCCAAAAAATTATATTTAGAAGAAATTTTCTAAGAAACTACTACTTCCGGTTCTTCAATTGTTACCAAAACCTTTTCAGCTCTTCCCAGGAATATTAGATTGAGGAAACTGCAGTTAAATATTTTTTAAGTCTTATAGTTTTTGAGGAATCGTGTCTACAACATCCAGACATACATACACACATCCACACACACACACATCCACACACACACACACACACACACACACACACACACACACACACACACACACACAGACATTTTAAAAATGTTATAATCGGATTCTAGGAACCTTAAAACGTGCTTATTCAATAAAATCTGAACATGCGAATTTTAGCATGAATCCAATACCTCTCTTAGCGAGAGGTAAAAATAGGAGAAAACGTATCACTCATGCCCGATTAAATTTCAATCACGCCCGATCACTCACGGTCAATTTTTACTCCCTCACGCTCACTGTCAAAAGCTGTATAATATTTTGTTGAAATTCAAATGTCAAGTACAAATTCTTTGATGCATGCGTACGAGTACGGCTTAGCGCAAGGGAGGCTTAGCTGTTTGCAATCTAAGGGGCTCTTAATAATTGGTGTAACGTATTTTTATATTTAAGGTGTACTTAATATTTAAGTAGAACCGGTGGCAAACTGCCATTAATAATATGTAAAATTATGAATGATAAAATAAGAAATATTGTTTTGTGTACACAAAGATTTATACACTAAAATATAATTGAGTGTATTTTACTTAACATATAAAACAAAATTATTGTTTTTGGTATCAGCTTATTTGGAAAATAATCTAAATATCTCTCAGTTTCATTATTACGCAGGTAGTTCTTGCTAAAAGGAAATAAAAAATGTAAATTACTATTATTGCAGACTAAATACCATAAGGCTAAATAAAATATTTTTTTTCAAAAATGCCAATGGATGTAATGACTTTTTTCATTTCCAAAAATATTAACTTTCAGGTAAATTTTCGATATATCCATGAGAAATAAATGTATAGAATTCACATTTCATGATTTTTTTTTTATTCTTCGACTTTAGTTCTATTATTGCATTTATTTACTTTTTACTCCAATTTCTGTTATATGAGACTATTTCCATGCAGGTCGTTTCGCAGACGATAAATGGGTCCATATAATCTGGGAGTACGGTGAAATGGACCCCGGATAAACGAGTTCCTACAGTATTTAACCAGCTACTTTGGGTCAATATTATATTAATTTATTTGGCAAATTTATTATTCAAAATATACCAGAACATTAACATTATTCTTTTGATAAATTTTCTTTACATTTTTGGTGGTATGATCAAAAAAATTTAACTATCAACTAATTTATTTATTATGAATCTAACCTACAGTATATAATATCCCAATTACAGGTAGATTATACAAAATAAAAACAATAATAAATATTTTAATTAGCATAAGTAGCAATGCAACAATAAAGTAAACTTAGAAGATAAAATAGATTTTTGTAGCACACATATAACAAAATAATGATTTTAAGCATTGTAATAACCACGTTCTTAAATTTCACGAACGAGCCAAAAAATATATCAATGTAATGTGGCAGGGTATTAAAATTTTCACATAACATTCTAATTGGTGATTTTAAATCATAGTTAGTACAGGCTGTTCTGCAATGAAAGTCTGGGAACAAATATTGGTATTTTCGCAAGTATAACTGGATTATTCACGATGCAATGTAAAACCTTATACAAAAATAAAGATGACTAAATATTTCTTCGCTTATTGAGTGACACTATGTTAATTTTAGCAAGTAAGATGTAGTCAGTTTCAAAAGTGGAATACCGTCTATGAAATTTGTAATAACAAAATTTCACAAATTTTCGTTGAACTCAAGTATATATTGGTATTTGTTATAAATTGGTCTCCAAACTGGTAGACAATATTCAAGTTTTGTTCTCACAAAAGAGAAATATAGTTTTTTCAAAGTAGAAATGTTAGTGAAGAACTCAGTACTTCGGATTATGGTCAAAACTGAAAGTCTTAACTCTGTAAATAGCGAACAAAATCGCAATGAGAGCTGCCTAATTTTATATGAATCAACAAAAATATGTGTTTTTGTCAGTTATTTTACAGATTTAAATTTACAGTTTATATACGGCCATTATAGTGATTCAGTTGTATGTATTTAGCAATTAAATATAAAATGTGTGACATTTTATTTTATGCAATAAATAGAAAATGAATGAAGTTTGTCAATAGTTAATAAAGACATAATTTTTAATTACGTACTTTTCATACATTGCAATCTATTTAAAAACAAATAAAACAATTTTTACTACCAATTACGTAAGAGCATTAAAACTGCCATAATAAAATTTATAGCAATTCTTAATTACGATAATTAATCTAAATAGAAAATTTTGCGTTTTACTATTGATTTCCTCTCATCAATCAATATGATGCCATCTACTCGCGTAATCGAAAGTTATGTCCATATGTGATGTTCAAGGCTATTACTGTAAAAAATCCTGCCAAACAGGTAGGTACGAAATATATCGCATAAATATGCTGCATGATTCCATTTTAACTAATAAACGCCGTAGGAGGCTGAAAATTCGTTACCTAGACAATAATTTTATGTTTGAGATACGCATAATGTATTCAAATTAGTAGCAATTTCTATGCATATTTTTAGGAATATGCATTTATCAGCATTTTTTTAAAATGTAGGAAGAACTATTTTTCAGTAATTATATTATTATTCTATTATAATAATTATTTCTGTATTAAAGTGGCACATGCATCATGACAGTCTCATACAAAAATTTCGCTACGAAAAATAAATTATAAAAATAATTTTTAATTTTAATGTTTAGACTAGTTTTTAACTAATCATGATGCAAAACACTTGAAAATTAAACCAATACTGATAAAACCCGGTTACCTCGATAATTTTCCGCTACCAAGTAAATAAACAGTTGTTATTGTTTATAACTGTCAGTGTGACAATTAATGTGTCAAGTTTCATTTTGCGTTGTCTTTGGAATTTATCTCACCAAATACCACACGACCTCTCAGATTTTCTCAGATAAACTTTTATTTTTAAGCACATATTGTTTTTGCTTTTAAGCAAAATCACTCAAGCAAACTGACATTAGGTAACACCCCTCCTCCTTCGGAGTCGGGATTTACCATGTAGATTGCTTTCGTGTTTGTTGCTAAGCAAAAAAATTCGTGCAAAATAAAAATTTATCGATAAAATCAGGAGGTCTTGTGATATTACTTCTGATTAAATTGTTGTAAATATCATATGAAAATAATAATAAAAAACATTAACAGCGGTAATAATAAACAATTCCCTGTGTCCAGATTACCTAGTCCGAGAATATTCCTAGAATATCGTTTAACCCTGTGTTAACATAACATTTATGCAGAGTTTATTCTGGAGTTAAGTCTTATTCCATGTTTATTGTTAACCGTGGGTTAATCTCGTAATAAACTATTCCTGTGTTATTCTGAATTTAAACCTTATTTATTATTACCGCTGTAAGTATATTGAAGAAAAATATATAACTGTTTTAATAAATACGAATATTTCGAAGAGAATTACTATAAAAAATAGTTGGTATCTGGCCTTTTTTTTAGTCTCATGTATAAACTGTTACGTTAACTGTCATTAGACATTTTTTTAAGATTATTTGTTTTTTATTATATTATTAATAATTAAGCTCACAAGTGGTAAACCTTTTTAGAATGTTACATGTGTAAAAAATAACATGTACTTAAATTTTCTTTCAATCTGTAGTAAATACTTCCATTATAGTACCACCTTACATGCAAAAAGCAGGTTTAAAATAAATTTGTTTTTGGAAGCAATAGCAATACATACGTACAATACTTTTTTCTGCAGAATCGAATTTTCAACAACAAAAGTATTTATGTAGATAGAATATTGAAACTAAACCGATAGAAAGAATTCTGATAGCGGATTATGACTTCACAATTTTTTGATTGAGTATGGTCTTTTCATATGAATGGCACTAATTGATTAATTATTGATACATATCGTAAAGTAAGAAGGAAATATAGAGCTAACTGCCTGCAATATTGGAACAATAATTATGATTCGAGGACAACTTTGCAGTGACGTATATTAGAATTAACGGGATCCTTATATTAATGTCGTTTTGTATGCTTTTTATATTACAATATTTTTTTTTATCAATGTGAAACATAATATTTAAACTTTAAACCTAATTTATAAATTATATATAAGTAACGCTATTTGAAAATCTATCGGAAATGGTACTTTTCTAATGGCAAGACGTTTGGTTATCTACTTGTCTCATCAGATTTTTTTACGTTTATTATGATTGCCTAACTGCTATGGGAATAGGTACTTCCAACATTGAACTTTAATCAGAAAAAGTATATCTATAATGTAAAATAGGATTTAATTTAACGCATCCAATTTACTGGTTATGTACATGTGGTAGTAATTTTGGTTTTATTCAGTGGCGGGATTTCAGCAATTTTATATTAGGAGCCAGGCTTGTATCTACGATTTTAAGGGGAGAGGTGGTTATTGTTTTAAGGTGGTAGATATTTTTGAACGAATTTTTTATCAATGTTATTCTTAAATGTAAAGATGTAAAACTTCAAACCCTAAAAATATTGAAAAATCTCTAATTAGAATAAATGAATAATGCCCGGTTTCACCATCAAATAAAGGTTCGAATATCTTATTCGTCGAATAAGTGAAAATAATCGCATCCTTGCTACCCCCAAATCCCGCTATTGGTTTTATAGAGTCCGTTCGGTTTTAGAACATGACTGGGTACTGCAAATCACGTCGCCGCCAACAATTTTTTTTTGTGCCGAGCACAATATTTGAATATTTAACTTTAGTCAGACTTGCATAAAAATTCAGACCGTTTTGGAAAATATCGTATTCGATTGAAAATTTTGTACGCTATCTATTGATGAGAAATTTGCAAAAATCCGAAATGGAATTAGCTCAATTTTTGGGAAATTAAAAAAATATAATTTTTTATAGTTTATCTTGTAATATTTCAGGAATTATATGTAGTCTCTGTGTCTCTCACAGTTTTATTGAAAATAGCAAAATATTTTTAGTAACCGAATAAATAAATAAAATATTACTTTTGGTAAAATTTATGTAGTCAGAAAAGTACTTCGTTATTAAATCCAAAAATTGTCACGTCATGTTATAAAAGTCGAAGCAGAGTTTATAAAAAAGAACATTTATTTGAAGACGCAATGCATGGCCTCAGATTTATTGTAAATACAGGATCATCATTAGAGAAATGTGAGTGAGACTATGAAAATCTCAAGTATAGAAAGCGATCTGTCAATTAATTTTGCTTATGTTAACGGAATCCTGTGTTCGACTTGAATGAAATTTGGTTTGACAAGCCATATGAATATACTTCATCTTTTAAGATGATATTTGTTATTATTAGTGAACTACCAGTGTATGAAACTTGGGCATCACGACCATGATTAGTCCATAACTTTTTAATGGCAAAGTTAATAACAAAAAATTATTGATTTTCAGAAAGATACCTTCAAAAATAAACTTTTCTGTCTCTGCGTAGGTTGTGGTATCTGTAACAATTGTTAATGTCATTAAAAATTAGATTTTTGACATTTGGATAGACTGCTAGATAAAATTAATTTTAAATTACACGACGCAATCTCATACCTACACATTATTTTTTTCTGTCTAAATCGTTACAGATATCACAACTTACGCAGCGCAGAGACAGAAAAGTTTACTATGTATTTTTCTGAAAAACAATAATTTTACATTAAAAAGTTATGGACTAATCATGGCCGTGACACCCAACTTTCATTCTTTCATACACCACTAGTGGTTTACTAATAATAACATATATCATCTTATAAGATGAACTATATCCATATGGAATGCTATCCCAAATTTCATTCAAGTCGAACAAAGCGTTCCGTTATTATAAGCAAAACTATTTTTTTTGAAGAACTTTGGGGCAAAATCACGGCTAAACGGTGTACTTTTCGGATATAGGTAATTTTGGTTAAATCGTTTTATTTTGGGGCTAGGAATCTGTGGTTAAGCCATGTCCTCCTATTTCAGAGACCGTCTGTATAACTTAATATAAAATTACCCTAATGCACAATTTTATAATTCTACTCATCTATTTTTTTATCGCTCAATCACCCGGCGCCTACATGGATATCGCTTTTGTTGACCATTGCCCAATTGGCTATCACCCAGTTGACCATCGCCCAGTCACTGTCGTCCAATTGACCGGTAAAAAGCCGTCATGTTATATTTATAGTTTTCTTATTATATTGCAACAATTAATTATTATTTCATTGTTTATTTCTCCGTATCTTTTCGAACATGGTTGTCAATTTAATGGTTATTTGTACTTACAAATTCGTTCTAGAGATTTTTCGTTACCTAAAATCATAATGATTTAATTACTTTTTGTGGTTCTGAGAAAGTAAAATACTCGTTGGTACCTACTTTTTAAGTCGTAAATCGTATTATCCTCAAAATTGAACCATTAAAATGATTTTAAATATTTAAAAATTGATTTATTATTTAGTCGCTTTACATAAATTTTAAAATATATTATCAAGGATATTTTAGTGTCGTAAATTTTATGCTTTATTGTGGTTTGGAATATTTCTTTTTTATTTGAAAGACGGAAATGCTATGATTTGCTGCTGTTATTAATGTTAATGCTTTTATTTTAAAATAAAATTAAGAAATTTGAATGAAATGTTTATATTTGTATAACTTTCGCCATTTGCATTTTACTTTCGTTTTTGTTTGGCAGAGATAAAAAGTTTTCACCTACGAAATAACTTCATAATACAACATTACCTTATAATTGTTTATTGCATTTTTTTTCACAATAATTAATGATTTCTCATTTGTCAGTGTCGCGATTATAATACAAGTAATTGAAAAGGTAAAATATGGCATTATTTCTTAATGTAGACAAAAGTTTCTCTTTGACAAATATTTTTTGTACACGCACATTTGTAATTACTTTTTTCTTTAATATAATAGAAACAATTATTAAGCATTTATCATCGATACATTCTTTAATGTTATTTCTCGTAGTAAATGCGTAGAGGAGTACACGAACCGGCTGTGATTTTGAGAAACCGACTTATAATTTCGAACACGGTCAACTGAGCGAGGGCAACTGGACAATAGTCAACTGGACGATGGACAAATGGGCGATAGCCAAATGGGCGCCAGGGATCTGGGCGACAAAATAATAGAAGTGTAGAATTGTGCGTTAGGTTAGGTTATGTTACGCGATAACGAAGAGTTTAAAAAGTGCCAGGATTTCTTTTCAAGAAAGAGACCTTTACTGGCACACAAAATTCTCTCATGCACTCCTCGCCTGGAGGAGGAAAATCTGCCCCAGGTTCTGCCGCATTTCGCTTTAGGCAGCTTTATGAGGAAGCCATCACCGACGACGAAACAGACACATGTGCATCATTCGGACCCCTGCTAGAATAGAAGATTAAATCTCGCCTAGCCCACCAGCTTGCGACTTTCTTCAACATTCTCCTTTACTGTCACTCCACCTCGTCCATCTGGAAGAAGAACAGGAGGGTGTTAATCGGCAAGGATCATGACAGACGCGACCTGTCTAAATGGTTGTCTGGCGAACATTATCATCCTGAACAATTTTATCCGTTATAGGAAAATTCAGCGTAAGGTTACATTGTCATATCCTTAGACGTTCGGAAGGCCTTTGCCCCTATCTCGCACGACTTCAACATCAGTGCGCTACGCAGTAAGGGGCATGATGAAGATTCCGTCCAATACGTCATGAACGCGTTTCACTTAAGCACCTAAAAAAGAGCCAACGCTACATGCTCCTCCCTGCTGGAGGTATATTGACCCTTCGGTCCCTAGCCCCGAAGAGGTGAGCCCCTACTAACTAGCAAAATTCCCATATTTACAATGTTTACTTAAAAATAATTCACTACATAAGTTATTTATATATAAAGGGTCCGGTAGGGAGGTATGGTATTTTTGAAAAGAACGTCGCACACTTTTCGAACGAATTTCAAAATTTATTGTTTTCATGTATTACTGGTACATTGCCATTTGAGAATACGCAACGAAACAAGAAAAAAATAATTAGCTGTGAAAAATCACATCTGTTAAGTGCCGTCTATTTTTATCGGGTGGAGAAATTGTCCATACTCCTTTCAAGCATGTCACACGCCGAACAAGTATCATTGCTACTGAAATCAGTATTGCCAACCTTAATTTTTCTAAATTAACAAAAATATTTTGTTAAACATCTAAATTTATATATTTTTAATAAATTGAAGAAATTTAATTATTTATATACGTATAAATAGTAGAATAGAATTTTTTAAAAATCTTTCTGTCAGCAATAGCGCAGGCGCAGGGTATTGGGAACGTTAGGAACGACGTAAGAAGAATATCTATTCGGTTTACTTTGCCACATATCACGTCCCCTCGATTGTTATAATGAAAAGTTTATTGTTGAGAGTGATATTTGTTGATTGTGATTATTTTAATCAGAAATGAATTTAAAACATTAAAAATTCCATAATATTTGAAAAAATCTCTCCCTGCCGTATTTGCCACAACGTAGGGATGAGCCTTTACTCGTATGTTGTCTCTATTACATCTAAATACAATTCGCGTCACTTATCATGTCGAAGACTTTAGCTACCTTTATAATACTCTAACTTTGATGAAGATCTCTAGAGTTGCTACAGCGTGTAGTGGAACTAATAGTTCGGATGGATCGATTGGCCAGTTTTACACTAACCCTCAAAGTTTGAGCAGTTGCAGATCCTGTGAATTGGATCGTCGCCATGCCCGATGAGAATTTGCGAGAGATCCGCCGAGCACGATGGAAAAGTGCGTTAATCACTTACCTCAGGTAGGAATATGTATGTGACCGATCCTTTCGCAGTTTCGTCTCATGACACCTGTCATTTGTTTACTAAGATACCTTTTACTGCGTTAAAGCACTCGCTTTTAGATCTGTTATATTCTTCTGTGCTTATGTCCTTGCCATAAAGACTGGTTGACTCACCTGATTTTAGTTTGGCTATCGTAACTTTTTCCTCAATTACGAGGTTTAATGGTGGGTATGAAGCCAGCACTCAAGCAACCGACTTTTATGCAGCTGTAATCACTTTACCGTAGATGCCAGTAAGGCTCGTCAACTTCCTCTTATTCCTGCCTTGGCTGGCTCTATATCACCATATAGAGCATCCGTAAATTACAATAGGCATTATTGCCCCTTGGAATATAGGAACCAGACCTTCAGGTGGACGTACCCATCCTAGCTTCATATAGCGCCTTAGGGTAACAAATATGGTCCTTGTACGATGAACTCCATAATTTATGAGCACATACTTGCTTTTACTCATGGAGAAAGCCAACTTGTTCGTCTCTGTCCAGCCTTCAACCTTTCTTAGAGCTTCTCTTGCAATCTGATCCAGACGTCATCTGCGCAAGCAATTATGTTTGTGCGTTCAATAGCCATCTTCTTTAGGAGGGTGTCCACCACAAGATTCCATAATAGGCCACCGAAAGTTGTTAAACGCTCCAGATAGATCTAGGAAAATACCAGCAACGTATTTGGTCTCCGAGTTTTTGATCCAGCGTTTTTACTCACGGCCTACATTGTAGATTTCCCTTTCACAAATCAAAACTGGTTTTCATTCTAAAGGTCTGATCTGTCTCGGTACAACAAGTGCACTAAGAACGTTTCAAATAATTTCCCAAACTCTGATTCTAAGATTTTGAATCAGCTAAGTCCTTATTGATACCCTTCGGTATTACTCTCAGATTGCCCATTTCCCAGGCCTTAGGAAAATATCCTATTCTCAGGCAATCTTCGAATAACCTACGCAAGAAGTGTGCGAGGTCGTCTGATGCGGCCAATGAGTTCCATGATCAACTCGTCCGTCGTCTCTGGAAGCTATGTCAGGTTCGTAGTCGGAGTAATACTCATGCTTCTAATATCCGCATGCTCGGTTGTGCCGGTTAGGCATCAATGTGACAAGGAGAGCCCTAAGTGACGACTTAGTGTCCCTTGTGTAGCGACCATTGCCGGCGTGTAATGTACTTAGTGGTTATGTTTTCCTATTATTGTTATTTGCTAACTTGTTGGTAACGCCCCACGGGGTTACCTTTAGATTCTCTTCAACGAAACGTTTCCAGGATGTATCACGCGCTTTATGAACCTCTTTCTTGTACTTTCTTTGTGCCAAGCGAGTGAGCTTGTGGACTTTGCGTTTGTGTCTTTCCAGATTCCCATTCCACCAATCCTCCCTGCCTTCATAGAGTCTACGCTTTGGTACCAAGCTATCCAACATAGCTTGTATGCCTTCGGTTAATAGATTTACTTTGTAGTCTATGCATTGACTGGTTAGTTCCCAGGGCAGGGAATCAATGTGATTTTTCAGACCTTTTAAATTATGTATTATAGCTTCCCAGTTACCATGGTTTACTCTGTATCTTCATATCAATGAGATACCTACTCAAATTGTAGTCGATCGTTAATACTCCGATATTCACATCCTACTTACAGACATTTTCGGTTGTCCCCTTTCATTAATTGCATACAAGTTCTTGGCAAACAAGAGCTCCAACAGACTACGACCTCTGTCATCTTTGGTTCCTGAGAATCAGAAGTCCGATTTGGCATTTACGTTGCAGCAATATACTTGTTGTGTGCCACTTACACCGTCGACGGTCCTTGAAAAAACTCGAAGTCGGTATCCATTAGTGCTGTCAAGAACCGAAAAAATTTGGAACCGGGTACCCGGTTCCAAAACTATCCGGGTACCCGGGTACCCGGGTAGTGGAACCGATCTTCGGTTCCGAGTAATGGAACCGGTCATCGGTTCCGGTTCCGGGTAATGGAACCGATCTACGGTTCCGGGTAATGGAACCGATCTACGGTTCCGGTTCCGGGTAATGGAACCGATCTTCGGTTCCGGTTCCGAGTAATAGAACCGATCTTCGGTTCCGGTTCCGAGTAGAGGAACCGGTTCTCTGGAATAAAACTTCGGGTTATGGAATCAATGATATTATTCAATTATGATTTTAAATTAGCCTCGCTATGAGAAATAAACAGATTTTCTGTTTTATTTGAGAAATATTATTGAACGATATTATTTTTTTTATGTAACTTAATTGCATATAATAATGTGTAAATAATATTATACCATATGCAGGAGGATTTTTTTTTAGAAAATTTAACCGCATAATTGCATCTTGCACTTTCAGTTTCATATTATATATTTTCAATTTTCATTCAATATGGTTTATTACAGTAGCTTGACCTTGAGTGATGTTCTAAGATATTGGTACCTACCTACATAATGACAATAGTGACCATAAAATGAAGGGACAAAGCAATAAATATTTCCTAGAATTTCAATGAGCTACTTATACATTCTGCTTTAATCTTTACAATTTTAATCTCTCACTTTTGTAATATAAAGGAATATTTCTTAATTTCTTGACTTCAGTTCGATTAAATACAATCAATATAGCCATTTAATATTTTGTTTGTTTATGTAAAAATTTTAAATCCATCATTTTTGTTTAATATACAATTATATGTTTTGTTTATACGTATCATTTTCTTTACTGCAAATTCACACCAAAGAGTCGGGTAGAGAAATGAGAAAATTCCGTAGTAAAAGTGGAAATACCTGATAATGTATATAAATACAAAATACAAATTACACATAGCAGAACATAAAATTTTTAATAAAAGTTTTTCTTTAAAGTAATAATTTATAATTCATAATTGTCAAAATTTTTCATATTATGCACACGTGTTTTATTTTGCACATGTATTATTCAATTTTCTTAAAAATATGCAAGAATGCACTTAGTATGCACTTTACATATATTCCGACCTATATTCAAGACTCAATCTGTTCGGGTTCCATGACAGAGAACCGATGAATTTCGGTTCCAGAAGCGAGAACCGATGAGTTTCGGTTCCAGGACCGAGAACCCATGAGATTCGATTCGAGAACCGAGAACCGATGAGTTTCGGTTCCAGGACCGAGAACCGATGAGATTCGATTCCAGAACCGAGAACTGATGAGTTTCGGTTCCAGAACCGAGAACCGATGAGATTTGATTTCAGAACCGAGAACCGATGAGATTCGATTCCAGAACCGAGAACCGATGAGTTTCAGTTCCAGAACCGAGAACCGGGTAGTTTCGGTTCCAGAACCGAGAACCGGGTAGTTTCGGTTCCAGAACCGAGAACCGGGTAGTCTTGGAATCGGAACCGAGAACCGGGTAGTTACACATTCAAATAACCGGGTACCCGGGTAATTTTGGAACCGGAACCGAACCGAACCGGAACCGGTTCCCACCACTAGTATCCATTAGTGCTGTCAAGAACCGGAAAAATTTGGAACCGGGTATCCGGTTCCTAAACTATCCGGGTACCCGGGTAGTGGAACCGATCTTCGGTTCCGAGTAATGGAACCGGTCATCTGTTCCGGTTCCGGGTAATGGAACCGATCTACGGTTCCGGTTCCGGGTAATGGAACCGATCTTCGGTTCCGGTTCCGAGTAATAGAACCGATCTTCGGTTTCGGTTGCGGGAGAGGAACCGGTTCTGTGGAATAGAACTTGAGATTCGGGTTATGGAATCAATGATATTATTCAATTATAATTTTAAATTAGCCTCCCTATTTTTGAGAAATAAACAGATTTCCTGTTTTATTTGAGAAATATTATTGAACGATATTAAATTTTTTACGTAACTTAATTGCATATAATAATGTGTAATTAGAAAATGTAACCGCATAATTGCAACTTACACTTTCAGTT
This sequence comes from Ophonus ardosiacus, assembly GCA_943142095.1. Taxonomy (NCBI): domain Eukaryota; kingdom Metazoa; phylum Arthropoda; class Insecta; order Coleoptera; family Carabidae; genus Ophonus; species Ophonus ardosiacus. The sequence goes on along the minus strand of OW964830.1, from coordinate 19,742,095 downwards.
TCATATTATAAATTTTCAATTTTCATTCAATATGGTTTATTACAGTAGCTTGACCTTGAGTGATGTTCTAAGATATTGGTACCTACCTATATAATGACAATAGTGACCATAAAATGAAGGGACAAAGCAATAAATATTTCCTAGAATATCAATGAGCTACTTATATATTCTGCTTTAATCTTTACATTTTGATCTCTTTTATTTTGTAATATAAAGGAATATTTCTTAATTTCTTGACTTCAGTTCGATTAAATACAATCAATTTAGCCATTTAATATTTTGTTTGTTTATGTAAAATTTTTAAATCCATCATTTTTGTTTAATAGACAATTATATGTTTTGTTTATATGTATTATTTTCTTTACTGCAAATTCACACCAAAGAGTCGGGTAGAGAAATGCGAAAATTCCGTGGTAAAAGTGGAAATACCTGATAATGTATATAAATATAAAATACACGAACATAAAATTTTTAATAAAAGTTTTTCTTTAAAGTAATAATTTATAATTCATAATTGTCAAAATTTTTCATATTATACCTATGCACACGTGTTTTATTTTGCACATGTATTATTCAATTTTCATAAAAATATGCAAGAATGCACTTTACATATATTCCGATCTATATTCAAGACTCAATTTGTTCGGGTTCCATAACCGAGAACCGATGAATTTCGGTTCCAGAAGCGAGAACCGATGAGTTTCGGTTCCAGGACCGAGAACGATGAGATTCGATTCCAGAACCGAGAACTGATGAGTTTCGGTTCCAGGACCGAGAACCGATGAGATTCGATTCCAGAACCGAGAACCGATGAGTGTCAGTTCCAGGACCGAGAACAGATGAGATACGATTTCAGAACCGAGAACCGATGAGTTTCGGTTCCAGAACCGAGAACCGGGTAGTTTCGGTTCCAGAACCGAGAACCGGGTAGTTTCGGGTTCAGAACCGGGTAATTTCGGTTCCAAAACCGAGAACCGGGTAGTCTTGGAATCAGAACCGAGAACCGGGTAGTTACATATTCAAATAATCGGGTACCCGGGTAATTTTGGAACCGGAACCGAACCGAACCGGAACCGGAACCGGTTCCCACCACTAGTATCCATATTATTCCAATATATGGAACCTACCATAATCGCACACTGTCCATTTGTAATCCCATAAATTACCAGGACTCGTTAGTGAACTGAACAATCTTGATTGTATTCAAATTAGGGTTGAGGACGCAGATAGTTGCAAACAATCTTCTATCACTTACAGATATAACTTGTGTGTCGGAGACGCCAGGAATCAGTTAACTGTTGGATTGCTTATTTAGGTAGTTATAAGGCTCTTGAAGAGCCAAAATATCTATCTTGCCTCTTGTCATTAAGCTTATACACTCTTGAGTGGCTAGTCTTGAGTTCTGGAGATTTGCTTTATTGATTAACACACCATAATTGATGTTGCTGAGAAAGATCGATTCACCATAATGTCCGCACATCTTTTTTTTGCTATATCTGCTTGATACGTGCCCAAAACACTTAGCACTTGTAACACCTTCGCAAAAGTCTTTTACTTTACAGTGTGTCCAATTTACATGCATAAGTATAGTAAGGAGAGATGCACGAGTCTGTGGCATTACCTCTACTATGGTGTGGAAAAAGTCTTTACCTTTAGGGCCAGTTTTCCTAATAATTTTAACATCCGATTTTTTGGTAATATCAGGGTTCCCATGAACAATAGGATGAGTTAATTTACTTACTTTGGCAGGAACAAATTTCATCAGGAGCCTCGGGTTAATTTCCTCAGCCTTTTGAGCTATCAGACCAGCACTAGAAGTGAGGATCTTCTCAACTTCTGCGGAGGAGGACTCAATGCATACACGCTTATTGCTTATTGTTATCAAAAAGACATTTTTGGTTTGGTCGCTGGTTTTTATATTCTTCTTATGTTTTCGCCTAATAGCCCTCGATACGCATGGAGCACTCGATGCGGCTACTTGTACATAGTTTGCCTTAGGCGCGCTATTGGTCGTACTGTTTTTCATAAGCTTTGCTATTACAGCCTTAACCTTATCATTTATGGGTAGGTTAACTCAAATCGGGTCGAGTTCCTCTAATTTTCTCTACTGCATCCTCTATTTGAAAAATGTGTTCTAATTTTTTGTCTTTGTTGTGGCCTTGCAAGCCGACGAAACTGGCTTGGCCGAAGCCATCTTTTAGCCTTAATAAAGGCGTTGTTTATGGCCTGTGCTATTCAAGGCCTTTCCCACAGAGGTTCCCTCCTGACTGCGCTCCGGATTCGGTCTGCGGTCAAGAACACTGGTGGTGCCTGGTCGCAAGAGGGAGGATTATGCGTCACTGGTTCCGCAGCACTTGGTTCACCTGGCAGCCCTCTAATCGTTTCTGAAGTCACTACAGAGAAGTGGTTCACTCAGGGCAATGTAAGTGCGATATTGGTTTTCACCAATACTATTTACAATTGCTTCAGTAATTTTTGTACACCCATATGTACACCGTAATATGCGCAACTCGATATCGCCAACTTCATTGATTACAATATCACCACTACGCAAAGTTCAACAGAAATTCATGATCTTCAAGATCCACCTCATCCCACGATTCTACCACGACCTGCAGAACCTCTCCGCCACCGACAAATTGCGTGCCGCATACGTCCGTGTCATCCGGAAGTTTAAGAAAAGGATACTCTACGTAAGCTCCAAGACAGCTATTCTGATGGACGGTGGGTTCGCCATTCTTCATCTTAGGGCGACCATCTTCAGAATTCTTGGAGACAGACTTGCCTTTCTCTAGGAGCAGGAAGAACTGTCTCGTACGATCCTCAACCAAAACCTTCGTTAGCAAGTTTTCCAAACTGTTATGTTAGCTGGGAATGCCCGCGCCACTGAGACAAGACCTAGCACAAACCACTCAACTATGACAACACAAATTTCGGGAAAAAGCCGCCCGTCGTTGGCCTGGGAATGTCCACTTCTTAACCCTTATGATAGGCGCTCGCGGCATCAGCGAATACTCCCACGATCCAAGCTTTAAAGCTCCCTAGGTCCTTGAGGAGCTCCTCTATCCATACCTGCCTTAGATGGGGCTGTACCCTGTACCTCTTTTTTGTAGTATACAGGGTGATCCAGAATAATTGAACGGCATGCGTCGTTCTGATTTTTTGTTTGCCGCATCGTTGTGATACTGAAATACGATTGATTCGCGCACAGTGAATTTTTGAAGAGTAGAATCAATTTATTTACGAAAATTTGCTTCTAAAATTAACTTGTGATGTTCATCCGTAAACACCATTCTAATATAACGATTAGGCTTTAAATAAAAGTTTTATTTTAAAAGAGAAAAAGAACTGCATATCAAAAAATTCAAAATACGTAATGCCGCTGAATTTTCCAAAATATCGATAATTTACCTATATTATCGATATAATTTGACATTGCCGGTAAATTGATGTTATTTTTTCCGTGTAATATAATTTTAATCATAATCAGAACCTTTTCAAGTCACAAGACATTCAATCACTTAATTCGACCCTGAATATATTTATAATCATAATTATGTATTGTAATAAAGCCTGGTTAAATAAGACATTAGTTACCCATTTTAAACATATTACGGCCTATTATGTAACTCAGTGGTTAAATTTTAACAACTGGTTAAAAACTTTAATCAGTCAAATACGTTGATATATATAACAAAAATTGAATTTTTAGTTGTCAAATCAATGTTTTGGATTAAATTTTTAACAAGTCGTTAAAAATTAACCACTGAGTTACAGAATAGGCCAGTTAGTCTGCATCAGTTACTAAATACACGTTATACATAATGTTTGCAATATTTTTATATTCTTCAAATACCTAATAATTTACGAAACAGTATTTAATTACTGTTTACTTCTCTGGGGCACTTTTTTATTTTCCTTAAAATTACGATACACAAGTTTTTACATTAACCGTGTTTCTTCCTCTAGTAATTGAAATTTTCTAAATCATGATTAATTTAATTGTGATTCTATTGAATTATAATTAAAAATAATATCAATGAAATAGTATACTGGAATAATATGAACGTCACCTAGTGTCAAATATCAGATATGCAAAGTAAACTATTGTATTTCATAATCTATTGTCACGTTTATATGAAAGCTTTAAGGCAAATCTTATAGGTAATTTTCGCTTAAAATTTTAATAGGGTATTATCTCATTATTTTTTTTCTTTTTCCATAAAGAACAGGTATATCTAAAAGTACATGTGAAAACCCGAGTTAAAAATTCTATTTAATAAGCGAGATATTAATTTTTAAAGTTTGATTTTGTTGTGTCACGTGACAGGGACGTACTAGTTGTACAGTACCAGTGATGTACAATCAGTGGTTCATAACTTTTTGAGAAGGTGTTGATCAAGTATTGAAAAAGGTAGGAAATAAAATATATTTCATTACAATCTTACATACTATTTCCAAAAAAACTGAAGAAAATTATAAGATAAGTAATCTAAGTAATTGATTACATATTTCTCCTTGTACTACGAAAACATTTTGACATTCTCAAACTATTAGTGGCGCTTGTATAAGTTGACTCGTAAGTTTTGTTTTGAAATGTTTTGAATGGGCTGGAGGTTGGAGTTCATTTATTACGTTTATTGCTTTATTTCTTTTGTTCGAGTTTTATTAATATTATTTGTTAAAGAAATATTTCTGTTTTGCCTAGTTCTTTGTGGTAAGTACACATTCAAATCATTTATATAGTTCTAATAAAATTTGATTGCATTTTCTTAATGGTGAGATACTTCATTTTGTATTTAATTAAATACAGATATTTTAAAAATAATTCTTGTCACAGTAACTTTTATATTTTGTTATAATATATGGATATCAAATAACAAACAAGCAAGTAGCTGACACAGTGAGTAACACAAAAATACAGAACACCTGTGCAGCTGTACTACGAACACTCCCGAACGATTCGAAGTACATCCGAGTATGTACGTACTTAAGATGCGGTGTGTTACCACATTTAAACATGGAGTAGGGATTTCAACTGATCTTCCATTGATAGTACAGTACGTCATCAAAATTTCAATGCTTTATATCTTTTGCAACAATAAATTTATAATGTGTTTTTTTTTTGTTTTATTCTTCTTGTTTACCTACCAACTTTAATATTTTTAATACATTTTTAATATTGACAATCATGAGAGAATATTCTATTGTAAGGTAAATTAACGAAATTGAAATAAAATGAACTATCAAATGACAGTTTTATCATCGCTAATTCAGACCCGATATTTTCATCTGTGTAAACTGTTTGTTCACTTACTGGCAGTTAACACGAAAAATATAGCATAAGTTGTAAACATAGGAATGTCAATTTTTCGATGCGACATTTTTCCAATAACTGACCATTTAACAAGAGACGAAAATATTGGAAGAAAAATTTTAACATGGGATTGTACAGTGTGTCTGCTGTAAGCGGGCCACCACTTTCTTATTTGAAGAGATAGAAAGACGATTAAATGGACAAAGTTGGGCGATATTATACGACAAATTTAACGGTGGAAAATACAAAACAATTGAACATCATATACGCGACTTATTCAAGAAAATAACATTTTTTTAAATGGAATGTCATATTGAAAATGGTACCATTTAAAAGATTTTTATTATCTGAATATAAAAGTTCATTAACACTATGCCTCTAAAATTAAAAACAAAAGAGTTATTTCAAGTTGAAATTTAAATATTTTATTTCATATTTTAGTACACATATATCATTGTTGCTATGGAAACAACAGAAACAAATAACGAAATTAATTATTAACTAGTAAACTTAAAAAAATTGTTCAAAATGTTGACCATTTCTTTCACGACAAATGTGTGCTCTTTTTATCACAGACTTCATTGTTTTAGTCAACATCCTTTTTGATATTAGAGCACAGGCAGCAGTAATTCTGTTTTTTAATTCATCAACCGTATTCACTGGTCTTTAATATACTTTATCTTTAATAAAACCCCAGACAAAAAAATCTAGGGGCGTAAGGTCAGGTGGCCGTGCTGGCTACGGAACAGGATCATATGTGCCAATCCATTTTTGAGGGAATCTATCATTCAAATAGTGCTTCACTGCTAGCTCATTGTGTGCTGGAGCACCATCCTGTTGAAAGAACTTCATATTTCGTGCAACGTTTAATGGCATATTATCAAGATAGTTTTTCGAAAGTATCTTGAAGAAAATGTAAATATACTTCTTGAGTCAAACTTCTTTCAATAAGGGCCAATCAAATATGTATCTAATACACCTAACCAAACGTTAACACCGAAATGACCTTGAAAACTTGTCTATTGGGTCCAAAAATTATTTTGATCACTCCACCGATAATGAATATTACTGTTAAAGATGCCATTTTGCGAAAAATAAGATTCATCGGACCATAATATTTGATGGCTAATTCTATAATCCACTGGTTACAGAATTTTTATTGCATACTTTGCATAAACAAAAAGCATATCAAATAATTCATCATTAGTATATTTTTCCATTTTGTTGACAGCATCTATCAATAAAATGTCAATTGTTCTTTGTTTAATGTTAGTTTCTGTTGTTTCCATAGCAACAATGATATATATGTATTAAAATATGAAATAAAATATTTAAATTTCAACTTGAAATAACTCTTTTGTTTTTAATTTTAGAGGCATAGTGATAATGAACTTTTATATTCAGATAATAAAAATCTTTTAAATGGTACCATTTTCAATATGGCATTCCATTTAAAAAAATATTATTTTCTTGAATAAGTCGCGTATTTGATGTTCAATTGTTTTGTATTTTCACCGTTAAATTTGTCGTATAATATCGCCCAACTTTGTCCATTTAATCGTCTTTCTATCTCTTCAAATAAGAAAGTTAGCAATGGTGGCCCGCTTACAGCAGACACACTGTACATTTGGTCCTTAGTCGCTTAAAAATGTTTTTGACAGGAAATATAAAATATATTTATTTTCTTTATTTTCAAAATTATGGTGAATCATTAAATGATTTTGCGAGAATCTCATTTTATATCACAAACCTCATTTAAATATTTCTTTATGCGAAATCCGAGTTTTAGCCATTTTTAAAACTTAGTTCATTGATTAATCTATAAAGATGATGATCAGGAAAAGAAGGTTATTCAGAAGGGAAAGGGGAACGTTGTATCATCACAAAATGAAAGAGTGGGGATAGCAAATATAAAATGAATACTCAATGATTCTTTCCGATCATGTTCACTTTGATAACTTTTGAATCGAAGTTATAATTTTTATGAGGGGAATTTTCTGAAGCTATGACAGATAATAGGATGGTGAAAATTTTTGGATAATAAAGCTTCATTCAACGATAATTTCTTCATTGCATAACTTTGTGTGTGTGTGTGTGTGTGTGTGTGTGTGTGTGTGTGTGTGTGTGTGTGTGTGTGTGTGTGTGTGTGTGTGTGTGTGTGTGTGTGTGTGTGTGTGTGTGTGTGTGTGTGTGTGTGTGTGTGTGTGTGTGTGTGTGTGTGTGTGTGTGTGTGTGTGTGTGTGTGTGTGTGTGTGTGTGTGTGTGTGTGTGTGTGTGTGTGTGTGTGTGTGTGTGTGTGTGTGTGTGTGTGTGTGTGTGTGTGTGTGTGTGTGTGTGTGTGTGTGTGTGTGTGTGTGTGTGTGTGTGTGTGTGTGTGTACGTGTGTCTCCGTGTGTATGTGCGTGTGTGTGACCGTATGTGTATCCGTGTGTGACAAATTTTTCTCCGACGATAGCTCCAATAGTACAATTCTAAAAATTATAATTCTTTCGTATTACTCTTCTTTACATCCACTTGAAGAGCTGATTAGATTTTGGTTATAATTGATCCACCGGAAGTACCCTTATTTGAAGTATTTAACAGTTTTTCTTAAAAAAACGCAGTTAAATATTATTTTTTTGACATTTTATGTTATTATAAATATTAAAGAAAATGCTCTTCTCTATACGGTTTGATTATACATTTTCCTTCATATTCAATAGATATAGAGTTAAAGTATTATAAAGAGATTAACATAACAGTCAGCTTTGTTATTTATCATGGAAACATCTGATATATGCAAAAACTTCTAATAGACAGTTGTCAGTGTCAAGTGCAAAACCAAATATGGAAAGTATAGGATCAGAATTCCGGGAGTACGAGGAAGGCGAACGTGAAGATGGAAGGACTGTATCGCAGAAGACTTAAGAGAGGAATAACTGTGTGAAGTAGATGCGTTGGAGAGGAATGAGTGGAAGAGAAGAGTAAGAAACAGTGACCCCTAATAAAATTTGAGAAAGCTGAAGAAGAAAGAAGGAATTGTCAAGTGCAATTTATATAGTGTATGTCATGTTATAATTTTATTGGATTTATAGAATCTTTTCAAAGGAACTTTTGGTATGGAATTTGTAAGAAATTGTATGTGTTCGTGTTACGATTTTACATGATATATTGAATCTTTTCCAAGGAACTTTTGGTTGGGATTTGTACAAAATACATCGAATTGACGGAAGGTCTTGTGCTGACCACAACAGATTTTTTTGTAATGTTTACGGTCGCTCAAATATTGAGGTGTCATATGCAATCAACTAATAGTATACTCCTAATGGTTTTGTTACCCTCTCAAATATCAAATACTAACTGTGCTCGCCGTTGCTAAATTCTACAAACTTATACGAGTTGATAAATCCATGGTGACAAGTGACAAGGGCGTTGGTAAGATGGACTGACTAATTATAAAATTAATTCATTAAAAAATTAGTTCCTGCATTGCATGAAACATATTTTGAAGAGCTTGTTAAGTAAAGTGACCCGCTTTATTTTGCTGTATTGTACTGAGTATAACTAATACCTACTACTACACAATAAAACGTATGGCAATCAGATAAGATATAGTAATTTTATTAACTATTGTATTGAAAGTATAATTGGCTAGGTGTGTCTAAAGTATCAACATCATTGTTCTAAATATTAATTGTATTCATTGTTTATCATGCGTTTGAAATTAAATATGTAGTTGTTTTTTATAATCAATAAAATATATAGGTACTTTACAATAAAAAAAATAATAAAAATTATTATATTTCTTTTATTTTCATAACATGCATGAGTGAAATTAGCGAAATACGTCATAAAAAAAATTCAAAGTGAAAGAACATATAATTTTTGTATACGGATGTCTACTTGGAATCTGTTATATAGGAAAAACAATGTTATTTTTTTCATTTAGCTGTAGTTACTGACCTATTAATTTTAGAGAAAAGTTGTAAATAAAAAAAGTTGTTCAGAATTTAAAACTACTCAATAGGAGACTAAAATTAAGCACAATTTCTTTTTATTTTCCGGGAAAATGCAAATTAAAATTCTCAATTTACAGTATATTTCAGAGTGCCATTCAATTACTAATGTTTTATTTATTTTTATTTGGCATTAAACTTTTGACACATTATTATTTTAAATTTTATAATAATATACTAATTTTGAATCATTTTATACTTTATTTTTGTGTTTAATTGCTCTTTAAAGTATATAAAATTATTTTCTGACAAGAGTAAAATTATTAAATAAAACCAAAACATCGGTAATTCAATGGCACTCTGAAATATGCTATAAATTGCGAATTTTAATTAGCGTTTCTTTCGTAAAATATAAAGAAATTGTGATAAATTTTAGTTTCCTTTATGTAGTTTTTAATTCTGAACAACTTTTTTTATTTACAATTTCTTTCTAAAATTTATAAGTTAGTAACTACAGCAAAATGAAAAAAAAATCACATTGTATTACCTATATTAAGGTTCTAACTAGACACCCGGTATACGAGTATATGTACGTATATTTAGAAAATATATGTGCTGTATATATTTATGCATATTTTATAACAAAAGCAATGTGCACATACTCTTAAAAATAATATATGTTTTGCTTTATTTGTGTAATCTAACATATCCAATTTTCATATTATCGCATTAATAAAATTGTTGCTCACAATGTGGACCGAATTCGAACGATATGGCGCCATAACTCACAACCTTAAAAAAATGGATTTATCCGACTTTTTGTAGAAATGTAAAATCCAAATAATAATTTTTTTTTAATTTACTGTATCTGCAAATAGCTATTTATACGTTCTGAAAGCATGAGCGACCACAGAAAATAATAGAATATTAGAGAGTATTAATTGCAACATATTTTTTTATATCATAAAATCATTTTTTTGGAAACAGAAAGTAGACACCCACACTTGTTCTTATAGCATATGATTTTATTTATCGGCAATGATAAATAAAAAATCTGTTGAGGCCAACACAATACCTCTCGGCACGTCAGCACAATACCTCTCGCCATTTCTGTTTTGTTACATTGTAATGAATTTAACATTTCTTGTACATACAAATAATTCTAATTATATCTATTCTTTCATTCTATAAGGAATCTTATCCAACTCTTCCAAAATGTTCAAGATGGTTCCAATTCATTGACAGGTATTTCTAAAGGATATTATGTAGGTACTATTAATATACACATACCTACCCACAATTTTAAATATTTAATTAATAATTCAATAAAAAATACGAAATGAACTACTCAGAAAAATCTTTCAGTAATGTCAGTAAAACTGTTACAACAATTATAAACATTTGAATTTGACAACTGATTTCATTGGTATGGTGTAGACTGAACTGTGCCATTTATTGCAATATGTATTTTTCCATATACTATATTTTCTTTATCTCTAAATCTGTAGAAGATATAATACTTTTTTTTTTTAGTGTCTTAGATAGATAATTTTATGTTCTTCAATATTTGCAATAATAATTTTCAAAAAATAATATTTAGAAGATTTTTTAAGAAACTGCTATTTTCGGTTGTCCAATAATTGTCATCAAAACCTTTTCAGCTCTTCCCATTAATGTTAGATTGAGGAATACGTAGTTAAACAGGTCTTAAATATTATAGTTTTTGAGGAATCGTCCTTCCAACATCCAGATACACACACACATACACACACAGACATCATCGTAGAAATCTTATAATCGGATTCTTGGAACCTTAAAACGTGCTTATTCACTAAAATCTTGATATGCGATTTGTAGCATGAATCCAATATCTCTCTTAGCAAGAGGTAAAAATTTAAAAAAATATATTTTAAAACAAGGTTTCGTTTCTATTCCAGAGGAACGCATTTTGTACAGTACACACACATGTCTGTATGTTCTAATGGGGTATTCCACTCAATTTTTTTTATTATTTTAAATAAAACTTCATTCAGTTTTGAATCAATTAATATTATTAAAAAATCTTAATTGTTCCTAGTTTCAGAATATTTTATTTTCGAGAAATCAGTGTAACGTCACATTTCCTCTATACTTATCTTTCTCACACACACTGCTCTGAGTACGCTGCGAGAGAAGGATAACAATTGTATGACGTCAATTTTCCCTTTTAGCAAATGTGAAATATCTCGTAAAGTAATTATTTAAAAAATGTTTTCATTGTTTTAACTATTATTTATTGAGCCATACTTTATGTTAAATTGAAATTTTCTTAATTTTGTTGTTATGGTGGAATACCCCGTTTTTATATTTGCACAAAACATTATAAAATATCTTATACAACCGATGTTGCCATATGTCATATAAAAGTGAAATTTCTTACATTTATAATTTAGCAATAGCAACGATGCCTGTTTGACCGGAACTGGTACTTTCTTTATATTTCCCCTTCATAATTCAACTCGTACAATTAAATTACAGCATACAACATTTCCAGAACGCCAGTTAAACATACGACTGTCGATGTAAATAAATGTTGTTACGTTCCGTTCCAATATAAAAATACAGTACATATTATGCGTAAACTAAACTCTGTCTTCGGGCTAGGGTTTGTAACTTTACACTGAGTTGCATATACAGCAGTTTCGCCCTTATGTACTCCAACAATACGGTTTATGGTGCGAACTGCTGGCGTATCATACTTAAGTTTCAGTGCGAGTCAAATAAAGATGCTTACGCACGGAAAACTACACATGCAGTAAATTTTATTTGGTATATAAGAAAGTAACTTTTTGTGCGAACGAAACAAGTCTCCATGGAAGACAATATAGCCTCTACAAACAAGTGCATACAGAACAAAATCGCGTCTAGATGAAAGTTAATCCCGTATTAAACGCCTACAGATCTTCTTATTACATGGAGGAAAGTATTATTGATAATGTAAAGGACTTTTGATTGAAAATGAAATGTTATTGTAGTTTCATGGTGTTTCAATGGATTTTACGGGGTTTGGAATAATGACATAAACGTTACCAAGAAATTTTTAATTGAAAATTAGCGAGAAATGTCTACATGACGACATGAAGGAATATTTCTTTAATTGGATAAGACTTCGACAAAGAACAAAATTAATTATGTATAGAATTTGATATCAGATAAATACGTAAACGTTTGATTATAAATCTAAAAGATATACTAATACACTACTGAAGAAACGCGAAAAATGAATAAATAAATAAAATACAGTATCACGAGAGTCTATTATGTAGATTTACGCAAATTTTTTATTAACAGTTTGCGCAAATACTTATGTGAAAAATTAGCTAACTGCACATATAACATTTGCGAATAATTAACTATTTACAATTACAATAAAAACATAAAATAAGAATTTTAAAAACATTTTACGTATCCGTAATCCGTATTTGAATACACACTTGAAATGAAGCATTTAAATTCCAAGAGATCCAAGTGCATCTTTTACCTGTCATAAAATAAATTTATAGTTAAAGAAGAAATTAATTTTAAGAAAAACGGGTTGTGTAGTTTAATACGCGTATTATAGGTAAACTGCTTTTATACAGCCCGAGTTTTTGCTGTAGGTTAGGTTACGTTATATTACTTTTACAAATTAAACATTTCGTATTACATCGATCATCAATACAAAATATATTGTCATATAAAGAGTGTGTCTATTTGGGTGACGTGAAAAAAATCAGATCGACAGAGATAGTCATACATAATTTCGATTTGTTGTCTTTGTTTCCGTTACTTGTCAAATCTTTTGTTTGACAGGTTTGACAGATTTTAGGTTATTCTTGATATCATTATTGAAATATAATTATTTAATATATGAGAATGGTTCGAAGGTGTTGTGTTGAAAATTGTGTATCAAATATGTGATGAACGGTGCTGTGTCGTTCCATTAGTAAGTTATGATTAAAATTATGATTTCTTCAAAAAAATAATTTGACAAATAAAAGACTTATATTCTTATAGGTGTTCTAAGTTAGCGTTGCATTAGATGTATTTGTACTTATTTCCCGTTTCATGATCAAATATACTTAAACACAATTAATTTTTGAAGTAAATTTGACAGATGTGAATATGACAGATATGAATATCAAATTCACTTGTCTAAAGTGGAATTATCTGTAGTTTTCTCACTCACACTTCCTGTGTTCTCTCTTAATCTAGCCGGGTACACAAGAAATACATATATCGATATACACTTGCTCCATTCAGTAGTTAACAAATCCCTGTTAAAATCGGATTCTGGGGACATCAAAATGTACTTATTCATATGCGATTTTTAGCACGATCCCTATACCTCCCTTACCTAGGGTAGTGGGCGGTAAAAAAACAGTTATTTGAGCACTCCAATTTATTAATATAAATAATTATGATTGGGCAAAAAAATCCTATAACCCTACAATATTGTTGTGTCCATGAATTTTTTCAATCTTTAAATGTGTATAACCGACCCTTAAATTAGTGATTCTCTATTTATCGACTCTTGTATAAAAGATACATATACGAGTAATAATGTATTATTTATTCCTTTCCATCTGTGTAAACTATATTCAGATTTCTTCAGCACGTGTTCATTTCTTTTCATGAGCATCATCCGGTTTTTCTGAGTAAATATATTCGAACGCGTAGATTATATCAAGAACACAAACTTCTTTCAAGTTCTCCCCTAAGATTCGAATCAAATAAGTAAACATCGATTTCAAACAAGACTTCCTTTATCCGGGTTTGAACTGTGTGTTCAAATGCTTTTGAAACGATAATACTGTTTGGAAAAGATAATATTAAAAGTCAAAAATATTTGTAGAGAAAATATTTCAATGAATAAAAAGGAGAATTATTTACAATTATTCTGAAATATAGAAAGTAATGTCTATAATAAGAAAAATTGCATACATGAATTTTGACATAGTAATCTATGACCTTTACTTTTTATTTTTATAGTTATTTATGTGTAGATAAAATATTAAAATTCAAAACAGTCTCTTTGAAAAATAACATCCTTAACCTTAACAAATCGTATACTTAGAATATACAGTTTATTATATCTTTAGAAGTAAAAAAAAAAAAAAAATGTAAAATAATCTCGCAGCCCATATTACTCCGAGAACCAACTGAGAAATTCAAATATTTGTAATTGGCAGATAAATGACGTAAAATTAAGAGTAGTTTATACCAGGAAATAAAATATGTAATGCGGTCAATATTTATTATGGAATATATATACATCGATTTTTCATACTTGATCATTGCGTCATTAATTGCTGAACAGCAAAATAACAAGTAATTGTATGTTTATCTCTGTCGTACTTATGGTTTCCTACATTCTGTCTTCGATACGTATATCTAATATACTAACATCAAATTATGACGTAACGGTCAAATGTGAAAAATCAGTGTTTACCTACGATATTTATATAACATAAAATAAAATTGGCGAGAGGTATTTCAATGTAAAAAAATTAAAACTCTTGATTTTGTTGATGCAGAATGTATTAATGTTTATTTGCAGTCAAGTGGCGATACATTTCGAATTTAAGTCCTTCATCATATCGACGCTAAATATATACAGCGTGTCTCTTAAATAGGGGGACATGGCTTAACCACAGATTCCTGAGGCTAAAATAAGACGATTTAACCAAACTTGCTTCTACCGGAAAGTGTACCATTTAGCCAGAATTCTGCTTCAAAGTTTTTCAAAAAAAAATTAATTTTGCTTATAATAATCGGACGCTTTATTCGATTTGGATGAAATTTGGTATGACAGTTTATATGGTTATAAGGCATCTTTTAATGTGATACTTGTTATTATTAGTGAACCACTAGTGTATGAAACTTAGGTATCCCAACATTAATTTCACCGTAACTTTTTAATGGCCACGCCGATAACGTGAAATTATTTTTTTCCAGAAAGATACATTCAATAGTAAACTTTTCTCTCTCTGTTTAATTTGTGATATCTGTTACGGTTCAGACAAAAAAAAAATAAAACCTGAGTGACTGCACCGTGAATTTTTTAAAATAAATTTAATCTAGCAGTCTATTCAAATGTCAAACAAGTAATTTTTAATGACAGTAACGAGTTGTCAATCTTCACAACTTGTTTAGGAGTTAGCTGAGATATGTAATCGTCTTATTTATAATAATGGTAGTAAAATACTATTAGGCCAAACAAACGGATGTTACTAATTTTAGAATATTGCGAAGAAAATTTTTGACAACCCGTAAAACAATTGTTACTGTCATTAAAAATTACTTGTTTGACATTTGGATTGACTGCTAGATTAAATTTATTTTAAAAATTTAGTAGTGCAGACACTCAGATTTTATTTTTTTCTGTGTGAACCGTAACAGATATCACAAATTACACAGAGAGACAATAGTTTGCTATTGAATGTATCTTTCTGAAGAAAAATAATTTCACGTTTTCGGCATTGCCATTAAAAAGTTACGGTCTAATTAATGTTGGGAGACCTAAGTTTCATACACTAGTGGTTCACTAATAATAACAAGTATCACCTTAAAAGAAGACTTATAACCATATAAACTGCCGTACCAAATTTCATCCAAATCGAATAAAGCGTCCGATTATTATAAGCAAAATTAATTTTTTTTCGAAAAACTTTGAAGCAGATTTCTGGCAAAATGGTACACTTTCCGGTAGAAGCAAGTTTGGTTAAATCGTCTTATTTTAGCCTCAGGAATCTGTGGTTAAGCCATGTCCCTCTATTTAAGAGACACCCTGTATATTAAAATGTAATTACAATATTATGCAAAGTTACAATAAAGTCAAAAATTGTAAAAATTGAAATGAATATTTGCCTTTATTGTAACTGCATAATATTATATTGTAATTACATTGTAAAATATGTTTTTAACGTCGGCCTGATGAAGGACAGTTCGAAATCGATCGCCACTTAACTACAAATAAAATTAATACATTCTGCATCAGCAGAACCAAGAGTATTAATTTTTATCCTTATCAACATGCAGAATAGCCTGGAGACCTTTTTCCACTTCATATTTCAATGTAGTTTTGACGTAGTCATGGTAAGAAGATAATCACCCTTGATTAATACTAGTTAGAATAATTAAAATATTGAGTAAACAAGTCCTTGCTTTTATTTTATGAGTATTTTCACTTAACTTCTTTAAATAAAAACGACGTTTATGTACTAATTTAATTCACTGTTTTACAATTTACTTTTATAGTAAATAAAATTGATTGTTCCAGTGAAACGCAATTTTAGACTTCTACGAGTATTATTTAAATAAAACCAAAATAATAATTACAGTCGAACTTCAGTAAGTCGAACTTCGATAACTCGTATTTTTGATAACTCGAATCAAACTGGTTGGCAATAGCGCCAAGAGTGAGAATTATGGGTAATTTTTACTTGATAACTCGAACTTCGATTACTCGAATATCTTTATAATTCGAACAGAATATTTGGCGCCAGCTTCAATACGTCGAATTCTGGGAGAATCCCCTAATTACGTGATTTTGTAACAGGTGTTTTTATAACATGATGACGGAGGCAGTTTGGGTTCTGCACTACTGCAGTTCAAACTTATGCTTTGTTAATTATTAAGTGAAAAAAAAAAAAAAAATACTGTGCCTGCTTGATTTATCACGTTTAAGACATTTTTATTCCTGATGATATGTCATTGAAACGTACTTTAAAAACTTTATCTATTGATGAACATTAAAACTTTTTTTTTATTGAAAATCAAAATAAAAAATTCTCTCGTCAGTCACAAATAACTGACTTTTTTTACACTAAAATAATGTTTATAACTTTGATGTGAAAATATCAATCTGTATATGTATATCATACGGTAAGTGATTTTTACTCGAATAAATACATAAATAATATACATATGCATTTTATTTAATAACCCGAAGTCTTGATAACTCGAAATTTTTTTGTGGCAAGTCATGGTTTGAGTTATCGAAGTTCGACTGTATTTGTAACCTTAAAAATAACATATAGTACCTACACTTACATATTAGTCCAGTCATTAGGTAGATTTACCCTGCAAAAGGTCGGGTATTTCTGATTTTTGGATATATTATATATTTAGGGGTCCTAATAAAAAATGCAAGTTTTCCCCCTCGGGGGCCTTCGGGAAGCACCGCCAACTTGGGAAAAAAGGCACAAAAAGCCGTTTTTTCTAAATATCTCTTCATCTATTTGCATTAGGGCAAAATAGCTATTTATAAATTGGTTGATAATAAAATTCCCTACAACTGTCTTCTAATACATTTTTTTCTATAACCAATAGATAGCGAGCTACAGCGCTTCAAACAGAGCAAATTTTTAAAAATTCCCCTATTGCTTCATTTAGATCGTATTTTATTATATATTTTTAATTTTTTTTTCAAATTACTTATTGTTATTCATTACTTGTTATTATTTAACTACCATACATACATATAAGTTATTGTTTATTGTTTTATTTTCATTCTAAAGACGTTTTATAGTCCAGGAAATTTATGATTTTACCTCAAAGTAATAACAAGAAAAGTTTTTAAACGGAATCCTATCCAGAAAATGCCCTCAATAACATATCAAAAATTTTCGGATATCAGAGCACGGGAGCCTCCCGCCAATTGGGAAAAATAGCGGCTTATTTATGTTTTTGGCCATTTGCTCAAAGCAATTATGAAAGATATTAACATTAATTAAAAAAAATTAAAAATATATAATAAAATATTATCTAAATGAAGCAATAGGGGAATTTTTAAAAATTTGCTCTGTTTGAAGCGCTGTAGCTCGCTATCTATTGGTTATAGAAAAAAATGTATTAGAAGACAGTTGTAAGGAATTTTATTATCAACCAATTTATAAATAGCTATTTTGCCCTAATGCAAATAGGTGAAGCGATATTTAGAAAAAACGGCTTTTTTGCGCCTTTTTTTGTTGGCGGTGCTTCCCGAAGGCCCCCGAGGGGGAAAACTTGCATTTTTTATTAGGACCCCTAAATATATAATATATCCAAAAATCAAAAATACCCGACCTTTTGTGGAATAAACCCTTATTTTTCTACCAAATGACTGGACTATATATTGATTCTCGAAATTCGTATATATATATGTACAGTGTTCTAAAAATATTTTTATTGTTATGGTAATTAATTTTTACCTCCTGCTACTCTTGGTAATGGAGGTAAAGGGATCGTGCTAAAAATCACATATCGAGATTTTAGTAAATAACCACGATTTAAGGTCCATAGAACCCAATTTTAACATTTTCACGATGATGTCAGTATGTACGTATATGTATGTGTGAGTGAGTGTGTGTGTGCGCGCGGGTGTATGTGTGCATGTATATTGATTTTGTTTTCGCTCTAACTAAAATACAATCATTCAGAAAATTCTGAAACCTTGTATTTCTACCCTATTCTAATATAGAAAGAAACCATTAGATTTTGGTGTAAATCAGATAACCGGAAATGACACTATACCTGTAGCTCATAATGGGTTTTCTTCAAAAAATTTCATTAAATGCCATTTTTTCGCATTTTATGTCATTAAGAAAATTAAAGATTATTGAATTTTCTACATGTATACATTAATACTTTTTCTATATATTTTACAGATAAATTTAAAAATGATTTTTTATAAATCCCGAAGCCTAAGATAAACACAATTTCTTTGTTACACAGTTCATATTTCAAATGAATGTAACTGACAGGTAAATATCACTGTCAAAGAACCTATCATTTCAAATTGGAAATGGTGACATTTTAAAAAGAAAATAGTAGTTAAAGCAATAGTTGTATGTTATATGGAAAGGATAAGGAACTTAATATAGTTTGCAGAATTAGTAAATATGTAGGTAGGTATATAAATTAATAAAAATTAAGTTACTGTCAAAAAACTAATCACTTCAAATTAATAATAGAGACATTTTAAAAAGAAAATAGTAAATAAAACAATAGTTATATGCAATGGAACAGTTTGCAACATTAGTAAATACGTAGGTATGTATTTAAATTAATAAAAATTAAATAGCGGGAGGTTTTGTGTTGTTTCTTGTTTTCATAATGTAATCCTAAATTTAAATCCAATGACAATAAATTATAGTACATAATTGTGCCTTTTAACTAATTAGATTTATTACAATATTTAACTATAATCTCTTGCTAGTCGTTCAATATTTGTGTTAATTTTGTAACTTTTTATGCAGTTTTGTTTATAATTTTTAGTGAAAAAGAACTTTTAGTGTGACGCAGTGAGTCAGTGACTCGGCGTCTCGATTGAAACTCAACTCGTTGGAGAGAAAGTGAAACGCGAAACGGTACGCGGTACAACACTCCGTAAAAGTTCTTTCTTTCTTCACTAGCTTACAAGAGAAACGGGCAGAATATTTAGATAAATAATCTGTAAAATTCATAACTAAATTCATATTTAATATAATGCTGATTGTTATTCGTAAATTGTAAAGTTGTCCACAAAGAAGGATATCAAAACAAATTATGAGTTAAAAACTATTCGAGATTAAATTTGGCCAAAATTTATTATATAATATACACATTCATAGCTAAATTTTTTACCTCTCGCTAAGAGAGGTATTGGATTCATACTAAAATTCGCATATCCAGATTTTATTGAATAAGCACGATTTAAGGTCCCTAGAATCCGATTATAACATTTTTAAAATGATGTCTCTGTGTGTGTGTGTGTGTGTG